>JBAMHV010000021.1:15720157-15749366 GCA_037177535.1 Pseudomugil gertrudae | reverse complement strand
AGATCTAATGCATAGAAGAAGGAATAGAAACAACTTTAAATTTATCTGATCTGACAAAGCTGTGATGGACTGGCGACATGTCCATGGTGTAACCCGCCTCTTGCCCGTTGTGAGCTGGGATTGACTCCAGCCGTCCCGCGACCCCGTTCAGTGTATAAGCAGTAGAAAATGGATGGATGGATAGATGAATTTATATTATTGGTAAACTGATCTGATAAATTGAAATGAGACCACATTTAGTACAGAGGAAATTACACCTCATCAGCCTCAGTAGAAGGCACACTTTTCTTGTATTAAGTTGGACCCCCTTTTGCCATCAGAACTGCCTAAAGTCTTTATGCCATAGAAACATTCCTTACATATCATCCATACTGACATGACAGGATCACGCTGCAGGTTTGTAGGCTTTATTGGATTGAAGCCTGGTGATTGTGGAGGACATAAGAGTACAGTGTCTCAGTGTGGGCTAAGCTTTGCCTTGTCAGGTTCAGGCTTAGGTTTGTTTCCCATCTTCTACCGTCCAACTTTGGTGAGACTGTTGGAATTGTAGCTTCAGTTTCCTCTTCTTAGCTGATGGGAGTGACACCCAGTGCTGCCTTCTGATGCTGTTGCTCATCTTTTTCAATGTTTGACATGTTGTGCATTCAGAGATGGGGATAAGTGTGGGCAGATGGGTGGGTGTCTATGTAGGTGGAGTGCAGGGAGTGTGCGGGTGGATGGTGGCTGGGGATGGATGTGTGTAGATGGTGGGTGTATGCGTGTGTGTGTGTGTGTGTGTGGGGGGGGGGGGGGGGGTGAGTGTGGATGGGGGAGAGTGTGTGGGTGGATCTGCAGGGTAAGGGATGGGTTTGGGAGGGCTGGTTCCCAGGCTACAAACCCCCACAGGCAGCTGGTGTAGGGATGGTTTCTGGGCTCTTGGAGACCTGTGGCCTTCGCTCTACCTTCCCTGAGCGACCGGCGGGGTCAGTGGTTGCCAGTGTGGGCCTGCTGGGGTCTGTTTCCCTGGACTGCAGGTGGCTATGGCTGGAGTCTCCCTCTGCTGCCTCCTGGGTGGATTTCGGGTTGGCTGCTGACGGCCCAGGTCTAGGGGTACTCCTGGCCTGTCTGTGATCTTTTGTGAAGGCAGGGGCGCATTGGCATGATCACTCTCCTGTGAACCCCTTTTTCACTCCATATTTTCTGCATGATGACACAGTCACTGAACTTGTACTGTAGGTCTACTTCTTGGCAGCCATCTTAGATCAACTGACTACGTGATTTCTGTTTTGGCTTATTCATGTCTGAAGCTTCGGACAGTTGTTGGCTTTGCTTTCCCACGGGGTGACCATGAGATGTCTTATTTTGGGTTTGGGTGCATTTGATAGTCCATAGTCTGTGATTGAATTGGATAGTTTTATTGTGTGTTGTACTTCTTTCTCCCTTTTGTTCTTTACCTACTTTCTTTTTTTGTGGTCTTTTTCTGCCTTTTCAGTCAAGTCCAGCAAAACTTCAGACTCTGTAAAATAAACCTTTTGATTTCAAAATAAACAAACAACTAAAGAATTAAAATGATCAAAACAATCTTCATTAGGTTTCTATTGATAAAGCAAAATTGTGCAGCACAACATAGCACCAAGACTATCATTCTGCTTGCTTTAATGCTGGACAAAACGAAAGATAAGAGATGGTGTTTTACATATACGTAGCTTTGGGTTATTTGAGTTATTGCCTTTGTCTGGTTTCCAACCAGTCTACCAACTCTCCTCTGATCTCTGATATCAACAAGGCATTTTGGGTAAGACATCTGCTGCTTACTAGATATTTAGTTTTTACACACCATTCTTTGTATATCCTAGAGGTGTTTGTGTGAAAACCCCAGTAGATCAGCAGTTTCTGAACGGCTCAGAACAGCCTGTCTGGCACAAACAACCACACCATGTTCAAAATAACTTAAATTCCC
The DNA here is from genome assembly GCA_037177535.1 of Pseudomugil gertrudae. Taxonomy (NCBI): domain Eukaryota; kingdom Metazoa; phylum Chordata; class Actinopteri; order Atheriniformes; family Pseudomugilidae; genus Pseudomugil; species Pseudomugil gertrudae. Next base: position 15,747,427 of record JBAMHV010000021.1, on the reverse strand, counting down.
TTTCATCTTCGTTCTGAGGCTTGGTTTGAACCTCGGCAAGTTGTCATGCCCATGTCTAAATGCCTCATTGCATGAAGTAGCTATCATGTGACTGGGTAATAAGATAATAAGATTTTAGTTTTAAAACTCAACTAAGAAAAATAGACCTATTAAAGTGGCCGTTAAGTGTATATTTGTCTTTGGTAAAGGGTTTAATGTTATTGGAGAAGTTAATATATATATTCCATTACAGCAATGTTTTGTACTAGTTTGTCAAAGTTTTACGTTTGAGTTTAAAGTCTACACAGATGAGAAGATAGGAGAAAACATTTCTTTGCACAACTTGTAAGCTTGAGATCATTTCTAAAATGTTTCTTAGAAGATTCTTGGTCCCATTTTATGTTTTTTAATGCATGCCATGGTGCACATGGTGACTGTCAGATATGACAAAAAGCTAAGGCCTCAGTTGTGAAAGATGTCCCCTCTCTGAAATGTAAAAGGAAAACAATCTTTTTTAGGAACAGCACTGGAACACACAAGCTCAGCAAGCAGCAGTCAACGAACATCCTTTCACTTATGCACATCCACAAACCCACACATTCATGCAAGCATTCTAAGAAAACTAGCATACAATAACCCCCTGTGTGGATCATTAGCTGTTTTCTGACCGACTGTGGATTTGTTTATATGTTTCATAACTGTGTTTGCAGTTATTCCATCCAGTTAATCATCAAGTCTTAAGTCTTCTCACTGAACATTGTGTCATTAATAATAAATGTAAGGGTACCCGCTGGAGTTAGGAGTTCACACACTTGTTATCCTGTCAATCATATGGCTAACTACAACATTTGATCTGAGTCTGTGTATGCATGATGGAAATTTATGTATCTTATATATGTCTAGATCAGAGCCACTGATATTCTACTGTATGCCATGTGAATACAGATACACCATTTCCAAAAATGTATGACTATGCAGCCAAGAAACAAAGAACTTTGGAAAGCCCATCATGAAGCCACGAGAACTAGTCCTGAATTCTACTCAAAGCAGTTGCATGAAAGCTTGTTCAGTTATAAGCCATTTCTATTTTCTAGGAACTGAGAGGCTCTACACTTTTGTATTATATTGCATGTTTCAGTTAAAGCCTGGGAGTTTAGGTTAAAGCAAGCCAAGCATGAATGACAGTAAATCTAAAAAAGAAAAGACAAATAATAAAAAATCCTCTCACAAGATAGTGCCACAAGAAAGATAAAAAACAAACAAACAAACAAGCAGAAATTTTGAAGGACAATTTTACAAACTGCTACTCAATGTGAGTAGATAGAGAAAAGTGTGTGTCGGAAAGCGTGAGCACCTTCAATTGCAAACGGCTTCCCGACAGTCAGCAGCTTGCAGTCTGCGTCAATGGAGACCTCAAAGTCCAACAGGGCTTTATCCATAATGAACGCATCCAGGTCAGGAGGATCTGTCCTTCACCACCAACACACACACACACGTATCACAAGACAAAGACAGAGAAACAGATAGAGAAATATTAGTTGTAGAGCACGAATCTGCTGTAAGGTGGATCGGAAAACAAATCAAATTAAAGTTCCCACATTTATTCTGAGGCTGGAATCTTTTTCTGGATTCCTAAAAAGGTGGCTGTCATGCCACTTTGTCATTTATACAGAGGATAAGATTAACTGCAGCCTAATACACTATGTAAACACATACATCATTATCTAAACCAACAGCCTCTGTAGCAGACCGATAAGACATAATACACTCTGGTGACGACTCTCCTATTCCAGCAGTATTGATCTGATTGACCCAAACTGACCCTGAATTATTGACTGTTCCTGTGCGTGCAACCTCAGCTGCTGACCACAACCAGCAGTGTGTAGGCTCAAAAACATAAAACCAACACAGAAACGCAACAATGAAAACATGCAAACATTTAAATATACACATTATGTTAAGTGTCGGCCCAGATTTGACTGGCAGACATAAACAAGCATAAACAGGTGTACTGGAGAAAACATGCATACACGTGGTCACCTGGGAAAAAATAGACTAGTCTGATCAAATTACTTGATATTTCTTATTCAAGACATTTAAAGCAAAACAGAAGGTTGACTTTACAAAGTCTTTGCTGTGCTGGCAAAGGAGCAAAGTATTTTCCTTGTCTAGACCTGTCAAATAAGAAGCATAGGGAGAAGAGGATTGAGACTACTTGTGGGACTAAGGAGGGTTGGAAGTTTTCTGCAGCATGGTCTTGGAATAACAATAGAGCATCTGTGCTTGAGCTAGAGCTGCAAGTTTTAGGTTGTGCATAGGTGCAGTGGGTGCTTGAGAATATATCAGTTCCTCTGAGACTACACATTTTTAGTGCATCTGCATGTGTAGCCTGCGGCTTTCCATCTCACCAGGAGAAGGGTTAGGACTTCTTTTTTCTCTTTCTCTCTTAAATTTGAGAGCCGGATTGGGGTCAGTAGTTCTGCCAACACAGTATTTTACACCCTCGCTCCAACTCTCTGCTCTGCTGTGACTTCCACTTCTGCTTTGCACGCAAACAAATGCCGCCTTCATCATCCTCTTTCTCTGAACAAGCGTGTTGTATCTTCCCACTGGTATCACAAAGTCAGCATGTGCGCTATCTCAGTATCTGTGCTGGTGCTTCCTGGAGTAGGCATTACTCCAGAGAAGCGTATGTGTAGTTATAGCGTTGAGTGTATTTTCTGTTCAGTAAAAATGCAGCAAGGACAAACTCATTTTTGTTCTTTTATCTACACAAGTTTTTATTATATTTTTGCAACCCACTATTAGAGCAGCTAAAGAATAATAAAACTTAGAGAGATTTATGAGTTGTCACTCATTCTCTTTACTGAATCAGTAAATTATTCTGAATTATTCTACTGGCACAATGATGAGCAAAAGTTAGTTTAAGAAGGGAAAAAACAAATGACAAATTAGCAGCTTGATGTTTGACATTTAAAGGATAGACATAGCTGACTTTTTTTAACTTTATTCAGCAACATCTAACAGAGAAATGGAAAAAGGAAAGAAAAATAGGTGCAAAAACAAAATAAAACAAAAAAACTAAAAACAGAACAAAAAGAAAAACTGGTTAATACTGGGAATGTGTTTTACAGTCAGTCTAAGTGCTGGTTTCTGTGTATTGAATAGTAGTAATAACAGCAATTCAGAGGATTATTAGTTATTAATAATCAGCTTGGCTTCATAAATGCAGACTCTTCTTGCTTCAAATGATTCTTCAATTTGTTTTTCTTTAAAAATATGTAGCAATTATGACGTATATTTTGGTAGGTAATAGATTTTTATTGACTTTTTATAGTCTTGTTTAAAGAAAAACCCTTCATGGCATACCTTCTTATTGTTTAGAACATTTTTTTTTACATATTTTATGGGAGCTTTGTGGTCTCTAACAATATATTGATCCCAGATGTATGATACTGGTAAACAGCAGTGCTTGATGGTACCACATTTGTATGACTTGCTCTTCTCACTGTGAGGGGATAAATCCAAGGCCAAGATTATTCCTGCTTTTAACCTCGCGTCCATGCAAGCACCAGCAAGTTCTGAGCATACTCGTTCACATACTTTCTTGCATTGCTTGTTATCAGGGTATTTCATCAGGGGGATTTCATCAGGGGGAACATTAGCAAACTCAGATGAAAACTCAGGTTGTAAACAAAATAACAAACATGAGCAGGTCAGTATTTGGTTAATTTTGACATCACAGCAGAAAAAAAGAGAGCCTCAGTATTGATGTTGGTATTCATGGCTCCAAGAACACCACACTTTGTCTTCGGTTGTATTTATCTGTCATCATCTTTACTTTTGATTCTGTACATTTTGACTTACTGAGAACATGAAAGTTTCTGTGTTTGAGAGCAACCTGACCCTGCAAAGCTTGGCAAAGCTTTTTTATGTGCAAACCGTTTGCAACACATTTACAAGCTGATGATGACAAGTTGCTGTGTAATGTGCCCAGATTCATGATTTGTTTTTCATTTAATGGATCTGTATCAAAATAACATCACAAATCATTAAAGAAGACTCAAAACTAGTGATGAATGTATAAACAAGTTATTTATGGGAATATTAAATCCCATAAGCGAGATAATTTAGCTTAAAATCTGGCAATGTTTTGTGACCAGCAACAGGTGGTTTTCCCTGCAGCCAAAAAACATGAACCATATCATGATGCATGTTGTCGAGGTAAAGAATTTAATTTTTGTGATGAATGTTGGAGTTTGTGATGGTTTTTGGTTAGTCATTTTGGTATCCCTGTTTCTCCTCAGAGGGGCAGCAAGCTAGTGTCTGACGTGGGATTCATCTGATCTGCCAGAATGCTGTTGGAACTTGGTGGCATTAAAAGCTGTTTGTTTCTGCTGATAAGGGCAGAAGGTAGTAGCAGCTCTTTTTTAGAGGAAAATGACCTTTAAAGAAAAAATCGTGTCAGCTGAAGAGCGGCTGGTGAGCCAGTACAGATGCTGGAGCTTAGCATGATCTAAGGAGAAGGACAGTAGGAGTTTCTCAGGTCTTCACGTAGAAGAGATGCTGTTTATCTTTCTGACAAAGGTTATCATTTATCTTTTAGGGACATGAATTTTCACTGACTTTTAAAAGACACTAAAAGAAAAACTGGGGAAGGGATCAAAACACAAAGACCCTTCAGCAGATGAGTAGATGTGACATGTTCATTTACTGATTTTCAGCAGAGAGGTGTCTTTTCTGTCTCACTTTTTTATTGTGAATAATGAATAAGAATTGCTAGAATGCTAGAAAATAACATAAATGGTGACAACTAGAAGGGGATTCATCTACCAGAATCCATGGGAAGGTAATAAAATTGTCATTAATGATAAAATAACTATCCTTAACTGTCTCTTGGGTGTATTCATGTGACTTCCTCAGGTTTTAATGCAGAAGCTGTCCATATTGGCACATAAACAGCTGCCCTTATCTCAGATCCCCAGAGAATTGGACTTATCAGTGCCTTATGTTATCTTCCTTTTGTTTCACAATGCTGTATGTAAAGCACTTCCAACAGCTCCCAGTAAATTAAACTTTTAAATAAACTTGCTCGGTCACTTTCATCTGCTTTCTGTCCTCATTCAACATCCCATTGAACATCCATCCTCGCTGTTAATTACTTCAATCTTTCCCCGATTCTTATTCATTTCTACTTGAACACCCCATTTGAAACAAGAAAATCTTTTCCCTCCTAAATTGCAACGACTTTGTCACTGAAATTTATGTGTGCTTTTTACCTCACTTATACCTTGATGTAAAATGTGTCTGGGGGGGAGAAAATGCTCATGCTAATGCACAGTGCAAATACATGCAGCAGTGGGTGTTCGTTTGTATCTTTGACAGATGCAATTGCAAAACAGTGTGCTCACAACATTGACAAATGGGTTAGACATAACATTACTGCAGGTGGGGAAAAAGCTCAAATCAGCTGTTATACTAAACTTAAAGCTTAATTTAACTCTTTGTTTATCTCAAAATTCACATTGGATCAGTTGGGTATTAAAAATAAAGAACACATGGGTATTCTGTACCTACTAAATATAAATATATATTTAATGTTGCCTCTAACAGCTAAAAATCCTTTTATGTTGTAGTCTAGTCAGCAGAAAGAATTCATATTCGTGCATGAAAAATCAGTGCACCCAGAATACAGTAGAAAACAACAAATGTCAGCATGACCACATGGTTGAATCTGGTTGCATTTAAATGATAGTAAACTGCTGCAAATTAGGTGGAGGAGCTTGCATCTTACTTTAACATGTGCACGCCCTCTGGTGTGGTGGGCTGGTTGAAGCGTCTCATGTAGTCGTGCATCTCTGGGAAACTCTTCTTCATGTAATCTTCAGCACTGCTCTCCCTAACCGTCCCAAATCGGAAGCCCAGAGAAGGATGGTGCAGCTGGGGACGTGACACAGGAAGGCCAGGGTTGAGATGGTAATAGAGATGATTAGAGAGAAAAGATGAGGCTCATACAGAATTCACTGTAGCACTGAACTCCCCACCCCGTTTAGTGATAAGGAAAACCATAATCCTTCACAAATAATTCAGCTCTTTGCTCATTAGCTTGTCCTTGTGTAAGATTAGTGTGTGTGTACAAGTAGCTGTGTCTCTGTTGGCATGCGTGTGGTATGTTGACATTCATGCTGTAGCAAGCTTGTATCCTTGTGTGCACTCTAACCTTGTCATCATGAATCCCTGAAACCTGCTCAAAAGTCTTCTCCCCAACCATGACTGCAGCGAGGTTGGCGGTGTAGCTGGACAGCACCAGTAAGCAGAAAATAGCCCAAAGGTTCATCAGAAAACGCCCCGTCCAGCATTTTGGAGTCTGTGGAGTAAAAATGTACAACAAGAGACTTTTATATTTTTGTTTGGTTTTATTTAGCTTTTTCTATGTTGTCATAAATAAATCTTCAACAAGAGACTCAATATCAAAAGAAGAAAAACTATTTAAAATAATGATGATACACATTAAAAATGAGTGAACTAAATACAATCACACTTGCTTTGAGCAAAAAGATCTGCCAACGGTTTAAGCACAATTTGCTTAACTAGAATTCCTAAAAGTATATGCATTCCTAAAATAAGCTTAATTTACTTGTGTAAAACAAAAAAAGGAAAAATGCCCAGAAAAAATAATTTTTGCTGTCTTCAAAAGAATTTTGTGCAGTGTATGATTTTAACTAAGAAAAGGGAAACAAACAGCTTATACCAGAGTAAAAAAATTTAATGAAATTAAATATCATTAACTTCCCTCTCCAAAATTCACAGGTAATTATTTTAGGTGAGCTAATTGGATAAATTTAGTTGAAAAACAAACAAAAAAGACATATTGATTGCTAAAAATATTATTTAACATCATATGTTTGTGTGTAAAAATGATCCCTATAAAATTTCTTGTTCTAAGTAATAGTTCACCTGTGAAATGTGATAGTTTAGGTATTAACCCTTTAGGAATTGATACATGAAAAATGGTAATGAAAGTCTTTTTAATGCATTTATTGGTTCCTTCAAAATATTATAAAAAGGAGATATTTACCTTCTATCACCACGTGATATGTTATTAATTTTATAGCGTAATATTCAACGTTCTGGTATTAAGGGGTAGGAGAAAAGTATCAGATTGTGTTCAACAAGATTGAACCATAAACTGATGCCAAATGTCTTAGAAACTTTATTACATATGTCACACTAGGCTTTATTGGGTTAAAACAATTAAGAATTCACTCAGCGCTGAGAAAATGTGAAAGGAATGATAATGTGGATTTTGTGGAAATAAAGTAAAACAACAACAAAAACCCTCCAGTGTAACCTGAACATTGCCATAGAAACACACAAATTATCAAGAGTTTCACATGCAGCTAGGTTAAAGATGTCATATACATTGATGAGAACTTTACAACTCAAATGTTCAAAGCCGTGCAAACTATAGATAAGTAAGAAACTTCAAGATCCAGTCTCACACACAAGTGTTTGAAATAGATATGGAAACTAAAGTGTATGCCAATCCTTCAGCAGTAGCAGTGTCTTCATAAAAAAGGTAATAGAAAGAACTGAGTCAGATAGGGAGGCTGCTTTCCATACATAAAGTTAACAGGGGCAAGAAAGCACCCTTAAGTGATTGGGTGCCTAATGTAAAGACATTATTGTATTCTTTATAATCCAGTAAAGACCACAGAACTGCAAGGTGTGAGTTGTGTAATGCTCATGAGATTAAATTTCTTCTTCCAGTTACTGAAAAGAAATGGTTGAAGCACTTACAGGACAAATCCTTTTTAGAAATTGTGAAATAAGGCTTAAGACTTATGTTGATGATCTATGCTGATGAGGGGTTTAATGACAGTGAGGGAATGCATAGTCACTGATTCATTTTCAATTGTTAAGTGTTTATGTAAATTTCTTTTACATAAAGGACAATTCAAATATATTTAAGTAAATTTATATTAATGGCCTCATATGAGAAAGATAATTGTATTAATGGATTTTTTTTTAAAGGGGTGGGGGTGTTGGACATGTAAAATGATCAGTTAGGGGTGAAAATATTGAGGATTAACCAACAAAAACTGGTTGATTTGTGTCTATGACCAACATCTACATGGTAAATATTAATATAATTAAATATTAAAGGTAATATTGATTAAAAAATTAGTTTTAGTACTTTTGCATGAGTAATCGACATGATCTCACATAAATCATTGAAAAATCATGACCCTTATAAATAATTATTTGAAACAAAACAGAAAGAGAAGGGCAGCATTGTGGAGCAGTGGTTAGCACTGTGGCCTCACAGCAAGAAGGTTGCTGGTTTGAGCCCAGGCTGGGTAGGTTTGTCCATTGGCCTTGCTGTGTAGAGTTAGCATGTTCTCCCCATGTATGTGTAGGTTCTCTCCGGGTACTCCGGCTTCCTCCCACCCACAAGACATGCATGTTATGTTAATAGCTATGGTTAAAATGACTGCTTATCATATGTAAGTTGCTTTGGATAAAAGCTTCTGCCAAATGATTAGGATGGTAGAAAGAAGGAAGAGAGAAAGAGAGATGAAATCTGTGTTTGAAGAGATTTTTTAAACTGATTCACTTTTGTTTGAGTAAGAAATGCATAAAGAGGACACTGTCTGACAGCAATGGGTTTAATGTGTTTATTGTAAAAAACATTACCGAACCTTTATGCAGTACTTATAATCTTACGTTTTAATTGGGAGCAGTTCCAGTCAGAATGAAAGCTGCAAAGCTTATTTTACTTTTTAAGTTTAGTGATTAACATAACTCCATTAACTTGAGAGCAGTGCTTTCGAGCAGGGATCACCAACTCTGGTCCTCATATCCTGCAGGCATCGAATGTGTTCCTGCAGCAACACACCTGATTCAAATGAACGGGTCACTACCGGACGTGTGCAGAACTTAACATGCTGTCGGAGAACCACTTTATTTGAATTGGATGTTGCAGTATAGAAACATCCAACGCCTGCTGGACATCGGCCCTCGAGGCCCGGGGAGGGTGATCCTTGGGTCAATGAACATATTAATCAATATCTTTCATTTCTTCAAAAATAACAGAGGAGTTATATACATATACAGTTGTGTTTTTCTGGTGTAAACAAAGCATTTGATTATAGATCAACATTTTAATTGATAAATTAGCTTCCGGTGTGAGATCAGTAGTTACACTGTAGCTTAGAACTTTGTCTGAATATTAATGATATTTGTGACGTCTCTGAGAAGCTGTATTTTCTGTTATTTGAATATAGTGCAGAATATTTAAGTGCTGGATGTGATTTAAACAGATGGGAATGAGTCTATAAAAATTTGAATAAGGAAAAAATGATGGCATTGGCTAACAAAACGTGTAAAACAATGTTTCTCTGATAGATGGAGTTAATATTGTCGGTTGGTGACTTGATAAAATTAAGAATTTAACAACCTAAATGTGACAACAGATGACAATGTTAAGTTAAAGCAATCCAACAGTTCTAATTTTTCAGCAAACTAAATTTTGTTATATGTTAGATTACCACAAATTTTGTTTGAAATATTGCTCAACTTCTGTTTCTATCCTATTTTTTCTTCTGTTCTTCTGAGTTTTCTTCTGTCTGGTCTTTTGATCTATGGAATAAATTGGCTCTAAAATAAATGGGTGCAATAAATAAGTGAATGGATGAATAAAAAAAGATAAATAATCCACTTAAGAGACAAAATATATTTCTAGCTTTTTAAATGCTTGAGATTAATGAGACGTTAATTACACAACTTATTATTACATCGGTGTCAGGAGAGAGTTGAACTCTGCATAATTAATTGGCTAATTGAAAATGAAGAAGGGGAGGAATGCAGGCACATTAAACGCAGAAATTTTATTGAATTTTTGGGGGAAGAAATGCCGCCTTTCAAGTTTTTTACTCCAAAAGTATCAAAGATGAAATCAATAAGAGGAACTACGTGTGTGTGTGTGTATTCAGCCCCATGATGCTGTTTGTCTTGCTTTTGAATGGATTTAAAATTAAAATTCAGTGATACAAACATAGACAAGCATATGGCTGCATTTGTTCATGATGAAGCATTGTTCATTGTAAAGCTTGTCAAGATTTCAGATATACACCAAATTCACTTTAAAACAATCAGTTTGACAGCATAGCCCACATACTAGGTGGTATTCACAAACAGTGTGTGTTTGCTTTTCACAGGAAAAAGAGCTTTTAGGATTAGACGATGTGTTGGCACAAGACAATGCGAATTCAGTTATTTTTGGCTGGGTTTGCCGAGAGTCTACAATCAATACAGGACAGGTTTGTTAATGTGAGCCCTAAATCTGATAGCATCCACAACTGGCTTCCACAAAGCAGGGGGATGTTACACAGCTTATGTGCTAACTGTGATTGCAAGTACTTTCTATGATGACCTAAAGATAAACGCCTTAGATCACGTGTCAAGCTCCAGTCCTGGAGGGCTGGTATCCAGCAGGTTTTGCTCTTTACCTGCACTAACACACCTGTTGCAAATCAATTAAATCCAACAGCTTTTTGTCAACCTATTAAGTAATTCCAGTCTGCTGTGTTGGCACATGGAGACAACAAAAACCTGCTGGATACTGGCCCTCAAGGACCTGAGTTTGACACCCCTGCCTTAGAGCAATACTTCATAAATCTCCAATCTTAAGACTCCACCTGGGGCCAGTATCGCCCTGCAGTGTCCTGGGGCTAAGAAACTTTACCGCATTTTGCTCTATGGTACACACGCCAGCTATGGGATGTCAACACATTAGCAATTATGCATGCACACCATGGCTGATTGAGTATAAAAAAAGTGAAATCCAAGTGAGAGAAAGATCAAGAGATAAGATAAGAATCAACTGGTTTTGAGAGCCCTGAGAAAAGGGAACAAATGCAAGTTGGGTGGCGGCCTTCCTGGTTAAAATTAACATCAAGCAAGTTACTGTGTTTCCTGAAATGATTTTTTTGTTCAGTTTTGCATGTCAGGGTCACTGCAGAAAGCTCACAGTCTACTCCACTACTGTCTATAGTAACCAGATCTCCAGAGCATTGCGTCTAATGGTGGAGCAAGAACCATACAAAATATATTTCTAACACTGTTTTTGGAGCAATCAAAAACATGTAGCATCCATTTTTGATAACATTACCTTGAGTGTGAATGCGCATGGCTGTTTGTCTATCTGAGTTAGAACTGTGATGGATTGGCAATGCATGCAGGGTGGGCCTTGTCTCTCCCACACTGTTAGCTGGGATAGGATCCAATTCCCCATAACCCTCCACTAAATAAAATGGATGTATAGAGAGATTAAATAAAATATCAAAACTGAACTCTACAATAAAGGCTTAAGAATTGATTTATTTGGCCTGTCCTCCCGAGAGCACGAGTAAACATCACATTTTGGCGCTGAGTCAACATCCAGAGGTTCCGAGTGTTGCTGAAGGACATTTTAACAGGTCGCGAGGCTGCTAATGAACAGAACTGTTAACTGACACATCGAAAGACACAAAGATCAAACCTGTGACCTTTCAGTTAGTGGAAGGTGTTTCGTGATAACTTTGGCAAACCTCGCCCACCCTTTTTAGAAACTAAGTGTCCTTAAAAAATATTTTGCTGAGCAGCAAAATCAGTCAGGAAAGGCATAATTTAAGGAAACGACACTTCTGTTTAAAAATTCAGACCATAAGTTATCGCAGTGATGGATTTTGGGACACTGTTGCTGTATGGAAAACAAAGTATGCAGAGCACAGGGTCATTATTCATCTGGACTGAAGTTGAGTGTGCCACTGGGATTGTTGTTGTGACACAATCAGTCAAATCTGACACGATTCTGAAGGGTGCTGTTGCAAAAAAGGTGCATTTAATATCTCTATATAGTTGTGTCAAACATACAAACAAAGAAAGATGACTGTTTAAATATATTTGTTAGAAACTAAATAGCGTTTTAAAAAAATATTTTAAACTTTCTGAATATTTATTAACAGTCAAAAAGCAATCACAGTTTTTCCTCTGACCAACCCTCTGGTCCATGGCCTCCAGCTTGGCTCACTCACACTCTTGTCTCCTTTTACATTGTCCCAAACCTGCCCACCATCATGTGACCCTCAAACTGTTCTGATGTCTACGTTTACCCTTCTGTCAACCTTCCATCCACCCTGCCCTCACCTTGGTACTTCTTAACTCTCTTACTTCTCCCCTGACCACTTGTTTCAACTTTGCGTCATAATGCTTTGGGGAGTTAACCTCTAACAGATCTATCTTTTACCACCTTCATCCTCTCTCATCTTTCTCACCATAACTCCTTCAATCTCTTTCGGCACCCTTACCATTCCTCTTTCCTTGCCTATATGTGTATTATTCTCTCTGTACCTCTCTACTTTATCACTGCCTACCCTTTTAACCTCTCCCCTATCAATCTTCTCTCCTCAGTGGCCATCTCCATCATCTCTTCCCTGTTGGTTTCCCCCTCTTTTAACCCACTCTTACTGTTTGTGAACTCATTCCCATAATGCTCAACCCTTCGACCCTCCTCCTTTCTTTGCAATTTTTTATTTCTACCACGCTCTACATGATGTGTATTTATCACAGAGAGCAGAGATACCTTACCTTGGTGGCAACAGTACGCCCGAACAGTATTGCGTAGCAGAGATTGAGGGCAGAAGAGTAGGAGAACACACGCAGCCTGTTCCTGCCATGGGGTGTCATGCCGAAGGGGCTGTTCCACTCATACAAGGTAAGGAAGAGTGCTGTGAGATGCAATGTGACAAAGATGCCCACCCACATGGACCAGTGGAGTGGCCACATGAAGGCTCCGATGGGAGCTGCAGTGTCCCGGGCACGAACCTGAAAGTACAAAAACAAACCACAACAACATTTGGATATAGATTGAATTTAGATCACATCTGTAAATATAAAGCTCCTTCAAGTCTGAAACATTGCTGATCATCTGTTTTTTGTTTATATATAACTCATTGAATCTGTTTACAGGATGATATAAATCCAATAACTGAGAGTAATCAGATAATTGTAATAGTCCCATCATGTGTTTGAACGATTGCCTTCAGGCAAATGCTACAGTTCTCATACAGCAAGGACAAGCAGTCTTTTAAACAGTTTTTACCTTAGAGCTATTTCCACACTAATTGCCAATCCTACATCATAACTTTTAATTCAGTATGTGCAACATTAAGCTACAGCATCACACTGACTGCCGACTGTCTTTGTCTTTTGTCTTTATAATAGGAGATGTGGAAAATATAGAGTGATGCAGTTGTTTGCACAGGTGCAGAAGTAATAAATCAAAAACTAAATCGGAAACATAGGTGTACATGCACAATGAGTATTATGGAGAAATATGTGTTTTAATTAAATTTTTCATAATCAAATTACTGGTTTCATCTGATAAAGCATATCGTGGTCAAGGTCAGGTGAATTTATATAGTACATTTAAAACAATGCCAAAGGGCTGAAAGTGCTTTAAAGTTCTTCAGATTTATATAAAAACATAAAAAATAACTACAAGACATCTCTGAACCGATATCAGGTTATGTTGCCTACAGGATTATTTGCAATGAATGACCAGACTTTTGGTGTTCATGTAAACAGGCTGATTGTTTAAAATGACAGTGTTCTCATTTTCAGATGAACCTTTGTTATTCTGACTCTAAGTTTGAACTTTTCTGATTAACATGCTCACTGTAAACTCTGCAAGCTAATTATTGACCCACGAACGATTCGATGTTCCCCACCAGGATACCAGGATTAGGAGGGCGAGGGGTGAAATTAAAAAGGTTGTATAGCATCAGATGAAACGATGGCAGCAACAGAGTAAGACACTGAAGACTGCAGTGTTGTTACACTGTAACTCAAAATGAGGTTTTTGTTTTGTTTTGTTTTTTAAGACATGTCTTGTGTTCCTCAAAGACATAAAAATGAAAACATCAAACTCCAACAAACTAATGAGCACTTTAAGCAGCTATACCAGAATGCCCAGGCTGGTGGAGTAGAAAGGCGAGGTGAAATCTATGACTCTGCTCCTGGCAGAATTTATAGAAAAAGAGGTGACAGCCATGTCAGCGGTTCCACTCAGCAGGTCCCCCACGAGTCCAGTCCAGCGCCCCGTTCCGCTCAGTGCCCCATACTTCCCGTCTCCCACGATGTAAAGATCAAAGGTGAAGCCCATGTCTTCTGCAAGTTTCTCCAACAAGTCAATGCAGTACCCGTAGCAGCATTTTCTCAGGTCTACCGGTAAGTCTAAGAAGAAAGAAATGATGATGATATTACATTTTGCATTCATATATTCTTACGTATGGTTTGGAGGTGCATAGGTTGAACCTCTTGGAACTCATCCACAAAAGTGAATCATGAAAAATGCTGATGGATTGTCAAAGAAACCATCAGCTTGGACAATTTTAAATCACCCTGGCACTATGGATGGGACTAAATCTATTAAAATTACATACTTGGCCACAAAAAAATTAACAACCCTTAAAATACTCATTAAAATACAGGGGGAGCTGGCAAGTGAAATACATCCTTTGTCAGTTTTGCCATTTTGATTTCTCTGGCAAACCTTACGTAATCTCAGTTAATTGAAGTGTGCAGCGTGCCAGTTGCTTTTTGTTGGCAAAAGATGCCTTTACAATCCAAGACCAAGCACCAGCATATGGAATACTGTGATTATCGTACTGTTATTTGAAGTAAACAGTTTCTGTACCAACTTGTCAAGAAGTTTAAACTGCTTTCAATCTAAGGGTTTGAGTCAAAGAAAGTTAAAAAAACTTAAATTTTACTGCAAAACTATGAGCCGTGCAGTTACTCAGTGGTCTCCTCAGGCAAAGAAACACAGATGTATCTTTGATACGCTGGTCTTCATCTTTTATTGATTTAATGTCTTTCGTGCCTTTTATTCATGAAATAGAGCTGCAGCTGAGGAGCTCAGACCTTGACATCAAACCTGATATGTTTTTGAACTACATAGACTATCCATGATCCCTTATTGATAAGACTTCAAAAACAGTACTGTTATCGAAGTACAGTACAGATGTGGTCACTCACATAGTATAGAGTTTTACGGAGTAAATCTTAGAGTTTACATGGAGAAGCTCACTGTAGACCTTAGAGGTCATTGCACACAATGCTCTTTAAATAGTTTAACAGGAGTTCTGCTGCATACTAGTACATCATTGTATGCTATGGATAAATCCAAAAGCATTACTCACCAATGCCCTCCCAGTCCATTGCTGTAGAGTTTGGGTTATGAAGCTGGTGGAAGAGACCGTGGACTATGTCAGAGCGGTTGGTTCTCGGGTCCAAACAGAGCTGACCAGCTGGACACAATCCATCCTCATCGACTTCCCGTGTGAAAACAAACGGGTGTTCCACCAGTGTCACCACCCTGAGACGGTGTCCCTCAACAGCAAGTCCTGGCCTCCAGCGACCTCCCATGTTACCATCACCCTGACCATCCCCTCCTCTCACACCAGCCCCAAGGCCTTGTCCCTGACTGTTCCCTACCCCTCCTACAAGTCCCAGGATGCCCCCCTCTAAATCTAGTCGGCCACGAGTCCACTGGCCAACAGTGACCCATGCTGGTTGGCCCAAAGCACCTCTCTTTAGACTCCATACATGGAACAGCTGGGAGGAGAGGACCCGAGAGACACCAGCGTCCACTTGGATCAGCCCTGTGGCCCCAGAGAAGGAAGTGTTGGAGAGAAATCTTAAAGACAGAGAAAGACAAACAGATTGTAAGTGAAAGTGAAGAAATTGGGAAAATGGTGGGAAAGGCATGCTGGGGAATTGCAGTTTAAAACTGTAGAAATGTAAAATGAATCCCATACAGAGCTATATGGTTTTAAAAAAAAAAGGGTAAACTTTACAAATGTTGATGCAGATGGGCAGAGTTGGGTTGTAAAGCTGTTGCAAGTCTGGTCTCAGATGGGTAATTGTATCTCCCAGAAAGTCATAATTAAAAGTTAATGCAGTGCAGTGAGGGTCTCCTCCTATCTGCCAGTTCATACACTCAGTCATTGCCATTCATCTCACTTGCCTGGCGGCCTCACATCATTATTTAGAGCGGAATATATTAGACATAGCATTCCCCATTTATACATATATTTGTCCTGATCTTTAAAACTATGGGGGGATTGTTCCTTCATGTCTGCATTTGATCTTATGGGTGCTGTCAGGTGACATTTCCCTGCACCATGAAAGTTGCATTATGTGATTATGTTGTAATTAGTGGGAGATTGTAAGGAGGTTGTTAATCATTAGAGTGGTTATTTAAATGTTAAGCATGTAAAAATCTGTGCATTTGATATTGCTGCTGAAGTGTGCAGGAACTTCAAAAGATGTCTGGGTCCACCATTGAAATTTTCCCTCTTCAAAATTGATCCTCAAAAGAGAAATGCACCGTCCCTTTGCTCTCCAGGTAAGGGTCACTTTTTGTGTATTTCCACCTTCTTTTTCCAAAGTTACATATCTGAAGTGATGAGCTTGAATTGCAACGGTTTGCTGTAAAGCTTTCTCCATCAATTATGAGAAATGCAAAGATAATGAAAGGGATAAATTGATCATGTGGGTCATTAACCTCTCCTCCTAGCCAAGTTTTAAGGGTTTGTATGTTCTGCTTGTCGATTTGCCCGCTGCCCTACATCTTCACTTTTAAATTTACGTCAGCATCACCATCATTCTAAACGAACCTGATTAAAAATGCGAGACTCATTCCCATCACGTTCCACATTAACTTATGTTTCCTCATCAGTGGCTCTCTGTCTCTGTGACCATAAAGCTGAAGTGCTAGCCTTGCCTTAAGCCGAAATCACTCATGGTAATAGCACAGCTGAATCATCATATTTAACAGACAGCAGATTCATCAAGCTAACCCACTCCTGACTCATACTGAAATGGCTCCGTCTGGCCACAAAAAAGAAAGTAACCATACAGTAAGCTTTACTTTACAACTCTTATCTGAGCAGGATAGTGCAAAATCCCCTTTCTCGCAGTTTGTGGCATGTTTGGATTCATACCCACAGATAAAGAAGTAAGATAGGAGTGCAATACTAGAGGAATGGCCAAGAGCAGGGTTGTGAAACGTGCAACACACTCTGAAGCAACACTGCCTTTTCTGTGCGATCCTGCGGATTGTTTTGTTGCATCAGGCCAAAGGCTGAATTTCAAGAATGATTGTGGGTGTCAAAGCAGTTTGATAAGTCAGCCAGCCATATCAGAGAGGGATGGCTTCCTCTCACTAACACCTGGTCCCGGTTTAAAGTTTTAGACTGAATGTCAGCAGAGTGGCTGGTAAGTGATGACTCTATAAGAGTCCCTATAATGTGTCTCAGCCTTTTATCACTTCATCTCCTCTAGTTTGGAAGAAAGTTTACTCCCTCATTTTCTGTGTGTTGCGGTATTACATGACTTGCTTGTTACGATGGTTTTAATCTCTTCTGTGGAGATGCAATCAGTGTGGCAGCTGTGTTGAGTGAGATGGCATTGACTGGCAGATTTCACTTTGATAACAATGGCCCTTTATCTGCTTCCCTCACTTCTCCTCATTTTTCTTCTCTTCTGTGTCTTTTTTCTGTATCGGAGATTTCTTTGACTTTATCCCTATTTTCCTTAACCTGCTTCATTCTTTCTTAATTTTTTATCCATCTCGTTGTCTTTGACCATGTTCCTGCCCTCCTCTGGGTGCAGCATTGAGTCAGAGATGTTTTGAAACTGGACATTAGGAAGAAAATCTAAGGAAAAAGATGTTAGTTGCTGATATTTTTGCACCTTTTTTCATTATTGTGCTACTGCTTTGAGTCTGAAATGTAACATTATGCTTTTCTCTGCTTTCCTCTTTCTTCACACCTTCCTTGCTTGCTTATATCTCCAGACAGCCCTTCTCCCTCCCTGCCTCCCTTGCTTCATCCCTTAGGGCATTGAGCTGTTAATTGCCTTTTCCATGTGGAAGTCTCTCACTTCCTTCAGCTTTGTTAGGTCTCTCCAGAGCAACGGCATGTCTAGCAGTTGCAGCGGAGGGATAAGAATCAGGGAGTATACAGGAGGAGCACAAAGTCGGACTTTATAGTGTGAATAGTGTGATAGAACGACCCTTTTTATCGGTCTCTTTCAGTCCAGAATAGAGGTCAGTGACACTATATTGCAAAAGCCTCTATTATGAGTAGCCTATTCTCAAAGTCAAGATTATGCCCCAATTGGCCCTCCACAAAAAGCTTGTGACTTTTCCATGTGTTGTAATAAAGTTGAAAACACCTTGCTTTCACCACTTATTTTGTTCATTCACTCCACCTTAGATAGAGACTTTATATAGATAAAGCTGCATTGTTTTGAGCAACCTGATACAAATTTAAATAGGATTTAGCATGTTAACAATAAATGAAATGTAGTGCAAGAGGGTGCTAAGAACATTACTTTGCAAGTTAAAAGCCAGAATATCGATAATATTTAACATTGCATTTAATCTAGCTCATCATAAATGCAAATTTGACCTAAATTAAATATTCGTAAACATAAACATACTCAATTAATGACCAAAAAAGGCTTGTTAAACTAAATATAAATAATAGGACACAACACATGCATGCCAGCAGAGATTATTAGATGGGTTATCAGGTTAGGGTTAGATTTACTTTGGCGAAGTACCTGGTGCAAAAATAAGCCTGGAATAAAAAAAACAAAAACAAAACAACAACAACAAAAAAAAACAATAGTGACAACATATCTGGGATGCACCATGCCTCTGGCCTAATATCTGCTGGGACAGGTCCCTGTTATCCTGCAATTCTGCACTGGAATAAATGGGAATAGAAAATGGATGGGTGAATAAACAACAATGGCATTTAGTGCCTTTTAGTCATGGAGCCAGTGATTTTTATTTGCATTTGGCCTTGTTGCATGTGGGATTATATGAGGTTCCCTTTTAGGGCACAATATATGGGTAGGAGTGTCTGTAAATTAATCATGTAGAGCAATTTATTGACCTTTGCCCTTGCAAGTAATTACTGAGAAAGCAATTACTTATAAGCAAAAACAAATAAAACCACCACAACAACAACAAAAAACCTTAATTTTTGTACTTGACATACCTGCTTTATTGCTGGGCCGAGGACACACATGTTGCACAGAACCAGTTTTGTGTGAGGGAAAATACTTTAAAAATAAGTTTATTTGATATGCGAGGGGGAAATATTAGAACAACAGCAGAGCCGTGTTATACGTAACTGGCTGAAAAAAATCTAAAGGTTCAAAATCTCTAACTAGAACAAATCATGTCAACGCCGGCTACACCAAACATTTTTTGCAGGTCTTTATGTCATTTTGATTGTTTTGTGTTAGTGAATGCCCCATAACTTGTAAAGCTGTTCTTTAATTCATTTTTGTTCTCCTGAAGCACAGAGAAATAACGTAAGGGGCAGTGAAATAGCACACATTTTTATATTTACACACCTTTATTTTAAATTAAGGTATTTACAAATATCCCAGGACAACAAACTACAGCAACAGCTGAGCCCAATAGGTTCAACTTATTAGCTATTTACCCACGTATTTGGATTTAATGACTCATCCTATGTGGTATGACTGATCTGAGTTATCAAAACCAACAACAAATTTAAATGCAATCATGAAGATTTATGTCATTTAGTGGGGAGTTTATTTAAGTAATTGTTCCACTTTTTATATAGTCAATAGCTGTAATTATTTTTGAATGAACTATATTGTACAGCACCGATTTGATCATTACTGATATGAGATAGTTGCATCTGTGTGCCAACTCATTTTTAGTGAATCACCTGTAAAGATGGGAAAGTAAATCTGTCCCCAAGTGTCTAAACAGATCCATGTTTCAGAAGAACTGTTCATCTAATGTTAGTTTACTGTGTTCAGTCTCTCAGAGGCAGCAATAAAGCACCATTTAAATACAAGTTATTTATTCTCAGCATGTAGTTGATTAGCAGCTGCAGTTTATAGAGCTCGAGGTGCTGCAGTTTCTGGAAGTTCTTAGAGTTCTCACATTTGATCAAGGCTAACACTACTGTTTTGAGCTTGGCTGTTACATACTGCTGGCTGGATGTTCGATTACAACTAAAATCACTAATTCAAAGGGTAAAGAATCATTTCCTTCACTTGACTCATATGATGCCTGACAAACAACAATGTGGTTATATTGCTGTCAGATCAGGAAGATAATCACTGGGAAATGAAGGACTATCTAACTAACCCACAGGTGTTTCACCATGGCAATTTACACGTTTCAATGTAGAGTTGGCTCAGTGCCGCATCGCCCATTTCATAGCACATGATCAAAACAGAAAACTAAATAAAAAAGAATAATAAAGCACTAAACAATAAGATCATAGCAACAAAACCAAAGAAAGGTGTTTAGTGAAACCTATTGTGTCATTGGAAATGTGGTATTTTCTGTTAAAATGTTGCTGGTTTTACACATCGGGGCCTCAACACAAAGATTATCTCTTTTTCAAAGCCCCCCACAAGAGGTACAAGAGAAGCCAATATCATGCCAGGAAAATATCTCTGAAATTTGCAACAAGAAAAGTCAGCATATTCCCCAAATAATATGTTTCTAAAAGCAGTTTTTAGCCAAAAAGGAGCAAATAGTTTATCTAAAATTTTGGAGGTTGAATCAGAATAAAGATAATTAAATATAATAAGCTGATAGTTTTATG
This sequence comes from Pseudomugil gertrudae, assembly GCA_037177535.1. Taxonomy (NCBI): domain Eukaryota; kingdom Metazoa; phylum Chordata; class Actinopteri; order Atheriniformes; family Pseudomugilidae; genus Pseudomugil; species Pseudomugil gertrudae. The sequence goes on along the minus strand of JBAMHV010000021.1, from coordinate 15,726,731 downwards.
CTCCATTATTGATTGTCTAACAATGGTGCATCATAACACATCTCCCACTCCAATTGGTTCAGCCCTAAGCCCTCTTGCCTGATGGTTTTGGCACTCCTGTGCTCCGATAAACTGCCGACAGAGAGAGCACTGTGAGAATCCAGCCAGTGATTATGTGGGTGTTGCTGATGATCACTCTCAGCTGGCAGGCACCATGTGTGCTCAATATTTGCTGTGGGTCCTCGCTCCTACCACAAATCCTTCTCTCACCAACACCACATGACTGCAGAAGTTGGCTACATGCTGTTTTATCCATTGTGCCATTTGAAGAATATCCATGTCAACTGGCAGAGCAAAAGTATTTTACTTGGGAGTGAATTTATAGTGCAAGGCTTCAGTGCTTCACAGCGTATCAGCCACAAACGGCTTAACTTGGTTTCTGAAGTAAGTGTGTGGACGTTTTTTTCTGTCCAAATGAGAGAATTAATTCCCACTTCACTTGAAGTGAATAGTTTAATACATTTTTTTCTGTGTATATTTATATCACAGACTGCACCTTGACAGATGTGAAAGCTGTCAAGAGCCTTGTAAAAGCCACTGGGAGGAAAACTGTGGCAGTAGCATGGGGAATCGCACAAACGCCTCTGGTAGCACTCCATAAATGTTTATGCCATAAAGACCTTCTCCCCACCACAAAAACAACAGCATTGTTCTGAAGTCAACACCCCTGTGGTGGAAAGGACAGTCAGGAGCAGCTACAAACAAGCAGTGCCACATAGCCAGACTTACTCAGAAAGCTAAGAAGCTAACAGACATTTAATGGTGTGTCATGTGAAATTATACTGCAGTTTGTCAGTGTGATCAATATGTCACTAGGCGATTTGAATGTGTGCAGTGGTGGGACCATGCCTCCAAATTTAGAGCCGAGGAGTCATTTTACAGCAGACACATAAGTTAGCGTAGTGGATAGTTTCTGAAGTTATAAAGAGCATTTAAAACCCAGACCAGTCCTGACAAGTGCTAGTGCAAGTCCCACATAATCTGAAGTTACATATTAAGTGTTTAGAGAAACCTATGTATCATGCACACTACTGACATTTTTGGACAACCTCTACCAACTGCAGAGCACAGCGGGGGTGGAGATATATCTTTGTAGAGCTTGAATTACTCAAAAAATGTTCCAAATGATAAATAAATCAATACATAGATTTGTCACTAAGAATGGGGGGATTATATGGTAGAGCTGATACTTTTTTTCATAAATCAAGTTTGAATGAAGCCTGGTTGTTCGGCTCTCTGTGTTGCCCTGTGATGGACTTGCAACCTGTCCTGGGTGTACCCCGCCTCTCGCCCAATAATTGCTGGATAGGCTTCAGCTACTCGCAACCCTAAATTGGATGAAGCAGTATTTTAAATTTTGTTATTTTCTTCTATACTGCTTTCAGGGTGCCACTTGTTAAAAAAATTCCCTACTTTCTAAATGGGTATTTGAATTTAAAAAAAAGAGACAGGATAAAGAAAAGACTTCATACCAGTATTAGTGCTCTTCAGAAAACAGCAACATTTGTGACTGTTTTCCAGGCCTCTGCTAAAAAATTGCATTGCTATGATGAAATGATCTTGAGTTAAGCGTCACTGGGCAAAACACTGAACCCTGTTTTGGAAACTGGCAAAGATCAAACCTGGTTTAGGGTTAAAGAACAAATCTTAATCTTAAACTGTCCCACTACCAGTTTTAAATTATGAATGATTTGTCAAACTGAAAAGAAACAAAGAAAAAAAATGTCCCTGTCCAATAAAACATTAAACCAATCTCAGCAAGTCTTACAGGGTCCATCATGGCTAAGCAAATAAAAACTAATATATAATATAAATAATATAATATAAATATCTAAAGTGAATTAACATTTGTGACAACTCATATTTTAATCTTTAGTATTCCCAAGTGAACTGACCCTTTAATCAGTAATGTATGAAGCATGTGTGCATACCTGGCAAGATATTGTCCAGAGGAGATCAGTTCCTGTCGATTTGATTTGTCATAACAATTCACCATGTTCTGAACCAATGCTAGGTCTGGCCTCACCATGGTCGCGGCAGTGACTGCACGACCAATCAGCTGTAAAGCATCCCGTATGTAGAAGCTTATTGGCTTGCGGCCGACCTCTCCATAGGCTAACAGTCCCAGGGGACCTCCAAGAGTGTGTAGTGAATCCGGAGACAAGGGGTATCCCATGATCCACTGCAGTGCTGGTAGTGATGGAGCAAGACGCTGTGCAGCCCGTAGTACAGAAGAGAGACACTCAGGGTCAGATCCCAAAAGGATTACAGAGGAGATAGGAGAGGTGGAGCGCAGAAAACTAGTGGAGATTATATTCAAAGCCTCTTCTTCCATTTGATCTTCTCTTTTCTCATCCCTGTCCTCCGCTTTTAGATCTCTACTCCCTGTGATGCGGGTCAGGTTGATTATGTCGGACAGGTGCCAAGTAGGACCGTTATGCTTCTGCAGGTGAGTCAGCAAGCCGTCGCCACCTTCGTCCCATCCAGGACAAATCACAGCTGCTCCTCCCCAGCTGCTTTCTCCTCGGCTTCCCCTGTCTCTATCCCCTCCTCCCCCCTGCAGGACAGCCAGCAGTAAACTGCCCAGGGTTGATGGAGGCACACGGGCCGACATCTGCAGATGAAATTGGTTCTGTGGAGAAGAATAAAAGAAGGAGGAGGAATTAAAAGAACAAAAGCAAAGTGTGAGAAAGTTAAGAGAATGCATAAAACATCATAAGCGACAGAGCAGTGAACAAAAATGGCAGAGGAGAGAGGGTGGGAGGAAAAAAGATCAAAACAGATACCAAACAGATTAATAGATACCACTAAACCCCAACACTTCAGGGCTGAATAACATGCAGTCACATTAAAGGAGTCTTTCATAAGCACTCATGGACTGTGAAACAATTCCTGTTGCTGTAGTAATTTACTACAAAACAGATCAGAAACAATCTGTTATGTTTGTTCATTATCTCTCACTCCGAATGAGAAGACACAAACAAGGAGTCAATGATTCGCATCTAATCTGCAACATCACAGTTGGCTTGGCAAGACAACAGTAGCATCCACAGTTCATCCAAAAGCCTGCATTTCCAAACCCCACTGAAAACACTGGCTTGTTTCATACTATTCCAAAATGGATAACACTGTTGTCCTTGAATGCTGCTCACAGATGGACCCCCCCCTTCTCCTTCCTTTGGGGTTTCCATCCATTTTTCATCCAATCAGTGCTTCAGGCGAGGTTGAAGGGGGAGACTGCTTTTATATAGATAAGCCAAAGTTTAGCTAAACATGATTTAAGATTTTCTTTGAATGGCTCCACCTTACTTACCTGAAATGATAGGTATGCATAAGGCTCATGAACACCCTCTGGTGCAAATGCATACAAATATATCAGTATCTTTGTTGCATGTGCAAAAATGCACGCGCATTCTTTTAGACACACCGTAAACATGCACAAAGGGATTTGATTGAATTTGCAGACATACTATGCAAGTATCTCGAATCGTTAGAGACCTTGTGCAACACATACTCAAAACGATGCATCTGCGTTTGAAGATGAGCTATCTTAAAGTAAGTGCAACCCACACTCAGACACACTCATTCAAATGGAAATGTCCCACCAGGGAGCACAAAGCTAACAGAGCGACCCACTGCGGAAAGTCCTTGAGTCCCTTAAGAGAAGAGGGTGAGGAAAAAAGTATTTGAAGTGTAGAGAGACATGGATCAATTAATGCAGCCTGTGTATTTTTCCTCTTGGAAAGTGCCAGGTGTGTGTAAGGAGACAAGTGATGAGCTGTTCATAGGAACTCAGTGAGGCTTGGAAATGTGGAGTGATTGATGGGTGTAGGTAGCTGGTGAAGGGGCAATGGGTGGTGCAGACAAATAAAGACAAGAGGGTGGTGCCTACAACCGGTATGAGGAATTATTCAGTATATTACTGTCAGGACTGAAACTAACATCGTGCATATTTTGTCAAAGGACTCTGAGAACACAAAACAGGATGACAGAAGATCAACGCAGAGCCTAAAGGCAGCTGGAGGAATTACTATGTAAATCTATACCTGCTACCATTTTAAGTTCCTCTGAGTGAAACATATCCAAGTTAAACTACGCCTGAGATTCAGAGCAAACCGCATGTAAAAAAAAAAGACAGAGGCTTTACAAGTATTCAAAACAGCAGACAGATAGCAAAGAAAAAGCTGTTAATTACACTCCCATTCTTTGAAGCTTGTTAGAAAACCAGAGCGGGATTCTTGCTGTATACATCATTGTCAAATTAATTGTAATAATGTTCGTCTGTGGGACGTCCCACAGCAGCGTCAGCTGTTTTGTGCCTGCAATATTTTATTATTTCTCCTGCACAAATATGGCTTTTATTATTTTAGCATTTCAATTGCATCTGAGCTATTTAGCCAGCGTTTTTATCCAGATAGACTTACAGTGAGCACAACAGCAGTATTTCTTCAAGAGTGGAGACGTGAGAATAATAATAAGAGGTAACCAGAGCACCATTGAGGTAAAAGGTGCTGCAGGGGAGAGAAAATAAATAAGAGTGAAAGGAGAAAGCAGATGAGGGCTCTGATGTGATTTCTAAAAGATAAGGTGATATGAACCTTTTTGTAAAGATGTGTTTCTCCATAAGATAAGAACATATTCTTCTCTTTTGGCAACAGACAGCTTTTTTTTTTTTTACTGTAGACATAACAAAACATAGAAAAATAACACATGTAACTTGCTTTTAACAGTTGCATTTACTTGGCTCTTGTAAATACAGAAAAGTTCTTTTTCTGGTATCTTTTATGAGGAAAAACACTGAAAACCATCTGCTGTGCAATTGTAAGTATGATGTATGATACTATTACGCAGTAACAAAAAAAAAACAAAAAAACAAAGAAGACAGTAAAATCCCCTGCAACAAACATTTTTACATTTAGCTGGAGTGAGAAACAGACCAGCTGGTCCACCAATCAGTGACCTCCCAAGTGAGAGAAAAAGAGAAGAATAAAACCTACACCGGGAAAAAGTTGGGTGTCAAGACGGATATAAACTGTATATAACAAGAGGTTTCCAATGTGTGACTCTAATCTTAGTCTTTAAAGGTTTATTACAGTTCCACTCATAATGCTACAACATCCTGTAAAATAATTTAGCTCATTACAAGGACAATTCATGATACACCTCAACGTGCTAAAGCACAGCCACCTTTTCAGCTATTGCTCTTTTCTTTTAGGTACACTTTGTTCATTTTTTCTTTTTTAGAATTTATTAATAATAAATCTTTACCATTCAGTTTCCAAATAAAGACAAAAAACATTTTTTTAAACAATGAAAATGAAATTCCTGCCATCATCATTCTAGCTTAATCCCTTAAAAAACAGGAGCTGGCAACAACAGAGTTTATCCCTGTGACATGCCATTTTTAATATATCTATGTGCTTATGTCTGCAAACTGGAGTGTGAGTAACAACAATAGATCTCCATTGAAGTCCATTAGCATGTCAGAGTGTTAATGTTGACTTGCTTTTTGTCTGAATTTAGGCCAACTTTAATATTGCAGCAATCAAACACTGCAATGTAAAAGGTTTGTTTTTGTGGAATCTGAGCTGTTTTGATCTGTAGAATGATACAGAGAGCCTAGCTGTAATGATGGAAGAGCCAAGATACGGGTGGCTGTGCAGTTTGTGGAAATTTCCAAGCTATTTGCTAGTTTGTCTCTAAAACGGATTCGTTTATGTGAGCATGAGACGATGGGCTTGATCTTGCCAGCCATCTTGCTGCCATCATTACTACCCACACCAAGGCTCTCCTTTGTATAAGACTAATGTTTTTTTTTAAGTTTGGTTAAAATGTAGTAGAGTGCACAAGAAGCTAGGTATTTTCATCTTGTAAGACCTCTAGTTTGAGTGCATGTTCAAGTGTATCTTTGTGTGTGTGTATGCTCTTATCCTTTTCCATTCTCAGGTATGAGCTTCATCTGCAAGCAAGAGACTTGGAAAGACTTTAAAAAAAGGATGAAAGATAAGCAGAGCTAAAAGGAGTGTCAGCATTATTCTGTTATAGAATATAAAATCCATAGTTCTTCTCACACATCTACAAATTAGGGAGCCTTGAACTGAACCTTTACTCTTCCTAAACAGATTCATACTGCTGTTTGACTTGCTGGTCCAGTGATTTTCCAAGTCCTGCATACAGCGTTACACTTTCACATGGACATACACACCTGCAAGAGGTACAAAGAAAACATACACACATGGGCACCCATGCAAGAACAATACTGTTACAGTACAAACACAGTGAGGTGTGAATACCTGTTTAGAAATCCTCAGAGATCTCTATGCAATGTGGAATAAGAAGAACTGACAAGAATGCACTGAATGGAAAAAAACTAAAAAGAAACGGGGAGGTGTGTGTGTGTGTGTGTTTGGGGGTGGTGTATGGTGCTTGGTTACCTTGTCCAGTTACATGAGCTTATTTCTTATGGGCCTTTTCGACAGAGCTCTACTCTAAGCGCCTGACGCGGTACTACCCAGATTAAGGCCTTATCCATAGG
>JBAMHV010000021.1:15684162-15720057 GCA_037177535.1 Pseudomugil gertrudae | reverse complement strand
ACCCCTCCCACAGTAGACAATCTCGACTGGCAATGGAAAAGCAATCAGACAAAGTAGAGTACTCCCGATCCAGTAGAGTTGTAGAGAGTAGAGCTCTGTCGAAAGAGGCCTTTATTTAGGGCTGCATGAGCAAAACATCAACGCTTTCACACCTCCCAGTGCCAAATAGGAAAAGAAACAAGATTTCCTGAATTTAAAAAGGACACAGAGGAAACCGCAGCACCTGCAGTTTCAAAGCTTATTAAAATCAGCTTGGAGGAAATATCGGGGAGGTGGGACATGACAGCATATGTGTTTGAGAGTATATCAGAAGGTTTGGGTGGCTGAGGGAGGCAGAAGGCCCAAGATGTAAGCTCAGGCTGTGACAAAACCAGGTGTCTCCTTTTGGCCTTGCTCCACAGCTTCAGGCAAGGGATCTCTTTAACTCACTGCAGGCTTACTTATCATGAAAGCTCACTGTACTGTAGCTTTTAGCTAAACATGGCAGTCGTTTGCATCTAGCAAAGTGCCAGTGGTTAGATTGAGAGCATGCTTGCAGCTGGCCTTGCTATCGCAGCCAGTAGTATGGACCTCTGCCTGGGCCTCTGAATGGGTGCTTAGCTTTTTCTACATCCAAGAACAAAGCTTGTGGTCAGGGCAGCACTCCAAACATCAGCACCTCGCTGAGCACATAAATATTTCAGCAGCAGTTATCAGGTAAGAAGGCTGAATGAAAGGAAGGCGAAAGCGGAGATTGGAAGTGGAGCCTAAAGAGAGGAATATGTTTAAGATGAAAGAAAATAGATATTTGCTTTTATATCCATTGCTGAAGTAAAAGGTAATGGTTTGCATCTGAATGTATGTTCAACAGAAGAGAAAGAAAACAGTGACAAGATAGTGAGCTTGAGGAAAAGATTAAATATTTTCTCAGCTGGGTGCAAGCCTAGATTTCAAACACCTGAGATGGGAACTGAGAGCACTGTAACCTGAATGTCAAACAAAAATGTCAGCAGAAATGGGCATGCAAGCACACAGAAAAATATTCCAACTCAAGCAATTTAACTGCTGTTCAGTCCATGCTTATATTAGCTCATACGTTAATGAATAAATAAAAACTGTTAAGTGCATAGTTTCTTCTGTTTCTCACAGTATAAACAAAATCCATGATTGAATAAGGCTTGCCACAGTTGTTTGCATGTTTAATGAAGCAATTCTGAGCAGCGCTCTTTAGGTGACCAAGAGGTGGCTAACTAGGCTGTTTGCTGTGCTGTTGTGTAATTGTATGCAAATGGCATTGTTTAATTTTCTCCTAATTTCCTTCCATCTCCTGGCACTAAATGTTATATAAGTGACTTTAATCTTACTCAGCCATGTTGCCAGAGTTAAGCTCGGTGGGGGTAAAAAGATGTTGGCGCAGCTACATAGAAATGCATCTGAAGCACAGGCCGATATACGTACAAGTCAAACTGCAATCCACACACACGCAGGCTGTAAATTACATTTCCTTGCTTGCACATGCACGACTGCATGCCCCACGCTCACATAAGCATGCAAAATAACACGACTATGAAGCAATCAACCACTTAACTCAGCAAATGACTGTGGTTATCTAAGCATAACAGGCTGTTAGCTCAGAGAAACTGGTTGATAAGTGCTAATATGCACACTATTAGGCTCCACCATAGGAATGGCCAGAAAAAAAGGGCTAAATCTTGTTTCACAGTTAAGAGTTGATGAAGATACTGCTATGTCTCCCCCTGATTGTCACAGCTGAATACCATATGCAAATACCTAGAGTCTATCCAATTGTACTCCAACATTTCCAACAGAGGGGAAAGTATGTATGAGACTGTGGCCAGTGAGGCACGATGAAACAGCAGGTGCGGAGTGTAAAGCACACTTTGAATTAGGTTTGATTACAGGAAAATAGCTTCTTGCTGCTCACGCTGTTTATAATGTAGCAATGACAATTTAGAGACTGCTGGAAGTGTGAGTGTGTTGAGTTCATTAAACATAAAGACCTTGTTGGTTTCTTGGTGGTATGGCTGGTAAGGAAAAGGGTTAGAGGCCTGGCAGTGGCATCTTAAAAATATCACTGTAGTCATGAGTGATTGTGAGAAGAGCCATAAAAGTCTTGACAGGCCATGTCTTCTATTCTCCTCGGGGCTCTGAGTTTATGGGAAATCCTCAAAACGGGGGGAAAGCTGAAAGAAATGGGATTCGCTCAATTTGTTCATCTGTGTTAAATCAAGCATAGCAGAGTGTGTGTGTGTGTGTCCGTAGGTGTGAGGACAAACTTGCATGTGTTAGCACATATACATATTTGTCTATTAGAGCGAGTCTCTGTGAGGATATTTGTGTGCTATTTGTGTGACTGTAAAAATGCGAATGCCTGTGATTTACAAGACAGTTGATGGAATATTGTTCTCAGCGTGGCTTCAAATTAATTTGAGTGATCAAGACGCAGAACACATCAGCCCCCCCCCCCCCCTTAAGCATCATGAGCGAACAGAGAACTAAAAGGAAGACTGCTCTAACACACACACACGACACACAAAGCAAAGCTAAGCGATCACACACTCAAACCAGCCAAGCGCTTTGGGCTTTGTACATTATCCATGAAGAAGTTTTTGCGACACAATTCCACAGTTTAATCAAATGGCGATCCAGAGGGAATAACTGAAACTCAGAGTGCATATCAGAGTATGCAAATGCTTTCATGCTAGTCTTAGTAAACGGAGTAATCCAGAGCAGAATGTTCGCTTTCATTATCAGTTAACGTTGGATTTAATGAGCCTCCTCGGGCCGGCAAATGTCCTGATGTCATCAATAACAATAAGAATGTGCTGTTCTGGACTGGTTAGTCAGGTCTCTAGTCAGCCAGTGTTAGTGCTGAGTGCACCGCTAGCATCGGTGAAGGCTGTCATCTCAGCACGCCGCATATGCGCCTCTTTTGTCAGGAGCTCCTTTGATCCCCTCAGAAGCAGAGTTACAAGCCCACAGCAGAATTATGCTGAATGGGTTCATGTATCATCCTCCCCCCCTACAAACAGCCTCTGGCCCCCTCACTATTTATGATCATAATAGCTGCCGTTATTTATTAAAGAGAGAGATTGTTGTCCTTGTTCAATAGGCGGTGTTGTTTTCTCTGCTGGGGAGAATAATATTTGTCCTTTTGGTGTGGCCCCGTGTGTGATATGAGGCAGCATAGTGAATGTGATGGTGATTGATTCCTGTGTTGAACAGCAGAGAGAGGTACAGAGGAAGGCTAATCTGAGTTATGATTGCCACTGTAATCGCATTTTCTCCCCTGACTCATCCATCCGCTTTACAGTAGCGTATGCATGCACTAGTTTGATGACGTGCCCCTGCTCTTTCTTGAGCACATTCCACTTGTTTTCTATCACCAAGATTTTCAAGATCATAACTCACCCTCACTTCACACAGCCTCGGTTTTATCTTCCACACTCAGTAGCTTGCTAACCTGCTAGAGGTGGCATCTGGCATTTGGAGTAATCATGCCATCATGTTGGTGGTAAACTAAGCTGTTTTGGGTGCTGTGGTGGCAGGGCAAGATAGAAAATAGTCTCTTGCTTGGTTGTAATTTGATCAGCAGGCAGACGGACCGATGAGACGATGACATTATTAACAGATCTCTAAGCACAGATGCAGAATGGTGTGGTGTCATTAACAGTCAGGCCACGGGGAAGGGAGCTGCAAACAGAAAAACACATCAGGGGGTGCACATTTATTCACGAAACCCCAGTGGTAAAAGCACACTATGCTTGTAATGAGACGTCTAAAGCTTTGAATAGAGGGTGTGCATCTGAGTATGTGTGATATTACATTCAGAGTATATGTGCATGTTTCTGTGGGTTTGTTTTGTATACTTAATATGTGTAAATGAACAAATCCCTTATGGAAAACATCCCTTTGCTTCAGTCATGCTGCTTACTTAAACCCCAAACCAGACTTCCCAGGAGTCAAATAATACACCCAGAGAGATGAAAGTAATTTAGGGGCAGCGTGTTTGCGGAAGAGTGCTTGGTGTGCTTAAAGGGAATATGTGTAAGTCCCACGATGAATGGGCTCACTGTGAGTAAATGACCTGCCTTGATACAGTCTATCAGCTGAGCTCTTTTCCCAGACTCCTTGATACCCCCTTTCATCCATCTCTATAAGAGATGACAGAGAGATGGCGAAGAAGAGGACAAGAGACTTCAGAAATAAATATTGTGAGAAGAGTCAATGAGTTAGAATAAAGAAGCTAATTAGAAAAAAATCAGGATTAAAATAGAAAAGTTAACAAAAAGACAAAAATATGATGTAATGTTTGACAAACGGCACTGTTTAAATCAGAAGTGCCTCTTTAATGTGACAGAGAGTTTTAGCTGGATCATTTTGGGCCAGCTGATTTGACAAGCATTTTGTTTGGTTTTAGTCAGTTCATGAATCAGTGCTGAAACTGCACAGGAGGAAAAAAAATACCTTTCATTCCAAACTAGGAAAACAGTGATTTAGATAAACAAAAAGGTTTGCACTAATTCTAAAAAACTAACCATTGCCTAAATTAGAAATGAAATGCTGTGTGCTGTTCATTAGGGAAATATTCTATGCATATTTGCCATCTGCTAATAAAAAACAAAGTTCCCTTTTCTGAGAATTTTAAGATGCAAATATTTGAAATGCTGAAGGTCTTTTACTCAAAATGGGTAATGCTTATGTGAAAAAATATGCTAAAGAGAGAATAAAAACTTGCAAATTCCTTTTTAGATAAAGCTACTACTAAAATTACCAGCCAGCTGGTGAGTTCCTGCTTTCTTCAAGCTATAATCCAAAAAGAAACCTACATGATTCAAGAAAGCCATGATCTGTATGCAAGTCTTACAGCAGATGATGAAACAGTCTTAGAGATGTAGATATGAGCTGGATCAGCATGATTTTCCTCTGGAAGACTTGTGTTTTTTAGTTTTAGTGCCTTTTCTACACTCACTTAAGTATTAAAAATTAAAGACTTTATGACCTGCAAGTGATACTGTGTAACATTTGACCCAAACATTAGCGTAATGAGCGATAAGGGATAATTTCTGGGGTCAATATGACAGTGTGATACGTATTAGCAATCTATGGGGCTGGTCTCTTCAGAAACCAGACATTGTAACTTTGCAGGAAGGACCCATCTTTCATGTGATCATGTGACCTGGAGCGCTTTGCTTTATGGCTCCCCCTCTATAAACACAGAGGGCTCTGCTTTGTGCTACTTTTTCTCCTCTTGTCAGAACTGAAGAAAGTAAGAATGTGATAGCAGTGTCTGAGATGGTCAGAAAGAGAAAGCAGGAGAGGGACAGCTCATGAGGAAAGACGCACGTTCATGTGCGATCAATAAATATTAAATAAGTAACAGGATGTTTAGCAACTGGCTTGGTTTAGGTTTACATGGCTGAGCATTAGGAAGCAGTACTATTGTAATGGTTATTTACCTGAGTTGTACCAAAGCTACTGCTTCATTTGACACTAAAAACTAATTTGATAGTTATTTATAGTCATTTATAGATTTTGCTTTCTTTGAGTGTTATTTATTTCTTTATTTTTTATTGTCATGGATTGAGGCTGTTCAATTTAATTTAGCGACAGGTTTGTGTGGCTTGTGGGAAGTTACAAATTTAACTAACCTAGTGGTCAAGGTTGCATGAGACCCCTTGAAAACTTTGTGTTCCAGATTCATTTGATGGGAAACTGACATCAATTGCAAGTATTTTGGAGTTTTTGCTGCCCAGCAGCATCCTGAGGCTGAAAAAGTATGTAACAGGTAATCGTCATCACACAGAACTGTGTGATAGATCACCCGGTTTTGGGGTACCTGCGGCCTAAAACAGTTCAGCAGCAACTTTTGTCTTTTTAATCTCCCGTTTTCAGAATATCTGGCAAGTATTTCATCTTAACCGTTTTTCCCCTGAGTTGTGTACTTGACTGCGGGAGCAGCTGTGTGGTGAGTGCACAAAAAGGGAATTAACCAGTGGATTGCATCTTGGTGTAGTACAGCAAAAACATTGGGTAAACGCATCTCAGTGAGTGGACTTTTTCAAAAACGTGTTATGCCTCTGGGTGATCATGGTAGGAGAGTTTGTTGCTTAATGTGAGCAGAAGGTACAGATGGATTTGTTCACAATGTGAACAGGATGATGCAAGAATTGATGTGATGATAGAGCAGAGAATTCATGACGAAAAGGTTACTGGTTACACACAGATTAAGTGCATGATTTTAAGCACAGGGATCTGGTGGATAGTTCATGTGCAGCTGACCTCCACCAGATTGTGATAGTTTGTTGTTTTTCTCAGACATTTCAGATTTGCCATCAGATCTGTGTTTTATGTATATTGTTCTCACAAATAAAAAATCTACTCCCTCATATATTTAATTCTTTATTTTCAGTGCTTATTTTGCTAAATTTATTAAATCAACTCTTCCTGTGTATTCAAGCACACAGAATAGATTCATTTATTAGAAATAAATACACAGATGAGCAGATCATTTAGTTGATTTGGGAATCAAAATATCAGAAAATAATTATTTATTTGGTAAATAAATAAAGTGTTTTAGCTGCAACCAGAAGTTTACAAACTCGCAGGGTTTAACCAATTCATTTGTAAATTAGCTGCACAACGTTTTAGTGATCATTAGTTTTTAGATTGACAGGTGTATGAGCTTAAAACAACCACTCGGTAAACACTGATGTAGGAGACTGTAACAGGTTGCCCTGTAACTTTTGGTCATGTGGGTCACTAAACCCAGAACTTCCTACACGATGCAAAAAATAAGCAATCTTTAATTGTGTTTTGGAATCGTGAAAATCATAAAAATAAACCAGGGCAGTTTCCGATTGCTTTGTGACTACTTTGATATTTGCAAATATATGAAATGAAATGTTTAGCAAGTCACGTTAGCTTTGGTCTGTAGCTGATTACTTTTAACTAAACAGCAACAGAAAGACACTGGCATTATTTAAACAATGGCTGAAAAGTGTGAAAGAGTTCATCACATTTTAGTACAATGCACAGCAGCCAAAGCACTAACTAACCAGTATGATAATACCCAGGCAAACAGAGAGTGTTTTTGCATCCACACTGCTCTTTCATCAGACTCTAATGGGCAAATTCTTTGCCAGGAGCGACCCGTGTCTGTCTTCTGGAGCGATCCCTTTCCTGCTCTCTCTTTCTGGCTTCCTAAGACACCGCTTTGACCTTCTTACTTTGTTCAGCTGATAAACTTTTAATCAAAGAATAGCCAAAAGTAGCACAAAGCAGAGCTCTGAGTTTATAGTAAGGGAGTCTTAAAGCAAATTTGTCCAGGTGAAATGATCCCATGAAAGATTGATCCGCTCCTACAAAGATACAATGTCTGCTTTTTGAAGAGGGCAGCCCCTCAGAGCACTTTATGCTACTTATTTGTCATAATTTAACAAGAAATTGTGACAAAAAAGTTTTCATAAATTTTTTTTCATTAATTAGACTTTGTATTAGTATCCAGTCAGGTTTAGTCTTATATGGAGAGAGAAAGAGAGTGCTTTGTTTGTTCAATGATAAAATTAATACTTTGGAATACAATTTGCTCCCTTATTGTATCTGCAGCATACAAACATGAGTCACTTGGATACCTTTGTTTAGAAAATGATTGTGTTTTCTTGCTAATCAAAAACAATCTACTGTCCCTCATTTTTTCCCCCAGAGGGAATCACAATGTGATTTCTGATCTGTTCAGAGTGTCAGCTTTGCTTTTCGGGGAAAAGATGGAGAAAATGGCTCAGAGGAAGTAATTTCAAACGACATGAGCTCTGTATTAGAAGAGCGGGGACAAAGACATGGATATAAATGCAGATAGAAAGAGATTAATGCATACTGGCTGTAGTTCAACCCTTTTATTCTGATTCTACAGAAGGAAAAGAACATTTTTCTGAAGTTCGGCTTGTCCTTTCTGTTACCTTTTCACAGAATATCCATTTTTTCCTTTCAAACTAGCTCGCTTTTACCTTTTGTTTTAAACTCTGGATATTATCATTTTACGGCATGAAGTTGAGACGATGGCACCTGAATTTATTCAGAAGTTGACATTAAAGTGCAGTTTATGTGTTCATACTTTGTGAGCATACTACTTTGTATTAAATGATGATTTGTTTTACAGGTTTTCTAACCCTTCGGTGTGGGGAACAGAAGGCTCTTGCCCTTAAATTTTGTGCATCTGTGCTTGTCATTAGCTCTGTCAGCCAACAGAGTGTGAATAAATTGTGCTAATGTTGTTCTAATGAATAACTTTGAAGAGAGGATTACTTGCAGTGGCTGCTGCAGCACTAATTCAAAATGGATGTACACATTCTTTCTTTCTGCTACAGCTAAAGTTGTTATATCTATATTTAAACCTTTATTCACCCTGGGATAATTTACAGCACATGCTGAGCCTGCAGGTTTGTTTAGCAATGCACAGATGATGCACACATTTGCTCATAGTCCTATTCTGAAAGCTGTCACATCCCTCTAACCTTGACCATAGAAACCACTTCATGGAAAACAGTGCCTTGCTTAAGGACACAAAATATGGTGGACAATTACAAAGACGGGCTTTCACTTTTCCCACCAACACATTTTGGGATTCCAACTTGTGACCTTGACTACCAGCTGTTTGGAATGAACACAGCTGCAGTATGATTATGTATCCACCACACTTTGTTTGCTACAGCGGTGACACTACCACACATACTCACATACTCAACAGCAATGCAGCTGTTGAAATAAATAAAGAAATTAAATGTATAAAAGGCTTTAAAATGTCTCCTGGGAGAGAAATCACATTTTCTGTGTTCTTCTTTGTACACTAGGGAACAGTAATATTTCTGCAGATGGTTTGAATATCCATCCAAACAAAGCGAGGGCCACAGTGCATGTCTCAGTTGATGATTGGGTCAAACCACTGTTTGAAATTCCACTACATACAGTTTTTTTTAGACTGTGTGACATGAACTCACTAGAATTTTTTAAGCAACAAAAAGGAAGGGTGTTAAATCTACCCTTAAAAGAGTATCTATCATACAATTAAAGGGGAAACATTTTTTATTAACCCAGTACATAAAAGGTTCCATACCTGAGGTGTTCACCTGGTTGATAAGCAGTCATTCCCCTCCACTGAAAGAACCCATTAAGTAAAATCATTATTCCATGGATAAAGTGGTGTACTTAACATTCTCCAGGGAGATGATACAGTTTAAAAAAAAACATGAGTAATATTATGAGAACAATGCACTTAAGATTGCCCCTCAGCCCCATTCTTTGTAAATGTGCCATTAGTCATTTCGATGAGTCATCCTGCATACATAGATCCAAGTGTTTGCGGCAGCCCCTTACTTCAGACGTAACCTTTAAGCAACCTTTAAGCAGCATCTGCACGTGTTTGTTGACAGGCGGTTACAAAAATATGCAACTGTTTTTATTTCTTTTGATGATGCCTGCAGCTAACTTAGCCACACAGGCTAATCTTTCCTGTTGTGAAGGCACATAAGATGTTTCAGAATCACCCCTGCAGTTTAGACCTGTTATTGCATCCAATCATGGTTGATTCAGTCATGTTAACTAATGCAGATATAATGGAAAATGGGATAATTATTCTACTGGAGAGCTCAGGGTTTATTTAGGAACAGAGGCACACACACAGAAGTTGTCTCCAATGTAAACTAACCAGGAAAAAGGTTGGAGTTTAAAGACTGGTAAGCAGAGGGAGAAGCACATAACATAACATTCATTTCTTTAACTAATACTTAAATAATTTATTAACTAACAAATTAGCTGTGACAAATGAGAAGAATAGAAATTAATGGGAAATTGTGTATCAAAAATCTGACTTGTCAGATTTTCAGGCTAGCCGTCAGATGTAAACCCTCCAGAGTTTCTCAAGCCTTCCTTGGCGTTCCCTCCTGGTGCGTGCAACAAAAACCTCACCAGGGAGGCTTTGCCTTTTGGCTCAGCTCCTTTGTCACCATAACGAACCGAAACGGAGTCTGCATCACTGCTCAGAGAGCATCAATCCCCCTATTTCACTCCTGCTGCAATTTTTCCTCACTCAAAAACAAGAGCCCAGGATACTCCTCTTGGGGCAAGGACCTCATTCCCGACCTGAAATGGACACCCACCCTTGTCTAACTGAGAACCATAATTTAAGATTTTAAGTGCTGATTTTAATGCCCACTACTTGAAATATCAGCCATTATGATATATCCTGAGATGTTTCCAGGCCAACCACAAGATGTAACTGGTACAGTGTGTTCTGGGTCCTGGGCTCCTCCTGCAGGGATGTGCACGAAACACCTCACCAGGAAGCATCCTAACCAGATGCCAGAGCCACTTCATCTGGCTTCTCTGGGTGTAATTTTATTATTACAGTAATTTTATGTATTCCCTGAACGGGGTTGCGGGGGGAGGGGGGATCCCAGCTGACATGGGGCGAGAGGCAGGGTACACCCAGGACAGGGTCCATCACAGGGCCAACACATATAGACAAACAACCACAAACACACTCACTCCTATGGGCACTTTAGAGTCTCCAAAATCTGTATGAAAGTCTAAGCTTACTGTCAAAGCGCCTTGTGGAGTCACCATCTAAGTCATTTTGTGAGTTGATGTTTAAAAATGAATGTTTTGAAAATGCCATGTTAAAGTATGGATGACATTATTCAAAATCTAAAAGATGAGACTGTTCTGTAAAGAAAAATAGGATACATTTCTGCTAAGCTGACTATATGTTGTTTTGAAAAGTATTCCTAAATCAATAAAAATCAAACACAAGTTTGCTGAATTGTTTAAATCTTCTTTGTTTAAGGTTAAAAGATACTTGAATTTCAGTTTATTTTTCATTCATTAAGTTTGCACAAAGTTTTGACAAAATTCACTGAAGACAGAAGGTTGCATTCCCGGGCTCCGACTGTGATCACATACTATTAAAAAAATCACTGCATTTATTCGGTTTCTTTGGGTGCAGGGAACAAACAGAAAACATTATTCTGACTTGATTTACATAATTTTTAAGCAAACAGCACTTTAAAAAGCCCCATTTATACTGCCAGCCACCACTGACTTTTAAGCAAAGACTTTGAACAACTAGAAATCAGTGCAAACATAAAAGTAGAATATTTTAACAAAATGGAAATGGCAACATGCACATCCTGATTTTACAGAATTATTTAATCAACATCTATTTCATGTTTGAAATTTAGAGTGCCAAAGAGTCTATTCAACACTTTTCCTTTGGGCTACTGGGAAATTGAGCCACTTATCTTTGTCTCTTATCACCTCAGTTTCTGTATTAATTGTAACAACAAATAAATGGGCCAGATCTCTGCACAAGGCCATAATCACTAATCTGCCATTAGTACTTCTAGCCAGGGGGCATAATTGGAGCAGTTCATACTAGTGGAAAATAACCGATCATTAACAAGAGCTCAAAGGTGGCCAACTGTGCAATGCAACTATTGTCCAATCAGTGAAAATGACAAGGATTATGATGCAAGTTCTACACTTTAGGAAACATGCATTTATGTAGGACTGTTTTACAGCTTTATGAGGGGAAAAACTATGGGTGTGTGGCTGCAAAATAGAAAACACTGGTCTTTGATTGCATGGGTGTAAACTCAGTGTGTTGTAATGGGTGTAAAAAGCTGCCTTTGCAAGGGTGCTTAATGGAAACCAAGAAACAAATTCAGCTAAATGGTAAATCCATGACCTGCCTGGGAGCCACAAACATAGACTGTTTCATGGTCAAAACCAAGGCTCTCTTTCTCAAAGCTGAAGAGCAGAAACGAAATAAAGGGGAAGGGTTAATAATTTTTCTGTAAATGCCAGCTCAGAGATTAACACTCTACAAAGTCACCTTTAAATTAGATTCATAAAAATTATTGCAAGCATCAGATATTCCAAAGTACAGAGACTTTAAGGAGTCAAACCTAATTTTCTTAGTTGGCAAACACTTCCACGGTGTGTGATCTTTCAATTAAAGTGAGCAGCTCTGAGTCTGTTTGATTTGTGTGAGCATGGGTGTGTGTAGGTCAGTGAAGCTTCTGTGGTCTAACAGCAACTTTTGACCCAGTTATGATGTATATGAATGGGAAGCGGTATTTACTGATCTCAGAAAATCACCTCTCTCTCTGCAGCATTGTTTTTCAGGCTCAATTAATATGAAGAGCTGTGTTCTCTGTGCAGATTGATGTTGATTGAAACCTGTAAAGGGCATCAAAGAGCAATGAAAGCCAACCCACGGCCCCTGTCAGCTTATGTCCCCCCCACACACACACTCAGTATTCCTGAAAAAGAGCACGTCATTTACAAAATATCATTGATAATTGTGTCGAGATTAATGATCTCATTTTGATTAATGCCTAATGTTTAATTAACTCAACTTTAAGTCTTTAGCCTGTCGGAGGTCCCCTCTGCATAGCAAATAGGCTTCTTGCTCAGTGTCAGGTGCACCACCGATAGCAAAGGATTCCAGTGAGGAAGTGGGACAGACACATTTTGCATTAATCTCCTGGGATGATATTTGTGGGCTGCAAGATGCAATGAATAATTAATATGATTCACACAAAATAAGCAGTAAAAAACGAATAAAAACAGAGTTTACCAAAATATGTTTACAGTATATGTTCAATTAGTTTGGGGGTAAATTTGTGCATTTTTTTGCTAAATATGTGGCACATTTTGAATTTGTGTCTTGCAAATAAAACATTGTGCGCCTAATACGATGCACATAAAATAAAACATGTGCACTAAGTGTCTATCCATATGCCAAAGCAGAGAAGATTAAGTCAACACTGTGTATACTATGCAGGAGGGTGTGAGGGTGCATATTATGTTGACGATTATACGCTTCTCTTTCTATCTCAGTCGTTTCTTTGAAGCTTAGGTTGGTGTACAAGACAAAGTAACCATGAAATTGACACCCAATCCAATGGCCTAACAACATCCACATCCAAATGAACCATTTAAACAGTTCCGGGCACCAAATGTGAGCCTCTCTAGTAATAATTCATCAATGTAAAATATCTGCTTTTCAATATATATTACATTTTGTAGCCAGGATATGAAAGCCTACAGAGTCTAGAACACTTTCCGCTCCTGTCGTTCTGCTCCTCCTCCTCCTGCTTTCTTCTCTCGGCTGACATACCCTGTGCCAGTCTGATAACGTGATTTCACGCAAAAGTGAAATCCTCCTCATGTCTGATGTGTGCGTCTCTCACTCAATCCCCATCCTCATCCCAAAACGCAACCCATCCTATTCCTTCATCTCCCCCCGCCCAATATCCCACCTGACATTTGTAGGGAGTCTGTTCAAAGGGAAAAGATGCTTTGTGGCACTGGCAGGTCAGACAGTGTATGCGTGTGTGGGCGTGTGAAAGAGAGAGAAAAGGTAAGGAAGGAATCAATATCTTTGGCAGATGTGTTCCCATATATTAGAAAGACTTAAAGCAAAAGCAAAGCAGCGGGGAAGAGAGAGGAGTGTTTCTGTTGCAGGAATACATGGCTTGGAGGTAAATGGGAACTCTGAAGAGTAGTGTCGCATTTGGGGGAATATTTAATACCAGATTACGCATCTGGTGGATAAGACAGGGGAAGATCTTAAGTGAGAATGTGTGTTTGTGTGAGTGTGAAAGAACAACCTGCAAGAGACAAGGAGAGAATGAAATTCTGAAAGATAGCCAAGAGATAAAATGACATTTACGGATCAGAACTTCACACGTCTCTCATTCCTGAACATCAGGCAGCCTGTCCTTTCCCTGGGACCAATCTGTCACCTCAGCTGGGCTCCATGCGCAGCAAAAACTATGCTGAAATAAATGATCTACTCTTATGAAGGGGAAAAAAAAATCTTTGAACCAGGTTTTCTGATTTACAGGAGAAAAAGTCTGTAGAAAAAGGTTTCTTTTACTATTTTGCAATTCTATTTTGTTCCCAGGAAATGCCAGGAGACTTAATATGTTCACCCTACTTCACATTTTGCCACTATCACACCCTCTGCTTTGCTTAAAACACTTCATACTCTCATCTCATCACTTTCCCAACTGCAACAATCCAATATAAACCATCCTCCTCTGACCTCTGCGCGCACTTCAGTTAAAACGCATGAACAAATCAATCCACAGAAGGGTTTTATGGTACCTAAGGCGGGTATGGCATCCTTTCAGGGCCTGTGAAATGTCCTGAATGAAATACATGAACTCTGGAACCCGGACACCTGGTTCTTTTTCTGTTTCAACACAAAACCCTGACAGCTACAGGGACAATAACTCACCATTTTCAACCCACCTGTTACAAACACAAACTGTGCACGGGAGACCACGCATGAGAATGGAGGCTTGGCAGAGGAAGCAGTGGTGCAACAAACAAGCTGTGGTTGGAGGCTTGCTCACAAACATTTCTGCACAGCTTTTTTGAATTAATCAGTGTTATCTGAAAGGAGACTTTTATATTGTTATTTTTTCCCATCTAAACTCATTTTAATTAATGTAAATTAATGATACGCACAAAAGTCTTTTCCAGATCTATACTGTAAGAGCTGCAGTGGTGCGTCTAAATATCTACCTGAATTAAAATAGAACAATTTCTCAAAATAGCTTCTTGAATTTTCTATTAAAAGGTGAGTTTGCCATGGTCTAATTCGTGTCATTCCTTTCGGTGCCTGTGTTATCATGAGATGTTCAGGCTTTATCTGCCTTTGCCTCAGATATAAATTAACTGCTTGATTATGTTATTTCATCATGCAGTGATAAAATATGTGGGTGATTTGGAATATCTGGGTGGGACTATTTAACTCAAACACCAATCTGTATTTATTGAAGCAGTATCAGAAAAAGGAAGAGATTATGAAGAGAAGGAAGAGTGTAAATCAACGATCACTGAACTGAGGTATTCCTGTGGGTGTTGTGACCTGATGTCCACACAGGCAGAATGCTGATGTTTTAGCATATTGTAAGTCATGACTCGGTTGACACTTCTGGCATCTTACAGGCTGATGGAGTGCTTGTTTGGAGTGGGATCCTGATAAGCTGGCCAGGTCAAAAAATTGTTTTAGCTAATAAAATGTCTGCTGCACAATCTGCAGAATGTTTCTCTGCAACATTTTTTATTATTAAGAAAATAAAAAGGTTTGCTGTAAGATTTCGCTGTCCTTTTAGACTGACAGCTTTCTATTTGATGAGTGAAAATGATGATTTACTGGGTACAATTAACAAAAGAAAAGTATTCATGCGTTTAGGGAAAGAACTGAAAGATTTGGCTAAGTGTAATACATACTTTTGTTAAAGTAATAACAACACAAATCACTTTGTGCTCTGACTTTGAGAAAACATTAAGCTTCTCTTTTTTCCCTCTATGTAGCTTTAATATACCCTTTGACAACTTTCTCTCCTCTCTCTCCCATAGATCTTGTATACTTTTTGCAACATTGCCAGCCATGAAATTTCCGAAAAGGGCTTTTCCTTCAGCAAGGTGTAATGAATGGATCTACAAGTGACAACTGCTTTAAATAAAGCTTGAGGGCTGTGCAAATTGCAGGAGTATTCACAGGTGTAAAGGGATTGTAAGAGAAGGTGTAAAGAGATGGCTTTTAAATGTGCTAGAAACCCCCTAAAATCCCTCATGCAGGTTAGATTACAGGCGAGACTAGATTTTTTTAAAAAAAGTCCATCAAAATTTGGTTCAAAGGTTGATGTTTTTAATAGGGCTTAGGTGGTTGGATAAATGACAAGCCAACACATTGTAGTCACCTTTCAACCTGGTCGTTAGTGTGACATGCAAGTATGTGAATTAGTAAAAAAATGGATTGATCATTTACTGGATTTTTTTCAATAATGTTGAAGCAGAATTGGACACAACACAATCATTCAATAATCTTGAGAGACACTTTAAGCCTAAGTGAATGTCTAGCAGACAAGCCAGAACGAAGTTGGTGACTAAAAATAGACCTGCAGCAGGGTTTCATAAATGGGAAGGAGAAACAGTAAAGAGGAACGAAACAAAACAACACACACACACATCCAGGGGGGTGATTTCATTTCCCTACCTGTCATTGTGCGGCTAAATAACTCTGGTCAGGGTATTACACGCTCTGGGCTCAGTGGCTCTGAACAGCAATCCCATACAGGTGGGAAATGAGTAGGAGGAAAATAGAAGGAAAGAAAGTGATAAGAGGGAGTGAAAGGGTGGAAACAGAACAAAAATGGAGAGTGGAAAAGATGGATAGACCGAGAAGTAGAAGTACAGAGAGGAGATGATGTGGGGGGAAAAGAGGCAGAAAAACAAAGAAATAAAGAGGACAAGGGGAGAGATGGATCAACAGAGAGGAATGAGGATATGTCTTAATAAGACAGAGAATGATGTAATTGGGACAAGAAATCAGTGGGTCTGAAGGAACAGAAGGCGGTCTGTTTGTGCTCACAAATGGAAAGCCACAGAAAACACGCACATAAAACACACTCAGATATAAATATGGAGGGTATATCCCATTGAATTAGACTGACAGATGGAATTAAACACGTCCAGAACTCTGCAACCATGATGGAAACATGCACAACGTTGATAGACTGTCTGATGACTCCTCTGAGCAAGGTTAATTGGTGTCTGACGGTCCCTTACACTCGCATTCATCCTCACAAACACAAAGAAAATCTTCTGCAACTACCCACATAAGTACATTTATCTACATGTACCATGGGGAGTCTGAGCCAAACTCTTAACATTTAACATTCAGAAACTAACCCTAATCGAACTTCATTTCACCTCTCCTACCAATCCCTGCAGCGGGGATTATTCTCTCTTTGTTGATTATATAAGCAAATAAGGATGATACATGATACTATGACCATTTACACCCTGGATGTACACTGAATTCACAGCAGTCTCCTTTCCTAACATTGGTGCAGGGAAATGAGGGCACTACACAGCATCAAGAGCCATACAAATACAGGACATTTCTATTTAGTTTTTATGTGTTTGTTAAGATAATTATAGCTTTTTCAAATCAAGTCAAATCAAACATTTTTTTACAAAGCACTTTTCATACAAAAGCAGCACAAAGTGCTTTACATAATAGGAACAAAAAACCTTCACACGTATAAATATAAAAGTTCAATAACACACCTTATCTCTCTTTCTCTCACAAACATCATCACACTTACACTCACATGGTACGCATATACAACCTCACTCTGCTGATACAACCTGTCTGCAAAAACATAAACTAATGTCTAGTTTCTGTATGTTTCTATGAATCATCCATATAAAGACAGAACTGCAAACATCTGAGGGTAAACATCTGGTTTGACGCCAGGATGGGGAAACAATGTCCTGGGGATCCATCCACATGGGAGCTGCCTCACCTAGGACAACAGAGGGTGTCACCACGGGAACCACCCAGATTAAAGCTAGCAGGGGACCTCACCTACCACCCAAAGCAGGGCAATCTCCATAGCAACAACAGTGGATACCGAGTAGGCATAACTCCCAATGTGGAGGATCCCCGTGAGGAAAACACTAGTGCTAAAAGGATAACATAAACCTAAAAACAATAAAAACAAATAAGAAGAATAAAGAAAAGAGGAATAAATCTTGGGCTTTCATGGGTCATACAGAGAGCTGTAGAAACAAACCTCTTTCCTGCAGATCTTCCTGCTCTACAGAGTCACTGATCTGTAAAGCCACATGTCATTGTGGGACATGAACACATAACCATAATAGCACTTTGGAGCAGGTGCAATAGACTCAGTGTATCTTCGTCTTTAACAGAAATTGTCACTAAGAAAAATTACACATTTTCACCACAAGAATTTCTCAATAATGTACAGAAACCATATCATATCCAATCATAAAACAAAGAAAATGTTGAGACAGTATTTTAGTTTTTTTTAAGCTGAGAATGGCGAAACCTATCTTAACAAGGATCTAAACAACATTTTGCCTCATTAGAGCTCAGTTTTGACCCCATGAGGATTACATATTTTAATAGGGCCAAAGTTAATACTGGAAAAAGTCCCAAAAAGCATGTTTACACACGAAGAGTATGAGACAACGAAGAAACGGAGATACTCTAAACGAGCCCAATCTGCACCATGTGGAACAGTGACAAAATGCGACGTCTCCTACTAAGAGAATGCTACTAAGTGTTAAAGACACTAGAGGAAAACGAGTTGAAGGTGGAAAATGAAAAACAGACAGTGATACACTGGAGACAGTGGTGAAGAGAATTGAAAAGTAAATAGTATGCTTTTTATTGTAGCTGTGCCAAAGCAGAGAAGAGACAGGGCTCAGCTTGCAACTAAATGGCAGTCATTAAAATCCGAGCCCACAGTGGGCAGTGCAGGTATTATATTTAAAGTCATCTTAGCCTTCCAGCCAGTATAAGAGTGCATGATCTGAGTGTATTTAGGCTTCAAGGACACTTGATTGAAGTCATAAAAATGAAAGATGACTTGTTGGAACGGAGTCACTGCGGAATCTCTCTCTTAACTTCTTTCCCCTCCCTTCTCATCCCTCTGTTTTTACCCCCCATCTCACTCTCTCCTCTGCAGACTTTTTATCCTGCCAAAACAGTGCCTTCGTCCCTAACCCTCAGAGGTGGAGGCAGGGATAATTGAAAAAGTTCTCACACTGGGAGTTAAGTAAAACAGATAAGAGGAGAAGTTGTGTGTGTGTGGGGGTGTGGAAGCTGTGCAACAAATACACACAGTTCATGTGTTTGTTGGGTGAGGATGTTTGTAGGGGAACAGAAGGGGAAAGTGCAGGAAGAGAGACTTTTTCTGCCCTGAGTGAAAAAGAGGGCAAAAAGACATGTGTAAGCAATAAATGGGTAGAGAAGGGAAAGAAAGAGAGAATGAAAGCTTCATCTTATCCACTTTAGCCATCGCATCTGTCCACTGGCTCAAAGTATAATACTCACTTATGCAAATACATCCACATCTCTGTTTCCCCAATGCTGTGGGAGTCCTAACAACGGTTTAACAAAATGTGTTTTTTGTGCAGGCGTGTGTAAATACACCTTGAGATCTGTGTGTAGCTGAGTGGATGTGTGCACAGAAAACTGCTGTGCCAGGAAAGGCACTACCATCCCCTTCTGCTACTCTTCTCATCCCTCAGCCATATATCCAAGCCTTGCTTACCTTCATCCTTCATCCCATATCCCTACCTCCATGCCTCCCTCCTTGCTGACATCCTTCTTTTCTCATCCAGCTCTCTTCATTCCAGCTCCTGCCTCTATGTCCATCCACTCAGAACTTCCCTGCCCTCTTCCAGCCCTCCTCTCCTTCTGTCGCTGCCTTTGTTTTTTCATAGTCACCTCAAATGGCTTCAGATCAATCAAAGGCACTCAACAGAGTTTGTTAGTTAGCCACTATGGAGGGAGAAAGAAGTCATGCACCCAGGGGTCCACTGCCCTCATAATTAAACAGCTGAAGGAATGAACGCTTTTCTGCGCAGGACCTCCTGCCCTCACCGCTGACAATTTACCTCCAGGCGATTTCTGCCGCCGCTGCAAAACTAATCACTTAGGCTTGCACAGTTCCAGGCATGCTATGGAGAGGGAACTAGCAATAATAATAGGTTTTGGAAAATGTCCACAGTTAATAAATGGAGAGATGCTAGATGCACATGCTAATTTTGTAGGGAGGGTTAAACCAGTAGCTGGATGGAGAATATAGGCATGTATGCTGATTAAATCAGTAGTCCATGGGATGGCACATCCCAGTCTGAGAGCTATCAATCACAAAATGATTTACCTAAAGTGGGGAAATAAGTTGTATGTGCTACGATCAATATCTCATCCTTTAAGTACCAGCAAGGAAATACAACCTGCACTTGATCTATACTCTTTCTACAACCCACTGTGTTTACAATACAATCATTCGGGGTGAATTTTTACAGGGGACTTGATCCAATAGACTTTCATCAAGTCCAAAACAAGAGCTATTAAATAAGAAATAAATCTGATGTGGTATGTAGGTTCACTGCCACCTGTGGATCAAATTTCTATGTGAATACCTTTGTTAATGAGGTGTATTCTTGAGAGGCTGGAGCAGAAATGAATAGTTAGGTTGTGAAAAAAGGCTCTGGACACCAACTTGATTAATAAAAAAATGTTTATTACAAAAAGTTAGGCATTTAAAACAAATCTGCAAAATCTGTGAGGACTCCTAAGCCGGTGTGGAAAATCCTACAGGAGCATTGTGTGTCCAGTCTAATGATGAGAAGACAAAAACATCCCTAAGTCCATATCTGATCCAATAACAGACCTCCGCTTCCATGACTTTACAGGAAATACAATCGCATCAGGAGGCCAGGGGTCCCCTTGAAACACATAATATATAATGTGCCTATGAAGCGATGAAGAGCAGACACTACATTACCCCTTATAGCCTGATGTCACATATTTGATACATACTGTTTCTGGGACATTTTGCATCACTTTATAGTATAAGCTTAGTATAAACACGAAACCCTGTTGTTCACCATATGATACTGGTCTCCTGCACCCTGCAGAAGATTACACTACAATATTTTAACCTATTACATGGTAATAAATAGTAAATATTAAGAAAAATTATTGTTTTTTTCAGATTTTGTTAAAGGGTCAAATAAAGTTTTCAGATTTTCAAAATTTTATGTTTTTGCCCAGTTCTTCTTAATTCAAGTGTTAAGGAGTTAACATTAACAAATCACCTGGGAAAAGTCACTAAACACCTGAAAAATCTTGCAACTTAACAGCTTCTCAATCTCTTTAATCATCACAATGTTCATGCAAATGAAAACCGGATGAATTGTACGCTACATAAAATATGAGTGGGCATTAAATGCAACAGTGTTCAAATCATTCAAGTCAATATTCAATATATAGTCATTATTAGGTAGTGTCCCGCTTTCAACAACAACTAAATTTGAAGGTAAATTGTTGTCCCATACTCAAAATCCTCAACAACCCAAGGCTACCTTTATTCTCCCAGTGTTGTCCCTCACATACTGGGATTTCCGGAGTTTCTCTCCATTTTTATTGATATCATAAACTGTATAGAACTGTTTCCAGTTCTTTGCAATTTCTTGGCCAAAATGTATTTTCCCTATGTTGAACTATTTCTCTTTCAAAGGATGTATTACATTAAGGAAAATATCTTTTCTACAGACTTCTGTTATTATACTTTGCTTGACGTATTATCCAATCTCATGAAAAGGCAAATGCTGTATCCCATGCAAAGACTGCAGCTCTCTGTGACATCATTACGAGTTTGAATGAAGTCTTGATGAACTTTCTCATATAAGTGACCTGTGTCTGAATGTCTGAATTACTGAATGTCAACCCTCTGGCAGACTGATGTTACCATTAATGTTACAAATACTTCCCAGGAGAATGGCTTTGGATATTGAGTAAATGTGAAAATTGGAAACAACGCTGGATGATGGCAAATGATCCTTGGTGACTATGGGCTGTGTAAATACTGAACAGGTTTTCAGCACATTTAATAATAGGAAGTATTCAAACCTTTAACTTGCTCCTGTTTTACTTGCACAGCTTTGACACCAAGATGGAAAAATGGTGTTTAAAAAACAAAGTAATTAGCTGTTCATACTTCTAAAGAAACACCAACCAGCTTTTTCCTACATCCATTGTTGAGACAAAAGGCACAGGAGTGCTGTCACTGCTGGGAGAGAGCCTTGGCAGTCAACCGGTAACCTCCTGCTGATACAGTGGAGATGGTCAGATTGAGGCTGACACAAACGGACGGAGAACAATCAGGCATTCCTTAACCAGAGCAGACAGGCCCGCCAATAAATCCTGCAACTCTACTACAGCACCATTTCGAAAATTAACACCGTTCAACAAAGCGTGGCATTAACTGCTGCCGGAAAACCCAATACAATTGCTTTGCTGAGTCAGAAGCTTTGCTTTATTTCTTCAGCCAAAAAGCAAATGAGCAAACAAAAAGTGACTCCATCAATGAGAAACACAAGAAGTGTGTAAGAGAGAGGAATGGCCAAGTCTGCCTGTTGACTCACATGTAAAATCCAACATTTTGATGAAGTTTAAGCATGCTGTTTCCCTTTTCATTTTCCATTGCCAACATGTAAGTAATGGGATGTGAGTGATGCATTTAGTACTTGTTTCATGAGCTTGTCATAGCTATTCTGTTTCATGATGATTTAAATAGCTTAGGACTGTGCTGTGAATTTAACTGTAAGGCAAAATGCTTCTCCTCATGCCCGCAAATAACAATCCAAGTTTACATTGACCTTTTTATGGCATCAAAAATACTAACTTTCAATCTTTAACTTAGGGTTTGGTTCCATGTGGCAACTCGGTTAAATTGAGATACTGCATCTCAAGCTCAATTTTATACCCGACCAGTCCCACCCAGCTGTAGTCACCAGTGAGTGAGCTTCCCGAACGATATCTTCATCCAAACATTTTGCCCAGCTGTCCTGCTCGAAAAGGCTCTCTGAACCAAACCATTCCACCTGCATGCCTCAGTGCCAGTTCACTGTTGTGTCAAATCTGGGGGAAAAAATTAAAATAAACAGCCTGCCTTGGGCAAAAGCTCCCGTTGGTCCACTCCACTGCTCATAGACAGAGAGAGAAGGGGGGGGGGGATATACAAGCAATGTAACAAGCAATGTGCTCAGAAAAAAAAATGTGTCTGTCCATTTCTTTTTCCTCAATTAGAAAAAAAAAATCTCCTCTCACTCCATTTTCTTCGCCTGGGGTAGCTCAGAACTTATGGATTCTGCTCAGCTATATCAGCTATGTGCTGATTCCAGCTTCAAAAGCCACATCCAACCTCTAGTAGTTTTTTCTCTCTCATCCAACACAGCCAACGCCAGCTGATTAAGATTATTAGGTTTTTTTAGCGGAATACCATTAGTCATAATATTTGATTGTGGTCTCCTCTTTTCAAATACTTCAGATCTTGTTCGTACCATAAATCTTAGAAAGTGTCACTGATTGTTGTAATTTTGGATCATTCTTCATTACTTTCTTCTTTGAAAAAAGCTGAGTTAATTAGGGCTAGGAACAAGATATATGAATGCTACTGACCTGAATTAAAGTGAAATATTGCCTGGTTCTCTAGCGTGACTTGGCATGAGATAAGTGCGACGGGGAAGCTTCCTTTGCACTATCTGGAGGACGATATGTCCTCTGTTGTCAAGGGCAATGAGGAAGGGAAATTGATCATATCCTTTCCCTCTTCACCCTCTCAGTTTGTCTCACTGTTTATTTCTCCATCTCTTCTTGACTCTTTATGTCATTCCACCAGTGAGATCTCATTTATAGTCTTCTTGCCTCATTCCCCCCTCAATTTGTTTCAATACTCTCCCCATCAAATCTGGTTCCCAGCGATCATGTGTGATGTGACTCTGCAAAGGTTGTACGCTCACTGCATGTCTCCTCCCATCCCATAAATAGAGTTTATGAGTTAGATGTTGTGCATATCAATATCAGATCATCTTGACATTTCCGCTGCACTTGAAGTCAGCCTGGGACATTGCTCATTTCCGTTCTGCTATATTTTATAGCGGCAGCTGGATTTCAGAGGTCAATACAGAAAGAGAAGAGAAGACAGAGAACAAGAAAGAGACAAGACTCCCCAAAAAGTGTATGATGGATACACCCAGATATAATCTTGTTCAAAACTATGTGTGTGAGGCAGAACTGTGACTGTAATGTCAGAGTAGGACCCAATGTGTATTTCACTTCATTTCTTGTCCTCAAGAGTGTAGTATGAGTGAGAGAGATTGTGTGTGTGTAATTGCATCGGCAGCTCTGTGTCTATAAAGTATATTGCAGTTAGAGTAGATTACAGGAGGGTTACAGGAATAGCGTGCACTTCTGCTGTGTGCACTGTGTGCGTTTATCTGTGTCGAGGTGGCAGTCAGAAGGCATGTTGTGACATCTTTACCCCTGCAAAGAAAATTACATTTTTGTTGCAGTTTGTCTGATTGTTAGAGGAGGAGGTGAAGAGCAGGTGGAGGCAGAGGAGACCATCTGCACATTGAGCTATACACAGCCAGAAATGGGTCAAAGTTGGAAGTGCTTTAATGTAGTTTTACATTTCATGCCTGATTTGGTGTTAGATTCTTTAGATCAAGTTGAATTCAAAGCTCAGAGTCAGAATTTCACAGGGCATTTTTTTCCCCTAAATAGACACTCGACTGTCACTGCAGCTGCTTTCACATCAAACATCCTTTTTTTTTACCACTGCATTTGGCATTTTCTGAGTTTGCCATGTTCCCGCTTCCTGATTTCCCGCTGCTATCCTCTGCAGTTCATTATCAACAACATTGCTTGTCTATACTTTACCACTTTACAAGATCTTGGCTTATTCTTTATGCTTGGCACAGAATGTTCCTGAACATTTCTCCAGTCACTTGGTTAGTATTACACGGTTATTCCATCTAAGTGTTAATGCCTGTCTCTCATGTCCTGTTGCTACGTGTTGGATTGTCTAATGAGCTTCTTTGCACAACCTGTAGCTGGAAGCCTGCCTGGTGCGGATCACTTCAGCCTCATTTGACCTTGTGCTAAACACCTGATTCAGTAGCTTGTAAATCCAAACTCAGCTGTAGTCATTTTAAATAATGGTTCATGATATTATCTGTCTTTTAGGTAACTGCTAAGTTGCTTCAGTGTACGGATGCATTGCAACACCTTTACTCTTTTCTTTTTTAGATGATCTGTTGTAGATTGGATGTTGTCCTTGAGGTTATAAACTAATCTCAGTTTAACTAGTCATGAATCTAACATGACTGGCAACCTGTCCCGCATCCTGTCCTGTATCTTGCTTCACACATAATGGCAAATGGAACAGGCTTCAACTCTTTTCATAAGTGGAATGGTCTGAAGCAACAACAGTCATTTCTCTAAGTGGGCTGATGTCTTTCTTCCACTGACATTGAATTAAAATAAACCTAAAAGCTCCAGACCAGCAAACTGCTAAAACATTGGCTTTTGTAGATACCCTCACACTTAAGTTGATCAATTAATCACTCTCACATTTGATTAGTAGCACTTGGCTGCTACTTACTCTCCTAATTCATAAAAAAATGCGTAAGGCTGTGTTGAATTTTTCACATACTACTTCTGCACTTCACTCCAATTTTTGCTTGAGGACATCATGTCAGTGTATATAATCCATTGAATATTTTTTTTAAATAATATTTTTAAGAGTTTATACATACATCCATTAATACGTACATGCTTAATATATATGTATTAATGATTAACATCACATAACTGCTAATAAATGTAACTAACACATAACTAAATGGGGTGCATTTGCTTTTTGTGAATGTATACCAATATCAAGTTTAATTTTTTAGTTAGTTGAAGTAACCCATCATAAATTTGCTGCCACATGCACATCATGTTCCCGACACAGCAATCCCTTTCAATCACAGCGTTGTACTTAAGCCATCAGAGCTCTGCGCTTTCTTTGCTGCATGCTTGCACACTCTAATAACGCTCCACTCCCTGCTGAGTTGAGCTCAGTGTTTCCCTGCGGGTAGTGATGAGGTCAGAGCCTTGACACCAACATTAATGCTGTACATATTTGACATTTCCATAATAATATATTCCACGTGTGAAGGCTAACTGAACTGCTTGGAACCCAATGCAGAGAGCTCACGTTTTCTGCTCTTACGCAATGATCAGATTCGATACCTGATGCATGGAAGTAAAATGGAAAAGACAGTATGTTTATTCATGTACTATAACTAATGTTTTGGATGTCAGAATGTGAGCTGGGAAACCTATAAATGCCATGGGGGTACTGTTTGTTGTTCCAGAGAAAACAGAGTTTCCTCTGAGGGCAGGTGGGGTTGAAGTCCATTCTGATAGGCTCTAAATCATGCCTGTTTTCAAGCCAACTCCCAACATAAATATCCTAGAAGGAACACAGAAGTTACCTTGGGGTGTACCATCTTTCAATCTCCTGTCTATGACATGCCTGACATCACTGACAGGTTTTTGCAGTGCCACATTTTCTCTCCTCCTGGATTCCTTCCCCTCACTTTTATATCTTACTTGCTTCCTCATTTTATTCTGCTGTCTCCTTCTCAGTTTTAAAAATCTTGTTTCTTCCTTTTCAGCCTGTCTGAATCACTTTATCTGTCAGGCTGTGTTTGCTTCTGTGTCTGTTTCTCATGCTCACTCTTTGCCCTTCCTTTTTTACTCTTTTAAATTTTGTCTTTTTTCTTTCTAGACATTTACCCCATTTCCTCATCTTCGCTGCGGGTGTTTGGATAACCTGTCGCTTTGGCACTCACTCAGCCGTGTCCCACGGCCATCTGTCAGCATCTGTGTAATCTCACATCAGCACGTCTCTCACCTTCTCTCCCCTGACTTACCCCCTGTCTGCCTTTCCTGTCGGCTTGTCTTTCACCTCTGACCTACGCGTATGGGAGATTCTATATAGCTGCTGTGTGTGAGAGTTGTCTCTGGGGTCTGCCCTTATCACTAACGCCCACCTGCCCGAGATTTGTTGTTCTGCTACTGTTACCACATACTGTAACAGCATGGCAAACATACCCAACAACAAACAGCTGCACAACCAAAGGCTCTATGGAGTTTGAACTTTATAGGGGGGAAGCAGAAAGTCTGCAAGTATGTGTTTCAGATAAGCTATAATTGTACAATTCATAGTTAAAAAGTGTGTGTCGGAATCCAAAGAGAATGAATGTGTGTGTGCTTTCCTTGGGGTATTTTCAATCACAGAGAATTTTCAATGATCACCCGCTAATCATCTAATAAATCAGCACAATTCAGATAAATCTGCCTCCATCAGACTCTTAGATGGAAAAGAAAGCACAAGTCCCAGGCCTTGTTACATTCTCCTTTGTTTTCTTTCAGTAACAACAACTCATTTTCAACTCAGGGCTTTAAATAGAGCACGCTTCAAAAACAGTTTCATCCCCTCAGCCATAACTGCACTGAACCACACATGAACATACAGTATTAGGACCTGCTGCTTTTGTCATTGTTGTTGTTTGTTGAAACATGTCTGTAAATTGTTAAAAGTGTAATATAACTGTACAGTTTTTTCTGTGAAAACAAATTTCCCATAAGGGACAATAAACTAACTAACTAACCTGGTGACTGAACAAGGTGTCCTTTGTCGTCCATGCACCAGCCGGTGTAATATTAGATACTGAAAGCAAACACTCTAATATCATTCTTGTTTATTGACACAGTTAGAAATCAAAGTACAGGAATGGTGTCAAAAAGGTACCTTTGTTTTGTTGCTCCAGGAGTGTGCATGCACTTCAAGGTGAAATTTTGTTTTGTTTTGTTTTGTTTTTTTGGTCTTTTAATGAAAAATTCTAGACCTTTTTAGAATCAGCAATCACACTGAAAGGCTGTTAAAAAAATCCAGTTGAACTGAAATTCATGTTTGAGACTGTTGGACAAAGCTTGATGACCGGATAAAAAAAGTCACAGGCACAGCTCCAGGAGTAACCGTTGCTTTGCCGTGAGGCCACACCTGTCAATCAACAGCATCTGTAAAAGTATAATTATGTACTCCTAGTTACCAGTGCTCATTTAGTACTTTTAGAAATAAATAACGATTCCCAGGATTTGTCTGAGGAACAATATCTGTACATAACAGGGTAAACCTCTGTGAACTTCACTTTTCAGTACAGAAATTGAGCTCTTATTTCTTTGTGAATAATAACTTTTGACCTGCTGGGATCCAATCCCAGCAATTAGCAGGTGAGATACAGGTACATCCTGGACAGGTCACCAGTCCATCACAGAGACAACAAATCATGATCCTCAATATAATGATTAATTGAAACTCGATTTATTTAATTTCTTCTCATTTGTTTAACAAACCAGTTGTTTAATTGTTGTTAAATTAGGTTTAGGAAACAATTTTTTATAGCCATTTAATATTTGGTTGGTGTTTAATGATTGTACATAGTTTAAAATATACCACTTTAAGATCTTTTCTGCACCTCTTCCAGTCCCTTTTATCAATCCTTCTTTCCATTTCACCTCCCACCCAGTTCTATATTTTGTCGTTATACTCCTTTCCTTAGTTGTGACATCTTGACCTTTTTTTATCCCTCTTTTGTGGGTCCATCCCTTCATTGCTTGCCTTTTCCCTTCATGTCAATTTTCCTCTTAACTCATTTTTTTGCAGTCTTACTCCTCGTCACATCGTCACTTTTTATCCCTTAAACACACATTTTTTTCATTAGATCAGTCCTTTAACAGCTCTTCTTAAGACTTTATTTCTAAATATCGTTATATTCCCTCATTCTTTGATCATTCCTCTCATCACACCAAAATACAATAACCCTTCCTATCTGAACTCACTTATCACTCCTTTCCTCTTTCTTCTTATCTCTACATGCTGCCATTGATCATGACATATTAATTACTTATTTCCAATTAAAACCAACTTCTGTTTTTTTCCTTGGTACACCCAGTCCTTATTTACTCTTCCTTCTTATTTTTCCATCATTGGAGTTCCTAATTTGCAGAGAAAACCTTGAAACAGTATGGGATTACAGGAGACAATTGTTTCTCCAAAGGCCAAAACAAAAGGCAAACATAATCTGAATATTGGAACATCAACTCAAACGTCATAGTGAGCAGCTCAAGCAGACACACAATCCTTTAGGTAATACATACTTCACTGTTTCTGCTGTGCTCAATTAATCTGGCTGAGTCAGACTGCGGTGAACTGTCATCAGAACGCTAATAAAGAAAAAGCTTTGAGCTGTTTGCATTAAGTGGCCTGCTTCTCTCAGGACTGTCAGTTTGCCTACAGCTCTGGCAAAGCGCAAGTTTTGTCCCTCTCGTTCATTTATTCCACTGTGGCCAGGGCACAAATCCCCTCTTCATCCCAAAGAAAACACTAAAGGCAGCATGGCCTTGTAAAGCCTCATTAGGCTTAATAACCTTTAGTGAGCACATAGCAGACACTGTATGCGGGTTTACATTTGTTTGAGGCCCGTGCATGTGCTTCTCTGTGGACCCACACATAAATGTGTACGTATGTGTGGGAATGTGTATGCGTGTATGTGTGTGCAGGATGTGTGTCCTCTGAGAGCAAGGCTAGCTCAGAACCACAATGTGTATTATTCAGCAGGGTCCCAGGATTAAAATGTAATTTCATTCAAAGTCGCAAATTGGGTTTTTTACTGTACTAATCTTCATTTTACTAAGCAGAATGAGGTATGCCATTAAAAAGAAGATGGGACTTAATGAAAGAATGCAGGATGGATAGATTGCAGAGAAGACTGTGGTTACCTACCAGAACGACAAAAGGTTATTCTTACAGATAAACAGTGAAAACCTCAAGAATAATGTATCACACTGCAATGTGAGTGTGTATTATAGTCATATTTTTGTGGGAATGATAATGATATCAAGATTTGCTCTTTAAGCATTCAGATAATGTTGTGATTCAGAAGGATTTAAAGTTCAGTGGCAAAATAAGCTCAGTTACAGATTCGGATCAAATTATCGTCATGACACGCAAGAAGCGGCAGATGTTAAGGATAACAGGCTTTTGTACTTCTGTGTGTATATAAATCAAGTTTGAACTAAACTTCATGAAACAGGAATAAAAAGCTCCTCTGTAGTGTAGAGGTTATGAGATTTTAGGGACTTTTTTTTCCCTTTAAGAGTTAAATAAACTACAGAGAGAAAAAAAAGTTATTTAAGTTAGGCTCTGTGAAATTAAGTCTTGTACATTTTGCTTCATGGAAGAGTTCCAAGATGTATTCCAATTGTATGAAGTGCAACTGAGTGTGTTGATATGCAGGAACACAGCTTCCACTATGAAGAATGACAAATAATGAATTCGCACCATACCATCCCACTCACCTAATCACATTCAGGAATCAGCAAAACCATTTCCTTCAGCTCTCGCTGCTAATGCATTTCCGAAATAGAAATCATGATCCACAAAATTATTTCAGTGATATTATCAGTAAATCTAGAATTGTCTAGTCAGGCCTTGCTTCATAGAAGCAGGCCACATTATTAATGCATAGATGTTCCTTTTCAATTATACCTGTTGGCAAATTGCACAAACATTCCAGCTTATTTAATAATATGGCCATTTTCCACACACTAACATGGCTGCGGAATATCAATTTGAAGCCCCATTTTACCCATTTTGGGGTTAATCAAGACTTTTTTTTAATTTTCATTTTTCCACATCTAAAGTCCTCAATTAAATTTCTTACTCTGATTGCATAAAAAGCTTCTGGTGAGAAAATCACCTGCCCAAATGCCCATAATAGACCTAATGAGACTTTGAAGCCCATTTCCTTTTTTGTTCCCCTCCCTACACTGTCTCCTCTTCCTCTCCCTTCTCCTCTCCTAGCTGTCATCCTGCTCACCATAGATGGAAGAGAGAGATTTACAATTGAGGGTCACACAGTGGTTCTAATTAGCTTAAGTAGGTAGGGAGGACTAAGCACTTCCTTGCTGAGGCGCATCACATACTCCCAAAGCTCTGTCTGACTAAGCAGAGAGAGGGAGGAAAACGCAGATGGACAACTGACCCCTGACTCTCCATCCCTCGGTCTGTATGTGTCCTGTAATCCCTATCGTTCTGCAGCTATGAAGGAATTTTTACATCTTTGTGACATGGGAATATCTTGAACATATTGGCCTTGACCTGAGAGGAGAAATTAGCAAAGATTGAGGCAATTATTTTGCTGCTAGTCGGCAGGATTTTTTAAAAATTAAATAGTGGGGGGTCACAGAAGTCACATGGTACATTTAATAAGACCAAACTAGCTGACAAGGGAAAGGTGTAAATACTCATAATAACCGATCAATTTCTGGATGATTTTAAAGGCTGTATATTCTCTGACATTTTCAAATGTGTGGAGCCTTCACCTGAAAATTGGAAAGACACAAAGTTTTATTCCCCATGTTGAAATTCATTTTTCTTTCTGTCTGTTTCTGACTCTGCATGAAAAGATTCTGCCAAACACAAAAACTTAGGTTCAAATCCCATTGCCCTGAGAAAAAATCTCCACAATTTCACAAACACCGGGCCAATGTCTCCTTCCAAAATCAAAGAAAAACACACACCTCCTCATTTGGATCAGTCTGAGTCAGATCCTGCATATTTTCTGGCAGAAGCATTTGTTTTGTGTCTGTCTTTGTCTAGCCTTCCTTCCCCTTCTCAGGAGCACTGCTCCCTGCTGATGTGAAAATGTAAATTGCATTTTTAATTAAAATTATATCTCCTGTTTCTGTGATTTGCTATCAGCAGAGCAACCAGTGTACTGCTCCATGTTTGAGGAGACAAACAATGTGCTTCCCTGTTGACGTAACCTCCTGATCAGCACCCTCTCTGTGTGTGTCTGAGAGCCTGTCCCACCTCTGACCAGCCTCCTATTATTCCTCACATTGATCCCATGAGCACAGGGTGAATAAGGGAATCATTGCAATCCAACACTGGCATTCCAGCTAAATTTAATTTTATTCTAGGTTTGGCACAAAATAAATAAAATGTTGGTAAAATGCATCTATTTTTGTAGTAAAGTATTTAATATGTCAGAAAACTGCAAAACACAAAATACAATGCTTTTGTGCTTTTGAATCACAATCTGAAAAAAATCTGAAAGACTTGTTTTTGATTTGTTTCCAATTTCCAATCAGTAGACACTATTCTTTGCAGCTTACAAACATAATCTGGCCAGAAAAGTTGAGCACATATCCTTCAATAAACCAAGACACAGTGGTCTGCCACTAAGAAATGAAATCATGAATTTAATATGAGACTGAAATGTTTTTCCTCGTAAACACAAAGGCAAACCAAAACAGGCATCCATTCGGACATAAATTATGTTTGGAATTATTGCTCAAAATATTGAAACGGCTGAGCCACTGAGACACAAAGAAAAAGAATGATATTTTTTCCTTATTTTGCCCATTCACTGCTTGGCACAGTAGTGCAGAACTGAAAGCCTCCCACAGCTTAAAAAAAAAGCTCTCTCCCTTTTCCCACCCCATCCTGTCTCTTTCTCGCCTCACATCCCGTCTCTCCTCCTTTTCTTACCCTGCTTATCTCCATGCTTTGCCAACATGTTCGTCAAGTGGTTTGACTCCTTATTCCTGCAAGCTTTATTGAAGTCAAATGAGTAATCCATTGTTGAAAAAGAGACATTTGTGGACATAAATTTCAGACTTTAACTGTAAATCTAACTTGACCCTGTTCACCTTCACCTCGTCTCTGTCCTACTGCTTCCTGCTAGCCCGAGTGGGAGTAGGCTATGTTTCAGCTATGTGAAAGTTGAAAGTGCTCTTTTGGTGCATGTGCTTAACGATGTATGTGGTGGTTGACCCCCCCACCCCCCCTGTGCAGGAGTGCATACACTCAAATGAGTGTGTGACAGAGAGATGCAGTTGGCTGCTCAGTTGGATAGAGGCGGATATGGCAGGGGCTGGATTGACTGACTGCGAAGCAGCTCTGTACTGCTGCTGGGAATACTAACATGACACACACATACACACTTATTGGGCACCTAATTTGTACACAGACAGAGCAGCAAACACAAAAATAAAGAGAAATATGTGATCACACAAATGGCATGAGGTGCAGGGGTGACACATCTTCAGAACAGCTATCTGACACTATCCCAACTGACTGAATCCACTCAGACAGGTGCCAAAACCATCTTCAAACAAACATGCACACATTTTTGTTTTGGCATACATAGAATCAGACTCTGCAAACATACACACACAAAAAAGAGCTTAAAGAGAGAAGCAGAGAGAAAGAAATGGCTTGAGGTTTCTGTCCATACCAGATATTAAACATGCATGTCGAGGGCCTGCAGGTTCACCACATTGCTCAACTAAAGTCAATCTGACATTAGGCTTGTTGGAAAACAATGCCTCTACTGCACAAATGATCTCAGTTACATTTTCACTGTTTCTGTTCCTAACACTGTAATTTTAATCATCCTTGTAGATTAAGCTCAAGGATAATTGCCCTCATTATCTTGGGTACAATTACTTTCCCTTAAACCATTCATTTGCAGTACAAGACTTAATATTTGGCTGGTGAGAAATATTTTGCAACAGCCCAGACAAGAAAATCCTGGCCACAAGCAAAATGATCACTCAGAGGGTCATTGCCAAGTGTCAGCTCAGTTTTGCCACTGGTTCCTGTTTATTTCAAAATGAGGCAAAGGGAACATAAAAACATCATTATGCCCAAAAGAGATAAATAACCTCTCATTTTCTGCCATTTATTGAGATGACTGCTACAGGTGCAAAGAGTAGTTCAGAAACACACAAGCAGCTATACCTTAGTCACAAGAGGCTCTGTGTCCTCCAGGATGGAGATGAAGGGGATCTCTATGAAAGAGGAAAGGAACTCCACTTGGATCAGCTCTTCCCTGGAGCGAGGAAAAGCTAGCATTGCTGACACACCCCTGACCACCAGGTCCTGACAGGCACTACGGGACAAGGACTCTGGGTCCCAACCCGAAGGCGACCGTGCCACAATCTCTAGGCTGAGGTTGTAGGGCAGCAGGGGAGCCGGTTGCAAGGATGTGGTTGTAGAGTCTCCCCCTCCACTTTGATGCCGAATGCTTGCCAGGGCGCGGTTGAGCGCGTTTTGTATCCGTGCCGGCTGGCGGTTCGGCAAGAGCGCACCGAGGCGCACGGTGTGTCCTATCCGTGCGAGGATGTGGCAAGACTCCGGACGAAGCAAGCAGGGCTCGGAGGAGGAAAAGCTGGCTAATAAGAGAAGCAGCAGGAGTGACCTGGCAGAGAGGAGAAGGAGATGAGTTCTCCCCGGGGCAAGGCAGTAGGTCCAGAGTCCAGAAAGAGACACCATGCTGTAGCTCCGATACGCAACTGAGGAGGACTGGGCTCTGCTCGGCGGGAGATGGCATAGCTCCCTCTTTCTCCCGGCTCCACAGCTTTTCTCAGACTTAATGGCTCTTTTTTTGTCTCCTTTCTTTTATTGTTGCGGGTTGTGGTCTGTGATTTGTCGGCGTTTTGACGTTTCGCCCCTCACCTCTTCAAAGTTTTTATGTCAACTGTAAAAGACGCGCTGATGGAGGAGAGGAGAGATGAGCGCTCACAGCTTAGAGCGGTCGCCCCGCTTCTGTCAGTCTCTGCTGGAGGAAGGAGCACCAGCTGGAAAGTGTGTGGGAGCGCGTTTCAGCGAGTTGGTGTGTGCGCGTGTGTATGTGTGCTTGCCCGCCAATAATCTAACCCCTCACAGAGCCTGCCTGAATTTTAAGGAAATCTCTTTGGATAACATCTCCCCCCCACACTTCTCTGGGTCCGTGAAAATGTTTTAATCATTGAACAGATGAAGTCAGAAATGTCACCTTGAATATGTATTTTCAAAATTAATACAGTTTCTCTGAATGGAATTAGTTATTCGTGATTAAATTTCACAACCATCATGAAGTTTCCTCAAAATGACCCAAAGGAGAGCAGTGTTCTCTTTTAAATGTGCAATGTTTGCATTGCATGGCTTCAAGCCTCTCAAAGATTGATTTGGAATTTTTAAAAAATGAAGAAGAAACCCTCTGAAGTCGAGTCCAATAATATATGACGGCCATTTGTTTTGTAGGGTAATAGGCCACTTTTAGGCACCTTTAGGGCTTAAACTGTGATGTTCCTTCCCGGTTGGCCGACACAAAACTATTAGCTCCCTGAAATCGCAATTTCTCCCCCGAGATTTATCCCCACATCCTCCAAGTAGAGCATTACCCGTTGTGTAACCACGTCTTTTCAGCACCACGGACAGCGCCCATGCCATAAAAGAGATCTACTGTGCATGTTAATGTAGCTTCCAGCGAGGGACAGCACTCAGTCCTTCATTCATACATTCAATAGCCCATAACCCTATCTGACATGCCATCTTTGAAACAGGACATCCAGTAAATTTAAACGTCCGACAAGTGACGCCTCTGTTCCCATGGTCTACATAGTCAATTATTCTGACATTTCCTAGCTGGTCTGCCGAAAACGCTTTGGTGTTTTTGTCTGTGATTTCCCCCTTCTGTCACTCTCAATCATTTCTACTGCCAGGTGATGCTGAAGGACCATTTTCAGTTTGAGGACTGACATGGAAGAGTTTCTCTGACCAACCTGAACACACAGCATGACTATTTTCCACTCAATTCCATTCTATTCACATTCCAGAGATCAACAAGTCATTTCACAGCCTGCTGGGTGACCTGGTGTAGAAGCAGCTCGTTTTACTGATAAATCTAAAACAGTTGTTGGGGGAAAGTATCTTCTTAACGCTTTTCCTGTTACTCATGCACCACTTCCTCCATATAGGATGAAAACTAACACTGTAATCTTTGTTCTACTGCAGAAACAGCAACATTAAACTTGCATGGCTCCTCACACACACTCCCTCTGGTACTTGTTGAAGCTGGGTAAAGCAAAACACAAGCACAGCATATCCAAATATGTTTCAGTTAGGTTTATAGCTGCTAAAATAGCAGTCATTGGGGAAAGTCAAGTTCCTGACAAGGTGTCTCATAAATGGGTAAATGCCAAACTGTTAAGGTGCATCAGCAACCACAATGGGACACTTTATCTCCAACAACAGTAATAACAATGATCTAAGTCAAATAGTTTTCCCTGGTTTTTTTTCTTGCCAAGCATTTATATAGGCCACTGAGGAGTCATATTTATCTGCCCAAAATGAAAAGAACCAGATGCTTATGATAACATACAATTTCAGAAAAAAATGCTTTAAAATCAGTTTTACAGTTTGTTTAGGAGTACTGTAATGTAATCCTGTCACAAGTTATCATAAACAGCAATGATAAGGACATATATGCACTGGGTAAAGGTAGTCACCCCTTAGTTTTTGTCTGCATTGACTTTTATAT
>JBAMHV010000021.1:15662174-15683521 GCA_037177535.1 Pseudomugil gertrudae | reverse complement strand
CAAATATGATGTGAAGCGCCCTGAGATGACACTGTCATGAAGTGGTGCTATATAAATAAAGTTGAATTGAATTGAATAAGACCTGTAGCCACTGATTTCCAATCCAGTTCTTGTGTCATATATCAGGTTCTCAAATTGTATCACCTTTGGTCCTTTTTATAAATGTGTTTAAAAAGAGGATGGTAAGACATTTGTCAACAGGCTGCAAATGTTAAAGGTTACAATTCAAAATAGCTCCTTTGTTGTTGTTGCTAAGTTGTCTGATATTTGTAGAAATAAATAGTTGAGTGTTGAGTTATGTGGTAGTTTTTGTATAATGATTTTTAGGACAGAGATTGGTGGCTTAAAGAACAAAACATAGTGGTGAGGAACAGGGACTAAAATGTGTGAAAGGAGCTCATGTCCAAATAAGGAAAAGAAATACTTTAGATCATCAAAAATTCTGAAGAACCATTTCTCAAGACAACTTTAAAATATTACAGGAAAGTCTGGCTGCCTGCGAGCAAAATATAAAGAAATGAGGGCCAGCTCAGGAGTAATAAAAGTTTCAGGTGTAGAAAGTAAAGGTGGAAAGTGGGGGTCGGGAGGGGTTTTTGCCTCTCTGAAGTACATTTTAGACATGACTTCATCCAACATATATCACTTATGTAAATGCTGATGTGTTATATTCAGAAAGTTGTGTGCTTAACTTCTTGAAACCCCATGAGATGGAAGGAATTCAGAAGATTTTATTTATTTTTTTTACTTTGGACTTGGATCACCAGCTTGATGTAATGTTAGAACACATTTAAGCTTTTTATTTTCTTTAAAGAATAGGAATTTTGAAGAAAACCAACTACATAAAAAGAGTACTAGGAATAAATTTCTTTCAGAAATCAAACTGAGAACATTTCATTTCCGGATGATGTGAGTTGCATCCAGGGAGGTTCAAACGGTGGCCTTTCTGTGTGAAACTTCTCTCCATGCATGTGGGTTCTTGCCGGGTCCTCGAGCTCCCTCACACTGTCCAAAGACAAGCATGTTAGGTTAATTGGTCACACTAAATTCTCCCTAGGAGTAAGTGTAAGCATGAATGGTAGTTTGTCTCTCTGCATTGGCCCTGTGACGGACTGGCAACCTGTTCAGGGTGTACACTGCTTCTCATCTACTATTTGCTGGCACAGACTCCAGCTTCCCCATGACTCTAAATTGGATTAAGCTGCTTCCACTTGTTGCTCTCTTGCTTGGATATAAAGGGAATTCAGAAATAGAATAGTGGCACAATAAAATTCCCGTAGCACAAAACATTTCAGGAGAGAGATG
Source organism: Pseudomugil gertrudae (assembly GCA_037177535.1). Lineage (NCBI taxonomy): Eukaryota > Metazoa > Chordata > Actinopteri > Atheriniformes > Pseudomugilidae > Pseudomugil > Pseudomugil gertrudae. The sequence continues at coordinate 15,682,219 of JBAMHV010000021.1, read as the reverse complement.
CTCATTAAGAGTCTCAAGTGTGCTTGCAAAACCCTTTTGGTGCCCATATCAGTGCACAGGGAGAGCGATGACTGGGACATGTCCTTAGTGTGTCCCCGGAGGTGGTCTACAGGTGCCCCACATGCATCCCCTATCAGTATTACAGTTTCTTATTAATGGCTTCTCCCCCGATGGGTGTATTTGTTTTGATTATGTACATTGCGGGGGATTAATATGGAGAATAGGATTAAGTAGGCATCAGAAACCCAATTAAAGAAGCCCTTCATCTTTGCAAGAGGGGCCATTTCTCTGTTTCACTGTGTGAAAGCCTCCTCCTGTTCACTCATCACCTCCTGCCCTCTGTTTGTTCTGGCCCTCCTTCTACAGTGCCTGCCATCCGTCTTAGCATTTTAAATATGCACACATCCCGCTTTTCTCCTTATCTCTTCAGCCCCACCCCTTTCCCCTGCCTTCACCTTCATCCTCTTTCCCACTGATCTTTTCCTCGTACATCCCTACTTTGCCTTTCATATGCTTTTACGTTTTTGAGGTAGACAGCAAATTTGCCATTTACCCTTAAAGTGTACAACCTACACTATTAAACTACTTCAGTGATTCACAGGTGATCCGAAACTTCAATTATATGGGTAAAAAGACTGCTAGACAACAAAGAGGTTCAGTTAATGGGTGAGCCAACAACAAGTGCCAATTTGAGAAAGGGTGAATGCTCCTCTGTGAGGAGAAATGGCACGTGTGCCTCATAGTGTGTGTATGTGTGTGTTGGTGTGTGTGTGTGTGCGTGTGTGAAAATGTAATCCTAAGTAATCTGGCAGTGCAAACCCAGGTAGCACAGAGGCTTTTTGAAATGCCAGGGAGCTGTGAGTTAGTATTCCTGGCACAGAACTAAAGGCACTATAATATCACCTCTTAGCACAATGCTCACTAACAAGGAGCAGGACAGAAACAAGGGGGGACAGGGACAGAGAGGAAGAAAAGAAAAAGAAATACAAAAGTCATTATAGGCTTGCAAAGCTGGAGAAGGTTTTAGTCAGTGAGCCACACAAGTCTGGAGAAGTGGGAATGTTTAGGGAAGATTTAGAGCTGGCGAATGTTGTGTCTTCAGAGTTGAATCAAATTAACAACACAAGTTCCTTCCTCTTCGTCCTCTCCCAGTCTGCTCTCCCCATGGTACAAAGACAGTGGTCTATGGAGAGAGACTTATCTAGAAGCAACAGCAGCACCCTGCTTATGTATGTGTGTGCCTGTAAACCGAGCACGTGTCTGTGCCTGTTTTTAAGAGTGTCAGTGCATTTGTACTATGTATGGTAACATGCATGTCTCTGAAGAAGTGAAAAAGTGTGAGAGTGTATGCGAGAGGTATTCTGTTTGCACTCTATTTAGTCCCGAGATTCTCCTCGTCACAGTTCAGGCAGGACTCATCTGGAATGCTCTGAACCATTTGTGAGGGTGCTGTTTTTGGACTTAAGCTCACTGTTAAATAATCATTCCCAGCAGATTAGAGACCAAACTGTTGGACCTACGTGTGAACCAGTACACACACAGCTGAGTAAAGGGTTCTCTAGTAAAAATGGAAGATTAGGATTTATTACCTTTTTCTCTTTGATGATCAATACCAGAGCAAGTGCTCGTACAACAGTATTCACCAGCACAGAATAAAACATGATTGTTTTTTAGTTTGCAGATAATACCACAGTGACATGACAGGCCTGAAAGAGAATGAAAAGGATTGCCTACAATGATGAGGTCTGCTGACTGAATTACTGGTGTTCTACCAATGCCATGCACAAAATATCTCAAAACAAAGTAGATCCTCGCAAGCTTTAGCAAAACAAAAGGAGGATCATGCGCAATGCCAGAAATTGCTAATGTCCTATTATTGTTGCACTAAAAGCTTCTGAACTGCTGTGGTTTCCAAGCTGCATGGCTGCTAAAAGCAAATCTATCAGAAGGTTATCAGGAGAGTCCAAATCATCGCTGACATCACCAGCAAAAGCTGCCACCAAAGAGTCTTGTTACAGAACATATCCCTGTTACATTTACACTCCTCCAGGATACCTACTCTTTCCACCTCTACCTTTTGGAAGCAATGTAGGTCCATAAAAGCTTCTGATAGCCTGTGACAGTTTTTATTCTTTTGCTTGATTACCACCTTGTTGCTGCATTAGATATATTGTCTGTTTTTAGTCACAGAGGATACAATTTCATTGTACTACTGTGCAGTGATACAAAAGGCCCAAAATGGTCAACTATTACAGACGATTGTCCACATAAAACACTTCAATACTCATCAACACGCAGCAGAAAAAACAGCACAGAACACAACAAAACTATAAACAAGATAAAAACAGAACTAGAATAACTCAGAGGCTGCAGACCTCTGCAAAGTCATGGTGGGGTTGTTTTTGGTGATTTTTTTTTTTGCCAATAATTTTACTTCAGAAGGTTTAATAGCATAATCCTCTCTATCTCTCAAAGTATGGAATCTTTTTTTAAAGATTCCTAGATCCAGGCAGTGATGTGGGTCACCCACAAAATCTAATCACTTGTTCTTCATTCTGTTTCCGAGATTTTATGAAAATGTAATCCAAATCCATCCATTAACGTTTGATTTATGTTACTAGCATGAGCGAGGCATGAGCGCTGCCTTGGTGGAGATAAAACTTTGTAATATGTGTCTTACTCCTTTCAAATTTCCCCCTATTCCATCCATCTATTTTCTACACCGCTTCATCCAATTCAGGGTCACGAGTAGCTGGAGCCTATCCCGAGGACGAGAGGAGGAGTACACCCTGGACAGGTCAGCAGTCCATCACAGGGCAACACGGAGACAAACAACCAGAAAAACACATTCGCTCCTAAAGACACTTTAGAATAGTTAATCAACTTGACATGCACATCTTTGGATGTTGGGAGGACAGCCTGAGGCTCAAACCAGCAACACTCTTGCTGTTATGCCATGGCACCAACCACCGCTCCACAGTTTAGCCTTTACCTTTATTATAATTTTCCATTGTTCTTTAGTTCCAGCACATGTTAATTCACATAATGAAAGAAGACCACCTCTTAAAGAAACTCTTGTCACTTTCTGTTTGACCTAAAGGTGATAAAACTTAATTAGAAGAAGATAAGAACAATGCTACTGTCTCTGAGGTGGACATCATTGTAGCACTTCACTGCAGTTGCTCTTAAGTAATTTAGAAAACAGGTATATGTGTGTAATATTGGTTATAACTTCTTGCATTAACATACAAGCCATGGGGGCATTTTTTAGGAGGAGACAGGATTTTTATATCCAAACATGTAGCAACCATTTATTCAGTTGCTTTTGTTGAGGAAACAGACTTCAAAAAGTGGCTATAGCTGCTGTGATATGAGCTCTTGCTTTGGGGAGTATACTCTTAAAAGTACAATTTGTCATTTAGCCACAGTTATCTTGGATTTCTGGAGGTAAAAGTAAAGGATGAGAATGAAACTAAGAAGGATTCTTTCACTGGTTGGCAACAATGCATTTGCTTTTTAATTAAAGTTGCATTTGGATTGAGAAACATTAAACCCTTATTAACTTTTCATCCAGCTTCACAATAATGTCAAATGTTTCTATTACCCACTTGTCACTGAACACAGAATTACATCAGACAGAAACAGAAAGTTTAAATGAATAACTGATGCGATTATATTGTCTCTATAAATCTACTTTTACTCAGTTGAGATTGCATTTCTTTAATGAGAGGAAAATGCAGGTACAAAAGCATTTTGTGGCTGGTGTGATTAAACCAATGATATCCTGTCTTGGATACCTGAGATTAACTTCAGTCTATAATAACTGACCAGGACAACAAACTTCAGCTTCCGTATGGGAAAAGTTAGATTTTGATAATGATGATTTTGATGATGATGATGATTAATATTATTGTTGTTGTTGTTATTGTTATTATTATTTCTTGCAAGTTAAAGCATTTTTGTTAGGTGAGAAAGCTCAAAGTGAATATGGTAACAAACTACATATTTACTTCTCATTCAAGAAAACATAAAATATTTTTATACTATGATTTGGTGACTGTGTTGATGGTTCATAACAGAAGTAAAAATATGCCTCTAAATGCCTTAGATCATGTAGCAACAATGTCAGGTTTTAAAAATTTGCATCAGTGTTAATTGGACGTTAGCTTTTCTTCTTAATAAATATTGGCATTCTAACTTAAGTCAGGGAGTAAATACAATATTGTTGTGGATTCTAAACACTATCATGTTCCACAGTGGCTTTATTTAACCCAAGCTGCAGCGCATGTAATCATGTTTTATAACACAACTGACACTAAAACAGAGAAATACCATTATGTGGTAAATTATTTCACACAAGAAAGATTTTAACAATTCAAAGTGAGAATGGAGTGTGCTTTTGTGATGTTGTCAGTTTAGCATTTTATGTATTTTTTAAAAAGCGGATGAATGATTTATGTCCCATATGATTTTGCTTTGAATCGTGAGTAATCTGTGAATCACCGTAAAAGCATATCCTAAAAAAATCTTTCCATTCCTGACATAGAGACAAACACTCTGCCTTATACTTCACCCAGAGTCAGCATGATATACTGCCATCTCCACTGGCACCAATTTCTCATAACAAAAGAAATAACCAGCAATTCATCTCATTAGCAGCTGGCCTGCAGTACACAGAGGAAGTGGAAGAACAAAAATAAAAAGAAGGAGAAACATATTAAGCAATTCTGCAACCACAAAAGTGGATCCATGTTTTCGGATTGAATTCACAAACCCATTAGAGCCCAAACTGTCAAGGTAAATTCGAGAAGGAATACATTGTTGTGGTTCATAAATAGTGAAGAGAAGGCAAGATGACTAATGGCATGATAGCAGCAGATTCAGTCAAGGACCATCTGTAGTGAAGAGCTGCACTGATTAGCTCAAACAGTTTCCAAATATGCTGGAGGCATCAACCACTGCCAGGAATCTGCACACACGCATCCATGTATGTGTGTACGAGGGCGTGCAAAGCATGGTAAAGTAAATCTACAACAAAAAGTGTCTTTCTGTGTAAAGAACACACTCCGAGAAACATGTCTGTTCAGAAGTGTGCTCAGGAGTGAGTTGGTTGCATGTGTCCCCTCAATCAACTCCCTATGAGATGATGAGGATTCGTGCAGACCAGTAAAGGTGAAGAGTTAATCAAGACCTGAGGAAATGCTTCCATGAATTTATATGTGCAAAATAGAGGGGACGTTTGGTCAATTCCCATGTTAGAATGCACTAATGTCCACGAATGTCCTAAAAGACTGATTTATTATGTATTTATTATACCATGCAGTACAAAATGTTCTCTTGAGATTCTTTGGGCAAGTTTAAATCTGTAAATTACACCTCTGTTACATGTGTAAAAACAACATTCCCCTTCCAGAGGATTAGAAAAGCCTAATTTTCCCTCTGCATTTGCTCCCACAAAGGGCTTCAATTGACATTCAGGGAGGTGGGACTCAGTCCTAATTAGGTTGGCTCACACATTCCAAGATTTAACCAATCAATGGGCCGCTAATGGGCTGTCAGTCAAATGGCAAGGCCTGGGACAGGTCAGGGTCACCAGAGGAATGCCTTAATTTCTCAGCAGAATGGGACAAAATAGGCCAAATAGGAGTCAGACCAATGGGGGCAATTATAGAAAATGATGAGGTTCAATAGTAGGACAAGATGCATAATGAGTAGCAGGTCAGTGGAAGAAGGGATACTGCAGGCGTTTTAATCATTTAATCTTTCCCAAGGTGGAAAATTGAGTTAGCCGGCAGCACTTTTTTCTGTGCATACTTCACTTAATCTTTCATATGCTGAGTTAATGCAGAAACAGGTCGCACACACTTTATAACATGCTCTAATTTTAAAACGATCAAAAGGTTGATTTAATGTGACTTAAACAGAACACCTGTTGCTGATGCATGCAGACATACGATAGATACAAGATGCACATACTTGTGCATCTTGTTGTGATTTCATTTGTAATCTTCATGGGGAGTAATAACATGAACAGAAAATTTGAATAAAAAGACAAATTTACTATAATCCAGATTTTTCTAACTGAAAAAGGGTCTAAGAATGCTTAATGTGCAATAAAAGAAGCATGCAGGATGTCTTTTTCCCAGAATAAGCTTTCTATCAGAGAGGAAGCAAGTTTAGTCACTAAACACAATTTCAAGCACAAATTGGACCTGACACCTGTCAACAATTATTGTATGTTACAAGCAAATGTTAACGTTGACAAAAAGAGTTCTGACAATGATTGCTTTGCATTATTTATTCGTAGCACTTAAGCACATTTGAGCTCTGTGTGATCTGAAAGTGCACTACATATGCATCGCTTTGATAAATCAACTGACTCTATGATCCTTCTTATTAAAGCCTGTAGACTTTTAATACTTTAATTCTGGTGCATATTTGATACACAAAGAAAAGAAATGTTATTTTTTTAGATTTTACTAAAGGGCCAAATGAAAGATTCAGATAAAATTGTAGCTTTTTCCCACCATTTTTTATTGGCTGGGTTTTAAAGTTGGAAATATTATTATTGATCCATGCATGATTTTGTTACAAAAATATTGGTGTCATCTTTTTATGCTGCTTACCAGCAAGGCAAAAAGCTTAGTATCCCAGAAAAAAAGATATGTCAAAGTTCAGCAAAAAGACGTTTTATGGTGTAATCAATAAATTCAGGGATGTCGCATCCTGAGGAACAAAGTCTTTCCACAGTCTGCCAATATGATGGGGACACTTCTGAGCACTTGTCAGACACCAGCAGGGTAAACAGGCTGTGGTTGTTTTGGTCTTTTGGTGTCCTTCAGACTCTGCACAAACATCTCACCTCTCAGACATAACAGTGCTATGCAGATGGATACTGATGACATTCTGGGCAGTTTTAATCGATCACTACAATGCCTTCCTGTCATGGGTTGAACACATCCCATGACAGATGGTTGTAATTGTAGTTACAAAGATCTCTATCACTACTCTTTAGAAATTTAGGGGAACTTTTGATGGGAGGTTTAGTTATTTCTGAGCTCTACATAAATTATACAGTTAGTGATGAGCATGAATACTCTCTGTGGTACCGATTACTGCTCAGAAGCTATTTATGTGACCCGATACATTTGACCGAGTTGTGTGTGTGTTTGCTTTCTGTTTATCTGAACAGTCAGCGCTATGGTTTGGTTATTTCTGAGCAGATTCAGTACACCACACCAAGACTGTCGCCTGACATTTTGTTCATTATCTGATGAATACCAAACAGACAATGACTGAATCAGCAAAAAGGTCCTTGAAAAGCATAAACTACTTGACATCTGGCGGAATATAATTATCAATTTATTCACCATCAAAAATGTAACTTTTTTGTACTAAACATTTTTTTAAGTTTATGTCACATAGTATCTTATTCAAACTTAAATCATTAATAGTAAGCGCTGAATACTGGTATCTTTTGTTGAACATCAACAAAATATGCTTTTGATATTGATGTTTTTTGATGTTAGGAGTTTTTTTCTCCATCCTTGCATACAAACCCACAGGTGAAACTGTTTACAAGCTGGTCAACAAATACTGACAGTGTAATATTGCAGGATAGCACTGCAAAAAATGCTTATTTATATAAAACATCAGTACACAAACACACAATATGAGAAAGTCCTGTGACATTTCTGCAAATTCTTTTTGCATTTGGCATGTTTAGTCATTACACAGGTTACATAACTGGTGCTGCATATATTATAGTCCCATATGTTGCAGGCATACAGATGACCCTTTCAACGGTCACAAATTTTCAAGACTTTAACTTTACATTTTCCAAAAATTGACCAGATATTTCCATGTGAGCAGAGCTTATATACGGTACTTGTCTAAAGGCGGGCTGTGGTTTACTGGGTGTCATCTCTGAGGAAGGAACAATAAAGATAATCCTACAACATCACCTGCTGCCATTTTAATGTGCATTCCCTGTTAGCTAGTAAAAGGTCCCTAAAGTACAAGTCTGTAACATACCATATGTATGGAATATGAATCAACTCCTCCTTGCCTCTAATGCACAGCCTACTAAAAGAAGAGGGAGAAGTCATTGTAATCTTTATATGACAATAAACCTGCTTGTTGACAAGTTTACTGACAGTAAAAAGCAAAGGCTTTACATCACAGAACAAGCTAATGAGTTTCGTACCAGTTCGATAGCAACACTGCAAAGTTGGCATCCACCTTGCATCCTGATTATTCTGCAAATTCTGAGAGTAAAAGCCAGAGAGGTGTTTACTATTCTCTCTCTTTTGTTATTGGTTTGGATCTCTTCAGTGCATTGCATCCTATGTGGCTTCTTTTATTCATCGTTATTCATCTATTTATCAGTTTATAATGGTTTCAGTCTAGTTCTAATTCCACAGTCATTGGCATAACATAGTGCTGCAAATCAAAACCATAATATAACTTTGGAAACTGAATTTGTGAAATACAATTTCTGTGCCCTTTCTTGCTCCAGGGCTGTTTCAGGCCCAGAAATGTGCATAGTAGGTGTCAGTGAGACATCAAAATGAGTCACATGCACATCATTTCAAGGATCAAGTAGTTCCCATAGCGTTTCTGTAGTGCTGCTTTAATAGTTATAGAAGTGAGAGCCTTACAAAATTTGACTCATCAGAAAAAAAGCTATAAAACTGTACGCAATTAATATTATTTATTGAGAAAATTTTACAGCAAATTGCATACATTATACAGAAAATGAAAATGAGATGACTGCAGAATGACTTAAGCATTAAAATGACTTCCAGCACACAGGTCCTCTTAAACAACATGCACATAACAATGCCATGCAAGGAGAAGGAGAGTGACACGGTGCAACACTGTGTTGCATTGCAGTAAGTAATGAGGTTTTATGGGAAATGTGATCTTAATTTAGAGATGCAAAGGCATTACAGACTATCTGCGTGAAATAGAAGCTATGCATGTTCTTCCAACCATGGTTTCATTTATGTGAGGCAATTACAGCAAGCCTTTGGAATTAATGTGACAATGATATATGATGTACAAATCAGTTACTTTAGTTTAGTTCCTGGTGTCCAATCTGTGAGATATAAAAGATCCAATCTGAAAATGTTAGCACATATCAATTTGTCAGCCAGGACTGAACTTCATTAAATATTACAAAGTTAAATTGAAAGTCATTTTATGCCTTTTCTTCTTTATAAAAGTCCATTTGGTCTTAAAGACTCAAGTTCACTCACAAAATAGTTTGACTGACCTTAAATGAGCATTTGCTTTGTATTGTGTTTTGGGAAGTTTAATATTTCATTTCATCACTATGCTCATCATCATCTTTGAGTCTTTGATACAATCCATACAATTTCCATATAATCCTTGTAACTGACATGGCTAGAAGTTAAGTTTTAGGACTGTTTCGGTGGAAAATTAATATCGTCAAGATCTAAACAAACAAGAACAAACTGTCTTTGATCATATTGATAGGTGTGAACAAAACCCTTTTTTCATTTCATGCTTGAGGATGTGTGGGTGAATTACATTGCTTGTACATTTACATGCTAGAAAGATTAGTTGTACCTTGAGACCGTTTTTCTTATTCAATTTCCTTAACTGGAAAAATAAATGTTTGCAATACCCCTCTTTAAGATGGAGATTTCCCTCAAACTGCAGTATGGTGAAAGTCTTTATTAAACCTAAAATCAGATAAAGACAAAAAAAGAAACAGTCACGTTGCAGCTGACTGTCGTAGTGAGTAAGATGTACATGTTGAGTTCCACAGGTTAATGTCCCCTGGCTAACAGTGTGCTGTGATAATAGGTAAGAGCGGCACCCATTACTCCCATTGTCGTAAGAGAGGCTATACTATGCTGAGCTGGCAGAGCTAGGTGCAGGGGATTACATTAATATAGGCCACTATGGCTCTCCCCAGGCGTTCACAGCTATTTGCAACGCGTAGAAGAGAAGGTAGTGTTGTGGGAGGAAGTAGAGGGGGGCCTGAGAGCCTACATTCAACAAGAGCAGGCGTGCAGCCCAGTAAGGTAATAATGAGAGGTCCTGTATGAGGCTAATATGAGCTAATCTGTGCCTTCTATGATCTATTTCAATCTAATCAGGCTCCTTCCCACAAAGGCCATTTGTCACTGCATTAACATGGGACTTACTAATGAAGTTGATGACAGACAGACTGCCTTACTGGCCGGTACTGGGCCAAAATAATTACAGCATCACAGGAGTACATCTGCTCTGTCCACCTCTTGCTACTCATCTTTTGATTGGAATGACACCTAGGTTTTCATGCAGACTTGAGTCAAAGATTTTTGTGACCATTTCTAGACATCTAACTTTCTTTGTTGTAATGTTTCAGCATCAGGAAAATGTTGTTTCTTTCTAGCATCTGATCACTACTTGCTATTTTCTACTGATTATTAAAAGATAATCTAAACAAGAGCTTGCTGTTTTAATTTTGCCCATCTATTTGCAAAATACGTTTGATCACCTGATGAAGAAGGTTCCCTTTTGCAAATATGAGATTAGCCTAATCTTGCCAAAACCCAACAAACATCAGCTTCTGTTCTGTATCAGACCTGCCAACTCCTGGAAATAAAGAGTTTTTTTTCTACTTCAATGTGTTTACAACTTGTTGCCAACATTGCCTTTCTGCCTCCAGGTTGTATCCAACCATTTAGCTGTGGAACAACTGCAGCAGCAAACAACACTAAAACAGTTAAATTGCAGGCTATGAAACCTTAGCCATAAGCTGACAAATGCTAAAAATCTCAGAGGGGGACTGCTCCCTGCAGGAGGGGTTCCCCTCAGAGATTTGTTCTACTTGTTCTGTTTGTTTGCCACTATAAACAAATCCCCTGAAATTCCACAGTCACCTGAAAAAGCTGACTCTCATTCCTGTGGTATTAAATCCAACCGTTCCATCAAACGCATACTGACAGAGGGATGCTCCAAGAAATGCACAAGTTATCCTTTTTCAGCATAGTCCCCTGAAACCAATAGCATTAAAATATGCTTTGACATGTCTTTTTTTTCTTGTTTTGGCAGATAAGTTTTTAACTTATCTGCCAAAACAAGAAAAAAAAGATAAGTTTTTAACTTATCTGCTTTTATCCAAACTCTTGTCTTTTTTCTTACTGTAATAATTTATTTCCACAAAGATGACAAGCAAAACGTATAACTGCATGAAACTGACACATGATGCGAAGCGAGAGCAGCATGATATAAACTTGGTATCACTACTGCAATGATAATACTCCTCTCTGGAAGCATATGCTGCTTTGTTAATGAGCTGCAGTTGGGAGGTTTGAGCGGCAGTAGCGGAATAGGTAATGACTGTTTAGTTTTGGACTCCCATGTGAGAACAGTGGTTTCACTTTACATTTGACTTGCTCATTTCCTTTTAGGTTGCATTCTAGATTAACCTTTAAACCAAGAATTTTATGAGAGCAAAAGCAGAAATCTGTGCTGTGTTCAAGCCAGCAATGAGAGCTATTACATTGCAGTTTGATCATTACACATAATAAAGTGGCGTTCATGTATGGTAAATCCTACAAAACTTGATTGCAGGGTCATTCTTTGTCCCTCTCAATTACTGACTCACTTGAATGCATAATCACTCTTTTCCTCTATCAGTACTTCATTCCCTTCCCACCTGAACGTCCTCATTTACCTGCACCGCTCTCCCTTGTTCCGTGTGTTCTCTATCCCTTCAATGAGAATTTGCTCCTCTTTGTACCTACTTCCTATCCTTTCCTTTCATTCACTACTTGATCACTCATTCATCCTTTTCCTATGTTGTCCTTCCTTTTGCTTGCCTCCTTCATCCATTCTTGTCACATTGGCTCTCGCTTCCTCCTGTACTCTCTTAATTCTCACACTCTTGCCAGCTCCTTATTACTCTTATCCCTCTGTGATACTCTTCTGCTTTCCCTCCCACTAATGATACACTCTCTTGCTCACTTTTTTATATCCCTCCTCTCTTCTCTGCTCTCACTTTTCTCCCTCCCTCTCTTCCCCTGCATCCCATTTATTATTCTCCCTCAATCTTTCTGTCCCCTACACCCCACCCCACTCCATATATTTTTCAATGTCTCTCTGTCTCTCTCCTTCTTTCTATTCACTGTGAGCGATGGCTCTATTGATTCTCTCTGTGATGATATTGCCCAAGGACGACCACTTGGTAGAAAACCTCTTTAACTTATCAGAGTCTGTCTGTGTACATAGTGGGTGTTTTTTCTGTCTTTTCATTGTTTGTGTTTTGGTAATGTGTGTGCACCATCACTAATCGCATGTCAGAACACAGCCTCTGGCTTGTGCACCTTCATCATGTGCTGTTCTACTGATATACAGTTGATTTGGTTTCGAGGCAACTCTTGTTTCTTGTTGTTTAATGAACTGAAGTAAAAGTGAAACTTTTGACCTCTAATTTTACTCATCATATGTTGTTGTTAAAGGCACTAATTCCCAGTTTTATCGGTCAGTGCTTATTATAATTTCCACCCACCTGCCAAATTCTTGGAAAGTCCTGGGCTGGGTTGCATAACAGTTGGAGGACTGCTGCTACAAATGCAGATGCCTCTGAAGTCACCAGATTTTGAGCACAGGTTTGTTGCAATCAAAGGAACACATGCTAAACCTCACAAACACTGAGATCCAAACCTTTGCACATGTGCACATATGCGCAGTCAGATAAAAAAAACAGATACCATAGAGGGAATAAACAATAAAAAAGCAGAGTCTGCAAACTGACCCCCTCCCCCCATTGGTGTTCATTTATTTAAGTTCCTTGACATTTTGAGCTGCACAGCAGATATTTATTCAATTCACTGAAAATGAACCTGCTGTGGTGGCTATTGTAGAAATTCTGCCTTGCGTGCAGCAATCCGGCATTAGCACTACAAGGAAGCAATTTGTTTTGGTTACAGTATTTTCCGTAAGTACAGCAGCGGTGCGGAAAGAATCTAAAATGTGCCTTCCCCAGTTCATCTATATTCATTCCCACAGGCCACATTTAATTCTGTTACATAATGTTGGACTGTCAAGTAACTATCTATAAACCTCAAAACTCATTGAAAACATTTGGTAAATATGCTGAATAATCATAAGTAAATTCATGTCTTCACCACTACTGATTACATTACTTTACATTCATTTAGTGGATGCTTTTATCCACTAAAGTGTGGGTTTCCGGATCTTTCCTGTGTTTAAATCAAGATAATGAAATTGCAAAAACATTTTGCACAACTTATACTCAGAAATAATACCACATAACTTATCATGTACCACATTGATTGGTATAATATTAATTTGCTGCTCAATAATAAGAACTTACAAAGTGAGTTACCTATTAAAATAAGGAGGATTTTTTTAAAAATTATCTAGCAGCCTTTAAAAGACAATAACTTCTGCATCAAATAGAGAAAAATTTGTTCCCAAATGCTTACAATAAATTACAGACTGGTTTTATATCAGTTATTTCTGAAGTGTGGCAAGCTCATGAAGCAATTAAGCTAATGTATATTCAGTAAGTAATATTCATATTTTTATGCATGCTCGGAAAGTTAATTTTTGCCTGAATATTTTGACCAGATACTGAAATAAAATGACCTAAAGATGTGCTTTGTGGAAAAAAATGACTCAGCGTATTGCTATAAATAAACACTGTGCTTGCTATGTTTTACTTGTAGCCGTCTCATTTAACATAAGCTGAATTTCACATGACTAAATGCAGCATGAATAAAACTTATTACGTTACCTTGTCTGCTTTCATCACTTCTGCCCGAGTCACATGAGACAGGAGTGTAACTGGTAAGAACAACAAACCACTGATTCTCCTGCACTACTTTGCAACTGGCTACCATCAAGTGACATCTTATGTCATTCTTTAAATTAAGAGACCTTTAACAGCAGAAGTGAATGTGTATTATGTGTATTTATTTAAAATATGACATATTCTGCTAGTTTCTGAGTAAATTTGATATACATCTTTTTCTGGAGATTGGTGGGGGGGTGTTGGGGTCAGAGATAATGGGTTGCTTAATTGCAGTTAATTTACTGTCTAAAAGAAGTTGTTTTAGTTCTCCTGTAAGAGCATTTCCTCCTGGGCTTTGGAAAAAGCTTTTACAGTATGGACATTAGAGTTAGAAATGGCAGCTTATTTAAATCCAGATCTATGAGCATAAATCTGTGTTTCTAAATGAAAGAGGGCAACATGGGAAACGGCAGGTTCAGAGCTGACTGATGTGGCTTCAGGAGTGTTTTCAGAAATGATCTTTAAATTAAACAAAAACTCCTTGCTAAAACAAATATGAACATCATTGAGATGATATGAAAAAATTAAAACCATTCATACATTATTCGAACCGCTTATTCCAATTCAAGGTCACCAGTAGCTGGAGCTATCCCAGCAAACATTGGGGCGAGAAGCAGGGTATATACCCCTGGACAGGTCACTAGTCCATCACAGAATCACAATTAAAACCATTTTCCTTCAGTTGGCATTTTGTAAACATTATTTCTTTTGTTCTTACTTTTATTGCTTGATGAAGTTCACAGTATTACAGTACTGACAACTGCAGGCTTCACTAAGCAGCTCAGAGCTCAGAGCATCCCTTATAGCCACCATTTTTTTAAAAACGATGTACCATAGTAAAAATGTTCTACTTACATGAATGGCTGTCCTGTTAATGAGAAGAATAGCATCATCCTGACCTGATCATTAAAGGTCTTGTTAAGCGTTCTAAGTTATCTGCAGCCTTTTTAAGAAGGATGCTGTAACCAAAGCATCATTTTTCAGTTCCAGTGTTAGTTGGTGATAACAGATTTCCAGTTTTTTACAGATGCTGTAAACATCCATTCACTGCATTTGTCTTTCATTTTTTCCCACTGACAGCTTCAGAAGCTGTAAAGTTCAAGACTGCTACTCAGCAAAACCTTTTCTCGGCTTCACATTTCTTTCTGTAGAGTGTCTTAAACAGTGAGCCTTGTTTGTAAATAATTTATTTCTGCACAATATGATGACCTGTTATGTAATTCTTCTCTAAGGCATTTTAAGAGACCTGCACAAACCATTGGGATCATATGTTTGTGACTGTGTATGATACAATAAGGTGTTACAGTATTTGCTTGTGTGCTGTTTTTTAAAGCTAAACATTCACAACCCAAGCCATGTTTAATTTGTAACACCTCCTGTGATACGGTGTACTGTAATTGCTCTGAACCGCAGGCGGCTTGGCTATTTTTCCAGGATAAGATAACATAGAACAGGGTCTGATGAAGTTCCCACAGAGAAAAGAAAGAGAGAGGAGGCTGCAGAAAGAACAGGAAGGAGCAAAAAAAAAAAAAAAAGAAAGGAATGCAAGGACAGAGAAGGTGTGTGAAGAAGGGAAAACCCTCAATCTTTACTTTGCTCATGCTGTGGCAGGCATGGGCCCACACACAGCGGATTCACACATTTCCGTGCATGTTCTTACATCCATTCACAGTCTCAGCTTCTGTCAAGCATATCGCCACACGTACAAAAGTACACACCTATCCGTGCCTTTATGCATGGCTGTGCACACATTTACACTCTCACTGTACATAGCCAATAACACAAAGTGAGAGCGTGCATAAATTCTTGTCAGGGGGTAGCAGCTTGTCCCATGAAGGTCAGAGCTCTGTTTTTCAGTGGGCCTGCTGTTTGACAGATCCCTGCTTCTTCCATCTACATCTGTGCACACATGCCCCCCCGTTCCCCAATCTTGTTCTTTATATTCTTATATTTTGCCTCTACTTTTTATTCAGTCTCCTTGCCACTTTCTGGTCATTCATCTTTCTTTCCCCATCTTTGTCCTCCTGCTTTTGACTTGCTTAAACGGAAACTGTTTGCTTCCCCTTTCCTTTACCAGCTGCATGACTTGCCTGTCTTCCCTTATTTCATATTCATTCTCTTTGATCCATGCCAAACTTGCAGTCACAATTCCTTCTGTATCATTATCGATAGAAGAGAGAATCACAAACCCTGTCGCTTTCTGTCACACTCCTTCTCTTTCTATCCAAGATGCAACAGGATTTATCCCTAATGATGAAACAGAGACAAGCACAAACATGTTTGATCAGCTCATTCAGAGCATCTACTTCCTCTAATCCTATCACCAGCACAGCCCCTCTTTACGCTACATCTCAGTATTTGCTACTTTATGTATGTGTGTGTGATCTAAGGATGCTCTGTGTGTGTCTATCAGACGCAGAGCTAATTGAGGTCATTGGTGGCGCACATGCTGAAGCAGGGAGTCAGGGAAAAAAAAATCCCACAGCTTTGAACCTTCTCTCTGCTCAGCACACTACCAAAAAAATCCCCCCTCACTCTATCATTATACACTAATAACACACTCCAACTCACTTTCTGTGTCTCACACACACACACGAAAAGGCACACGTTTAATTTGTGACCAAACAGAAGCCCTAATCCTCGGATTTAACTGATGGCTGTTCATGTGTGTTCACAGCGCATTGAATGTGTGTAACCGTGTATGTATCTATTTTTGTTGATGACTATGAGGGTTGCTAATGCTAATGCTAATTACCAAGTCTTAAATTAAAATAAAGCACAGAATATGGCATCTTCTTTCAACCCGGGGGTGTTTATGCCCTTCTGCTGGTGTCAATAACCACAAAAACACATGCACACAAATATACACATACCCAGAGCCAATACAATTTCTCTGCTTCCTTGGCGCTGTAGGCACAGCTGATGGTGGCTGATAACTCGCTCAGGTGGAGGAAAAACCCGAAATGTCAGAGTTCATTTGAAGCCCTGTGATTTCATTTAACCCAAGGATGTTTAGAAATCTCTAGGGAAGATTCTGAGAGAAGCTTTGTTTTCAGAAAAACACACACACACACACAAAAACGCTCATATATTTTGAAGGACTAAAGGGATTCACAATTTCATTGTTACAGCTCAAGTCAAATGTTTAAGCAGTGGAATGAGAGGCTAACATGGCATACCTGGATTGAACAAACACCCCTGAGGGCTGGTCCCTCATGACCCCATCAGCTTGTTTACCTCTCAAACATTTACAACCTGCCTTTGAAAGCACGTGGTCGAGAGACACATTTCTAAGCCCTGAGATTTAGTTTTCCCTTCAAAGATGGAAAGAAATTCTTGCAGGAGAAATATCAATGCAGCAGTACTTAGGCTTCTAGTCCCTACACTACATCATATTTAGTCATGTCATAACTTGAAACTGGTTATAGAGAAATCTTAAAGTCAAAGGTATGGATTAATGTTAGAAGTTGGCAAGCCAAATATACAGTCAAATTTATCTGAAAAAATATCGCTTTGCTGTCTGGAGAGGCTGGCAGTTGTAAAAAACAGCTAACTTAATAGTGAAAAGACTAATGCTTGAACATCTGAGTTAAACCTGATGGTTAAATGCTGTTCATATTTTCAGATTTAACAGAAATAAATTTGAAAAGTCTAACAAATATAAAAGGTGAGAGGTGCTATTGTGTTAAAATCATGAGTTGGGAGTTTTTGTGTACCGTAGTCTTTAGTTCTGGTTTTCTGTTTATTAGTTTGCCGTGTTTCATTTAGCTTATCCATCCCATCTGTGTGTTGTTGTGTGTGCTTAATGGTGATTATTTATTTTTTTTTGTTTTTGTTTATTTTTTTATCTTTCATCACAACCTCAACTTAGACACTGCAACAATCTGTTACAGCGCGATAAAACCATGCACTGACTTTTGGCACATTCCTTGTGAGATATTTGTGTCAAAACTAACTTATGACTTGGGTGTGAAGTGAGAGCAGGAAGGGGCAGGAGAGGTCATAGTAAGGTCAACCAATCAGAGTGAAGGTTTGGGAGACCAGATGCTTTTTCTTGTTGGAGCTGTTGTCCGTTATGGTTCACCAAGTTGGGTTAAGTTACTTAGCAAACCATCATTTTTACTCATCTCATCTGTCCTGTGTTTTTGGAGTAAAAGAAACCCATTCTAATTAAGTGAATATGCACTCATTTGAGGGAAGCAAAACACACATTTCCACCACTGGATGATTACTTGATTCTTTATATCTAATCGATTTAACCTTTATACGTTTTTTTTATTTTATTTTGGTTTTTAGTTTATTAAGACTTCAGGAAAACAATGTTTTCTACAAGCAGGGTAGCAAAAAGGTCAGACCATTCTCATGCTGTCCTTCCACCTGAAGTAAGGTGAGAGTGGTTTATGGTCCATCTATTGTAATAGGATTCATCTGCAAGCATTGAGGGAGGCAAAGGTATTTCTTTCCCTCTTGGTGGAGCAATCAAAATCTTTAAGGGCACCAAAGATCGTCATAGCAGGTCTGGGAGTCAAAGGTTGTTTGAGAGCTCTTGATAATATCTCATATGGAGTATGTGGCATTGACCTCTCCAATGACCTCATTCTACCATTACATTCTTATTCTTGTGCCCAGTTTAGTTACTTAGGACATAGAAATAACAAAATAAGTGAGAATTTAGAAAAACATTAGGAGATTATAAAAGAATAAAATACCCCGAGTTGTTCAAAACAAACTGACCCCTTTCCCTCCATACTGCACAGGCTGAGTAAGCTGAGGTTGCAAAAATAAGTTGTTATTACAGATAGGCATCAGCAATGAAGCAGAGGAAACCCTGAAATTGTGCCCAAACTTCTTCCAGATTTTTATAGTGGATATAACTACTGGGTTAGTGGTGTAATTTGATAGGGTAAAAATTGAGAGGAGCATAGGTAGAGAGACACCTTGTCTGTGAAAGTGAGAGTGGTTATGAGTGGAGGTAGTTATGATATAAGCTACAGGATCCATGAAATGAATTTTTGACTTAAACTAAATCTGTGAAGAACTGACAATAAAAACTCCAACCGGTTTCATGTGGTCTTTTTATTAAAATTATTTACAATAAGTCTTCCGTGCCATAATCTGAAAGTGAAAGGAAACATTTTGAAACCTTGAAAGTCAGTGTTTGAACATTTAAAACTTGAAATAAAGTTTAGCAAGTCTGAAAATAACTTTGGAATACTGACTTTCAAGATTTCAAAACGTTACTGTACATTTCCTTTTTCTATCCCTGAACGCCGCACCGGCAGCAAGGCTCACAGATCCTTGCCGTTCTTTACTCTCACCCCATAACGGACTTCCACCAGCTTCCCTGTCTGCAGCTCTACACCACCGTGACCACCTCAGGTAAAACTTGAGTCAAAATCCTCTCCAATCATTTTAATAATTGGAGACTCGATTGTGAGAAATGTTAGATTGAGCTCCATAGTTAAACAACGTGGCATCAGATAATCCTGCATCGGGGATCTTAGTGAAATGTATTCCAGGAGCCAGAGCAGGCGACTTAGAATTCTATTTGAAACTGCTGGCTAAAGATAAACGTAGATACAGCCAGAGTCATTATTCATGTTGGAGTCGGTTACGCCAATCGGAGGTCACTAAAGTAAATGTTGCCTCGGTGTGTGACTTTGCTAAAATCATGGCGTAGTTTTCTCTGGACTTCTGCCAAATCTAATCAGCGATGACATGTTTAGCTGAATGTCATCCTTCAACCGCTGGTTGTCCAGGTGGTGCCCAGAACATAATGTGGGCTTTATAGATAACTGGAAAACTTATTCTGGGAAATCTGGCCTTATTAGGAGAGATGGCATTCATCCCACGCTATGGAGCAGCTCTTATTACTAGGAATATGAACGATTTCATTCGTCATTCAAATCCATGACTATTCAGGAGTGAGACCAGGAAGCAGAGCAAGGTTGGAGTCTGCATAAATAGGACCCAACTTGCATACTTTTCTGTAGTCTCTCACCTGCCACCACCCTCCCCAATACCCATAAGGGTTGTCTCTGTCCCCCCGACCACCCACAACAAACAAGCCAAAAAGCTTAAGTGGAGTAAATCAGGAAATCTGGCTTCCAGTACTACATGAGAAACCTTGAAGTTATTCTTGATCAGGATTTGTCCTTTAGCTCGCATTTAAAACAAGTTTCTAGAACCACTTTCTTCCACCTGCGTA
>JBAMHV010000021.1:15640635-15658614 GCA_037177535.1 Pseudomugil gertrudae | reverse complement strand
ATGGCTGCCCTCCCTGAGCCGGGTTCTGCTGGAGGTTTTGTCTTCCTCTTATAAGGGAGTTTTCCTTCCCACTGTCACCTAATGCTTGCTCAGGCTGGGAATTGCATCGAAGTCAAGATTGGTTGCAATCTCATGTTTCCGTTATCTAGGCTATTTGATGAATTGGTTTGATATGATTTGAAGCGCCCTGAGATGACACTATCATGAAGTGGTGCTATATAAATAAAGTTGAATTGAATTGAATTACTGTCCAGTTTCAGATTATTGCAGGACTCTAATCCCATAGCCACACACTCAGTCTTAATGTACTGATGCTTGATTGTTTACCAGTAAAAACTGCTTTGAATAAAGTCATTTGCTAAATGACTGAATGTAATGAGACATAATGTCTTTGAGAGGACAAGAATAATATAGAGATACAGTGAGCCAATGCCTAAAACTAATGTTGGACAGGGATGTGAGCTTAGGTAGCCAAAAGTTCTTTGTACAACACCTCCAGCACCCTTTACTAAAATACACTTTGCTGCAGCTAGTGACTGCTTTAAGGCATGACCCCATGGACATTAGCCAAAAAAGGACAAAAAACCTTTGATGCTTTGGCTTGCTGGCTTTCCACTATACATTTTGTCTACTGCTAGCAAGAGGCAGCTTCATCATGTTGAAATCCAGATGCAGTCCCAGGAAGGCCAGTTCTCCTTGCATTGAGAGCTCCTTTCCCCATATGCTCTTGCCAAGTAACATGGTGAACAACTCAAAAACAAACAGGGCTCATGCATACCAAACGATCGAAGCCTAATTAAGATCTAATGGAGATCTAATTAAATGCTTTCTAAACAGGTGTTTTAATTAAATTGAATCTTCTTTAAACTAGGAAAACCCATTATTGTAAGTTTGTCAGATCATGTTAATAAAACCTTAAACTGTATTCAATTGGAGTGATCATTTTGTTTCTTGCACACATTCAGGTAGACACAAACAATCTGATTTGAGGATAGCTCTCTGTATATACAGTAACATGATTAAAAAACAACTGAAATGTCTCAATGACCACTGAGAAACCCCATTTTCAGTATGTAAGTCATAACGCAGATATGCAGCGTATGATTTACTGCGAGAAAATCTGCTCTAAAGGCTCCATATACGATTTATCTCTAATCAAAAGATGCTGTAAAAATATAAACAAATTTCTGGAATATCTAAGGCAGCTAATTCAAAAGGGAAGGCTTTTTTCATCATCTAAGCCTTTGAAGTGCTCTGTATGCTAAAAATAACTATGATCCTCACTAAAACAGAACATAAAACCTTTTCTTAAAAAATAATTTTGTGACTCCACATTGGTTTCCAGTGACAGCCCTCCATTAGTGTTGCATCACCTACTTGAGCTGCTGCATCATTTCTTGAGAAAATTCAGCTCATTGATTAGCAGCCAGTGTGCAGAGACACAGAATGCATGGGGAGCACAGGGTCACAGGGTATGATCTTGCAAAGCGCTCAGAGGAGAAATAGTATTGTAAAATGGTTGTTGCTGCTGGCACAAGGCACCACCTAACACAATGATAATCATTCATCATATGAGCAGGTTGTTAATTATAACCATTCATAATTGAGCTCTATACTGCCGAATAATGAATACTGATCACAGCAGGAGAAAAAAAAACACTTAAAATGAGTTGTACATGCACACACCTTTGCTTGTTTCTCAACTTGATATTATGAGCTATTTTAACTTTGACCTCATAATTCAGGGTCAGCATTTTAAAAACGAACGGAGGATTGTGTTGTCAGTGTCATAGCATTCTTTATATAATTTCCATCGCTGTGACATGCCACAGCGGATATCAATAAAACCATAATCAATTTCCAGGCATCAAGCCAGTTGGAAGACGGTTATGATACATTTTTACTATCACACTGAGAGACAGAATAATGGCCTGCTGGGTATGTTTGTTTCACAAAGTAAACAGAGCAGTCTATTGATCCACTCATGTGAACTCATTCAGTTAGAGAGGAGGGAAAAAAATGGTCTGATAGTGGCATCTAATGAGAAACGTGATTCCGTCTCAGTAAATCTCATTTGAAAAATCTGCTGAACAATGGAAGCACAGTTTATCTAAAGGGAATAGAGTGAAGGTGTGTAATATATCTGCATGAATATGCATATTCAGAAGTTCTTAATATTTCATTCACAGCTCTTCAGCCTTGTTGAAACCAAATCACAGCGGGACATAAAAGGAATCAATAATTCTGACATCAAAGACAAAACTTATCAATGTAAAGAATATAAAGTATATCTACTTTATAAAGTATATCTACTTTATATTCTTTACATTGATAAGTTCTGTCTTTGATGCCAGAATTATTGATTCCTTTTAAGCAGATTTCAGTTTGCACTCTTTCTCCAAGATCCAATCAATTTCAGGATTCAATAAATAAATACTGACAATACGACACTGTTTACTGATTCAGTCAGAGAGGATTATATCTAATATTACAACTTTCATCTGTCGGTGCTTGTTGCTTCGTCTGTAATGCTAAAAGCCGCTTTGTCTTTGTCACCTAATCCAATGTAACAATTTGAGGTAGTTGGTTTCTTTTCAGTCTCGGTTTGTATATTACTTCTCTTAAATTAATAACACTTGAGTTGCAGATGAATTAGCACAATAAATAACCTGAAAATACTGCAGTGAAGATTCACAAGGGCACAGTAAACAATTTTTACATAAGATCTAATTGCCTTGAGATACCATAAAAGCAAAACTAAATCATCTAAAAGCCATATAATTTTTGTACAGCCAGTGCCACTTCCCTGTCTCCTGCAGTCCCTGCCCCCAATTAGATTATGAAGGTCTCTCTATTTTTACAGCAGTGCTACATTTGCTTTCATAAGGGAAAAGCCAAGTCTCAGTCAGTTACTCTCATTTTGGCATGGTAAAATGTTGCTGGAACCAGCACCCAGTTACTTGTGGCCAATTCATTTGCTCCAGAAAATGCATGAAAGTTGTTTGTGTGTTTGAGACAGTGTTTTGTGTAGGTAAGCATTCAGGTAAAGTGATACAAGCCTGTAACAATGCATCTATTACTAAGCAGGCTAAAGGGATCTTATTTAAAGATGCTTTACAGAAGTTTTGTAGATTTTCTCAGTGATGCTCCATTATTAATTATGGATAGTTCAGCATGCATCTTAAATGTTACCTGCTTTGTGAGCTCTCTCCAGCCATTAAAACACAGTCTTATCTTGAATCTCGTTTTATCTCCTGAACTGTCACTTTCCTTTACTCAAATTATGGTTTGATTAATTGGAAACCAAGAGAAGCCCCGCTGCCCCAAAATGCAAATGAGCTTGTTTTTTCTTTGCACTTGTTGTAGGTGGAGCACAAAAAAAGAAGAAACTATTTTACATTATATTTTATTTTCCATTAGATTCTGAAATATTTCCTTTTAAATAATTTTTAAATTGCATTAAATTGGCAGCATTATGTGTTTCATTAAATTGAAAAGATATGCTTTTACTTTTTCAAACTTAATTTCTTCACTGCCATCCATGTCTGACAATAGCTTTTTGGAGTTAGCTGTGGTAAGGGGTGTGTTATGATAAGGGGTGTGTTATTTATTAAAAACACCAGTAGTAGGTTTACAGTAGTAAGTTAAAATGAAAACACTACAGCCCAGGGTGCATGGCCACCACTGATTCTGGGTAGGTTAATGATTACGATTGACTCTAGTCCTGTTTGTATTTTGTGATGATGATAACAATTTGAGTGTTTTTCTGATCTAAGATGCACACTCTGAATTATAACATAGTCTATAATTTAATTGAGTGTTTATAATTTCATTTTAATCTATTTGTCATTAACACTTATCTTAAATAAATCATATGTACTTTGGAGCTTACAAGAGTACTCTCTGAAAATACAGGAAATGATTTGCACCAGAAGCCAATGCCCTCTGGAACAAGTTATTAATCTACTGCAATATTGTCATTTCTCCTTGATAACAATAAAGTTTTCTTTTTCATTTCATTACATTTTATTGTGTTTGGTAGTAACACTGTTTTTTAACCATGTTATGCCCCATGCAAGTGTGTGTGGGTTCAAACATGACTTGTGAAGTCATAATGCATGCACCCCAACAGCCCTTATATAATTTGAACCCTGTTACGCACCATATTCCAACCCCTCCAACATGAAGGCTCCCTTCTTGGTGCATATTGAAGTGCTTTGCTTAATGGTTGCACAATTCTCTCCTACTTAGCATTTGATACTGACTACAAATAATGAGTTCTACGTATTCTGTGGCTGGTATGACTTGAAAAATGAGGGCATGAAAGCTGACCAGTGTACCTTAATCACATTTTGATGCCAATTTTATGTGAAAATGATTATCAGTCACCATCATTATTGTCATTAGCAATGGGGTTTTTTTATGATTATGACTTACTGCCCACAGACTCTTACATTGTTTACATCATACATTGTTTCTAAAATGAAATCAAGTGTTTTATCTGCCTATCTTTCAAACTATGGTAAAAGTAATCCCAAATCAGAAACTTTGCATCTAATTATTTATTAAATAAATAAATCTTTTAAATAAAGCTGAAATAAGCTGAAATTATTCTGTGTAGCTTTATGCATCATGTGAAGCAGTATGTTCACATACTTATTTATTTGCATGACACCCAACATATTTTTTTCTTAATTCCACTTCTAAAAACAGAATTAAAAGAGCAATAACAAAAGTAAATTTGCATTAAGAAAACAGTTTATATATAAGAAGGAAGCTGTGAATCAGGATGCAATGTCTAGTTGAAAGGCCAGCTGTAAATTAGTTGGATTGGTTCCCGGTCTCTACACCCCACAATGTCAGAGGTAAAGATACATGACTCTACATTGTCCCTCATGCATTAAGTTGGAGAATCTGTAAGGCAAAGAAGCTGTCGTATTGGCTAAAAGCTATAAAGAAAGTAAGCTTATGCATTTTTTATAACTTTAATACGAGGAAGCCGTAATATTTTACATTCATTTATAAACATTCATAACTAAAATATTTTAATAGCAAGCTAAAACTGGTGTTTAACAACAGCTAATGTAAAACTGATACAACTGATATAAGTACAACTAAGATCACAGTAACGGGGAACAAAATGTGTTGCATCTTCACTCTTTGAAGAAACATTTATAGCTTGTACTTACTGCTCCTATTACAGGCCAATTATGTGTGCAGCAACTGCGGCATGTTTAGTATTTCACTTTACACCTTATGTTAATTATCAGAAAAGGATTGAGCCTGAAAATAAAACTATAGCATATTTAACATATTTTTCTGTGTACAAATTTGTGCTATCGCTTAATGAGTATATCCAGCTGCACATTAGGTGATGAAAAATGCATGTTAAAGAACAAGGAATAATGAGACTGGACGTGCTCGGGGAGCCAACTGATGCACAGCGAGTTGGAAAGCCTCTTTGTCTGAAAATGCAGTAATGGGCACTGTAGTTGTTGGTCCAACAGTGCACAAAACAAGCTCTTCTTCAAAAAAGCTTTATTGGTATGAAATCAAGGCAGAAGACTGCGCCTCTGCCCTTTTCCACTCTTTATGTTCAACTTACTCTTGAAGTCTCCAAAGAAAAACTTAATTTGACTTTTTTTCCACAAGCAAAAAGTTTGAGACGTGCTGCAATGCACTGTAACATGATAACGCAAGGGGAAACACGTAAGACAGGCATAAAACAGGGTTAATAAGGAGAAATGGATTCAAATGTAAAATAACTGTAGTTTAACTCGGTTGGAATGAACCTCAACAAATAAAAAAAACATTTGTGTAGAATTAGTCAGTCCAGAGTATGAAATAGCAGTAATAGGCAGAAATGCACACACCATTACATTTCAGGATACTAAAAAAGCCATGATATTTATCTGTGGGACCCTATGTCAGTGAAGGTGCAGGGACAGCATATATGATTGGCCCCTGAATGTGGTCAGGAAAGACTAATACAGCAACAGAGTGCTGAGATAAAGCAGATCCCTGCCTTCTGAATACCTCTGCATATCAGCACTGCTGACAAAACACACAGGGAACCCACATAATGACTACTGGCACACAAACATGCACAGTCTGTCTCGTATTGAAATGGAAGAATGCTCATGTCCGAATAAAGACTCACACACACACACACACTCGCGCGTGCGTGGAAGCTAAGCAGTTGATGACCCTCGGCTAGCTTTTCCTATCAGTATAAGCCGGTCCTGGCTTAAGGATAAGCATAAGGAAAATACTGGAACTGACACTTTAGATAGATTTAGAAAATATTGTAATGCAGAATATCCTAAACCATAAATGAGTAACTGTGCTGTTTCAGAGAAAAGTAGGCCTGTCTCCTGACACCTAAAAACAATATGCACATGTTTACACACAACCTAGTGTTTTTACAAGAGAACTGTGTAGAGACAGCAAAAACAGAATATGTGTTTGTTTAGGTCAGGCCTAAAAAAAATGAATAAATTAAATTAATTGTTTATTGTTTAATTATCAACCAATATTCTTTTACAGACTGCATTGTAAATAAATGATGATAGATGATTTGCCGGGAGATCTTGCAAGTGCTTTTGTAGTCCAACCATTAATTATTGTTGTCTTCTTATCTTTTCTTTTTTACATTTACCTCTTCCAGGGCTCTTTCCTCTACACTTAGTTTATAACACCAAGTATCCCAGAACGAAGACCCTTAAATAAAACATATTTACTCTTCTCCAGTTCTGTGATGGGCCCCTCCATTCTCCACACTCACCACAATGGGAAATAGATTTTAGATGCAAATGATTAATTAAAAAAATTATTTACACACTTTGGTGATTAAACATGGAAGTGTAAATTAAATAATTTCTCAAAAATAAAACATAATTTTACTCAGATTAGCAATACTGTCATTGATAGATGAACAAATGGAAATGTACTAAATGTCTATGCCAGGGGTGGGCAACTCCGGTCCTCGAGGGCTGCAGTCCTACAAGTGTTAGGAATTTCCCAGCTGGACACACCAGACACGCATCAGATATAATTTGCAGACTTTCATAGAGCCAAACATCAAAATCTGCTAATTACCCACTGATTTGAGTGAGGTGTGTTGCAGCAGGGAAATTCTTAACACTTGCAGGACTGCAGCCCTCAAGGACCGGAGTTGCCCATCCCTGGTCTAGGCACATACACTCACAAAGGATGTCAGATATCTGGGTCTAGTGTTATGTATTTATGACTCAAATCTGTTGATAAGCAGTCTACACAAGGTTAATATATCTTAAACTGTGCCTACAGGGCAATGGGAAATATTTCCCACTCACAGTGACATTTTATTACAAATTGCTGAAAAAGGAAGTAGCATCAATCGCCTCTGAGGTTTTAAATTTTTCATTGGGGTATAAAATTAGCCAAAGACAGATCAGTCGAAGGATTCAATCAATGGAGAAAAAAATTTACATTTTTTGTTTAAAAAAAATCTCAGTGTCCTCAAATTTCCCAGCCACTTAAATCCCACACGAGCAGAACTCGCCAAAGCATCACAGTCATTTCAGCAGCCAGTGGTGAACTTGCAAATCCCCTTTCTTCTGCTTCTCACAGCTTAGAGCTGCAGAGCAAGTGGAGTGGTGGGATACGGCACGAGTCTTTGAGGCATTCAAAACACACATGAATGAACAGATGAGTGTGGTTAGTTGACAGGTGGGGATGTGGTTATCTTTGTGTCCATCCATGTATATTTTGACTTAAATATTGATTTGAGAGAACATACATGTTCTCTGAAATCTGTATTCACATGCGTATCTGAGTATATACTGTACACCCATTAGAGCGTGCTTTTTTGTGCGACACTGAAGCTCCACTTCCTCATGTCTGGCTCAGCACTGATAAAAATGCAATTCTCTCAAGACTAAATGCACAGCAATTGAAGAGACAATTAGTGTTCTGTTATACAATCAATAAAGTTGCTGCAGCAGTTACAACAAACAAGTTTATTGAATTAGCCAGATGATTGGTCACTTGTTGTTAGTGTGGCCTCCAAAGCAACTTAAAGCAGGTGTGGCAAGTCATAACTGAGATGATTTTGAAGGTAATTTATGAGGTTCAGACTTGTAACTTGAGGCTTGATTTATCCAATTCAACCTTGTATATCAAACACTTATTGCCCAATGACAATTGTTTAGCCCCTCTCGTGCCCTTTTATAGCGTCGCCTATTACTGCTTTCCTTTGTTCCAAAACAACTAAGCCCACAGGTCATCAGAGTAGCACTGTATCAGATACTCATCCATCTCCTTTATCCAAAATAGTTCCTCTCACCATTGCTCCATCTCCTCCAGCCACCCTCCCCCCTCAATTCCTCAGGCTAAGTTTGAGATATGAATTACCAAAGTCCTTGAGAAACCCTGATTCAGACAGTTCAGTGTGAGCTGCAGAGCCCCCCAGCATCCCCTTGTGATCCTTGCCTGTCCATCTATTACTCCTCTTTAGACAACTCTGCTCCTCGGTCTCCTCACAGACTCAGTTGATACTAAATTACCTCAGCAGTTATCTCAGCTTGCAGGAGGATGAGTTTGTGTTTGTGTATGTGTGTGTGTGTATTTGTGTGTGGGTGGGAAGGGGGTAATGTTGATTTCAAATGCAAAACTCACACATTCTCACTTCATAGCTCATTATCTGTTGCTTTTCTCACTGTCGCTGATAATTACTCATGAGTTAAACTTTATCCTAAAAGGAAAAAAATTAGGTGACTAAAGAACAAATTTTACAAGTGTAAATGTGCACTGATGATTGGGTGACATCTGTAAAAGAGAGGTGAGAAAGGGGTGAGGGGTCTCAAAAGTACAGATCTGTAGTATTTGACAAGAATGCTAATTGAAAAGGGCATCAAAGATAATTAGTTTCTGAAATGCTCAGTCTCTAGAGTGTTAAATTAGGATTACATTTTCCAAGGCAAGAAAATGATTAAACAGACACTTTGATGCCTTACCCAAGAACATATTTTACATATAATGACTTTTGAGTCTGCAGGTAAGTCATCGTGCTACACGAGTCATTACCGAGAGAAAAGCAGTGAGGAAGTCCTATGCAGTGCTCTGACATCTACTTAACCAAGTATCAGCTCAGATTCCTCCACTTGCAGGTTTTCCAGGTCATTGTTGTGACAACCATTTAAAAAAGGTGCATCTCACCTTTTAAACAAGGCTGCAACGCCATTTCGGACTCGTTCACTTCTCTAGGAGATCCTCGTGCTTTAACAGTAGCCTGTAGAAGGACAGGTCATTACTCCAAGCCTGCCATGGTTGCAAAGCAGAAGAGGACAGGCCTCATAAGTTGTACTCAAAGAAGGTGGACAGAGTGCCTGTGTGGGATGAAACACCTAGTGAATATGCAGCGAAACACATAGAATTCAAACTAGTTTGCTTCTAACCTTTTGGTAATTTGAATATTTTCCAAAGACTGTCTCATAAACTTTAATCCATTCATTGTATAAATTTCTGCGTTGCCCCATTGGGTTTTCACACATCATCTGCAGTTTAGCAGGCAAGCCTATGTTGTTGTATAAAAGGTGTAGAAAATTGTCGCATCCATCTTTCCTAGTGGACCAACATCAACCTCACTTTCATATGTGAAGTTTGTTTTTGTGACAAACATCCCTGGAGCGAGCCAGCCAGAGCAGATGAGGGGCAGAGAGAGGGATGCAGACCATTTTAATATCAGGATGATGGAGACACTACTCTGGTATTCCACAGAAGGGCCCACAGCCAGATTGCCTCTTTTGAGAAATGAATTAAGCTCACCCCCCACCACCACCACCTCCAATACGAGACAGGAAGTTTCCAGAAATGAACTGAATTAAAGCAAAAGTCACGCAGGTGCTGCTATTTGTGGGAAAATGATTGATGGCTTGCAAGATTTCACTGAATAGAGTTTTTCAGGCCTTTCCTGAAATAACAGTAATGTAGCTCATTGCAATACATTTGCCATGCTTTATTTATTTTTCACATACGACCAGGTGACTGTGTGTGTATGTGAGAGGGAGTTTCTAATCTTTATATATCACAGGAAAATTTGCTTAGCATTTAGAGTCTTTTGGACTGTACTGGACTTCACATATATCTAGTTTAAAACATTCACATATAGGCATTTTCAGGACCATTTAAAGTTATACTGCATCAGCTGCTGAACAGTTTCAAATTAAGCAAAAAGAGGAATAAGTACCTGATAAATGTGTCTTGATAGTGACAGTATTTGTTTGAACTGAATTTTTTTACTGGTCATTTTTTGCTGTGTTCTATTTTAAACACTGAAGATGTGACATTATGCAATTACCACAGCTGGAGAAGGAAGGAAATGTTATTGGTTGAAACTTCGTGACAAAATCAGCGAGTATCTAAAATCATGTCAGAAAAATAGTCATGAGGATTAAATACCCAAACAGATGCTAATCAGCTGGTCTTCAGGGACAAAATGGGGTCTTGTTTGCTTGTTACAGCTGATGCTCCATAACTAAGACAAGAGGTATGAAACACACGTGTACACACATCGTACAGTGTGCACACAAACAAACGGCATAAGAGGGTAGGTGTACTAGGTGCCCTGTCACAGCTGACTGAGTCTCTGAGTGGCAAGGTCAAACCGATTTTGGATGAGTATACTGGGCATCACTGAACCAGGCACTGACAGGGGAGGTGGAGGATGCATGCACATGCTTGCAAGCACTCACACAAGCCTGTAGGGGATTTCTCTCACACTATCACACTCAGAGACACACACACAGTCACTTCCAGACACAAACAAGCAAACACTCTCACACACACATATACACATAGAGCAATGCACAAGGGCAAAGAAGCCTCCATGATTAAATTGGTTTATTAAGAGGGGGGAAAGCAGGGTTGGCAGTTAGAGAGCAAAGGCAGATAGGGGGTAAATATATTTAAATGCATTTGTATGGTTGGGTGGGGATTTGAGGTTAGAGAGAAACCACTAAATGCAAGATTTTTAAGAAAAAAAAATATCTGCAGGCCAAAAGTGCCAGCAGAACATAAAGCAAAGGGTGATAAGGAAACACTGTTAAGACAGTGAATAATTAAATATATATTTGAAAACAACATATAAAAACATAAACATGTGCCTCTAACAGAAAGATGCATATAATTAATATGCTGTAGAATTTCAATGCATATGACAGACTTGCACACACACAAATACAGTCTTCACACAGTAATAGTCAGAGACAGCCTGGTGGTTAAGGCTGGAGCAGTTCCCAACTGCCTCTTTGACAGGCAGCTAAACCGCATTAGCAGAAACAATGGAGCACTCAATCTCTTCCACATTCCCTGGGGAGTCCCGCAGAGGGGTAGTGGGGTGAGAGGAAGGAGATTTAGCCTAATATGCATGGCGGGTGCTCAGGCTTTGGCTTGACCCTGATTCCACATGAATGTCTGACAGCTGGTAATTGAGGAATAGCAAGGTATAGGGGTGGTACCTGAGTCAGATAAGTAATGATTTCTTTGGGTCACTGACCCCAGTTCATTACATTTAATCTAATTCCAAAAAAATAAATAATGAAATTCACCTAAAAGGCCATCCAGAAGTGGGTTGGCACTCATGACAATGTGTCAACACTAAGAAGAGGTAGCTCCTGACTACTCAAAAGACAGCAATGGTGAGATGATTCTCATGGACCAAACACAGCTGCTTCAAAATGCCTGACTGCCCAGGAATTATATCACAATATGGGACTGTCTGGCTGCCGGCCTTCCTGTCTGCTTACCCGTCTGTCTTTCAAGCAATATTGATTTCTTCTCTGTACATTGGGGTTTAACAGAACAAACTAAACTCAGCATTGCCATATAAGATTATTGTTGATATAGCAAATACATTGTTCAGCCAACACAGAACATTTGGAATTATGTTTTTCATGACCCGTTGAATTCAGGTCTTGTATTTTCCTCTTTATTATTACAGCTCTATAAAAACCTGAGGGAAATATCTTTAGCAGCTAAATGCTCCACCAAGTTCTCTGGTCAGTTTCCAAATTTGTTGGTGGTGGGCATGCAGTATGGATTTTTCACTGCTTTGTTTCCTAAATAAAAAAAAAAACAAGCAACTGCCTAGAATCACAACTATAAGCACAGTCCGAAAAGTGATGTTGAAGGTCATGGCAGTAAAACAAAGAAGTGAAACAGATATAAAACTTTAACTTTAAAGTGCCTATATTGTCTATTCATTAGTTGGTTTAGCATAGCTTAGCAGAAAGACAGAATAAAGACAAGCAAAAGCTGGCCTGGCTCGTTTCAACAGCCAATCCAGAGATGTCAGCTTTAGAGGTAAAATTCTACTGAGGATATACAGTTCATCCAGTAAGACGGGTCATTATCACACAGATTTCTCAACAGGTGGAAACCAGAGCAAAGCCGATTCTCTGAAAGTAGATGAGTGAGGGAGGAGGGTTGTCAGCTTCCTGAGAAGGGATCAGCATCATCTTTTTCAGGGAGAAGTCCTCCAGAAAGGGTTGAAAATTGCATCAGAAGCATGGTGGGGATGAGACAACAGCAGGCCATTTGATAGTACTGGATATGATGAAAGATCACCTCTAACATCTAACAAATACACTCCCTTCATGACAGCTTATTTATCCAAAGTGTCAATAAATTATTCAAGAATTCAAGATTACCCTCAAGAATTATTCAAGAGCCGTGTCAAGGACTAAAGTAAAATGCCCTCCTGCACTTGTCCTGGAAAAGAAAAAAATTTGCAGCTGCTAATAACCTTTGCATATGGACTGTTGTATGAGCACAAGCATGGCCCAACATCGCATTCCTCTGACCTGAAATGAAGTGCTACATAAACTGTACAACAAAGTCTCGTCACCTGTCACTGCAGCTGACTGACAGCTGACAGCAAACATAGCCAAGCACCCGAAGTTTTCACAAGGATCACACAGCCTTAACCAGCCAGGACCATTACTCATCAGGTATCTCAGGAGGCTGGAATCATCAGTGTTCCGGCAGAAAAAGTCCGTCAAGCACCAAAAGCTTTTAATCAGGAAGCAGAGGGAAGCCTGGTGAACTCACTGTAAGGTGGCCTGCCAAGGATTTGGAAGGAATTCACTATGCATAGTGCATATGTTGCTGAGCATCATGTCTTTGATCATCTAAATTTGGGGTTGGAAGGGTTTTGATCACTGAGTCAGTTCAAGAAAACAGCATATGATTGAGGCCAACTCGGGAAAAATGCACACATGCAACCTATTCAAACTCTGTTTCTGAATGACTTTAGATTACTTTGTAATCTTGGGAGCTATCCAACTTCAAAAGACACCAGCTAGTCCCAAACGGTTTAAAGATATAGATGTAGAACCCCACTAAAGTAAACTGAATATATTTTTACAGCTATGACGTTCATCCCTTTCTGGCTATAAAAAAAAAGACTGCAGGTTTAAAGAAGCACTGTTACACTAAATTAGCTTATCAGACTGGTGAGTGGGGTGGGGACTCATCTTTTATACAGTCTATACTTTCTCTCCTTCATGATTTCACATAAACTTCAGTTTAATGTTAATCTTTTTCTTAAACTTTACAAAAGAGACTGCAGAGTCTCTTTAATGTTGAACTACACCTTTAAATAAGGTACCGTCATCCAAAGGTCCTCATAGAGCCCAACTTAAACTTAATCCAGTGCTGCAGAGCCTCTCATCAAAATGATATACAGTTCATGGCATGGCTTGCTTTCTTTATCTCTCCATCTCTCTCGCACTCCTCTCCGTCTCACTGCCCAACACATTCCTATTTCCTGTATGAGATGATACACAGCCATCATGTAAAAAGCAATAGATTACTCTCTATTCTTGGTGACAACAGAAAAGAAGGCGGAGGGGGGTAAAAAGTACTGATGGGGAAGCTAATTCAAGCAATTTGGAAATGCTGAAGAGACAGAGCAAAATGTTAAAGAGGGATAAAGAGATGGAAAGGGGAGTGCAAACTTAACAGAGAGATTTGCGATAAGGTTTCAGAATGTGTTTATGTATCAGGTTTCAGAGCATGCACTGCGGTGAACAAAATGCCTCCTCCCTAATTCACTCTTCTTATCCTGCTACCTGTGTAAATCTCTTCCCAGCACTAATGAACTATTATGATAAATATCAAGAGTATTTTTACAGTGTGTATTTACAGTGTTGACAGAGTGTGCTCCTCAGTCCCAAAGGGCCAAAATGAGTTATAAATCACCTTCTTTTTCATTCCTCTTTCCCCTGCCTCCTCAATTTGCCTGTTTCAAGTTGTAACTTCTTTTTATCCTATTTCTACAGCCATATGGGGAGTGACATATGTATCCCTCATCTCCTCCCACAAAGCGGCTGGGCCGCGGCTCTCTGTTATGTTCTGTGGTGTATAGTTAGCAAAGCCTGCAGTGATGTATTGAGTGTAATGACCAACAGCGTTTGTTGAGATTAATTGATACTAATGGCGAACACAGTTAGCAGTGAGTGATGGCTGCTACACCGCAGACACACTGGAGGACTAGACACAAATCAAGTTGTGACTGCTCCCACTGCAGCAACAAGCCCCGTCTGTTCAGCCATACAGTCTGAAACAAAAGAGAGCAGTGCTGGACCATAAAAAAATCCTCTCTGCCAAAAGTCAGATGGGAGCTTAGAGGAGGGTGTAGTTATTAAAGTTTATAGTTGGAAAATGGCTCTTATTTAATCTAAAGATATAAACTCTGGTTCAACAGCAACAGCTGGAAAAGGTACCTCTCATATATAGGTTGCTGTGCAGAAGTTCAAAGAGAGAAATAAAACAAAGTGCATCATCCATCCCAAACTTGTGATTACAATTTCAAATGGAAACACGAACAGGAAATTATGTAAACAGAGAATGTGCTTATAGAGAAGAAACAAGCATAATCCACCACATTCGTAGCGTTGCAAAAATTCTTCAAAGTAGAAAAATATAAGGCACCGAGTCAGGATTGTAAAAATATCTCTGTGCACCTAAAAAGTAACCTATAGCTGGAAGGATATGTGAGCTAAAAGTATATAAGCAGGATAAGGGTTTGCTTCACGTTGCCTTACATTCAGTATCAAATTGTCAGCAAAAACCAAGCCAACATTTTTGAGCTGTAGTGCAAAATGGCTGAACTTCACCAGAGTTTTTCAAATACTGAGAATGTCCTTGTGAATTCTGTCTTGTATAACGGCCAATAAAAGACAGCCACTGCAGAGAGAAAGAAGCCGTAGCCCGATCAAGCACATTAATCTAGGCTGAACATCAGGAAATAAAACCTGCAGGATTATTTGAAGAGTTTTAATTGCAAAAGCAATATCACTAAAAAACAAACTTTGTGAATTATGTGCTTAAGATTTTTGGCAGCCAAATGTTTCTGGCATTTTGTCATTGCCAATTCCCCCGTCCACCCTCAACACGTTGACTGCACAGCAATTTGATTGAAGCCTTATCAGTTTGAGTCATGTCACTGGTGCACTGTGGGATAAACTGATCATCTTTCCTGAGCTTCTGCCTCTCTTAATCACAAAATATGACTTGACAACTATTTGAAAAATAGTCATCCACATACTGTAGGCATGGATGACTCATCCAGTATGACTGCCAATCAATCACTGGGAGGCTGGTTGAAAAAAGTTCCCTTCTTCCCCCCGATTACTCTCTCATTGCTCCTCTTCACCTCCTCACTCATAACTCATTCTCTTCGAATGTAACCCCACCTCTGAACTGAACCACTAAGAGCATGTCATTGCTCTTAATCTCGTCCTGCTGACTGACTGACAGCTCTGACAACACGAAAGGTAAGAGGAGTAACTGTCGTTCTCCCACTCCTCTTACTCACACAGTCGGCTTCTTTCCCCCTTTTTTTCCCTCCCAGGAGAACCAGGATTCTGTCATCCCTCTATGTCAGCACTGTCGTTGCAGCCTTTGACTCATTAGCATAATATTCCCATTCTCTTGCTGCTGCACTCCTCAGATACATCAGAGAAACTACTATGGGAATAATAGAGGGACATCCTCTACTCGTGCATAAACGGCTTCTTCTTATCCTCGTGCATTCAAGCCTTCACAGATACCTTTATAAGAACATTACACTGACTTCCATTCACCTGGAGAGTATACCGTAATCTACTCTCTATACCTGGTTTTGACTCTAACAAATCATGCTAAACCCTGAGCTAACCCTATAGCTTACCTCTATTCATGATGCTTATTGATGTTTAGTCCATTATGACCAGGTTGTTAAATCCCATGAAAAACTGTTGGTTGGTGTTTATTTAGTGAAATCCATCCAGCAGGGTGATGAGCAACAGTAGAACTAAGGAGGGAGCTACACAAGATTCAGAGTAATAGTGCAACAGATGAAGTGAAACACTGTTTACATGGCTGACAGACTCAAATCACTTACCCCAGTGATCTACATTGCGCTTATATTCTAACACTTTTACTCTAATAAAACTGTATATTATCAGGCTGAATATATATAAAAATGTGCTTTATGCATTTCTTTCCAGTTGATTGAAACTCAACTTTCCCCACATTGATCATGTGAAAAATGTCACCCAGTATGAGAAGTCACCTGCAATTCCAACAGAAAATCTACAGCTTAATCCTTACCCAAGTGTTAGCTACAGGTAATGAAAATGCTGGAGGGCTGGCTGGAGTAACTGTCAGGCAGCTGTAGATTGTGCGGGCGAGTCTGTGTCATTGCCTAAGCTCTACTAAGCGCCTACAGCTATCCATCTAATCTTGAGTAAAAAAAAGAAAGAAAGAAAAAGAAAAAACTCATTTGCTCCTCTACAAGTATGTAAAAGTTGCAATCAAGTAGTGGTCTCTTTTGAAACATGACAATGCTAATGTGAGTGACCAAAACTGGATGTCTACCTGCAGTGGAACCAGGAGAAAGTCTTAATTGATTATATTCAGTTGAAGGTTTTCCCTTTGAAGCAGCAGCAAGAAATACTCAGCATGGATTAAAAAGGTACAGTGCCATCACTGCAGAGACGCAGGCTGCAACTTAAGTTTTTCAGGTGCTCTTTCAACCCTGCTAATACACGAACACCTTACTTTCTACTCTGGCACCTGCCTGAATTAAAAGGAAATAAAAGTAAGCTACATTTCTTAGATTTTTGACAGGTCATTTAAAGAGATACACAACTACTAATACCTGATAAAAAATAACCTCACATTCAGAGGTATACAACTTTTTATACCATTAAGATTCCACATCTCCAGCTGTTTTTATAATTTAATGCGTGACCCAAAAGGGCACAAGAGCACTCTGCAAAGCAAGGGCAGGAATAAGTGAGACCCAACAGTGACCTTGCAAGCCTACAGATATCAGAAAACAGCTCAGACAGAAGGTCTGTCTACCTCTAAAACTGATTGCCATGCAGCTGCTGCTGCTTCACTTTCAGGATGTGAGTGGTAGAGGACTTACTTGACTTCATCCAGCAAGGACAAGAGAAATGAAACAATATGTCCTATAACGCCTGAATGTCAATTATGGACCACTGCTGTGCTCTGTCGCCCCCTGCTGATGATTTAGACAATAAATCATTGGCAACTAGATAAAACCTTCAGCAGGGGAAATGCTGGCCAAGCTGATAACTTGTCATTACATAGGTCATAGCATACCCTGAAATCATATAAGCATTGAGAAACAAACAAGAAAGGAAGTATGGCTAAAAGAACAAATGCAGGCCGACCAGAAGTTCCACTTCCTCATGATGTTATTCAGCAGGATTATCGAGTCCCCCAGTTTGTTTCTGGGTTGGACAAACAATTTACATCTGGAAATGTCAGTGCAGCTCATCAGGCGAGGTAACCAACAGGTTACTTCATGCCGAAAGGGAAGTTTACAGCCAGGGTTGATTAGGCCGGAAAGGATGGAGTTATATTTGTCTTTTTATTGAATGCAAGAAAGTAGGTATTCAGAGGGGGGAACGTTTGGTATAGGAA
>JBAMHV010000021.1:15558220-15591863 GCA_037177535.1 Pseudomugil gertrudae | reverse complement strand
GGGGGCTGGAGCCAATCCCAGCTGCCTACGGGCGAGAGGCGGGGTACACCCTGAACAGGTCGCCAGTCCATCCAGGGTGAAATATAACTAAAAGCTCATTAAAGGAAAATTCTTTTGTATACTCATCATACATGGAGTGGCAAACAGGACATTTAAATGCTTAAAAATTAACAAGAAGACAAAAGTGAGCTGTATTTTATGAACACAATAAGACACACAACAGGGGTGAGCTGGATGTAATGTGCCCATTTTTAACATAGCCAATAGTTGCTTGTTTTTCTTTTCAGATAGAATGAATGGAAATCAGAATCCTGCAAGCTCAGAAAATCTAATATTTCCAGATGTGATAAATGACTCAACTACATTCCAGCTTATGAGCATTCATGGGTGAGAGACTGAGTGTAAGCGTGGATGTGCATATGAATGTGTAATTGGGAGAATTTTTGGTTTGATTTCACTGAGATCAGAAGTGTAGCCTAATCATTTTCTACCTGTTATTACTGATTCTGTATTAATGCTATATTTTGCAGTACTGCATGCAGTAACGCACTGAATAAACAGAAACACACAACATCATGAGGAAGCAAGGGAAGCATCATTTTTAATTTCACAGTGAAGTGTTTTTATTGGTTCTGTCAGACTTTGTAATTAAATACAAGTGAAGTCATGTGTTTTATGTTGTGTAACAGTGTGTACATTCACTGCAGTCATGGTCATAAGCTTAAGCGAAAGCTCTCTTTCTGAGACAGGAAATAATCATTTTACCACCTCTATCTTAAGGAAATTGGCCAGATTGCTCTCCTGCTCTGTCATTTAATTTCTGTTAATATTTTTGCTTGTTTTGATCTCTCTTCCAAGCGTCAAGCCACTAACGAGCAGCACATCACCATGGAGATGGAGGAAAGAAGGAGGGGAACATTCTGTTTTATTAAAATCTGGACAAAACATTGCCGAAGCCTTTTCATCATCCAGTTTTTGTGATCTGTTGGAACTCTTCCTCTGTTAGTATACCTTTTCTTTTCTCCTGTCTCCTTATTGCCACGTTGCCATATTGGACATCATCATTCAGTCTTCTTCCTCTAAAGCTTTGAGTTCCATGTCTGTCTCTTCATCTTGTTTTGAGATTATTGAGATAAAGATAGATGCCGCTTTCCCGTTAATGAAATCCACCTAAGGCCAGAGTGACTCATTCAGTGTTTACCCTGGGTGATGACACAGTGTCTCTGTGCACACACAGACACACCCCGCACATTTACAGAGATAAAATCCTTTGTATGGTAAACAGAGGGGAATAGTAATAGCATTGTAGAGGTCATTTCAAATAGATTTCCATAATTGGGGGAAGTCTAACCCTGATACGAGTTCCATTTTTTTATTTTTCCAACATTTTTTGTACACCTTTAAGGAGCCAGATTGAAAAAGGCATGCTTCAGATATTATCCAATTTTCAGACCTGAAAACACACTGATGCTAAACTGCAAATGAAATTCTTAGGTTTATCTTAGATCCAAAAAAAAGTATCTATGTGTGGATAATATGAACAAACTAATAAAAATTATTTAAAGGTTCAATTTTGGTTCCTATCAACTTTGTTTGCAGTAGCAGGGAGTATATCTTTTCACAGTAGCTCAGTTTTTTAAAGTTTAATTCCAAAACATACTAAAATCTAACTCTTTAGCCTTGTGATGCGACTCACCAATTTTTAACTGTGTATTGTAACAATAAAGCACAATCCTGTTATGTTTATCAAAATATATTGCTGTCCACTTTTATCCTTGAGTATGGCTGCACTCCTTTATCAGTTTTTATCATATCCTGTATGGACCTGCACAGCAGTTTATGTACACTCCATGCACATGTGTGCCTCATATCCTGTGAGGATCATAACTCCATTTATGTTCTGGTACATGCAAATGCATGCAGGCTTGTTCGGATTATGCTTAAAAGAGAGAGAGAGAGAGAGAGAGAGAGAGAGAGAGAGAGAGAGAGAGAGAGAGAGAGAGAAGAAGAAGAGATGGAGGTACCTGGCATGAAAAAGCCAAACTCCTCTCATCCAGGCTGTGAATGTGTACTGAGACACACAAACACAAAGTGTCAAGGTAAAATCATCAGAAAAGGATCAATGTAAATTCTGAGTTTACATTATGTTGACACTGGGATTATTGCACAGATTACTACCATGTATTATATGAAAAAATATCATTCTTAGAAATAAAGAGATAAATACAAAAATATTTAATAAAAACTATTATTTTGTTACCATGGCATCTTTGGAGAAGATCAGATATTGAATGTTAAACAGGAAGTAAACAGTAATTGTTAAGTATGATGTGTTGAAGGAGAGAAACATTTAGCAAGAAGTTATGAGTGACTGTAAAGGTTGAACAAAAGATGGGAGAAACAAGTCACAATGATAGGTCTTGCAGGATTGAGTGCCTGTAAGAAATTATGGAAGAGCCAGTTGGATCGATGCACATGAAGCATAAAGATGGCCATAAATCACAACTTTTTATACATTACTGTTTTATTTCATGGCAGAATAATCTAAACCAAGTTTGTCCACACCAAAGCCTTTTTCAACATTCACTTGGTTACCATGGAGATGATTCAGCGATGATACTACTGCCTCAGTGAAAAGGTTGCAGATTCATTAAATAAGTCCAACCAAGTGTCATTATGGACATCAGAATAATGAGTACACATGACCTGGTCTGAAGAATGATTTGTTTGTGTTATTTGCCTGAGTGGGAATTGGATGCAAAGTAATAATCTCATCAGTGCTTTTCTGTCTTTTCATGAAGACAATCCACATGCCCAATCCCTATTGCGGATCAAATACATTACCAGTGAAAGGTTTAGAGACATTTTATCATTTCATTCATTTTCCTCCATTCACCCTTTTGTCCCTATGATTTACTGCTGTTTGTTGTTCCTATGGGGGCTTTATTTTCCAAGTTGGGTCCCATTTCTCTTTTTCATTGCAACATATGATGACATAGCCACTCAGTGATTAACTAGCAGTAGAAAATCAATTCAAGTCCATTTTTTTCATTATATTCTGTCTAGCATTTTATCAATATAGACATTTCCTTCTGATAGGTTGTAAGAGTGATTACATCAGCTAAAGCTTTTTCTTCCTTCCTCTCTTAGGGACTATGTCTCCCCTCTGCCTACAATTCCCAGAATCCTACCACTTCCTTTATCTGTGTTTCATGTGACCTTCAGGCCAATCAGGAAGGCACACAAGACTGTTTTATCTCAAAAGAGATTCATGTGATTACCTTTTATCCAATCAGAGATTGTTTTTATTCATGTTCAATAAAAACTCTTGTCCACGCATTTTCGGGGTGGATCTGCTTGCGATCGGGAACGATCGGATTACGTGACACTCTTGAACCGCCAAGTGGATTCACCCACATGCTGGCAAGTGTAAAAACTCAGATACGTCTTGGTTCTTCATTTCCTGTCTCTTTGCACTTATCGAGGTCATACTCTATCACCTTCTATAGGGAAATTCACCACACTTCACAAAAAAAAAATTGCTCCATTAAAGCCATCAGGGAATTATTTGTCTTCATTGTAATCTCATTAAAACCTCAAACATGTACAAGGAATTGATGTGGCAGAGATCGTAGTAATCTTTAGCACTTTGGAGTAGATTTATTGGTTGCTACTTGGTTGATAATATGTTGGCGACTGGTTAGCATCATTGAACAGCTACCAAAGTGTGAGGGAAAACCACTGTGGGCACACTTGAAATGAACAAACTAAATCTTTATTTGTGGGGGGTCAGAGGTGGAACTTATTCAAGCAATTAGCAGAAGAGAGATTGCGTACACCCTGGACAGGTCTCGTCAGTTCATCACAGAGCAGAACACATAATCATTTACATGTAACTCAAAGACAGTGGCTACACTTCTGGGACATCAATTTGTCCAGTTAGACTGTTATATTGTCATCACTTTCCTTTCATGGTCTATGAATAGAAGAGACAGAAAACTGCTCAGGTCATGCAGCTCATCCAGGATGGCACATTAGGTTGCACTATAAGAGAAGGCTTGCTTCGTCACCCAGTACACTGCTGAAAGGAGGAGATAGATGAGGGAATGCCGTATCCTAGTAAAAATTCAGCAGCGGGATTTATTTGCCTCTTTGGGCAAGGAGTGCAAACACCACTGCCAGAGCCCTAAAGACCTCTAGAAAGCCACTAATATAATATGAGGTGGTATTCATGAGGGTGGTATGAGAACCCAACATCCAAAAAAGGGCATGTGCTTACAGCCCAACATAATACAGCCTGACTGGCATTTGCCAGGAAGAATTCCAGGATTGGCAAATTCATCATTGACGTCAGAAATTGATGCTTACTCCCAGTAACCACATATGACAGACTTAAGAGTTTGGAGATGCCACAGAGAATGTTGTGCTGCAACATCCTCCAACATGACCAGTTTGGCAGTCGGTCAGTGGTGGTATGTAGTGGGAAGCATACATTGGAGGCCTGCACAAACCTCCATGTGCTAGCCTGAGGTTCCCTGACTGCCATTAAGATTATGCATCACATGGTCGAACAGTGGGTCTGAGGATCCAATCAAGATGAAAACCTCATTTGCTCCTGCAGTAGGACATGTTTTCCTACAAATGCATGACATTGCTCTGGCTCATGTGGCTGCAATTTGTTAGCAGTTGCAGTTGCTGCCTGATAGTGGCACTTCTGGAAAATCATGCCTTGTTTCATTTACCATATCACACTCATAGACTATATAAAAAGATAAACAAAGTGTCTGTGAAGTCACCCGTAGGTTTTTGAAAAGAAAAAGTAAGCTCAGTGGGTGGTTCCCACCTCTGTTATCTTGGCACCATTTCCAGTGCCGTTATTCCTGAAGTCAGAAAATACCAAAATGGCAAAAAAAAAAAAAAATTAAATTAAAAACATTTCTTTAAAAAAAATAGCAGTCTGAGGGGGTCTGTGAGTGTGGGGGTGGATGACTGATGTCTATTGTTGTTTTTAAATATTATTCCCTGAAATCAGGAGGTTAAATGTTACTTACTCCAATATATGAGAAAGAGACAAAAACCAGAGATTTAACTGGTTAGGTGTGATAACAATCACTTAAACTTTACAGAAAATTATTTTAAATTAATCTAAATTTGGCCTGTAAGTCTAAATTTGATTTTCTGATTTTCAGTGTTGTATCGTTTTTATTTACAGCTTCTCTTTTTCAGCTTTGAACAACTTTTTTTCATCTAATTCTATTTGGTGTTTGTGTGTGTGTGTGTGTGTGTGTGTGTGTGTGTGTGTGTGTGTGTGTGTGTGTGTGTGTGCGTGTGTGGGTAGGTGTGTGTGTGTGTGTGAGTGTGAGAGAGAGTTTATGTCTGAATTGCCTTCATCTGCTCCTTGTAGACACACAAGGACAGATATCAAGACATGTAGGGAAAAAGATATGTACAACTAAAGAATCAACCAAATACTTGCATGTTTTATTATAAGCCCTGAATTATAATATCATTGCACTGTGGAAGCTTTTTTTCTAAACACATGCATTCATACTAAAACACACACATAAGCAAACTGAGACACAAAGAGAGAGGTGCATTCAACATCTGCCTCTAAGGCTAACATGAACCCTCCCAGCCAGGTGCAGAAGAATAAACAGAGCTGCCAGGATCTCATTACAAGGACTAGAACCAGACTGCAAACAGCCTTTTTTTTTATTTCTTTTTCATCTACTCTTGCATATGACCACCCTCATTTTCTTTATGGACTCTTCTGGGTGCAGATTATCATCTGGTTTATGTTTCTTTTACTTTATTTCAGCTCTCTGTGTTTGTGCCTTCACGTAACACCAGTACACACTGACTTCAACACTAACACAGCAG
Source organism: Pseudomugil gertrudae (assembly GCA_037177535.1). Lineage (NCBI taxonomy): Eukaryota > Metazoa > Chordata > Actinopteri > Atheriniformes > Pseudomugilidae > Pseudomugil > Pseudomugil gertrudae. The sequence continues at coordinate 15,585,983 of JBAMHV010000021.1, read as the reverse complement.
TGGTAGATGAGAAACACATGCGGCTCATAAGAAATAGGTGAAAAAAAGAAAGTCAAGTCATATTCCAGTAATGCAAAAGCGGTCATAAATAAGCACTTAGAAACCAAAGAGACATTTCATAGGTTCAATTACCCTCTTCAATCTATCAATTGTGGGCAGTTTTGGCTAAGAAAGAGTAACTCAGCAGCTGTATCTCCCCTCAGCTGTGGCACCTTGCGTTATGAAGCATGGCCACATATCCACTTACTCTTCTATAGCCCAAGGGACTCACAAGAATCAGATCTTACTGTGTAGTCCAGGTTAACAGGAGGAAGGCATTAGGCTGATGAACTCAAAGGGTCAGAGTTTAAACAGGAACTAAGGTCAACCTCTCCATATTCTGCTGGAAAGATGGTGATGTTAGAGCGTCGCAAGAAAACTGTTGTTTTTTGTTGTGTATTTTAGTACTTTATCATATATTTATAATTTCATTTAGTCCATTTTTATATTGATTTTACTGATGACTGTTTCTATTTTTATTTGTCATATTCATTTAGCCTCTTTAATGGAACCACAAAATGTCTCCTTATCATTTGTGTGCTTATTTTTTTACACAGCTGTTTGCTGCTATGACAAAACATTTTCCCTACACAGGATAAAGTATTTATCTCTGCATGCATTTGCAGCTATAAACGTATAACATTGCGAAACACCATTCACTCATTAATCCAATAGCAAACTGTTTATTTTCTTTTTCTTTTGTTCATCATGCTGCAAAAGTGCATCATTTATTAGAGACAATAAAACCTGGGAAGTATATGTGAAGTGACTCTTTAACGTATAAAAATGAACACTCAGTTTTCCACAGTTTTCTTTCATTACAAAGAAAGAAAACTTTGTAATGAACATTTTGTTGTACATAAATCAATTTCAGTCAGGATTCAGTTCAGCTTTTGCTTTCCCAGCATGGACACTAGTTTAACTAATCTAATAAGTCAGTGAATTGAACAGTTTCATTGGATTATACAGCAGGAAATGATTAACATGTCAGAACACAGGGTCAAGTGAGAAGAGTGAGCAGGAAACATCTCTTTTTGTCTTGATAACAGTGCAAGCTCTTGTGTGTGTGTGTGTGTGTGTGTGTGTGTGTGTACTGTTGAGCTTTAAAAGCAGAGATTGAGTGAGTCATCGACCAGAGTGAACTTTGATCAAATCGGTCCTGAAATGGGGTTCTATTTAAACCAAAACCAGATGACATGGATCAGCTTACATTGACTGAGACGTTGCTTGCAGCTTAGTGTGTGTATCTGTTCACATATTTATGTACCTTTTTATGCCCTGTGCACACAATATCTGTGGTTTTTGGATAAAAAAGTACAATATCTGTTGATTTTATTTCCTCAAATAGAAGGACAAAGAGGTTTATATACGATTAGCATTTTATCTTTGAAAACAAATAACTGGACTTGGGTCGAAACATCTACTAGACATTCAGTACCCCCTCACTTTCTAAGAACATAATGGCCATGCACAAATACAGCACTCATGTTCATTCCTTCTTTTAAAAAACCAGAGGCGAAGAATAAAACCAGCATATTGGGAAATAAAATCCCCCAAACCTGCAAGTCAGAAATATCTGCGGTCAGTAGATCACCATGAAATGTCGCCATGAAGTTTAATTCCAACCAATTACTCTTTCTAAGTCAACAATTCCAGCCAGTAAAGAACATCCCCTGAGATTTAATCTGACCTCTCAGCTGAAAGGTCAATGCAGACTTAGGAATGCATTGAAATGACAGAGAAAAAAAACTGCAAACAGAAGCAACTAGTGGTTTGTGCACATTTTTGTGTGAGTGTGTACACACCATTTTGTGAAACCGTATCTTACAGTCACCATTTTGCTTTAAAAATATGTCTATTTTTGATATTTTGGATACTGAACCCAGCTGCTGGCTGATAATCATCAAAAACCACCGAGGTCAGACTAGCACAGCGAACACTTGCCAATATAATCAAACACACTTACATGCACACATGCACATGCAAGCAAAATCAAAAGAACAACAGACATAGAAAAAAACACAGGAATTATTATCATACTCTTTTAAAGCAAAACAAACACTATCACCAGGTTTTACAGTTAATATACTGTCGACTGAGAAAACATTCAAATGAAATTGCATGACAGAGACACACACAGCAGACAGGCATTCTTCAAAGTTCAGATGGTATCACCACTGCTGAGTGCTAGACACACACTCTGCAGACAAAGGAGTATTATAAAATTGCAACACAAGTCTAGATCTCATATCGGCTTATCGGGACCATTGTATAATTTACCATATTAAGCTAAAAATGCTTGTGCAATTACTCCTTCCCATGTAAGCTCTCAGAAGAGAAGCACACACATTTCACTCTCAGCTCCAAGCAGATTTACCAAAGCAAAACAGGTTGGCATAAGATTAATCATGTGTTTTTTATGTTGAAGTAAAACTCAGATAAATACCAGGAAGAGGTTTACACCTAAACAAAGCCTCTATGATCTTCCTGAGAGACCAAAAATGGGAAGGCTAACTTAAAAAAAACGTTTATTTTCATTTCAGCTGATAAATATGTGAAAATTATGCGAGAACATGCTCTTCTAATAGACAAGGCGGAGTATGCACATACCTGCCTCACTAAGCACTGTGTGGCTGGTTTATTTGAACCAAGGAAGGAAGTGCAGTATCCAACTTCTCTGAATAAAATACACTCCCAGAAGTGCCCTAGATCTCACAGCCTCAATCCACATGTTCATGAACAGAATAAACACAGGAGTATCCAAATCTGTTCCTCCAGATCTACTGTCCTGCAACTTTTAGATGCATCCCTTCTCCACCACACCAGAATCCAATGGCTATGTTCCCTCATCTGCATATCATTCAGCTTAGCTTGATTTGATTCGGGTTTTTTGGAAAAGTTTGCAGGATGATAGATCTCCAGGAAAGGACCTGGACACCCCTAGAATAAAGTATACTCATGCAAGAGCAGTTTGAAATGTTTTAACACAAGTATGAGAAGATGGGTTGTCTGTAGAGGCCATAACTGTGAGGAAATAAAAAAGGGTGGAAAGAAAATTTACTTACATGATTTTTTTGTTCAAGAGTTTAATTTATGCTTACATTATTAACAAGACACCACCAAAAACTCACTGTGTTTAGTTAGATGTCTAACAAAGGTTTTTATTGGGGAGTGGAACAAGAATGTAAAATGTGTCCACATCTGAGATCTAACAAAGAAAGCAGAAGTAATTGAGCTACAAATTCCGCTATTTTGTTTTTATACAGTAATTGAAAGCAGCACTGTTGAGCTTTGGCATATTTCCTTACTTTAGTGCAACCTAACAAAGGTTAATTCTGCATCAATCTTTCATCCTGTGTCTCATCCGAGCTCTCTCCAGCCAATGAAAGCCAAGCCAGAGTTGATCTCTTGCTTTGGTGCATTCTGTTTTTCTTTTCCTCACTTCTTCTTGTGTTCCTTAGATATTTTATGTAATAAAATGACTAATGTCTGGATACCCAGTTGTGTTTTATGACCCCTTTATAGCAAAAACACAACTGTCACGTGATGCTCCAGGCTGGATTGGGCATTACCTGACCATTACCTTCTTTCTTTTTTTATAAACTGTTTATTCAATTAGATATACTTTAATTTTGCCAAAAAAATGCCGCCAATGTCTCTGATCAGACATGGTAACAACCATCACATAACTTTGTTTCAGTATTTTGTCTACTCTACCCACATCTGACAGTTTCTTAAAACGTCATTTAAAGCCATAAATAAATTAAATTAATTAGACAACAAAATAAACATCATGCTAATTCTGGTTAGGTTGCCACATATGACATATATGAATTATAATATGCTGAGCAAGTATTTTGTAAAGTATTAAATATTATTCCTCATCCCGACTCACAGTATACATCTAATGCCTACTCTTAACTGGTTAATTGTGGGAGCTCGGTAGAAAAGTGAAGTGAGGGAAGTAGAAGAACAATATATTTTGACAATCTGAAGGACAGATAGTGAAAAAGAAAAAGATGTTCAGTGTCACAAGGATTTGGAATCCATACTTCCTATTCATAAGTGTTAGGAAGTACAGGCTTCCTAACACTTCAAAAAACAAGTGTGACAAAAGAAGTACTAATAAAACATGGAAAGGGGCTTCTTTAAGATCTGTCTTTACCAAAATGTAAACTCTACATGTTAAACTCCATCTTTGTAGGTGACAGTATGAGCAAAATGTAGTAAGTAAAATACGTATTTGAACTGGTGCAGTTATTTTACTTTCTGATGTGCTATCACTTTGGACTTTTAGTCCAGAATTTACGCGCAGACGTATCTCTGACTAAGACCCATTGGTGCTACCAAAGATGCTTCTTCTCCACATTAACTCTCGGGGAAACCCTGTTTTCTCTGCAGCTGCATTGAGTTCAGATTTTACTTATTTTATTTGACAATGTTTCATCTCTCCATTAAAATTGTTGTGTTTACTCTCTGAGCAACTAAACTTTCTGGCAACTGTGGAACTGAGAAAGCACAACGCTGAAATCTAATTACTTTAGATATCTGATAAATGGGAGCAGAAGGGATGGTAATAAATGACAAATTCATAACATTTTAAGGGATTTCAAAGCAAAGGGTGAGGATTTTATTTGCCAAAGGGTTTAGTGTTTAGAGAGCAAGTCAGAGGTTGGTTTAAGTGAAAAAAAATGAAATGGGAGAGAAGTTAAAAGGAAACCACGGCAACACTATTTGCTTTCTCTGGGGACTCCTTACTCTGTGTTCTTATTAAAATCCAGAAATAAATCTGAATAAAAGCCATCTATTACACAACAGAATATACTTACACTCCAGATGCTGGTGTGCATAATAATCAATTGATTGCAAAAGTTTAATGTGTAAGTAAATGACGTTCAATAATGTTGAAACAAAGTTTCCATAAACTGGTGTAAAAACAAGTGTGAGTATATGAACATAGAAGACTAAGTGGGAGTGTCACACATCTGTTTTTGTGTGTTGGTTATGATGGAAATGGGTGTACACACAGAGGGAGTAGGTCTCAGACTCTTTGATCGAGTATAAAAGACAGTCAGACATAGGGTAAAGGGAGGAAGTGGCCCATGTAAAGGGATGGAGTGAGGGACAACAAAGGAAAAGGCATGGGGCCCAAAAAAAGCAAGACCATCGGTGATGTAGCCTGCAACCATAATGTTTCTGAGTGTGTGTGTGTGTGAGAGAAAGAGAAAAAAGAAAAGAGAGAGAGGGTGCTCACTGTCCCCTCCTTCCTCTCATGTCTAATTGCTAACTGGTGCACAGTAGTGAAAAACATGTTTTGGATTTGACCGTTATGTTCGTGGTGAGAACACACAGATGCAAGTCCACCCTGTTCTCCAAACATACAGAAGATGGCCCTGCTTCACAAATAAAACCCTGACATGGATGCTGTGCTTGGAATTATTATCTCTCAGCTCTAAAACCTGCCTCACCGCAACATTCACAACTAAAAATACAAGCATGTCTTTGTGTGCATATATCCTAAATTCTGTGTCTCCATTGACTAATTTAACATAATGAAATTTTGTAGGAGAAAAAAAAACAAGTGAAATGATAAATAGACAAATGAAAGAATGATTGCATTCAGCTGGAAAGTCAAATGTCGAACATCCCTCGCAATTTCCATCTGTTACATGTCTGATGTCTAATAATCCAATTAGGTCTCTGACATACTAGAAGTCAAGCCTTCTGACATTTTCCAATCTTTCACAGAACTACTCTCTCATCCCAGCACTGTCTTTTATCCTCACATTCATTCTATCTTGGACCTAAATCCTTACATTGTCTGGAAGATGGTCTTGTGTAACACCCTGGCTTCATGTCAAACTCACAGGGTGAATTGTTGGCACAGGATAACAAAGATAACTGCAGCTACAACAAAAATCAATATAGAAAAACAAGTTTCCTCAAACAGATTCCATTGTATATCCATATTTAGGGCTCTGAAGACAAAAAACCCAGATTTTTGGACAAAGACTTCATCATTATTTTAGCTGTCAGAAACAAGCACTTGATGAGTTTCAGGCTTTCTCGTCACTCATTATTAACTGTAATAATGTTTTTCTTTTTATTCTGACTTTGCAAGACTTCGATTGTTTGCTGAGCTTCTCTAAAAATGTAAGTGCTAGAGTTGCTGAAGGGACACAAATGAGTTTCTTGTTTTGGAAAATGAGATGTTTATAATTATCGTGATGGAAGCTCATCCCTGTAGCTATGGTTGAGGCTAATAAAATATCTAGTTTCATTGTGAATCCTGAAAGTTCCAGTCAGAGCTTTGAGGTTGTTTCCAAAAGTTTAATTTCATTTCAGTTGATAGTTGAGTAACTAAACTGAGGAGCATTATAAGGAAGTAAGAAGCCTAATCTTACATTGTAGCATTAACAACATATGGCTGTAGTCCTACATTAAATGCAAGATGTTATGTCCAAGTTTCTTAAAGAATCACAATGAAACTTTGGCACAAGCTGAAGAAAATTATTTATTTTCCCTCACATCCACCAGCAGACCAAACCTTTTTCCTGTCATTTCAGTAGCTTTTCTTTACTTGTCCAAATCTGCAATATTTCTTTTTGATGATTTAATTAGTGTTTTTATCTAATGTTCTCCATTTTCCCTTTCTCTTTTGTTTTTCATTTTAAATTATGCTCCTCATTGTCAGATGTTGCAATGTCTCTGCAAAGCACTTTAAATCCCCCCTTTCTTAAATATTGCTATACAAATAAACTTCCCTTGCCTTCTCTAATATATATTATCTCGGACAGCTCGTGATCTTCCTTTTCATGCTCTATTTTGACTTTATCAGTGTCATGTCAATTCTGGCACTGATGTCTGTTCTGTTCTGTTTCTTATAGATATTTGTGGCTAATCTTATTTATATTTATACACAGTAATTTCCCAGAACACTTTGTGTAAGCTTCTGTAAACAGAAACTTGTAAAGTAATGATCTTGTAAGTTTTCCTGACTAAGTTGAGGGGTCTTTTGTTTCCTCAGGAGTTCCCCCAGCAGTTTCAGCATGTAGTTAGTAAGTTAGTCATCATAACCAGAGCTATAAAGCCTTACGGATTCCAAGGTTAGCTGATAACTCAAGTGAGTATAATCACATTTAGTCTATTTAGTAGTTTAATTATGTTTATTTAGACCTGAGACATCATCACTGACATTGAAGGAGATACATTATCAGCACTTGTTGCGTTGTCATCATCTGTGCAATCTACTTGAATTAATTCCTGAGCCCACATCTGGAGCTTTCCACCACTGTGGGAAAATACAGTGACACATGGCCTCATCACAATACTGACCTTTAAACATGTGTTTGCATGTGTTTGTGTTTTGGATTACTTCTACACCATCCTTAATGTTATTGGAAGCAGTATAAGGAAGAGGCTGGTTAATGACCTTCAGTTCACACGGACACACACTCTCACTGATGTTTATTATTGGATGCAGACAGATTGGCAGCTTAACAATAGAGGACACAGAGCAGATTTCCAATCAATGTGTAGCTTCCATCCTTCCTACTGTGAGAACAAAGCTATGACAGATTGTACGTTAGCATGCTGGTGGGTACAAGCATACACACACAGGCACACACACGAATGGAACAAAGGATGCGGTAAGCCTGGTCACCAGGGCATCTTCCATTGGATCTTTCCTCTCACTAAACAAACCCTAGTTCTACTTCAAAGAAGAGCAGTAACTGTATCCCACCACACTAACTACCCTGTCTCTGGCCAAGACAGTAAGAAATTAATTAGAAAGAAAATAGAGGAAAAGAAAGAGATGCATAGTTTGCATTGATTTTTGGTCATTACCATTAAACACCTGCATAAGATCCTAATCCAACATTAGAATAACTAATTAGTTTCATTCAGAAAATTTACTCTTGAATTTACTGCCAAGTAAATTTGGTCTTGAAGCACAACCATTATATAAAATGTGTTTTCTGAATGCACACAGACAAGGCATGGGTCAGCTCCCCAGGTTTATGTGGTTGTATTGAGGCAGATCCCCCGGTCTTGCTGCTGCCACGGCAACTGGCTTTGGAAACAGTTATTCAAAGAGGCTCTAAGGATAATCCAGTGTATCAAATGGAGCAGCCATGAATCTCTTGCACAGATGCTGAAATTATTTACAATAATTCTAGGCAAATCTAAGAAACGCACAAACTTTTGTAAAATATTTAGAAGAAATTAATAGGTTTTTTTTGTTCTGTCATTTGTTGCTATGGACTGTTAGAGAGTTTAGTCTGCCTGTCCATTACTGTTCACTGTAGACTCTCAGCTTTAACAGAAAACATGGTTTGGATTAACATTGTTCCATTATGTAGAACATTTTAAGGAGCTTAAACTCAAAAGGACAACTGGGATGTAAAACTCCTGAGAACAAATATACTCATCAATGTTACTGTGTACTTATTCCATGCATTAAAGGGCACTCACAATGAATGTCTACAAAAACAAGATAAGTAACTCATGCTAATAATTCAACAAGATAATAAAGTAAGAAAAGAAGGTGAGTCAGTCAGTATATTTAGAAACTACTTTACGTTGATGTTACCAAAGTCTACTCTTGAAGATATATGCGCAGATTAAGTCATTTTGATCATGTGAATTATGTGAACTTTAGGATGAAATTGCCATTATTTCTGGGCGCTGGCTGGAAAATCTACTAACGAGTCATTATCAGACCCTATCCATGATTCCAACACCGTTGTCCAGTGTTACATGAACGTGACCACAATCCAACATATTGACTTCAAGTCACAACCAGAAAACTTAAAGCATTTGGCACCAAATATCTTGTTCCTGTTTTCACAGACTTTTTTTTGCATAGATTACTGACAGAAGCAGATTATTTCTGAGCTGTTGGGGGGGAAACAACCAATTAAACACAGCAAAGTTGAACAGATGGCATTTCAAAAAACATGATGAAAAAGTTAAATGGCACACTGCAACCAGAACCCAGGAGAAGAAATGATTAGAAACAAGCATTTTAGGTTGTTTAATTCCTCTTTATATTCTTTCTATGGTTTATTTTCTATGCACACTCTACCGTACTCAATTTATCCATTTTGAATATGAAAATGTCAGGCTGGTCTATAATCAAAGTCAAAAGGATATCTCCAGTATCTGTACGTCATAGGCTGGGCAGGTTAATATTTACACTTATTAAATGGGTTGAAGAGTTTTTAACTTCACAGGAACTGGAGTCTTGTCGGAAAACTCTCCCCACCCTGACAGGTGTATCCCAGATGTGAAGAGCCATAATGTTACAAGACGGTTTGGAGCAAAAACAGATCAGAGTACATTAGAGATGACATGAGATAAAACAACAGAAGGATTCAGTAAAAGACTAAAACGACTAAGTATGAACAAAAAAGGGACAATTTAAACCTAATTCAGTTCAGTAGTGACTGCGTGAGACAAAGGTTTTGGAGCATTTGGGGAAATGGTGAATGCATTTGGTCAACTATCACAGTACTGAAAGTGCTTCTGTAACGTCTTCCCCCCTTTTTCTTAGTTTCAAATAAAAACAGAAGGGTGTTTGTTGGTATGCTGACCCTGATCCATATTTCATATATTGTGGCACCACCTGGTGTTTCAAAAGCAGACTGCATGTAAGTAAATGAGGAACTTCCACTTATAGCTACTCTGATGGGACTAACTGCTGGGGTTTCTAATGACGCACACTCTCTGAAGTTGCAGCATTCGTGCAACATTCTATAGATATAATGTAATGTGAACTAAAATCAGGATTGAGCATAAAGGCTATGGAGATATGAAGAGGGTTGCTGAGTTTAATTTAAGTTAATTACATCCCCTGACAGTAAAATGGGATTTGGGTTATAACCCGCGGATACGTTCTGTTCACACTAACATGACCCCCGTAACTCCTGTCTCTAAACTGAATGTAGGTACAAATCAGTAATAAAAATGCAAAAAATAATAATAAAAAAACAAACAGAAATTAATTTAATGAACATCTGGCTTGATAGTGATGTCAGGAAGTAATATATCTGGGGGCCAGTCCTCCTTTGTCTATATAGGGGCCACCACCATAGCAACTATTCAGATCAAGGCAGGCCAGGGTCCACCCAACAGCCATATGGCTGTGATGCTGGGCCTATCATAAACCACCATAAAATGAAGAAAAATATTGTGGAACAATTAAAACAAAATGTGTCCTTCGTTCAAGTTATTTTATAATTCTTCCAGTTTGTTTTGTGGAAATTATAGTGCTGAATGGCAACCAGCTAGAGTCCAAGTAGTATGACTTTTATGTAAATGATCAATTTGACATAAATGGCATCTTATGTGTGCCATTTTAAACAATCACGGCTGGCTTTGAGATAATATGTTAAAATAGCAAGAACAGCAAGTTGCCCCTAACGCGGTCTGCTGTAACCCTCCACTGTGAAATATGAATACAGTAAATAGATGGATGGAGGAATTTTACCGAGCATAAAGATGCATTTTTTATCATACAGTTTTAGTTGTGGACACCCACATACACTAATCAGAATGTCAGCAGTGATTGATGAGAACAGCTTGTTCTGCTTTACTATGACGTCATTTGCATCTGCCTCCTTTTCCTGCTCTTTTGGGGTCAGAAAAATACACTCCCACACATATGCGTACAATGACTGTCTGAGAGTCACAGTTAGGTCGATCCGTTCCCAACAGTGGCCCAGCCTATCCCACCACCTCCTGGAGCTGAAACCTGTGATCCACGGGAACTGTACTCTGGGTAACAGTGTTTTCATAACCACTCCCAGTCCTCAGTGTATAAACATACAGAGCCACAAAACATATGAAACACATTACACACTCTTGCTCACTAATGCCACGCACATATATGCAAAAACAGACAACATTGAAAGTGGACTGGTATCAACACCTTGAGTAATGTACATTGACTCAGTCAGTCCAGATTTTCAACACACACAAAGTGCTGGATAGTGAATCTATAAAGTAAAACGGTTTATCTGCCATCATTCTTTATAGCTTTAATCATCGTAAAATACAGCAATCCACAGCTGCAGATTATGAAAAGCAGGTGACTACACAGTTTGTCATTATTAGTCGCCTCCCTGAAGAGGGATAAAACCTCTAAAATAACAACATCACCATTTTCTCATGGCATTCTCTTCTAAAACAAGACAAAACATGAGCAAACTGTTTTACAAACAACCTGCTGAAAATGGAGACAAAGAAGTTTTCTTTGGATGTCCTTGAGTTTGTTTCCAATTCACAAGAACTGTTGACATTCTCCAATTCACACACAAGCTGGAAGGAAATGTTTTAGACGAATACAAGATTAATTCAACTATTTTCCAAAACACTTAATCCAATGCAGGGTTGCAAGGCAAGACCAAGTTGTTAAACAAAACATTTGTTAAGTTTTTTTTTAACCTCATCTCTATATTGATGAAAAGCAACCTTGGGTGTCACATATGAAACTGCCAACAGTTTGTTTTAGCTTGTTTTCTAATGGTCTTCTAAATCCAAACAATCACTTTATCATGCATTTTCTCTTCTTTTCACACATTTTGACTCTTGAGTCTATTGAGAGTAACCAAAACCACTTGGTGACCAGAAATCCACCCCAGTTTCAATGGCAAAAAACACATAACAGTGTTATTTCCTTCTTATGTAACATGTTCCACAAGCAGCTGTCTTGTGAGTCTGGCTATGTCCTGAAAACTAATAGGGGTGGGAGTAATGTGGGCTGACACCTGCTAACTTGTATGACAGCATTGTGTCAGAATTTCTCTACAATTAACAAAAGATGTCTTCCATCCCACCTTCCTTGGTGCAAGTGTAGAAAGAATTCAGGTTGATGACTACAACATTGCTTGTAACCTGACTCATGGAGTGTAATCGTCTGGGCGCCCACGTGTTTGAATTACCATTATTAACATTTTTTTCTTGAGTATCAGCTACAATAACATGAAAATAAGAAATATCCTCTTTACCCTTTAGAGTGTTATGTGTCTGTAAAAAAATAAAGAGGAAGAGGTTGTAATAATTTCAATCAGCAAATGGTTATAATGATGTTTACAAGCTATTTGGAGTGAATCATTCAACAGGGGGGAAAAGGTAGTTTACAAGTGGGAACATTTAAGACAGCTTCTAATCTTCCCAGGAGTAGTTACCCCAGCGAGTTCCACATGAGATGTCAGCATGCACTGCTCAGAGAAACTGTAAATAAACCAAGAATTACATCCCAGACTCTACAGGCTTCCGTTACCTGGCTGAGTTCAAGACAATACAATTAGAAAAGGAGTAAATAAAAACTGTTTGTTTTAAAAAAGCTTTTGTCCTTAAAAAAAACACGACAGCAGGATTTAGGTTTTTAAAGTTCATTTGAATAAGCCAAAATATTCCATTTAGTTTCTTTTGTATCAAACAGTCATTTGATTTGACTCGACTTGATTCTCTCAACATGTTGCTTTGCATCACTGTATGTAGCATAAGCTGCCCATCATGCCCTGCTGCAGATTGCATCCAACTAGACATCTGCACCATAATTCCAAAGAAGAGTCACATGCAGCTGGAGCCTATCCCAGCAATCATTGGACAAGAGGCTAGACAGGTTGCCAGTCTATCACAGGGCCAACACACCAGACACACACACACTTCTAAGGACAATTTTGAATGTCCAATCAACCTAACATGCATGTCTTAGATGGTGGCAGGAAGCCGAAGTTATAGAGAATGTAAGAAGAACACGCAAATCCGCAGAGAAAGGCTACTGTCCGAGCTGAGACTCGAACCAGAGACCTTCTCGCTGTGGGGCTGCAGTGTGAACCACCACAACACCGTGCAGCCCCACTGCAGTTTCCAAATTCCTTTCATGCCGCTCCGACACTACTAACAGCAAACAAGTAAAAATGTGGGAAAATCCAGGAAAACACAAACTCTTATATAAAATCTTTGCAAAAACAGTGGATGGCAACATGATCAGAGATAGCTTAGATTGGGCAACCACCATGAACTCTCAGATCCAAGTCTTCTTCTGAGTTATTTTGCACACACTTCAATGAACAGAACCATCTCTGGAAACACAAAATAACCACGACATGCTGATATAGTATCTTACTAATGACAAGATGCAAACACTGAATTGCTGACTGAAGCATTCACATAAATGTGTGAAAATGTGATAATAAACTGATCAAATATGACTTGGTAAGTTTTTTATTCCTCGGCTATGAGGAGTTATCCTCATCTGGTTTGAATAACTTTCCGTCCAACCCAGCAGCTCTTCTTTATAGTCCTGCTAGAGTCAACCTCCAGATGTTGGACTCAACCTTTAAACATTCCAACTACTGGTCTACTAACTGCCCTGATAAATATACACACGTACACTGTAGGTCACACACACACAAACGCAGGAAAGTTCAAAGCTGTGCCAGAGGGGAGCAGGTGGCCAGAAACAACACCCAGCAGCAGGAGGCTATGGTCCTGAGCGGACATGGTTTATCTAAAAAGACTTGCCGGGAAAAGAAGCTCCAATCAAAGTGAATGTAACATGATACGTGTGTACTCTGGAGTTTGGTTTTACCGGTTGTGTGTTCAGATTTACTTCATACTGTTGGACAAGCTGGCACTAATTGATCCTTTTGTGATTGGACATCATAATGCTCTACTAGTCAGAGGCTTTTTTTTGTTTTGGTGTACAATAGTTTAAGTTAAACTTAAACTTAAAGAAGCCAAATTCTGTTTCATCAACCCTTAAATGACTAAAAACAGCCCAGTCTAGATTTTTTGCCTATGAAGTCACTGACTGATTATTCCTTGGAAAGTCTTTCAAGACTTACAGCAGCATGAGTGTAGAGCTAAAATAGAAAACGCTTGCTGTGTGCCCCTTTCTCATATGAACACAAGTGTTATCATTGCTATTTTAGAAGAAAGACACTCTCCTTCCCTTCTGGTCTTAATCAGCTTCTTACAAACTCACACAGAGACAGAGGAGCATAGTGTCCCACATTTCCTGAACATCTTGACCCAGCCTTAGGAAAAGATTCCCCAATATTAAAGGTGAGATAGTGCCATTTGTCACCTGTTTTTCCTTCTGATATCCCTCTGGATTCAGTATCTTTCTGAATATGCAAAAGTTAGGTATTGTAATTTCAAAATAAAAAGTAAATAATGCACTCAAATCACAAAGGCTAACATGTAAAAGAAAAAGTGAGGGAATCATAAAGTCATTTAAAGGTGTAGTTGTTGGGAAATGTCCACCTGGACCAAAGAGTTGGGATAATTAATAGCGGAAAAGCAAAGAAAAATTTTAAAACAGAAGTAAATGGTCACTAATGATTTATCTTTCAATCCTCTCCGTGCTCATAAACACATAGAAACCTCCCCAGCTACGAATCTCTCAGTGGGACTGATCACATGAAAGGAACACAGAACACCTCCATATGTTCTCCATCAATCCTCCAAATCTAGTCAGAGACATTGATGGAAAGTGCTTCTGCATGCGGTTCCATTTTCAATCTGGATCCTATCATTTTCTTTATCTTTAAAAACACTCAGGCACCCCCCACACAGACAAACATATGAGAAAACTGGCATAAATTTACCAGAGACATGCAGCTTTATTATCCACACAGCAAGTTGTAACTGAAGAACTTCACAGACGGTAGTGGACAAAGCTTTATGTAAAAAAAAAAACTACTTTTGTCTGGGGAAAAAGGTTTACAAAGACACTTTCCTTTATGCAAATTTAATGAGAACAGCTGATTCTGTCCGTTACCTGTTAACCAACTATAAAATGTTTGGTGGCACTTGTAGAAAACAGCTGGAAGAAACTAAAGGAAGCTCTGTGTTAGCTGAAGTGTTTTACACACTCATCTCTTTCTCATATACACACAGACAACACAGTTAATCCCATACAGTTTCAATAAAAACACATGGAGCACACTAATGCTTTGATCTCTTCTCCTTCTCCACTCATGCTGCTTTCAGAAATAAGTCCTGCGGTTACATAAAGACCCTTTCTATGCCTGACCCTACCAAATCATTGATGTATGCACCACTATGTGTGTGTTGAAAGCACTGTTTTTCCTGACTTACAAGACAAGCTTCATGCTCCAAAACTCGATCAAATCTCTAACCATTTCAGACCACTTCACCGTTCCCATAAATCATCTAAGGATCCAACAGCTTCGCTGTCTAGATAAACAGGTCTGGAGTACTGTGGAATGGTCTGTAAAACCCTTGGCCAATCCTCTCCACAATCCCAGCTTCACTTTCCACTTGAGCCTTGAAAGAGTTCTGCATATCCCAGCAAAACACCGAGAGAAAAAAAGCACTGGGGCTTTCAATGTAATTGCAGTAAAGTCTTTGTTATGGAGTCTCCTATCAAGGTAAGGTGATTCCACATGTTAGCCCACTGGGATGTCTCGGTTTTTGTGTGTATGAAAAATGGACAAGTATGTAACCTGCCGACAGCAGTGGATGTTGCTTCATGAATAAAAAAGTGTGTTCCAGTCCAAATTAGGTGCCCTATTTGTATGGCAACAAACTAGTTCAATAGGAAGAGTTGGTTGAAAATCCAGATGTCTATTCATTTTCAAAATATCTTCCACCATGTGCAATGAGTGTTTTATTAAACAATAGTACATATAACAAAATTATAAAGGTGCCAAAGTGAAATAACAAACTCATTTTAAATGCAAGCTCATGTGTTGCTTTCTATTGGAAGCTGATCTTTTTAAATACATTGTTTTAGTGCCACCTTCTGCATGACTAAGGTATTGCAGTTGTAGCACGTACAAAAAGGTATAGAAAGTTCAAGATGAGCTCTTACTAATGTGCCTGGAATTTACACTGCTTTGTGTTTAGTTTTTTCATCATCACCATCAAAGCTGAGATAAATCTGAAAGGTCTGAAAGGTAGTGCTTCAAATGAACGTCACAAGGCTTAGGTTTTCATTTGAGAAAGGTGGTCGGAGTAAAAGAAAGTAGCAGGTTCGATACAGTTTCTATGTGTAACAGCAGCTGGAGGTCTGAAAGGGGAAAAGGTCAGACCCCCCCCCCCCCCCCAAAAAAAAAAGCAGGTTAAGATTTAAGTTAACTGGTTAACTTCAACCATATCCAAATGTGGTCAGACATATACAAGCCTAGAACTGGCACTTTAAACATGAAGACTGACAATTTTCAGAAATAAAAAATTCCTTAAACTGCTCTGAATCTCATACATAAAAGAGCAATCTGATCAACACATTACACCTGTTAGATAACACTTCTGAGAAAGTGGAGATAAAACAAGTCTTAAAAAATCTACATTTGCCTATAATGATGTACAGGCCAATGTTTATGCAATAAATGGCTGAATTTTCAATAATTAACAGTAGCCTACTGTGCAGCTACATGATAATGAAAGGCAATTGTAATATATTTAATACCTCAACAATAAATCACAACTAAACTTGTCAAAACGCAAGCAGACACAACATTAAAGCAGCAACATACTTGGTAACGTTCCTGATCACGGCAAGCCTCTTGGTCTGCACTTATAATTCATTAAAGCATTCTGACATACTTCCTGTTAACATAGACAAAACATCAGATGAAAATGTGTTATGCTATCAATTGACCCCCAATTTACTTCCATTAATTTGATTAGTGCCTGATCAGTTCTGTTTATATGCATTTATATGCAAAGCAAAAGCTCATTTTCAGAGCCCATCAAGCATGACTGACTTTCATTAATGATATATTCCACCATCCATTTTCTATATTGCTTATTTCAATGCAGGATCACAGGCTATTACCAGACCACATGTAGGGTACACCTAAGATAAAACAGCAGCCTACTGCAGGGCCTTCAAGTTCATTCTTCAGGCAATTAGAATTTATTAAATTATTACTGATTCCCATCTTGAAAAGTGGAGTTATTTAGTAATGGGTTTAAACAAAAAAAAAAAACAATTGACATGGTTTCATGGAGGTGTTTGTCAGTTTGAACAAAACAAAGACAAAAGCTGCTGCATATCTTGTAGCCGATCCCATCAGAATAAATTTTATTTTGCAAAACACAAAATCAATTTTTAGACAGTAGCCATACATTAGTCAGAATACAGAAATGTCCATATATCCTTAAATTCCAGAATAGGTTAAAGGTTACATTTCCCCTAAAAAACAAACAAAAAACAAAGCTAAATAGAGACCCATGCTTAGCTCTGAAATGGCCCCAATAAAACTATTCCCACAAACCCAAGTACATATTGTCTGGTACCCATTTTTCTGCCTTACAAATAATACACTGCAGGCTACAACTGGTGCTCAAAACATAAAAATTAACCAGTTTTGTTTCCTAATAGTAATGACGTAGCCTGGTTTAAATTGATATAAACTAATAGCTAATAATGACAGTGTAAAAAGGTATATATTTTCCACAACCAGAAGACTGAAGGATTGATACAAATAGACCAGCAACTGACAAACCTTCCCATCACTCAAACCAGGACCAGTTGTCCGTAAATGACTCTTATCCTAGATCAGTACTTGAAGGTTAAAGTTTAGGACCATCAATCTTAAAGTGTTTAAAAGAATAAGTCCTTCCCCACTGCAAAGTAAGCAAGTACAATAGCTCGATATAACTGGGAATGATTAAGGAGTCTGGATGCATGTAACTGACTGAAAATATGAATTAAGGTAGGCGCTTCTTATAAGATAATAGAGATGCAGAATAGTGAAGCAATGAAGCGTAATACACTGTTCAACTGCAGTGTTAATAAGGATTTATAAATCTACAGCTATAACACAGACCACATCTGTTTCTTAGAGGCACAACATGTGTGCAATTAAAACACAGTGAAATCAAAACAAGGAGCATGATGTTCATGTTTGCTTGAGACTGTACTGTCATGTACGTGACTAAAATCATTTTAATCATCTACCACGATCATGGTAGAATCAGAGTAAAATGTTACGGGCTGATGTTTTCATGTGCTTATGAAAGCAAGCTGGGACTTTAAGATGTTTAGCAATTTTCCATTTGTCCTAGGTCGTCACTCTGCTCGATACTATGCAAACACAGTACGATGACAATGATACACAGGTTTCTACAATACGGCTTCTGTATAGTAAAATGTAATTACAGTCATATGGCTTCCACTTTTTCTTTAGTAATCCAGAGTGCTTCTGTTCTGTACAATTACAAGTTTAAAGAATCAAACTTTTTTTTAACTTTGCAGTTCTTTTTAAGGTTTTATTTAGTGATAATATCACATTCTAAACAAAACTGGAATGATGAGAAACAAAATTCAAGGTACAACATCCCCCCACCGAAAAAAAAAGCATACTGAACTGACAAAATTAAACAGACTGGCTGCAGTTGTCCTAAACAAAAAGCTGAACATAATACCTTCAATTGTCCATATTACAATCTGTGCATTAATAACTAAGAATTCTGATTAATTATCAACAGTAACCTGATGTCATTAACATCTTGTAAACATTTTCCTTACCCGCTGTAAGGGATTAAGGGATTTCTGCTACAGAAATCAGTTTTCTTGATGTATATGCCTATCCAAGCTTCTAGAGGCATTTTTGCAAGACTGCAGGTTCATGGCCAAAAACTTGAAATAGATTAGTATTGCTTTGATTCATCCTCATGCAACCTTGCAACTGTATAACTTTCTAAATCTAGATGCATTATTTCCACAACTGGTCATGATTTATCATTTCTGAACGACTGGCTTCTTCACTTAAACCAAACGCTGCTATCAGAATATAGTAAACAACAGAAATAACCTTAAGTTTTAGTGCTTCAATTATATTGCTAATACTATTAAAATGTGCCTTTCTGCTGAATTTTAAAGAGAGGAGGTAGGGGGAAAACTAACGTTCTGCACTGCGATGCAGTTACAGCATGCAGTTTATATACACACACACACACACACACCCCCCAATTTCATGCTATGACCCAATGTCGCCCAAAAACCATTTAATCTATTTAAGCATCACAATTTAGCATAATTTCATAGAATCCCCTTATAGCCACCATTTTTGAGTAATTTATAGTGCAAACTCTGCACAAAAACCTATAATCTGCAAAAAAAAAAGCCAACATTTAACTCCACATTTCTTTCCACAGCTTATGTCCTCAAACTCACTTGACATCCATCCTGACCAATGATACTGAAATACTACTCACTCAGATTTGGTTAAATCATACAAATCTTAAAACTGTTTCTCATTTTGTTCCAATAAATGTATATCTGTAACAACTTTACTATTAAACAATTAAAAACCAAAAGATAAGAGTTTAGGACAATAATGTGTCATGAAAAGGTTCTTAATGTTTTTGTTCTTTCAATTGTCAGCTTGTAAAGGCCACAAGTGAAAAGAAAGTTTTATAGCATAGAGGAGAAATGGCCCCACCCAGCCACCTCTGCCCCAGCTGCTGACACAGCTAGAAAAGGCTGACCATGAGACCTGGCTAATGAAGTAGAAAACCCGACTGCAGATCTGCAGTCTAAGTGCAGAGTAAATCAAATTTTTACCATCTACATGAATACGCAACAGCTAAGGCATGTCTTTGAGTCATTTGTGTCCATATGCATGTTTATGTGTTGAAGTGTGAAGGCAGAATAAAACTTTAAGTGAAGCAATGCTTATGGATTTTCTGCTGTGTTTCATGTATAGCTGTAACATGCTTAAGGTGTTGTCATGCTACATATAATCATTCTAAATGGAAACAAAACATTTTAAGTCAGAGACAGCATCCAAACTGTGTCCAACAGGAAACTACAGATTTCATTCTAAAGGGGAAAATGAAGGATTTTGCACCCATAAAGCACATTTCCTTACACAGACAGGAATGTTATGAACTGCTGGAATACCATCAGGAATTTCTGGAATAACACAAGTATGCACTGTAATGATGCCTTAATGTCTATGGGTGGATAGCTTAACTGAGGGGAATTAACACTCTTGCTTGAGTCTGAAATATACATGAAGCTGACCAAGTCCAGTTTCCAGATTTCAGCTGACAGCAGCAACTCTGCTGGAGATGTGGGGTGAAGGCCAGTAGCTTTGGTGAGGCTTCAAACCATAAAGAAAAAAAGGAAGGACGAGGTCTCTGACGCTGTCCTGGACTAATTAAGAAGTCATGTTTTTAGTGCCAATGACATGCTCTTCATCGACAGCTTTCAGCACAGACACCTGAAAAAGGAAAAATAAAAAATAAATTCACATCAAGTCATTTAACAGCAAAATAAAGGTCTAAATACAAAAAGCAAGCTTGCTAAAAAATAAAATAATACTTATAAGGTGGTACCATTTAACTAACACCAACAATGGAATTATATTATTAACTTTTTAACAACATTGTGAAACTGAAGAGTGAACTAAGCTGAACGAGGTGACAGCCTGGTTAGTGCTACACAGAACGAGGAGACAGATGAGTCCGCTTTAAACGGGACAAAGCAAGGGACTGGAAGGTGTGATGAGATTTCCAATGTAAGAATTTTGTATAAAATAAACGCTTGCATTTCAATAGGCCTTCGCACCGCCTTCGGTGCTCGGGCCTAATAAATACATCAAAATAAGAGACTTCATTTAAGAGCTTTTTTGGGGGGGGGAACTAATGGCAGATGAGGCGATTCAATAAATAATCCAAATCGACCAAAACGAGTACGCAGATCGTCTTTAAAACACAAACTTACCATAAACTGTTCTCCACCACTGAACTTCTTCTCAATCTCTTTGCCCAGGTCCCCATCTGGCACTTTAAGATCCTCTCGGGTTTCTCCATTGTCATCCATCAGGGCCAAGAAACCATCAGAGACATCAAGAACCTACATTTGCCACCAAATCCAAAAGAAAGCAAAAAAAAATACCCACTACGGTAAAGCAAGCAGTCAGGACAGAATCCTTTATCGGGTTTTTCTGGATTAATCGAACTGTAAAAGCATCCCTTCAGTAAATTGGCTTGTAATGCATTTCAGTGGATTAAATTGGTGTCAACAGGATGCAGGGATTTTTGTGTTGGCCATGTAGCATCAAGGCAGTTTCATATTCAGGCAACTACATACAGAACAAATTAAACAATGAGAGTTTCTTCAGATTGTTTTTCAACATTATATGTAATGAATCCAACACCATTTCACTATTCCCAGTATGTAGGCCTAAATGTAATTTTAAAGCTTATTTTCCAGCAAATATAACATATGTAACTTGTTTGTTTAGGGCTGCTAAATATAATCTGCAGGAATTATTTTAAAGCAGTACCAAGATTGTGCATGCAGTGGGTATTTTGTAAGATTGTTATGTTGAGTGTGGTTTGAGGTTAGGTCTGAATGTTTTTGCATGAAGGAACAACACATCCAGTGCTTAAGATAACTGCCTGGCACAAATAAAATCAGTGATTCTGCAAGTAAAAAAAAATCACCTGCAGTTTTCTAACTAGTCAAGTTTTTCTCTTTAAAAAAGTGATGCCATGATAATTTTTTTCATGTTGAAAATATTTACAAACAAATTAAATGCAACTAAATATGCAGCTAAAACAGGAAAAATGTGCAAAAACAGGGTAAAATGCCAAATTGCAAAAGAGTTGGTCCAATGTGTTCTAATATAAGCAAAATAGCTAAAAGTTTTATATACCTATCTGGAGTTCTTGATGGAAAAAAAGAGAGAAACACACAATTATGGCTAAAATTTAGTAACTTGTGCATTTTAGAGTTCATCAGCTTTATAAGCTTCCATCATAATATGCTTAATAACAAGTGTGCTTGACTCAAAAACATTTAGTAAAAAAAAAAAAACATAATAACAAATAAAAACATTAATATTTGGTGTAATATAATTTAGGACCAAAAAAAAATGTATGAACACAAAAAAGCTTTCTTTTCCATTTAAAAGAGTAAGAAGAGCCACTAGACACGCAAAACATGTGAGTCACTTGCCTGAAGCACAAAGGACTCTTTGGAAAAATGTTTTCTTTTTTATTTTTATCTCTTTTCCACGGCCAGCTGGTGGCAGAGGCTGCTATCCTCTGTAAAAACTACGTATTACAGAAATATCTGACCTGATACTCTTTCCTGGTCACATTTGGAACATCCATGTTATGGGTAGATGGGCAGATGTCTTCATACTTCTTCTGGGTAAAGATGTCAAGTCCAGTAAGGTGCACCTAAGAATACATTTTAACTAATTAGATCCACTTATTTTGTCAAACAACCATTAAGGTTTACTTGACAAAGGCTAAGGCTAAACCGCAAAGTGCTTTAAGCTTTAAAGTCAAAATGGTGCTTGAGTTGCTTTTACCTTGGCATGGCCATGCTTGCCAGTCTTGGAGGTAGACATTTCTACTATCTTACAGGGACGCCCTTTCAGCATGACAAAGCCATTCTTCCTCAGTGCAGAGCACTGCATAGGGTAAGTTGCAGAAGCCCCAGCATCTGCAGTGGAGAAGTCATCATCTGCCATAATGGGCCAAGGACTGCTTCACCACACTACACCAGAAAAGAAGACAAATAAGTGTCATTATGCACGATGTATACAGTATAACTAACCTATGCAATAATCTTACGAGTGGAATAGTGTGATGTTTAGTAGTAACTACATGGGTGTCGCTCTAAGCACACTTATCACATAAAGTCACAGATTATCCCATATGTACCAATTAGATGGAGTTAAACAATACAAAATGTAAAGAGATATAAAGAACTATATGACAGTAACAGTTTGCTATAGTGAGCCACAGGGTGGTGCAAAAGATCATAATGTTATTTTTTTCCTTGTAAACAATCTTATGTCCAACCTGACAACTGACCATAGCTTGACCTGAATCTGAAATTATACTCATAATGAACCTGAAAATACCATATAAAATTAGTTATTTTAAAACCATTTCTCCCTTTTAAATCCGTTATTATTTTAAAACCATACAATAAAATGTGTTCTGTGTCAATATTAAGTTGCTCAAATTTCAGACTTTTATTCTCAATAAATGTGCACCAACACCTATCCAAGGTGGAGTATCTACTGGCCAACTACCCTACCGGCTAACAGCTAGTAACTTGCTAATGTGGGAAATGTATTTATACTCCAATAAGCTTACTGACGTTTATTTTTACACACGGTTTGTTAAATACTTTTGAGCGATAAAACAAACAAGCTGCAATTAGTTAACTGTTTCTGTAAAGTAGTCTAAACAAAGGCTTCAGTTAGCATCACCGTGGCTAGGTAGTTGAGGCTAAAAAGCTAAGAAACTCCCTAAATGGACTACTGGGAACATGCGGCAGCTGGGTCAGATTAGCATCTGACTCGGCTGTTTTAGCAAGTAAGCTAGCTCCTCGCTCAAACCTCGTGCATTTTCTGACATCGTTTGACCAATTAGCTTGCCAACACGGCACGTATCCATTGAGACACCGGGTGCTAATGTTAGCTAAAACCACTTCTTTTAACCGCTCACCAAACGTTGTTTCACGCCTTCTAAGTTACCAACACCCGACAGGGCGGAACCTTCCGTTTATTATACATGGGATAAGACTTTACTATAATGCTAACCATTCTGACACGGGGCTCTAGTCTAAACTGTTATTGTTAAGTTTGCTCATTGGGCTTACCTTGTGTGTCGCTTACACCAAAGGAGGAGGAGAATCACTTAGCATGCGTGGAGGTTCTGCAACGCTGGAGCGACACAGAAAGGGGAGGTACAGGTGGGGGCGGTGTCGCTCGCAAACTAGCAGCGCCTCTCTGGTTGTGTTTTTATTACTGGAACTAATGCCACAAAAAACGAAACAGTTTGAATTCATTTTAAAGATAAAATTATGCCTTTTTGTGTAGTTCTGATGCACATTTACTGAACTTTGATGCACGTCTTCTCGCTGCTGTTTAAAATATATTGTATATAAGTTACAAGTACTCCAGAAAATAGGTATATATAAATAAATATTGTGAAATCTTTTGCAGTCACATTTTTGTTGGGAAATGTAGCTTTTTAAGCCTTACAAATGTAACTGTATTCACTCAGTAGTTATTCACCTTGTAAAACTTCTAGGAGCAAGAAAACACAAACCAGTGTCATCAGAAATTTTAATTACAAATACATAGTGAATTAGTATGAGTATATAATGCAAAATTTGCCAGATGACTTATTTTCAGTAATTGTTTATGTGATGGAAACCATAACGGATGACAACAAAACTTTTAATCCAAGCCCATTTATATTTTATCTAGTCCAATCCATGTGCATGTACTTATAACTGTATCCAGTAGCATGTTGGAGTACAGTAAACTACAGTAGACTGAAAAGATAATAATCTGAGCTATGATTCTATTGAAAATTGATGCCACAGGAATAAAAGTAGCTGGAAAGTTCAAAAGAGCTAAAGTGCAGAGTGGAGCCACAAGTATATTCATGGTTAATATATTAAACCTATCAAACATACATTACTTATATAATTAGTTTTTATTGTAAAACATTGAGTACAGACAGTACTATGCCATAATACTGCAACAATGATGATATTTGGATTTTCTGTAAACTTTGCTCCAGGTACAACTAATATTTTGTAAGTCATAGGGTCATTTTCACTGAGTGACTACATAATACCTATTCTATCTTCAATCAAGATTTCATGGAAAACATGAAGGTAGCCACTGCCCTAAGCGTCTGTGGATGTCTTTAACTGCTCGAGTTCAGTTTTGTCCTTTTGGATGTGACGCTTCTTGTGGAAGACCGCAGCAATCTCCTCAAAGGTTTTGCCCTTTGTCTCCGGGACTCGGAAATAAATAAACAAAGTGAAGCCAAAAAGCAGCACAGCAAAGAGGGTGAATACGTAACAACCCATCCAAGCCTGGTGAGAAAAGGGACAAAGAAAACAACAGAGGAAGTGCTTAACTTTTGATTTTCTGAAACAAGGACATGTCAGAATGCAATGCACAAGTTTACAGCTACCTACCTGTATATATGGAAATGTCATTGCTATGAGGAAGTTACTGGTCCAGTTACAGCAGCCAGCAAGGGCAATGGCTGCAGGCCGAGGTCCCTGACTGAACAGTTCAGCCACTATGAACCATGGAATGGGACCAGGACCAATCTCAAAGAAACTCACGAAGAGGAAAATGGCTGACATGCTGACATAGCTCATCCATGAAAAGTCATACTGAAAGAAATCAAAAGGTGAGAAATCGGCCTTCAAAATGAATTTCAAACAAACTGCATCTATTATTTAAAGTTGGTCATCATCGAGTGAACCTCTATTATTTCTGCTTTGTTTTTTGTTTGCTTTTGTTCATCTTCACATAGCATTTGTCTCTGTGTCTCAGGGCAGACTGTCCAGCTCAGACTGAAGCTCTTACAGTGATGAACACACCTGGAATCTGAGACCGACTGTCATAGCAACAGCACAGCAGCACATCCCTCCCAGACCAACCAATGTAAGAGTACGCCTTCCAGCTTTATCCACCAGTGCAACCTGCAACACACACAGTGCGCTGGTTATATATGGGATATGAAAAAGAACAAATAACTGCACAAGCTGAAATATGTTATTTAGTTTGCCATTAAAAAGGGAGGCTTGTAAATCTTAACCAGCTGTCACAGCTGAACAATCAATAGAAAAAAGGCCTAAACATGTCAAATGCTATTGAAAATTATTTTTTTTAAATTTTTTAGCTTTATTTTAGCATTGAGTGTGGCAAAAGATGTATCAAAAATTTGAAACAAGAACAGGTAGAACAAGAAAGATTTGAAAGGACCGAGACAGAAAATTTAAAGCAATCTGAAAAAGCAACAAAACCAAAAGAAGAGAGCAGAAATGGGGGTTAATGTCTGGAGTAAATTGTAAGAAATGGGATTTACATTCAGAAAAAACACAGTCATGAACATCTTTAACATCTAAGCAGAAGGAAAAAACTTTCAAGGAGCTAAAAAGAAACAATAAGCAATGGTGGACTGTGGAGGACTGAGTCAGTTATAAGGATGTGCGGACAGAATAATAAATGCCAGTGGAATTGTTTTTATGTTTATGTCCTGTGTTGTTACCGATACTCACAGACACCAGAGTGAAGACTGTATTGATGACACCAACTCCTATAGTGGCATAGACTGGTTGACTGACCCCAGCTTGTGAGAAGATATCTGTAGAGTAATAAAAAATCTATTTTTTGGGGGAGAGGGGGGTAAAGATAGAAACAGTAAAGATTACTCAGAAATATAAGATTAAATGTCAGAGAACTGCACATGATTGATCAAGAAGAGCAGTAAATATTTACTTTGTCTAATAAGCCATTTCAAATCCATTAATTATGTTAAGATATTTCTTAATTAGCAAAATAAGAGACAGCCAGAGCTGAAAAGCATTTAGTTACCCACCGCGTTAATGCCAGACAACTGTTGGGAGAGATGCATCATGAGGGCAACAATCAGCTGCTGCCTATAAACAGAGGAGAAGATCTAGGAAAAAGAATAACAGTGAAGTACCGTCAAATAGTTTTCTGTTACACAAATCAAAATGAAATAGCTCTGGCAGGGAAGACTACGACATGTGGAAATCCAAACAACAATGACATCATCAGTAGATCCAGTACATAGACAACAGACCAGCACATAGACAACAGACCAATACGTAGACAAAAAAACCAGCACGTAGACAAAAACCAGCACGTAGACAAAAAAGTGCTTGAAATGAATGAAGACACAAAATACTTGAGCACAAATGCAAAGACAATCTAGCGATGAGGCAGGTGAAGGATAAGAAAGAATAGTGTATAAATATTTATAAAATAATAATCAAGGGGTTTCACTGCAGGACATATGAATATCAGCAGTCTGTGCAAAATAAAGAGTGAATGTTAAACTGGAGATAGTCTCATGACATTATTCCGGAATGCACCACCAGGTGGCAGCAAACAGTAGTAGATCTGTGTTAACTGGTTTGGATGTTCTGGATGCTTTGTGATTTTTTGTAATATATGAGTCTTTTTTTTAAGGTATCAGCTTCAGTTTGGGTCGTTCAGGAAGACTTTTCACGCAGGCGGAAGTTGTGCTACATGGGAGTCTCTCTGCGTATCTTTTTTTCTGCTATTTCAAGACTTGTTATTAGAGTCTCCATGGGAACGAGACTTGTTTACCACCGGGATTTACTGATAATGCTCTCCAAATTCAAGATTATCAGTGAAAAAACACTTCAAATCCCAACAAAGTTGAAAGGAAAGAGATGAAGACGCAGGACAGGAGTGAAGCAGAGAGAAACGATGGAGATTTAAACTGTTTCTGTTGTGATGCAACTGCGATTGCTAACTAACAAAACTGATGAGCTCCAGGTGCTAACCGGATCTCGGAACGAATACAGAGTGCAGTTCTATGTGCTTCACCGAGACATGGCTGCATGAACACATCCCAGACTGTAATGCGTCTCTACACGGCTTCAAGATGGTCCGTGCAGACCGCAGTGAACAGCTCGGTGGAGACCTGGGGGGAGGTGGAGTCACAGTGCTGTTGGCCAGCGTTGGTGTTTGGATTTAAAATTAAATTAAAATTAAATTAAATTAAATAAAAATTAAATTAAAAACACCAATTTAAAAGTTGGTGTTTGGATGTTAAAATGACACGTCCAGGATGACCTGGACGTGTCGCTGTTGGGAAGAGGATCTGCACGGGAGACATGGAACTGCTAGCTTTTATCAGCTGCTCCACCAGAGAGGGCCCATCGTTCAGAGAC
>JBAMHV010000021.1:15505108-15558120 GCA_037177535.1 Pseudomugil gertrudae | reverse complement strand
AACTATTTTTTGTATTTAAAAAACTACTACAATTCGAATTTCCCTCTGGGATCAATAAAGTATTTTTCATTTCATTTAATTTTTCATTAATAATAATGTGGGAGATTACCTGAAATAAAATGGCTTCAGCTTTTTGAAAGTACAATAATATGTAATTCATAATTAGTTCTTAAAAGATGTTTTAGCTCAGATTTAATCAAGATGAGTCGCTATTTAAGTTACTGCTTTTTCTGGACAGTTCAAATTGTGTTTGTTTACATTTTGTAACAGTGTTATTTTGCAAAACATGCAAAGTGCTTTAAGCAAAATATGCACTTATGTCAATTTTATTATTTAGAAAGTAGAAATATTACACGACTTGTGTTTATAGACCTACCAAAGAACGAATAGAGACCCTTGATTCCCTCTCTGCCTCTTCTTTCTCTCTTCTCATCTCCTCCAGATCAGGAGTTGCATCATAAGCCCCTTTTAGACGAAGCAGACCTTGCAAATAGAGAATGAATGCAGACAGCTGTAGACATTATATGCAAAGGCTGTATGAATTAATTATTTGTATGTTTTTACTCTTTTTTACAAGTTCCTAAAAACCAAGGGGATTAAATTGAGGCATAATAATAACTTGTTAAGTAGCAGATTGCTTTAATTTAACAACAGTTTCATTAGTCTGGATAATATCTGCTTATTGTCCTTTTTTCTCTCTCTGTCTCTTCGCTAGTCTGTTACATTTAATCATTTTTAGCCAGTTAAACCAACTCTAACCAGGTTACAATGATTGTTAATGAAGGAAATGGCAAAATCATTCCATAAAATATGCTCTCATCCTATCATGTGATGTATGATTTTACATTCTCTTTGTTGAACTGTGATATATTTAAGTTTGGCAGAGACTATGGGCAGATTTCTTTCATTTTAAGATAACTTTTTTCTTCTGGCTTCTGTAGTTGTGCTTAGCTAAGCTACCCAGCAACAGCTGCTGTCTTAAAATTAGCAGATCAGAAATATAAAGTGGTGAATACAGTACTTCATATCATAGGTGGAAATAATATATAGAAAATCTGTAAGTGAATATGTGGTATTTTTTTTTACTTTTTTTAGCTTCTTGCTCCTTGCCCAGCAGGATATAAAGATACCGTGGACTCTCAGGACACAGAGGCAGCAAAAGGGACTGCAAAATAGCTGGGGAACCAGACAGCCCAAGCAACAGGGGCCACATCTCATCATTACCAAGAATGAAGTCCAAACCTATAACCTAAATCCAAACACAGATGCTAAAGCTTACATTCTCAGCATGTTCTAACATAAAAATTATGCTGTGCATGTGTTTGATAGTGACTCACCTGGCTGAGTAGGATGCCAGTGACAATAGCAAGCTGGTGTAAAGTTCCCAGAGCACCTCTATATGCTTTGGGTGCAATCTCTCCTATGTACATGGGCACTAACCCAGATGTCAACCCTGAAACACATATCATTAACTAATAGACTGAAACATGTACTTGTTAAAATATGGCAATGATTTCTTTCACCTTTCTCATTACACTGTATGAATTGAAGGTGAAAGCGTGGGATTTAATATACCGCAGTAGAAGCCCATAAGAGCTCTGCCTGAGATGACCATTATGTGTGGCTTCCACATCTTGCAAAGACCCATCAACAATCCAGCTGCTACAGCCAAAACATTTACCATTAGCATGCCCTTCACTCTGCAAAACACAAGTTGGTTGATTTATTAGCATGCACATGGTTATTATTTCCACACTTTATTTGTCCCATTGTGTCAGTATTATTTTATCCTTCTTGTCTCACCTGCCTTTCAGGTCTCCCACAAATCCTACTAAGAAGGAGGATAACATGCCACCAATGGAAAAGATGGAGACTGACAACGACCAGTACATGAGTACATCAGAGTGTTTTCCCACATCTGGGGCATCTGTTTCCTCTGTAATGTTTTCAAACTTCAAACCCAAGGCCCGGGCATAATGCCTTTCAATGACCTGGGACACAGATACATGTTTTATAAAAAACAGTTTTATATTACTGTCAATTAGGAACAATGGATTTCATTTAAACATGTTATAAATGACACATTGTTGCTTCTCAGCAAGGAAAATTTATCCTTACAACTTTTTGTCCTGTGGCCAAAATAGTAGCATTCAGATGAACCTTTCCACCAACCACAGATAATTAAAGAAAAAAACTTTGCATACCACAAAAAAGGTTTAAACAGTAACAAAGTAGCATTAAGAAGATACAAAGAAAAAGATTAATCTGCTTTTTATTTATAGTATAAACTGGAAGCAGAAAATGGATGGCTCAGCGAGGCTATCTAAACCAGTGTGTCACACAGCATTTACCTTCTGGGGTGCATTGATAACTCCAAGACTGTATCCATACTGTAGAGACCCCAGAGCTGCTGTGAACACAGCCACAACCAATGTACCTGTTAGCTGCTGCGGAAGCAAAAGGACAGCAGTTTGATAAAGACATACCCATTAACATGCACATGTACACCACCAAGGACATGAGTGTTTTATATGGACAAGTAAAAATAGCTACAGAAAAGTAGACAGCACTAATCTTTGACTAAATTTATTCTTATCTGTTTGAAATAAAGCTTGACAATGTAATATGTTACTCAACATAAAGAATGTATTTTAGAAAACATGCTAAGGATTCTCGTACTATACCTTGCCTGTCTCCATGATGAGTCCAGAGTGTTAGCAGGAGGCTGGTAATGATCAATGAAAGCTGTCTAATCACACAGTGTCCACACACTAATCGAATGACACAGGTTAGCACACATGCACATGGGAGCACACACACATTCTTACTGCAGATAGACATTTAGCAAACCAAACAAGTACCCAATCATTATCTGTAGATGCATAACTTTTAGAAGCTGCAGTTTCTTATCGTTGATGCTGCTAAGACATTGACAATAATATTTACTGTATATTTACTGTACGGTATATTATTATGGTACCCAAAAGAGGCTTCTTGTTAAAAAAAAATAACACCTAATTTATTTATTACTCTATCACTCTTGTTTTGTACACATACACGTGCTGTTCATTTTGCTTGACATCCAGGACATGCACACGCCTGCTGTTAATGATACACTTGAGGGGTGTACAAAGTCTGAGGGTCGAAGCTGATACAAATGTGCACAGTTGCAAAACATCTCATAAACAGATGCAGACACAGGGCCCAGTAATGCTAGTCTCATTTATTTCTCTCTTACAGCATCTCTTTTACAAAACAAAGAAATCGCAAAACAGGACATTAGTAATGCTCTTTTAAAATAAAGAAAACCCAAAATGAAACTGAATAAGGATTAAAGTAGAGACCTCGGCGTTAATGACGGTCTGCTTTTTCCAAAAAGAAAAAAAAAGGTGACTTCCATGGTGAACAAACAAATTAATAATGCCCCATTCACACTTGATCAGCAAACATACCCTCTGACGCATGCGTGTAAACCCAGGGAAGACAGTGGTTTCTTCAGCTCGGCTCTTTATTGCTAAAATGTTAGCTTGTTCAGGTCAGTGAACATTAAGCACAGCTACTGTATGGAAGTGTAAAAACCCCTTAAAATAGAAAACATTCAGTAATTAAAAATAATGTTTTTAAAATGAGCTGTAAAAAATGACTGAATTTGTTATGAGTAATTTTTCTTTTGTTAACCATAAAGAGGAATATACTGTAGAATGAATGGCAGCAGTTTTCCAGGTTTCTTTGGTTGTTATCTTGAAACCTCAGTCAGTGGATCTCCTGGTTATTGCAGTAGAGCAGAAATCCGCTGAGCCGAAAACAATAATCTGCAGTACACTTCTCTTCAAAGTGGACAAATCACAATTCCACTTTTACTAGAGTTAAAAAAAAAACAAATCTCACGTAACTTAATGGATTGCTTGAAGTATTTGGAAGGAGGGGTGGGGTTCATCACAGCAAATTTAGTTGCTTCCTTTCAAAGAACTAATAAAGTCTTGAAATTGTTATTGCACATTTGCAACAGAGGAGGAAAAATGATATAGCTATGTGTTAAACACAGAGATCTCAAAACACCTGTTAAAAAAAAGCGTAAAAATAAACATCAGTTATAATGTGAGCACATCGATCTTTTGGCCTCCATTTACGCTTTGCTTACATCATGCTAGGCACTGTACAAACAGTTAGGAGCCAAAAATCAGAAAAACCAAACAGGGACGACCATGATCCCAAACAAAAAGACACCACAGTTTTAAACGAGTGCTTCCACATGCACGCAACTATTTGGGATGAAAACTCGAATCCTGACAAGATCCATTTAGGAGGAGCTGTTTATATGCATCTACATGTGTTCAGTTGCTGTTGTTCAGACACACCAGCTCATAAACTTCATACTAAGAAGATAATATACCTCTGCATGTAAACAAACTCAACATTGCTTCAATCACATCAGGCAAACGTTCACACAAAGAATGAATTACTCGACTTGAACAGGAACCAATTCAATATCAAGTCAAAAACAGATACGTACACACACTCACACCCACTCCTGATTTCAGAGACACAGATGTGCTGTACATTTGAAACTTCAGAGACTGACCGACCCCAAACCGCTCCACAGAAAAATGAACAGAAAGTGATAGAATGAACGGAATGACACTCGCATTGTTCATTTAATATTACAGTATATCTGATGCAGCACCTTCAGAGTTTAAAGACGAGAGAGTGAAGAGTCGGAGGTCATGATGTTGGTGGGAGGAGTAACAGGAGGAGGACAAGGAGACAAAAGGAGGGCTGAAGACAGCATGAACCAGTGACTTCACTTTAAAGGGACAAAGACATCATACTTGCATATTTTTACAACACACTTGACAGCAGAGTATGTCGCGGTGTCTCTATCGGTGAAATACGATTGAACAGTAAATCACAACTCATTTTAGTCGGAGAATAGAACGACAGCATGGGGAGGACATGGAGGAGGAGGGGTGTGACAGACAGGGAGAGAAAAATCCATCAGGCTGACTGCTTCCCTCAGCTACATTTAGACTAGATTTGTCATCTCGCAGCTGGCCTCCCAGCACTGTCATATTGAGAGGTATAATTAAATTGGGATGAAATTCTATTCATTCCTTTCTGCTCCAGCCTCTGAGGTGTAGCTCGCAGAGAACAAGCTCGCATGGTGGGAAAATAAAGTGAGGAAAAGGGAAGAGACGTGTTGACTAAATCTACCAGGCAAGAGGAGAGGAGTTGATGCTTAAAAGGACGGGACAAAAGAGAAGAAGAAGTGTATCATTTGCTGAACACTTGAATGCACTGGTCCATTTGGTAAAAAAAGAGACAAAGGGGGAATTGAAGAAGGAAAAAAGATTACAGAGAAAGAGAGAAGACAATATTTGGAAAGTCAGTGGCACCAGTTTGCCAGTCAGTGGAGTTACAATGGCTTCTGCATGACCCGACTTAATCTAGAATAACTTGTCTCTTCACTATTTTCTTTTTTTTTTCTGAGAGTCTCTCCACTGTTAAGAGTTTATATATGGCGTCTCAGCCAATCAGCTTCTCTTGTGAGATGTGCGGTGGGCCGAAGGCGAGTCTGACTGTCTGACCGATGGAGAAGTGAGGCAGAGTGGACAAGGAGACACATCACCAGTTCATCATAGAGTTTCTGTTGAGTGTCATGAAGAAAACTTGGCTGCTTCCTCCCGAACGCACAGATGCAAAAAATACCTGGAGAAAAAAGGAAAGAAGGACTGAACACAGGGGAGGTGTTTTGTCTACCATGTGTCAGCAAGGAAGAAAAAAACATAACTTCTCCTGAAATTATTACTAAGTAAGAAGTAATACGATACAATAAATGTGTGTTTTTAATACTTTCCTCTATAAGTGAATTCTGCAAAAGCCAGTGTTAGTGATATTAAAGGGTGCAGCTGTGTTTTTTTGGCATGGACACACTTGCATGGACAACTTTGCTGTGTGATGCTAGCAGTGACTGAGAAGCATATATTGGTGTTTTGGAGATAATCGAGGTCACTTTGCTTCTTTTAGCAGGACAATATCAGATGCCAAAATGTTTTTTTTTATTAAATTTTTCCTATCCTGAATTTTTGGGAAATAAAACCAATATTTTAGTGACAGTTTGTTTTGCTACTTATCATACTGATTCCAGATAAATTAGAGTATTAATGATAATATACGGAACACACAGTTGCATCTTTGCAATATAAACCAAAGTTATTGATGAAAAATGATGTTTTAAACTTTGGTATTTACCTTGTCGTTCCGCTCACACAGGAATTTGAGTCTTTGGGCTCTCTTGTGCATGAAGACTCCATCCAGATGGCCTGTTTCCACAGACCGGATCTCTATGGCTTTCTCACCCCAGCCCATTATCTGATTAGAATGGATATAGGCTAAAAAAAAAAAAAAAAAAGGTAAAATGTTGTCTTTCGTGGAAACATTTAAATATATATCTAAAATCATTTGTAATAATGTTTTATTTAATAAAAAAATGTTTTTTCAGAGGTTTTAATGATAATTCGAAAAGCTGTTGGGGCCAAATACTGAAATCTTGCAAGTTAATTTCACGAGGTAAGACTGAGTTTCTAGAGATAGTGTTCTGAATATCTCATTGAGTAAAAACGGTGGACTCAATCATTCAGATGTTTACAGTCCACTAGTTTACAAGTGTAATTCCCCACCTTGCCACAAGAGGGCAGTAAAATACAGGAAATGTTTAATTGAAACAATGTCAACGTTTAGACGACTCCTTCGCTCTTCTTTTCCATGTCATCGTCATTATCTATATACCATAATTAATGATTGGTGAAATGTAATTTTACCCTTTTTTCTTAATATCACTACGAAGGCTTCTTTTTTTTTTTTAGCCAGCAGCTTGTGAGGCATTGCAGTGGAGGTTGATGTTATACATTGTGTCTGAAGACAATTAAACACTAAATGAACTCCATTAGCGTAGTTCTGAGAGACCTCAAAACACTTTTGATCAACAATAGACTTCAGGATTCTCATATTGGAACACATTTTTATAGACCATACAGCATTTAGCTTTGTTATTAGAATGTTTGTTTTATATTCTGCAACTTCCATGAGCAATGCAAAGGCATTTGTGGCAGAACCTGATTTTTTTCCCATCTGTTTATTTTTGTTAGCACAGTCAACAGCTGATGTCCTCCAACATTTGTTTGGATAGGTCCTTTCAGAATAAAATGGATGCTGCTGACAGATCATTTTAAAGCTAATATAATCTATTTATATTCACTAAATACATGTATATAGGGGGTAAGTATGTATGAGACATACCAACAGAGGTAGGCATCTCTCCCCATTGTAGCACCACATCCTTAGTAATTCGACCATAGGTGTTGACATAGACACCTTCGTCCTCGTAACACAGCAGCATTTCCATTCCATCAGTCTTAGGCAGGACCACGATGGCATGGGGCGTCACCTGGCTCTGGATCTAACACCGATACAGACACGAACATTTCAGAGGCTTTAATTAAATCTGCTAGGTTTAATCCTAATCTACTTTCGATTAAAATATTATAAGAGACTTCATCTGTAGAATTTTAATGCAGCTGAATTTGACTGGATCTGCTATATGGTATCATTTGTATACATTTTTTTAAAAAGCTGTGAACAGGAAAAAAAACTTTGGTTTGCTGAAAATCTTATTTACACTAGTTTATCAGACTGCATTTAATACAAATAACATCAGAAGGCATGAAAAGAGGATCACACACTGCAAAAGAGCCAAAATCTGCACACTTACAGAGAATGTGAATTAATGAACAAACCTGTTACTAGTCCTACCAGATTCCCATGATGTATAACATAGAGACTACATTTCAGAAGCACAACAGCTTGTGAAAAAACTCATCTTATCCCATAAAAAAGTGCTTTTGCACAAGTGCTCACAAATTCAAAATGGCATATATGTATTGCCACACTTCTGCTTACTCTGCCAGCATCAAGGAGGTAAGTTTGTCAGTACTTTATCACACCGGGGTGATGTTTTAGTGAAGATAAGTGCAGCTTTACTATTGCAACCACAGTTTAACAGGGAATAATGCAAATCATTCAAAAGAATGTGTGATTTAAATGCTTTAACTATTTCAGTTTCCTTCTTTTATCTTATTTTTTGCTGGCAATAAACTGATTGGTTGAGAGCTTTGCAATGTTTGCTGTGGATAAGACACATTTTTTCACTCAGAAACACTAATATCTGGTTAAGTTATGAGTTAATGTCTACTCTAGTGAATTAAACTGCACATAGACACGTAATGCTATTGTGTATCAATGACGGGGGTTTTGCTACATATCTACAGATCTAGTCTAGCGGATGGGGGGGGCTGAATGTCACCTTCATTTGTTTGGAACACTGGAGGAGAGGTTGGTGGGGGAAGGAGAGAGAGAAAAGGCATGAGTGAAGGATGGACACAGTAAAAAGGCCACAGTAATAAAAGCAATCAATAAAAAATATCATGGTGAGAAACCTCTCATCATGCTAAACATTTATTTTTCTTTTGGTTTTGTACAATTTGGATTTTAGAGTGGGAAGAAAGAGCGTGAGGTAAAGGTGTGAGCAGTTTATTCCACCCCCTTCATAACGTTTACTAAGTTCCCAAACCTGATTAGCTTGTTCGGGTGGCAGTTTGTTTTTATTCTTCATTATAAAAACCAAGGTCATAAAATCTTTTTTAAATTAATTCAACATGTGTTATTGTCTATGGGCTCATAAAAAGACACCTCAGTGTGTGTAGACACTTAAAAAAAAGGAAGATGGTGGTCTCTAACCCAGGGTAATAATCCTAAAAAAAAATAATTTCCACATTTAAATCTCCAAAATGGACAGGAAGGGGCACATGGCACATTACAGTCCTTAAAACAGATGGACCTAATCTCAAAATAGAAGTGAATCTTAGGGCTAAAATTACTTTAAAAATGAAAGGAAACGTTTAATACTGATATTAGCTAAATATGGTGTTTTATTTGCCAACAGGTGTTCATAAACCTTAAACTTGTCTTAATTTTTCTTCATTTATTATAGATTAAAATAAATCACAGATGTAAATATGATGACAATAATGATTAAACTGCCACCAAAAAGCTAACGTGTGAACAGGGGCAAACAGGAATCAAAACTACTCTGCATGATAGTACTTGATCTGCATTCAGGCATGCATCAGGGAGCAGGAATCCTTCCAAGCGTTTCATAACCAGTCACTGAATGATCAGTAAGAGAAAAACACTTCCTTAGAAAATGTGAGTGTTCCTTCTTTATGTTCTGTAACATGATCTCTTAAACTGGGATTTGTGTTCTGTCACAACAACATTGGTGGTCCAAGCCCATCGCACCATATTTAGCAAACTAAAAATAGTTTGAATAAAGTACAAAACCTATATATCTAAAAAAAACTTGTGTAAATAATCTAATTGTTCCACAGTAAATAATAGGCATTTTAAATTACAATCCCCACGTGACAGCATGAGCTACAGGTGACCTTCATTACTCAAAACAACATCCAGTAGTAAGAGTAGGACCTTTTAGAAGTCATCCTAACTTAGAACTCCAGCCAGGGTGCGCATTAAGTAAGAAAAAAGAAAAAAAGATCAACAGAGACATGTATAAACACTCTGCTTACATGTGAGGGGATGTAGATGTCATAAGGATTGCCTGAATCCACATCAATTACATGGAAGCCCACACTGGAGCCATAGATGACCTTTAATCTCTGACCTTCCTCCACCGTCAGGTCAACCAGCTGCGGGCGGTGCTGCAACTCAGTGAATGACTGAGAGTCAGAAAGCAAAAGGAGAGTTAAGGAAACAATCTGGAGCATAGAGATGATCATTAAAATACACATTAAACATTTATGTTGTACACCTGTTTTTTACACATAACTGTATTGACAAAAATATGCTTATTTTTACTTCTGTACCTTAAAGGCCATGAACTTGTGGTAGGGTTTGGGTGCCCAGGCATATATTTCTACAGAGTTCTTCAGCGCAATCACCAGGAATTTAATCCTCTCATATTTAACTGGAAACATGACAAAGGGAAATACACATTTTTAAGCACATAATAGATAGAAGGGTTAATCTTTTTCCCCCTTAAACTCTGCTCTGAGAAGCGCTTAGTGAGGTATGATTATGTTTGATAGCTTTTTTTTCTTTTTGGCCCCAGATCCAGTGTAAAACAAAGAAACCATGCCAGCTCCATTAATTTTCGCATAGGTCAGGCAAAAATTAGTGTCTGGTTAACAGGGAGGAACAAAATGAAAGGAACAGGGTTGACTACTGCGGAGCTCATGTTCAACGTCCGGTTGCTGCTTGCCTTGAAGTATAATTTGCATATTAAAAGATGATAAACTTTTCCTGTTTGGTGTGATGACGTGTTTTTGTTTTTCATTGTAATGCAATGACTGTTCACAAGACAACCCATGCTTTCTATATCCAAAATGTTAGAACACACTTTTTATTCATCATCACCAAATTCCCTCTTTTCCCCCTTTTTGTTTTAACCACATACTCTAAAACATAATATCTGCCTATTTTACAATGTTCTTAGTGTCTGGTTTTTTTTGTGAACTAACTGCAAAACAAAGATAGCGCAAAAAACTAAATAGGTTTATTAGGAAAAAATTAGGGCATTATGTTACATTATATAAAAGGTTCTTACCAACTTTATAATGCACGCAGCCCTCTAGCTCTCCTACAGTAATCCAACCTTGCTTCTTCTCAACTTCTGGGTCATTGTGTAATATTCTGTTCCTCAACCAGGACAAATAGTAGACACGCAACTTATTCTTTTTCCCTGAAAGAGATCAGAAAAGCACAGAAATTAACCTTTAGTTTACTGTAATAAAAACATAAATGACAAACTGTATGTCGCAGTTGAAGAGAACTGGTGACTGAATGTGGTGATGATGCCTCATGACTTAAACAAAGGATGTGAAAGCAAATCGTTTTCTCTCAGTAAAATGTGTGGAAGGGCATTCATGTATGAGCATGCAGAGCATAAACACTGAATGATAAACCAACCAGATATGGTGACTAGCACGTTGAGGCCCTCCAGCACATCCATTTGTAGGAAGCGCCGCCTTGTAATCAGGTTGTAGACTTTTCCCTGTCCACTTCGGTCAAGCAGCATCAGACCATTTTCTGTTCCCACCAAGAGGTTCACACCTAAAATCATACAAACAAGATTTAGAGATTCAGAAAGTAAAACATAAGAGCAGGGGACATTTAAGAAAGTATTGTCTTGTGTATTGTTGAGGATAAATGATCCTACCCCAGAGTGCAGCACACAGTATCTCGGAGTTGAAGCGCTTTTTGTATTTTCGGATCTCTGGTGTGTCACTGTGGGGCCTGATGTTTGTGGGGTTGACATTCACCACAGAGATCTTTCTGGCTTCATTGAGTCGGGCCTGCTCCTGCCTCAGCAGCTCGTTGGCAAACATAGCTGGGATTACACAGAAAGATTCAGAAAGACACCTTTTTTATTGTTGTTTTTGCAACTAACAGCAGCAAAGATGCTAAACCAACACAAACACTAATGATTTCCTTTTAAAATATGTGAGAAAATACAAAAGAAGTATATAAAACCTGCATAAATATACATATAAAATAAACTTATAAAGCCTACCTGCAGCTGAGTTCTCATTTTCATCGCTAGGGGAGGTTTGATAGACCCGCGGATCAACAAAAGGGGTAAATGATGCTTTGGACCCACCCATACCAAACTGAAAAACACAAGACAGAGATTCCCATATATAGCAGCAGAGACACACATAGTTTTTATGAATGAGCAGCTTAACTTAGTTTGGCATGTCTGACCTCAGCCATGTCACTCAGCTCCTGCAGGGCAGAGGCAGGTGTGGCTGAGGGAGAGTTGCTTTGTTGAACGAGGTCAGGGAGATTGCCATGGTTACCATGATTCCCAAACCCATTGCTTTCAGTGTGACCTCCTCTCCTCTTATCCGCCTGAGAATAGCAAGAGTTGAGAAAAAATAATGTGAAGTAGCAAAGAAGACTAAAAAAGTTTAGCTTAATGCTGGAATATAAATAAATATCTTTTTGGTCTCCTGCCTAAATCCTTTCAACTTTTGTGTGTGCAAGCCTAAGTGTGAATGTGTGTATGTGTGTTCACATTCATCACCTCTCCCATCACCAGAGTCCCGTCCTTGGAGCTATTATAGGCATCTCCTAGATTGTCCTCTGCCAGCCCTCCATGCGACTCACTACTGCTCTGCACTGCTGGCCTGCAACACACACGCTCCATCATTTACAAACAAATTCTGCAAAAGCTATGCTGACAAGCTTCTGGCATGGCGCGTATCCCAAACACAAGCACACCCCAGAATAAATTAACAGTGACAGGTCCGACTTTGTGAAAACAGAAAGAGATAAAGAATACATGCAGAGAAGACAACTTACATGATGCGGGGGATGTCGCTAACAGCAACAGTGCCATCGTGCCCCACCGTCTCCCCATCCTCATCACTGCTCTCTGACTCTTCGCTAGAGGATGAGTAGTCTGTGACCTTTATCAGAACAACAAGTAAAATCCAAAACTTTTAATAAGGATATGACCCTCTATTTCAAAACAACTGGGGTTATGTCTCACTCATCGCTGAAACCTATTTAGAGACTGTAATAAAGTCTGTCTGAGAGTCTGCAGGAAATTATTTTTATTCAACAAATTGAGCCTAGTTCTGATGTTTGCATCTTTAGTTCTCATTCGGACAAAGGTCACAAAGAAAACGTGACTTCTGGTTAGTTGAATGTTCATTTTTGGTCATTTGTGTGTGTATGCATGCTGAATATCTGCAGTTCCAATGAAATTAAATCATGTTTCCATTTGTCTTATTTAGGCTTTTTTGTTTTCCAGAAGCTGGTTTAAAAAGAAACACTTTTATGAAGGTGATTTTCAAGCTTTGCCTATGCTTAACTTTTGAAAGCACATCCCACCTTGCTACTAGTCCCATGGCAACATTAGGTTGAATAGCTCCTCTGGGTCTCAAAGATGAAGCCAAAATGAAAATGTCAACAAAGCATTTTGTTGTTGCAACCAGCAGTGGAAACTCCTCTGGTGAATAAATAAATGACTGAATGGATGGATAAACATTTCAATAAGGAAATGACTAATTCTCATTTAATCTTTAACAAATCTACCATTAATAATTACTTTACAGTCTTATTAATTAGTTTTTTTAAAGCACATTTGATCATTTATGGTATAATTACAGTTGAATAATC
This sequence comes from Pseudomugil gertrudae, assembly GCA_037177535.1. Lineage (NCBI taxonomy): Eukaryota > Metazoa > Chordata > Actinopteri > Atheriniformes > Pseudomugilidae > Pseudomugil > Pseudomugil gertrudae. The sequence continues at coordinate 15,544,863 of JBAMHV010000021.1, read as the reverse complement.
AATACGGTCTTCCCAATCACTTATCAAATGATTTTCCCAAATCAAAATGGAACAAATAACTCATAATCAATGTAATGTATAAAAGATTATTGCATTGTGGCAGCAATAATACAGCAGTAACAGTGTGAAGTGCAGATATCTCTCTTATTATCTATCTAACAAACATCACTCTACCTTGACAGGAGGTCGGCTTCCTTCCTCTACCCTCAGCTCTCTCAGTTCTTTTGCCAAAGCACTCAAGTCCTAAAACATGGAGCAGAAGAGGAGAGACAAGAAAAGTCCTTTAGTTCATCAGTGCTGTACCATTAGTCTATAAACCTGAGAACCTAATCACAAACAAGGCCACATGGGGCAAAGAGGATCAAAAAGTAGGACAAGCCATCAGCAGCATGACAAGAGAACGACTAATGTGTTGTCACACACACATTGGAGCCTGTAAACATAGCTGTTACAGAACAAGAGTGCTGATTTAAGAACATTGTAAACTCGTAAGAATTGTTTGGCGTGATGACAATCAGCACTTTTATTCCCTCACAGGCAAAAGTGGACTTTAAGAAGACAATTCATAAGAGAAGAGAAAGACAGAATCCAGGCTGATGTTATACTGATGGGCTGCATCACTGTTTTACAATCATCCACATGCTGACTGGCCCGTTCTTCCTCCCCTCCCACTCCTCCCCCATCATCCCAGCCAATGGATCAGACCAATTCATGCAGACGGAGGGGGAAGAGCACCATCACGCGCGGTTAGCTTACCAGCTCCTCCTGACCAGTAACCATGACAACAAAGAAACAGGAAAAGAGATTGTTCAGGTGCTTGACAGTTCAGCTTACACACATATCCACACATTCATGCATATATACATGTATACATGTGAATCTGCTCAAGCACACACCCACATACGCTCTCTCAGGTATGTGTGTCAAAGCACACATGCACTGTCATTGCCATCGCATCCTGGTACTTCAGAGTTGACTGAAAAAAAGCCAACTTCTTATGAAACTATCTAACTCCATCATGCCAGGAGAAGAAGAGGGACTCTGCTGATTGAGGCAAAGGAAAACTTGGGATAGAGAAAGGGGGACTTGATGGTCACTAACCTCATCTATGGCTTTCTTATAGCTCTGAAGAATGGGAGGAAAATAAAAGGCAGAGACAGAAATAGAGAGAGCAGGTGAATAGTAGAAAAAAAGAGAAAGAAGCCTGCTAAATACTCCCAGGGAAGAGATCGCTGTGATAAAAAGCGAGCGTGTCAATGTGTTAAAAGCTTAAAACTCACAGCAGGTCTGCTGGGTCTGGCTGATTCACGGCCTTCTTCCTGTTTAGGTTTAGCCTCCTGATTGGCTCCTGGAGGGGATCTGTCCTGCTTGGTTTGGCCTAAAACAACAACGATGACAACAAATAGCAGAGATCAAATATCAATTTATACAGAAATGAAAAGCTAGTCTCTGAGCCAGAATTGATTCTGTTTGTCACAATGCTCGAAAATGTTCATATCAGTTTTTGAAAAGGAAAACTAATCTTTACTTCCACCATGTGTCAGAGACAGGCCCCTGCATATCTTAACTGGCCAGTTGTTTGACACATCCTGCTATCTCCCTGTCTTATTTCCTCTCCTGTATCACTCCCGAGGCTGAGACCAACAGGGCACATCAGACAGGTTGATCAGAGCAGAACTGAAACTCACAATATCCTGCTGAAAGACTTGCTTCTCTTTGCACAAAATCACTCATTTGGGCATTGCAAGCAAAACATGTAGATGTGCCAGCTCATGTGTGCGCATGTATTTATTAGTGTAAGCTTGTGTGTTCAAGAATATGTATCATGTGTTTTTTAAAATGTACCTTTCCTTTCGGCTGAGCCTCCCTGAGATGAAGGGGAGGAGGAGGATGAGGAGTTGGAGGACGTTCTTTGCAGCATGGCGTCCAAAGAAAGCTCAGAGCGCCGCAGGTCTGGATTACTGAAACAGGATGAAAACATTTTCACTTCCCTTGTTGTGTGCTGTACACCATCAAAGGCAACTGCTTCCCAAAATAGAGTCAGTGCATTATGGTGGGATTTGAATGGAAAAAGTCTGCTAAACAATGTGGACATTCAAACTAATTCAAAGATTAAGTATTAGTATGTGTTTTTAACATAATGAGGAATAACACAAGAGCTCATTTAGATAAGAAAAATAAGCAGTTTTGTTAAAGCAACTTTGTTATTAAGGTATACCTAGCACGTATGAGCTGAGAACCTGAACGGGGGCCCAGACCGACACCGCCATTTGGAGAGTTCTTCCTAACCAGTGCAGGAGAAATGGATGTGGTCCTCTGGGGGACCTGAATATTCACAAAACATGCACAAAACAGATTAACACAGCTTGGATAATGGTACCCTCTTAAAATACAGAGACGGGAAGATTTAACAACAGTGATGCTCTGCAAGACAGGAGAGGTTCAAAAATCTAATGAGACATTTGGTGATAGAAATAAAATATAAAAGACATAATTTTTATTTCAGCATATTAGGACATAAACCTATTTGTTCCAATCTGAGCTGGTCTGTGGAGAAAATAATCATATTGTAGATTTGCAGAGTTTTACACATCTTTGTTGATCCATTTTATAATATAGCGGCTATACAATTATCCTGCTTATTATCATAAATAATATAATAATGCTATCCGCCTTGCTTTATATATCTGAGAAAACCTTGTATGTTGACAAGATAATATGTCAAAGAAGATTTAAAATGACATTCAATTTAGCAAATATGGTGGCTTGGTTTAAAAATCAACTAGTTAAAGAATTCAACTGGAGGCAATGTCAGACTTGAGCTGAATATAGAGTATATACAGAGTATAAAAGTCTGCCAGTTATCGACCTTGGGAGGAATATCCTCTTCTCTCAGCCAAGCAGCCCTGTCCCGATCTTTGTCCCTGTCTTTATCCCGTTCCTCCCTTCCAATAATGCGCTGAGGTGGTCCAGGGGTGTCAGAGGTAGGGTCTGAGTTCTGACGGGGCATCTCAGGCCTTGGAGAGGCTGCACTGACGCCCTCACTTATAGCTGAGCCCGTCTGGTCCTGCAGAGACTGAGATCCGGACATGGAGCTGGTATGGGTCTTTACAGGAACCAGGTGAGCCATCTGTAGGGAGGGAAAGGACGGAAAAGAAGGAAAAGGGAGTAGTGGATGGGTGAGGTGGATTGGAAAAGATGGGAGATGGATGGAACAGTTGTTCAATGGCATAAAGATTTGGGTAAACAAAAACAAAAGAGGTTATGGTGGAGACAGCAACAATTTATAAACAATAGATGAGTAGAAGAAAATGAAAATGAGAATGAAATGGAGATTTATAGGAAAGGAGAAGAATAGGAAACAAAGGAGGGAGACAAAAATGGCCGATAAAGACTAACTGATAAGAAAGACCTAAAACTTTAAAGAGAGGGAGCAAGAAGCAAAGAGGTGTGTGACTGTCGGGAAATACCAGTGTTAAGAAACCCACCACACATTCACATGCTTCCCTCAGCTCACGCATACCCAGTCACACACACCTGTGGTTCGATGGAGCGGTGGATGGGTGGGGTGCGGGCGGGCTGCATGCCCCCACTGCTGAAGGACTCTGAGCGGGGAGGGAGGGAGGGGTCGGAGATGCGGTTGGACACTTTGTGTTGCAGCGCTGGGGAGCTCTGTCTGTTCAGCTTAGATCGCTCCTCCACCTGAGACAAGTCACATACCACTGTCACTCACAGCACAGCACAACACAACCAATCACCACACTTCACCTACAAAGGTTTTCACCTCCCACACCCCCCCATGCACCTCTACAAGCCACAACACAATCTTAGGATCTCTCAGCTCTGTAGGACAATATGAGGACAATTGCAAGAGCAAGCAGTTAGTTAGTCACTTCGGCATACATGTGATTTTCTAGTTTTGCATTACATCCCTCATCGCACTCCTCCTCAGTGGAGGAGTGCGATGAGGGTGCCTTGAAAGTCTTTTTTCACAATTCTTCACTTCAAATTTACCATATAATTTCTGTGATTCTCATCAAGAATTCACTGGAGAGCCTCATCAAAAGAAATCTATAATCTAAAGTGACAGAATGTCACGTCGGCTTCTCTATGTCCAATACAATCTGCCAAATCTTTGTTTCCCCCATCATTGTGGCTGTGCGTCTTTCGTCCTACATACAGCTGAGGAGTAAGAGTGCCTGATGACTGTCGGAAAAGGTCAAGAATGATCTCTAATCTTCTTTAGCATGACATTGAAACCAGCATAATGGATTTGATTTTGTGCAAAAAGCATTGTGCACATATACAAAGCCATTTGTTATTGCTTCTATTCGTAAATGTATTTATATGCATTTCCAGAGATCTTCAGGAGTTTTAATATGCGGAAAAGCACAGGTTTGTGTGAAAAAGGAAGAAAGCTCCTCTTGCCAAAGTAATCTGATTATCAGATTATCTGTTGTGCAGCAAGAGAAGGCTTCAAGGAACACTCCCAGCTGCCAAAATCACACTATCACTCTTTAAAAAGCCTACTCAATAGGTTGAGGCTTGAATTATGGCTTAGTAGGGCACAGTTTTGGTAGAACCCAGGTAAGCATAAGGTCCTATATACAATTGAATACAATATAAGAAGAATGTGGATTTTATCTGGTCTTAAAATGAGTTCATGGGTTAATAGTTCCTACCATCACCATTTACAGGAAAATTGTTAATAATTGTTTTTGTACAAAGTTTTGAATTTCTCACATCTTCATGGAGGAATTTTTGCAACACCTGAATACTTTTCTATTTATTCTGTAGTAGATTACATGGAGGGGAATAAAAACCCAGATTTTAGAATACTTTAATATATGGAAGATTTCATGATCAATTCAATGATTTTAAGATGCCCTGGTCTGGCTACAAAATTAGCCCATATCATCACCCCTCCAGTACTGTGTTTGGCAGGTGTTTGTGTTGATATACTACGTTTGTTTTGGTTTTCATGCCAAACTGTAAATCATGGCCAAATATTTCCACTTTGTTCTTCTCTGTATATAGTGAAACCTTGTAGCATCTTAATGCAACTTTGATAGGCAGCAACATTTGCCTCTTCAATAATCACTGAAGTTTTATGACCTGGTTAGGATCAAATTAGAGGGTTTATTTTCTTTTCCAGATGACTTTACATGTGCAGTGAGAGCTATCCTATTTAGAGGCTTTCTGTAAATCCACGTGAGCTCATAATCTAGCAGGATTAATTTGACATTATGACCTGGGTCAAAAACAACCAACCAAACAAAATAAAACTATGCAATACTGTGTCATAGCTCAAAACTGTTTAAGGTGCCTGCAAAAACATCTTCTGTAGATTCATCATGACACTTTCTGTTAGCTGTTCACATGAACTACTGGTGAAGAAATCAGCTGTAGTCACACAATGCCAAAAGAACTAATGTAAAAGAATCATTTGGCGGCTCAGGAGAAGTAGTCCCTCAGTCGCAGTCGAGGTTGTTCTGTGAAAGCATTGTGTGGTCAAAAGTTAGGGTAAACATTAACTAACCTACAAGGAATTAAGAGATTAGGATTAGTAAAGCCCTTTAGACAAGGAAAAAACTTTTGGGTAGCAATGTACAAATCTTTATTAAGTACCCAAAAATTTTCTTTCTGTTAATGAAGAAAAGTCAGATTAGTGGTTCATTGTAGACAAATAAAAAAAAAGAAGCCTCTTTTAAAGAATATGTTACATTAAGGGATCCCATCACCACTTGGCCAGCACCCATCACCAAACTGGAGTTAGATTAGGTACATCACTAACCTAAAAGGTATAGGATGATGGGTATCTCCGCTGATATTATACACAATATGTACAGGAGCAGGTCCCCCATGGTGTATTATGGGGCACAGGGTGATAAAAGATACTATAGGGAGCTGGGGAACTGGTGTTGGGTTCACGCTTATTAAGCTATTTACATTTTAAAGTGGTCTCAGACTACTTGTGAAAACTACCACCTCTCACCTCTGAATCTCAGTCCCAGTTGAAAAAATTTCAACATAAATAAGAATCAATTAAAATACAAAATTAGTAAGAAAAAATGATTAATCCAGTTTATAAAGATAAAAGTAAATATGTTATATTTTATGTACACCAAGTGTGTTTATGTATCATTTGCTACTTTAACGTGAGGATTTCTAAAGAATGAGGGTACATCAGATTGTATGTGTGTGTGTGTGTGTGTATATATATATATATCATATAAACCAGGTGTTTAGATCTATTAATTTGTATCTACATTTTGGTTAAGAGACAGTAAGTAAGGATTAAAATGTCATTATGTGTGTGTGTGTGTGTGTGTTGTAGGGGGCCATATTTTGCAAAATTATATTATTGTTGTGCAGTGTGTGTTCTTAATTTAATAACTTGATGTGTGAAAGTTTAACTGTAACTTAACCTGTTTTTATTATGTTAAGCACTTTGTGTTGCATATGCATGAAAAGTGCTCTATAAATAAAGTTTTTTATTTTTTATATACATATATATAAACACACACACTTTGATTTTGGTAATTAATCATTACCTATTGCATTTGAATCTAAAGCGACAAAAGAGATTCGAGAAACAAACCTTCCTTATGGTAGCAACCAGGGAATATGTAATTTCACTTATAAATATATTAGTATGTATAGGTGTGCTTGTGTTTGTATTTGTTTGTTTGTTTTTTTCTATGTGTTCTTTTGAAGAAGAGTTTAACACTCTGCTTCAACAGATTCCTGGACTAACTGGGACTAGGGTTCAAAGGGAGAGCTGCGTGAGGAGCAGGGAGGCGATATACAGATGGGAATGTATAGCTGCTGGGGTTGGAGGGTGGCATTTAAAGGGGGAGAATATTCAACATTCAAAAGCCTGTCAGGGGACTTGTTTAATTTAGGAAATATACCACCAAAGTTTGATGGTGATGTGGTTGGTGACGGTGAGCGAGAGGAGGAAGACAAAGGGGTGTGAGGAGAAATACCCACAATAAAAACTGGACTCTTTTCACGGAGCAAGTGTTCAAAGGAGGCACCGGGCAATAGAGTACAGGTAGGCAAGTCAGATCTGAATACGCCTACAAAACCAGAAGCACTAAGATCCGACATGGAGTGGCTACCTCTAATTGCACCCTGACGGTCTCCTTCACAGCTCTGTTTCATACCAGAAGGGCAATGGAAGTAGCCGTCATCTGGAAGTTTGAGAAAATTGCTGCTGCCTGAGCATGGTGAATAAGAGTTCCGTCTGGGTAGGGCTGAGTAGAGGGCATTTACAGGGAAGGACTGGGAAAGGGGGTCAGTTTGGTCAAATTCCTCCAAATCATAGGGTACTCTGAGGTTTTCTTGACTGACACATGGCTTCAGATTGTTGCGCCACCCTCCTTTGACTTCATGTTCTATGTCTACATCTATTCTATAGGAAGGTGAATGTGACCTGGAGCGATATAGACCACGGACCTGTTTCTCTGTGGAATTGGAAACAGAGTTGGATTTGGGCTTGGAAATCTGGACTTGTCCACTAGCCTGAATAACCCTACCCTGTTGGTCTGGAGGAAATATACCCTGGGTGTCTGCCTTACAGGGGGGCTGACAGGAGTCTTGTTGATTACTTGGTCCAGATAGGCAAAGCTTGGGATGTGAGTTAGACTGACTGACTGGCCTTTGACCAAAAATCTCTTTATTGCTCTTATTAGGGCCCTTGTTGTTTTTCTGAACAGACCTTGGGCAATGAACAGGCCCTGGACTATGTCCCCTCTGATTGTTCCTCCTGAACTGTCTGACATGCTGACCAATCTCCTCCTTTAACTTTGGGTCTAAGTGTTCCCCAGGATCTGATAAAACACATATTTGAGGGAAGGTGGGGGAGAGGAGCTGGGCACCAGGGGATTGGCATGGCTTAACACCCTGAGCTCTGGGTTGGCCATGAGAGTAGGAGGCTGAAACTGGCTGGTTGAATAACTGGTGATGTCGAAGTTCGGAGCAAGGTGGGTTACCATGAGCATGCTGCTGCTTCTGGACCTAGGAGTCAGAGTCAGAGGAGGGTCAGCAGAATAGCAAACACACACACACTGCAATTATAAGAACACTAAGTATCATTAGTGTCAGATTGTGAGGTCTTGCAACTATTTCTTTCATGAGACTGATTCTTCTAATTGGACCTGCTGAATAATTCACAGTTATTCACAACAAATAAAGGCCTCTTAATCTCCATTTTGAAAAGATTTCTGGACATTTTCACATTCCAATCACAACTTTCCTTACATTCAAATCAGCATGCATGTCTCTCCACATCCTCCCATGCATGTTGTGACTTACTTCTTTAGCCCAGGCAGGCTTGTCATTAGGATTATTGACATCCTTGTAGTGGTAAAGCTGTTTCTTCTCTGCTTGCCTTCCCTCCTGCTGTTGCTGTTGTAGAGACACCAGGTAGGCTCTCTCCTGCTGGAGTTGTCTCTGCAGACGCTCTGCCTGCCGTTGCTCCTCGATCTGCTTCCGTTTGTACTCCTGGAGAAAGAAAGGGGAAAGGTGAATGACAGGAAGGAAATGTTATGAAACACAAGAGGAGAGGCAGGAAGTAAGATTTGGATGGAAGCAGGTAAGTGATTATGTTGCCAGCACTGATAAAACTGCAGGGGAGAAACACAAATACTAATAATTGAAATCACATTTGGATTGTTGGCACACTAATGGCAGTTATAATAATGACACATACATACAACATGTTAAACTTGATAAAAGGTGTTACTACATAAAACATATTAAGTTGCATTATTTGACACTGAGGCACTGAGAGAAACACTATAAAAAACAACAAAGCCCTATTTATCTCTATTTGTGCCAGCTAGAAGGATATATTTGCACCTTCTGGGGAAGCCTTTGAAATCCAGCCAGCATAATGACACCATACATGCAATCAGGGATCAGAATAAATCAGCACAAGCATCCGCTTCACATTTTGTCAAATCAGCTAACTAGCTGAGGGGCTCAGGCTGCAGATTTCTCTGCAGTCAGTTTCTTCTGTTCAAGCTTCCCTTAGGTGCATGCAGTGAGGATGGGGACCACACAGCATAGATGGGTAGCAGTAGGGGGTGTGGGTGGGGGGGAGGGGGTACTTTGGTTACCAGTAATAAAGCCTGTTCTTGCAGTAGCTGCTGCTGGAGAATCTCTAACTGCCTCTGTTCCTCTTCCAGTTGTCTACGGATATACTCCTGAGCAGCATGTCAGAACAAGGAGAGAGAAATACTTTGAGAGGGAAAAAAAGCTTGGAAATCTGGAAAAGCCACACAGAAAAGCAGGAAAGGCTGAGACTGAGAAGAAATAGAACAGATAATCTCTTGAGGTGACTGTTAATTAGATTTAAAAAAAAAATAGCAAATGAAAACAAAGCATTTGTTTAAGAGGCTTGAGGTTATATTTACAAATCAGTAAGAAAATGTGGGAGGGCAGAAACAGAGCGTTAAAATGCAAGAATAACAGATGCAGAGGCGAATAAAATCAGAACAGCATTATAAGTTCATAGAGAGGACAAGCATATCTTTTCTATGTTTTAGCTTTCTACAAAAAGCCATCAGATAAATGAATTCCTGCAGATAAGTTTTGGTGGAATTTTGGCAGAGTAAGTAAACTTATAAACAAAAAATACCTAAATAAATATGAAATAGACATAAAAGAGTGAAGAAGAGACACTTGAAAAAAGAAGAGTAAATAAAGACCTACCAACACTTAATGACAAATCATTAACTAAGACAAAATAAAAAGTTTTTATTAAAGTTTTAGGCAATATAAAAAACTGATTAAGGAAGCAGACACAAAAAACCTCAATATTGAAATGTTTTAACAAATCCTAAGTGCAACTGAAAGCCAGAAAGACGATTAAATATTACAAGAAAACAAAACAACTGAACAATACTTGTATTGACACATTTGCTGCTACTGAGGAATTTTTTCTCCTATCAATTTCTATGCATGTGCTGAATGGTGATGCATTTAGGGGTCTTAACTGTTCCACTGTAGCAGCTAAATTAGCTGACTTCTGTCCCAACACATTAGCATCCGATGTATAGAGAGATGATCCTTTTGAATAAAAATGTGCATGTAAATATATCATTTAACATCTTTTACATGCTGAAAAATGACAGAAAAAACACCTGCAAATGCAGAATGGGCCCAAACTCAACAAAGGTCAAATAAACAAGCTAAAATAAGAATACTACCAGAAAAAAGGACAACTAGGACAATTTAAAAAAACAATAAACAAATAATATTTAACATGAATTGTTTTAGGGAAGACAGACCAAGATGTTTGTCAGAAAAAAAGATGTTATGGTGAAAGGAGAAATTTTTAGACATGCAATGTCAACACAGCACATTTCTGTAATGAAACTGAATATAACATTCATGTGAACCTGTTCTCGCTCCGCGTGCCTCCTCTCCTCCTCTCTACGGAGCTGCTCCATTTCCTCATAGTGTCTCCTCTGCTCACGCTCATGCTGTTTCCTCAACTCACGCTCTCGCTGCTGCTGCTGTTGACAGAAGCACATGTACACTTAGGATTCAACACTGTATTGTTTGTTCATAAACCCCAAAAAAGGGGGTTGAAATGTTCTAAACACACATTCATTATATCCATTTTTGTGCGTTGCATGCCTTTTAGATATTTCACAATTTCTAGATCTTAATTTCAGGTAAAAAGTTGAAGTACTGGCAGACAGAAGCTAAATTCTCATTGTTACCAGTGTGTACACTGGCACACATTCTCATACAGGCATTCACTTGGCTCTGAGTGGCGAGGTCATGTTAGTTGAATCAAGTCATGGTGCTTAGCCGTGCATTGGGAGGCAAACCCTGGTGGAAACCCACAGAGAGCACACAGATTATAAGCTAAGGATTTCCTTCTGTAAGCCTGCTCTTTGGAACTAAGAGAGGGACACGAGGGAAAAAGGCTGTGTGTGTGTGTGTGTCTGCCGCACACTCTTCTCTACTGAAACGGTAAATCTTTATTGTTCCTTTGGTTAAACCAAACTAGTTCTGCTGTCATTTTAACACATTTTTGTTTCTTGAGTTTATTATCGGCAATTGAATTAGTCGGATGATTAGGAAAATATATACATAAAAAGTGCATTTAAGGTGGATTGTCATCTCTCTGTGGCCTCTTACCTCTTCCAACCGCCTCCTTTGCTCTTTCTGTTCCTCGATGCGTTTTTGTCTCTCGGCCAACAGTAAGCGCTTGTGCTCCTCATTTTGCTGCACCTCCAGCTGTTGTCGCCGCTGTGCTTCTGAGCGCTCCTTATTGGCCAGCTGGAGGCGCAAAAAGTCTCGCCTCAGGGTACACTCACCAGCGACGTTGATGATGGAGCTGGGAAGTAGTGTTATTTTTAAGTCAGTAAGGGTGCGGGATATAAGGTTATATACGGGAATTACATAGTTGTATTTGTTTGGAAAGAGACTGACCTTGGATCACCCATATCTCTTCCTTCATCCTCTTCTTCACTGCCACTGTACTCATATTCTGTCTCATCTTTTAGGGAGAGAGTGGAAGAAGAAGGAAAGGATAGGGGAAATAAGAAAAAAAGAACATGTAGGTAATGTAAAAACAAGTGGAGAGCAAAGGCATTCCATCTCTGGATGTTTCACTTGAACTACCTCCTTTCATTACCAGAGAGCTCAGGACTTTGGCATTCCCTGATTCTCATTCTTCGAGGCACTCTCTTTTAGCCGCTTTGAATACGAGTATAAATTGTAATTTTACTGTGTGTAGCGAGGTGGGGAACATTAGTTCAAGAGCTCTTTTAGTCCAACAGGGCTTACAGCATAATAGTAGTGAAAGTGGCCCAGCACTTCCTGAGATGCATCTGCGCAGACCTTTCCTCTGAATATGACATGTGTCAGTGGGAGAAAGCCGCTGTCTCTACAGTAGCAGACCATCACATTAGCCCTGCAGGATGTTGTTTCTTGAAGTGGTTAATGCAGTCCTTACACGTGTGGTTCTGCATCAGTCTATCACTCACCAGTGTGCGTTTGTGTTATGGTGGTGTTTAATGGAAGTCTGTCAGTTTTGTTTACTGCCTCGCTGATAACCATGAATGTGTCAGCATGTGTGTGAGAAAATGTGTTTGTGTGCATATGTGAATATCTAACTCGCACAGTGGGACTTCTTTCATGCAGTAAGTACATATTCTGTGTGAGAAAGAAGTCATAAACTGAGCGGGTGCTCCTGCTCTTTTATTACTGATTTTCAATATTAAATTTTTGATGACTCATCCAAACATGCATTCATCCTTCTCCTATTTTTGTGGTTCACTGTGTTTAATTTTACACATTATCTGTTAGTACCAGGCAGCTTTATGCCAAACATGATGGACCCCATCTGTTTATCTAACCAAAGAAAGTCCTGCACTTCTTTTAATTATCTTAATACAAATTCAACCTGTTTATAAATTGTTGAGCAGAGGATGGTTAATCTTTCTCATGTTCCATACAGATACAGGTCTAAGCTGTCTCAAAGACAAATTGTTTTTCACTGAGAAGTGTCTAGTTTTTTTTAAGAGGTAGCTTACATAACAACACGGAGCAACACATTGTTTGCAGCAAGATTTTTTTTCTTTTCCATGTGGAGTAACCAAACATGCAGTTACACGCAGGCTGTGTGATATTGACACAAACAACTGTTAATTTCAAACAAGTTTTTTAATAATACCTTTAAGAAATCACAGCTCTAACAGTTGTGTTGCTGCGTTTAATAGTTTTTTTGGAAGAGTCTATATCGGATTGATAACAGAAGGCACTGCTCAGCACCTATTCTGTGTTTAATTATTGTTCTTTTGTATTAAAGATTCTTTTTGTTCATGTATAAGCTGAGGGAAACCAAATTTCCCTGAAGGAGTCATCCCAAACGGATCAATAAAGTTGTCTTCATCTTCATCAACTTAGAAGTATGTATTTCTGAGAGGTAACAGAGTTTTGTTGCACAGTAGTATACTCACCTTCCAAGTAATCTGTATGTGCACCATGTACCCAGAACTGCTCTTACTTTCAATTAGTCAAAGCAGAAGTTGCATCTGCTGGGAAACATAATTCTCCTCTAAATGTCGGCTAGCTCCTGCCTGTCACCATATGTCAAGTGGAACTACAGTATATAATTAAACTGTTGCTCCAACTGCCACATTAGCTGAAGCCTGTGTGCACTACTGTTTAATACCGCAGCTGCCAAAGCCTGAAATGCAAGTTTTCCCTTACCTCGCTCTCCTCTTTTCTTCTTAGTGCGGTCAATGTGGTCCTTTAGCTGGATGCGGATTTGCCTCTCGTTGGGCAGCTCTCTGATGAACGGGTGTTTGACGAGCTGCTCAGTGCTGGGTCTCTGGCTGTGGCTTTTTACCAAACAGTTTTCTATGAAAGACTGGAACTTTTTTGACCTGAAAACAGATGGAGGATGTTTTTTTTTTGGTGTATGTGTAAGATCAGTAGCCACTTTGTCCTACTCTGAATTATCAACCAATAAGAGGTTCAGTTATCTGTGTAGATACTTGCCATTTCTTTGACTTGAGCTTGGGGGCTGGGTTGCGTGGAATAAGGAAGAGGGCTCTCATTGGATGCATGTCACACAGAGCTAAAGAATCAAAGGAGTGTTAGCTTCTTGAAGTTGACCACCTCATGCACATGTGCTACCAAAACAGTCCCCATTTTGTTTAATTTGATTTTTTTTACACAAATCAGTGATTATTATCCATCTCTGAATGGACACTTCTTTGTGTACTCAAAAATCTTTTGGTTTAATTTCCTAATGTTCAGTTGCATTTGTTTGTGACAGGTGTTTAACAGATTTAATAGCATTCTAATGAATATGTTTACTATATCACTTTAGGTTTATCTTTGATGATGCAAACCGATTATTTCCATAATTACTTGGATTGATTGGGCAGTGTTTTTAAGTTGTGACTTGTCATCACTAAGACTTATACCAGCCCTTTTACCACTGACGATAACAACAACACTTTATTGAATAAGATGATGAATAAAAGACCAAGCAGCAGCTCCGCAGTATAGCAGGGTTCATATCTACTTCTTTGCCATTATTAACATTATGATGCTGTAGCCTGGACTAAAAAAAAAGACCTGATGCATGATTTAAGCAGCACTAAAAAAGGATGTGTAACAGAGGTGTGGGATATCGACTGTATACTTACGTGGAGCTCCTTCAGCCATCTCTATTGCAGTGATTCCAAGCGACCATAAATCACTCTGTAATAAAGCATAAATACTCAGGGTAATAAAAGAAAGAGGCATGTGGATTTTTAGAAGAACAGAAATAGGTGGGGGGGGGATTACCTTGAAGTCATAGGTGGCCTCTGGGTTTTCATCACATGCGATAACTTCTGGCGCCATCCAGTATGGTGTTCCAATAAATGTGTTCCTCCTTCCCACTGTTCTGTCCAACTGTGCTGAAACCCCAAAGTCCACTACAATGCAAGCATGCACACAGAAGCAATGAACCTGATGAAATCCAAAAAGATTCATACAACAATTCAATTATCTAACCTGCAATAGTTTACAAATACACACACACACTCACACACACAGTCTATATAATCCTTTCTTCATTGGGTTTAAAGAGAGAACGCAGACAGTTCCTCCTTCAGCAGTCTGCAGCATGAATAGGGCCTGAGCTGCAAAAGGATGAGTAAGCTGGTGTTCAGCATAAAAGAGGAGGGAAGAGCCATGCACAAACACACATTTAAACCCACCTGCACCTCTAAGCCCCTAGAAACCTTATATCTCCTACTACCCTCCCAATCCTGAAGCCATTTTTTCAAGTGGGGTTAGATGACAGACTGACCTAGTTTGACCTCTGCATTCTCTGTCAGCAGGACGTTCTGTCCCTTGATGTCTCTGTGGATGACCTTGTGGTGATGGAGATGAATCAGGCCCTGCAGATACAAACAGAGACACACCATTAAGAAAAAGGAACTGCTGCAGTGATTATTATTAGTCAATAAAAATAGCTTATTTGTCCTTGAAGGAGGCTAGCTGCTAAAGTGTCACCAGTGTGAAGATGACCTAGACCTCTAGCCTCAACAGTGACTGGCTGGCTGTAGAAAAATAAGGCTTAAAATGCATTTATTCTGTGTTTGTACTGCAGTTATACTAACTAATGCCATTAGTTAATCATTTCTTTGAAATATATGCTTTCAAAGCACAATACCTGAATTTTAAAGGAGGTGAATGTACTGACAGTAATTAATTGGAACATTAGAACACGGAGAAATATGAGGCCATTGGGAGAAATGATGAATAAGAATTAGAAAAGGGACAGAGTGGGGAAAGACAGGGAGATGCAGAAAACATAAAGAGGATGACATTATGAAAGCTTCAGAGGCAGAGGCTGCAGCAAGAGAGACCGCAAAGAGAACAGATTGAGATAAGAGATAAAGGGAAAAATGGATGAAAAAAATCATTGATGCCACAGTTCAGAGCAGCACTGCACATAACTGACAAGATGTTGAGATATTGCTGAGCTCTGTTTGAGGTTGTTGCCCCCAGCACACATAACATGCCATAACAGAAAGGTGCAACTAGATGTGGGAGAAAAAAAAATTCCCAAGTAATGGCAATAAATTTATTCATAAAATCATCTGACACAGGTGACTCATGATTGTTATCAGAGAGCAGGTTTGTTGTAAAGAGCAGCCAAAAACATTACTCCCATAAAAGCTTGGAAGCAAAATGTTTGAGGAAAAGTTTTTTAGGGCATTTCAAGATATTTTCATTTTTAATGAAATATTACAAATATGTCTAAAATGCACTTACATTATCTTACTTTTTACCATTACCCTTTAATAATGCATGTTTACTTTGCTTCATTCAAGCAGAGTAAACATTAATTATTACCTTCTTCTGGAAAAGGGATAAAGAAGGATGATGATCCACTTAGCAGCTTATCTATCCATAAAGAAAATTCTAATAATCAAAAAGTGAAACACTAAAGCCTGTCTAATCTCTCTCTCCCTAGTTGTCTTGAAAAAAAAATCCCACATAATCCCACATATAACATTCTGATTTTTGTTTGCTGATACTGTAAACTATGATCGAATTGCCTAATCATATAATGCTTCTTTGCTTTAATGCAAACTGAAGAGTTGCCTCATAACTTACCCTGAGAATTTCTCTGCAGATGTAAGCCGTCCACTCCTCTTTCAGAGAGTTGCCCTTGGTATTTTTGATCAAGTCCGTCACAGAACCGGCTCCACAGAACTCCATCACAAGCTGCTCATATATACACAAACAAAGCAGATTATTGTCTGCAAAAGGAAACAATATGGTTGAGAACTGGTCCAGATAAGCCAGAAACACTTCTAAAGCTACTTCATGTAATATAAAAACTAATAAATATGATATGTGAGATTCCAAGAACAAATATACTAACAAAACATTTAGTTTTTTCTTTACCTATGCACTCAAGCCATTCAGTACATAAAACAATGATGAGTCAGCTTTAGCGTGTATTTTGCATGTTATCTGCAAAAGCCTGCCATAGTGATATGGAAATTACAGAAAGTATATTTTGCTTTTATTTCAGCCAGTTTGCCAGTAAATGAACACAAAAAGTTGAAGCTCAATTATCGGCTCACTTGGGGTACAGTATATGGCTTGCTGAGTACCATGGTGCAGCAGCAGTAGCAAAGTAGTGCCGTCATTTCATAGTAAAATGGTTTTGGGCTCGAACCTTCTTGAACGCTTTAACCTTTCTTTGCTGAGTTTTTTTTCTTTACCTGTGTGGGTGTGCTAGTGCCAATAGAAACTATCAAAACACCAGGCACGAACTGCCATAAAATGTCTCAATGGCCTCAAGCCCTCCCTTATCATCGCATGTCAAGCCACATCAAAGATCTTTGTGATGGTGGAGGGTGAATAATTTCAAGAAGGACAGTTGAGCACAGCTCCTTTTCTCCCCTCACTCTCATCTCAGTGTTACAGTGGACAAAAGTTCAGCTAGTCAGTTCTGGCTTTGTTTCAAGTCCAACTAATCAACCTTGTGAATTAAAGAGAGAGAGAAAGAGAAAGAGAAAGAGAGAGAGAGAGAAGAGAGGGAGGGAGCTGGCATGAAAAAGCCAAACTTCTCTCATCCAGGCTGTGAATGTGTACTGAGACACGCAAACACAAAATGTGAAAGTAAAACCACTCTGAAAACACACTGAAAGGGGAAAAAAGTAGCCGTTGAGTCAGAGACAGTAATGCAGGCAGTAAATTTGACTGTTGTGTATGTGTGTGTTTGTATTTGCCTGTGTGTGTGCCATCCCATTGTTATGCGACAGCGCCAGAGGAGAGAGTTCCTTTAGTTCTTGTTAACACGTAATTTATTGCAACGGCAATACACTACACTAGTTCACATGTTTTATGTCTTTTGCCTACATATATTTTGTGTACACACATCTCCGAGTGAATGCAAGCTTTCAGTTCCTGTTAGTGCACTTCACTACTGCTTTTATCATGTGGTGATGTAACAGTGAAATAATCAGCTTGAAGAAGTGAAGAGACTATTTGCATCTTCTGTAAATACACAAATATAAAAGATATAAACACACACACACACACAGGCGTTCATACCCATAGCTGGTCATCCATGCCGGGAGCGTTTTTCTTGACGAAAGCTCCATAGTAGGTGGCGATATTTCGATGATGGCTGTACCTCTTTAGCATGTTAATTTCTGCTTTAATCTCCTCTTCCTCATCCTGAAACAAACAACAAACATATCAACAGGCTTTAGAGCAGGACTTCCACTTGTGAGCCCTAACACACGCCTAATGAGATGCTCATACAGCCAAAGCAATCACGTTTTTTATGGTTTTGCATATTGAATCCATTTAAATTCATAAAAATTTGTGTTGCAAAGCACAGCTGGGCCCTAAATTATCTACAGTGATAGCATTACTTTTTAATTAGAGCCATGCTGCCACAAAGCCAAAAGCCAGTTGTTTGAAACAAGTTGTTATGATGGCAAATGTGAAGTCCCTTATTCATAATGAAAAATGTCAGAGAACTGAGGCATGATTAATTCAATTTAGTGTTAATTTATTTTAGTATGCTGCACTTCTTTTTTTCCCACAGTTGCATCTCATTAACTTCTCAATTTTTGGGTTTACCCTTCATTGAATTCTCATCAGTAATTAATAGTCCTCCATTCTTATTGTCTTCAAGCAGATTTGTTTGCATTTATACAGTAAAATCTGTTTAATTCATTATTTTTATGGACTTACGCTGCATTGTGCATCGTTACTCTTCATAATTCTCACACCTTGTGCATGTCCACTTCCTTATTCATTCATTCCTGCTCCTTTTTATTGGTTCATTCATACGATCCGTGTTGCTTAATTCCTGCAGTCCTTCATTGTTTTGCTGGCAGCTGAGTGCTGACAGGGAGACGTAAGGTGAGAGGATCTCTAAATATAGCTCAGATTCCCTCCTGCTTTACAGACACGCCTGAGACCACACTGCTGTCCTAATACCTCTAGCTAATATTACCATGGCAATAGGCCTGTCCTCATTTCCTCTCCTCTGCATCACGTGCACGTGCATGCTCACACACAATAACACACACATACACACTAACACACTGGCACTGACTCACTGCTCATAATTAGATGACATGGTTGACAGCTGTATAATCGCTGAAGATGATTTTTCTGTATGGGGTATGTGGGTGTGCGCGTGTGTGTTCCAGAGCACGTGTGTGTGTGTGTCTTACCCCGCTGACATCCATGACCTTGATGGCTGCCAGCTGCCCCGTCTTAACATGGTGACCCTGGTGAACAGAGGAAAGGAGAAGGACAGATAGAGGAAGAGAAGACACACAGAGGTAGGAGAAAGAGTGGGGGAAAAAAGCAACACATTTACACATCCTTAGTTTTACATATTATACTGAATTATGTCATATTTGTACTCAGTAGTTGGCTTATGGTCTGGATCCTGTCTAAATGTAAATATGTGTAAATCCGTCATTAAAATCTGTGCAACAATGAGGTGTTTGCTTTGTCTAAAATGAATTTTCCGGCCTGATGTTTAGGAACATGGATGTTTTTATGTTTTTCTTTGTGGAAGAAGTAACATTGATTGAAATGAGTTGAATCCAACCAGAATAATGAAGTTCTTGATGAACATCTTTTAACTGTAGAAGCCAAACTCACAACTTTTTCTTTAAGCAGTTACAGAAAAACTATCTTTCTTAAAACACCAGGCTGTCATTGCAAACAGAAAATTTGACAGCTATAAGTCTTTGTTAGAAAGGCAGCACCTTCTAAAATACACTTATTTTGCATACATATACATATTTGATTATATATTTTAACATCATACCTGCCAAAATGATTAGAGTACAGCTATATTGTGACTCCTCTTAGTTATAGTTGGTTCAAAGTGGCTTTTCCTCATTTATAAGCAAAGTAAGATTAAAACACTCATTCAGATTTAAATATGAGTATTAAATCAGTCTCTTATTTTGTTTTCCATACCAACAGAACTAGTGAAGTAGTAACTGTTTTTTGCTCATTTTTGTAAAATGAAAATGCAGTAGTCTCCACTGATAAAAGTTTAAGGATTTTTATATCTTTGTGAAATGTTAACTGGCTCTGAACCCATGTGAACAGGGCTTCAGCGACAAAGTGGCAATTAAGTGCTGTTCAAGACTCATGAATATCAGCAGAAAGAAATTAAACCACATCTACATCTCACATGAGATGTAAGAAAAAAGAAGACAGATTCACACAACCGACAATTGTGTAATATCAAGGCTAGGCAGATGCCTGGGGGATCTTAGGGGCGAGAAACCAGGATATTGGAGCTGGGGGGTAATTGGAAAGCCTAAGTAGTTCATTTGCAATTGAGCATCTGTAGCTCTGATTAACTAATGAAGCAAAAAGGGATAGAGATGCTAAAACCACTGACAGCTATTACTTCCACCTGTCTGAACTCAACTGATTAGCATGTTATAGTCTGATCAGAACAGCTTAGCAGTAGTGATACAAACAAACAAATCCATATACACACAGTTCAAAACACACACCTAATATAAGGGCAAGATTGTTTTCCTTCTGGAATGGTTATAAACCAGATGGCACTAAGGGTCTGGCTCTAAAGCATCTCCTAAGGGCTTTAATGGATGGGTGGTTATGATAACATGTGCTACAACCAATTAACAGGCTGGACCACCATAGCAAGAACAGGACCCAAATGATGAGCAAAAGTTAGTTGCTTCAAATATTTACAGTTTTTTTTTCTTTTGCTAGACTGAGGGTGTGCAGGGTAGTCCCTGCACCGTGCCATTGGTCATTAGTCATTCTCACCATTTTATGTCGTATTCTGCTGTCTTTTTAACAGATCAATAGTGCCAAGGTTGCCAAAACTCAATTTATCTGATGAATAGCTTGTGAGTATTTATTTTTCACAGTACACAGTTATTAACAGAGGAGTTACAATTGATGTGCAGTAAAATCAAAAGGTGGTCAGCGGGAGGATCCACATAAATCTTTATTAAGTATCAGTCTCCAAGATGTTTGGAGCAAAAGGTCTATTTCTAAATCACTGTCAAATGCTGATTTTATAGCTTCGTTTTCCCTACAAATGACTAACAATAACAAGTGGCTCATACATTTATCACTCTGTAATAGTAAGGGAAGTCGCCACAGGTTTCAGGTAGAGGAAGGTTTAAAAATGAGAAAAAAAAAAAAATTTTCAACATTTAATAAACTGCCACAAATGGGCCAAGTGGGCAATGGTAATTATTTCAGATAATTGTAATCATCCCTGCAGAATCATCATAATTATCTTCATTTACCACTTTGGCAACAACCAGATTGAACTGATGATAAATGCCATGGTTCCATTTTTTCCACCTGAGACATGACATCATCTGGCTAAAAGGCAAACAATAATTTATTTATTAATTCAACTTTTGTTAAAGTATATATGTTCCAACTTTCTTAAAGTATATGTAAATCATTAAATCTTTAGTACGCTTGTAATATATAGCTATAGTATAAAAATGATAAGGAATATTGAGTACATTTATGATAAATAATAAACAATCTACAGAAATTTCTGAATTATGACAGTCCTTTAAATTATTTTAATTAAGTTTAATTTCACCTTAAACAGCTCAACTTTTACACTTACTGGTTGGAAGGTAAAATAAAGTCAGGGTTTTATTATGGTAATTTTGCTCTTCACAAACTAATCACCACTGGCTGGTTGGACACTGTGTTCAGCCTCTCTCTCTCTTTCCCTTTTCACACACACACACACAAGCTCACAAAATGCCACGGTCCTGATTCTGTAAGAGTAAAAGAGCTGGAAAGATTGAGAAGGGATTTCTCATTAGGATCAGACTGCCCCAATTCCACAAGCACAAGGACTGGCTTTGTGGAAAACTAACAAAAGAATTACAGCCACTTACAAACCAGAAACTCTCTCACACACAAACAGAGTACAAAAAAAATCTTCCTTTTCTCTATTACTCACACAGACAGAAGAAGGTCTTGCAAGCACCCACACAAAGACATGCAGATGGACGGGAGGAGAATGACGGAGAGAGTCAGAGAGTGACAAAGAGAGCAAGACAGTAAATGTGTCAAACAGACATTAGACAGGGATATCATCAGAGCTGGATAAAGATTCATTACTTTGAGCCACCTGACAACCTCCCTCCATCTCCACTTATCATTCCTCTCGGAGCAGTAATGTCATCCAGCCTTATTAAATGACCAAGTTTGAAAGGAGCATCGGAAAGAAATTAGCATAGTCGGCTAATCTTTATCTTCTGCTCTGTCTTTGTCCTTTCCCTTTTCATCTATAGGACTGGATGAAAATAGTTCTTCTAGAGCAGTTAACAGGATGGTGCTTGCAACAAAAACACTGAAACAATTCATGCGAACAACTGATTCAGTGACAACTAGTAAAACAATCAGTGTGGTCATTGTTTATTTTTTGTTTGTTTGTAAGTTTGTTCATTTAGCCAGACATTATTTGAGACGATTGTCATTCCTCACATTGCAAACTGCTGATTGGTTAACAAAGCTCAGCCAAACTATTAGCTTTACCTAATCCAGACCAAGCAGGTCTCCCTGATCTGCGCAGCAAAAGCAAACAATAAACAACAACAGCTCACAAACATACAACATCTCTTTTTCTTGATTGTGCAAAGCTGCAGAAGTAATTACTGAAAAGAAATCCTGTAAATAATTATGGTCTTATTAGAGAAATGCAGGATAATGTGCTTCCATGAAGCTGATGTAGAGTGTGGACAACATGAAGAATTTGTTAGCTTGTTAGCTTCCTTTAAGTTTTTATCACCACATGAATGTTGCAAGATGTGGAACTACGACATAGGAACACCTAATGTAGCGGTGGAATCACGCATGGAGACAAAAAAAGTAAGCTGCATGGAAGAGTGTTCAGAAAATGTACAAAACATGTAATATCTGGGCCTTGTTTGTAAAACTGGAACTTTTTGGTCTGTAGCTTATCAAACATCTCCCATTCCATCATAGGACCAGCTTCCATACCAGCAACTTGTTTGCAATCCACCAAATGATGATTTTTTTTTCACAGGACCTGTCGGATGAATAGGTAGTTGGATGTATACACAGAGTTATGCATGCCTCCCCTGAAAAAGACATTTGTTTTGCATCCCACTCTACTCTTGTTCGGTTTCAAATCACTGTAAATTTTTTCAATTTTAGTTGTTAAGTCATAAAAAATGAGAAATGTTAAAAGGACTTGTCCACAACTCTGAAGCATGTTAGATGAACACATCTATCATACATAGGCCTGAATTGTCATGCATTTATTTATAGAATTCTCTTAATAAAAAATGAAAATAGCTGCAGCCCTTATAATGATAAATAATGCAACGGATTTCACACAGTATGCTGTCATCCTCTTTCTGTCTCTCAAAGGGATGGCCCACTCTCTGATCCATCCATCCCATTCAGACCAAGCAGCATTGAGCCTCACAGGCTTGTTCATCCCTTCCTCCACTCGTTTGTTGACTGCTTTGCCTCTCTGACCTAGATCTGCAGTTTCTCCCTCTGTCCCACTCTGCCTACCTCTCTTATCCCTCTGATTCTCTCGCTCATTATCTAAACCCTCTTAACTTCTCACAATCTCCTCTTTATGCCTTTTCATTCATTCTCAAAATGTCTCACCTAATTTTCCTCTCCCTGTCCCTTCTATTTTTCATCTGTCACTCTCAAACCTCACAGCTCAGTCCAGTAGCCTGTGAAATGATGGTCCTGGATGAATACCACTGAGCTGAACAGTAATGTCAACGAAACCGTGTTCAGCTGTAAGCTTGATGGATAAATATGACAAGAACAGGAGACTCAAAGAAACTCTTTTTAGTTTTCCACTGCTAATGCATGTAAAGACTTGTGCAAACCACAATGTGCTGACGTGAGCCTGACTGTCAACGCAAAGCAAACACAAACTGTGTGTGGTGGCAAACAAAATGCCTTTCTCCATTTCATCTGAATAGTAATTATACTGAGAAAACTGTGAATCACAGTCATGTCAAATTAGACAGAAAGGGTCTCAAATAATCAAATCATCGCATCTTTTTAAATCCCGGTGGAGGCATTTAAACAGCATAATAAAGGTTCCACACACACATCCACAAGGAAGCTGTGATGCCACTAGGCCAGGTGTGTGTGAGTGATAACAGACCAAACCGACTGCATTTGCTCCGGTTGGATGACCATGCTGCAGTAGAGACAGAAAACTGATAATAAACTGATCTCCAATCAGCCTATGGGCTGCAATATCATGGAAGGGTTATTACTTGGCATCGATCTTGCAAGTCGATGTTACTCAAGCCTGGTGCAAAGACAAAATAAAGGCTAAAACCTTTTAATCCAGGACGGCACTCCATATCACAGAACCATCAAACTTAACAATAGCCTTATTAAGAACATGTTTGTGTAAGTAAAGTGCTTTGCAAACATTTGGAGCAAGTGTAGACACTTTACTAATCTTCATTTGCTTAGGTGTTCATATTTCCTTTGTCATTGTTGAAAGAGAAATCCAGTTGTTGCAGTGTAAAGTTTTGAATCACATAGATCAATTGAAAAGAAAACAGTCATTATTAACTGGAATAGTGATTGCAAACACTGATTGTGTAAGGCTTTTGGGGGAGTATGACTGTATGTGCCAGTGCTTACTGCCACAGCGCCAGAGTCTGTAGCCACTTTGTTATCTAAATGCCTGACAATGTGCCAGGCAATTTTATTTTAAATGAATCGACAATATGAATACCTCTATTTATTCCCAGAATTTGGATATGATTGCTCTAAATCACGAGAACACAATGGGTGAAAATGAAAGAACTTTTTAAACCAGCAGCATTAATGAAGTCTAAGTTTATTAAACAAGAGAACACCCACCAAACCCCCTGTGATAGACTGGCGAACTGTCCAGGGTGTACCCCGCCTCTCGCCCGTTGTGAGCTGGGATTGGCTCCAGCCCCCCCACGGCCCCGTTCAGGGAAAAGCGGTAGAAAATGGATGGATGGACACCCACCAAACCCATCAAATTCATTTAAATACTTCCTCACCGCCAGCCATATTGGCTTTACTTTAATTAACAGAGGATATTAAAAAAAAACACTTCTAAATATGCCTGATTCAGCCGAAGAACTCATTTTCCATCAGTCATCCCAGGTCAGAGGTTTCCCCTAGACTAACTCAAACTTCTCTGATGAATACTGGTCTCATATAACTCCTCCTTGATGTGTTAGAACAGTTTCTGATAATCACGATGATTTGAGATAATAAGTCAAGCTTTATCAATTTAACCAAACTGCAAATCTTTTCTTTTTGTCTCCGAGTTGCTGCTGTGGGTTTCACAGTCTTCCTGTGAGATATTGCAGTCAATAAGCACGTGTTTCCTTGCAGAAAGAGCAACCTTCTATTGTAGCCCCAACCACAACATACTCAGTGTACATTAGTCTTCCTATCTATGCCTGAGCTGATAATAAAACACAGCAAAGTGAGAATATCAACAAACAATTTAACCTTGTACTCAATCCTTCAAGCAAACCCAACACGTTTTATTGCATTTTTACATGAGACATAAGCAGATCCTCTGAACTCATACTACTAATACATACTACTTTACCATTTAGAATGATATTGCAAAGAATTAGTTACACGTCACAGTTATTTTGTTGAATATTATTACACCCGGCTCAGATTCATGTACACTTCCATTATAGCTGTAATCATGCAAAACGTATCTGAATGGCAGCGTTCATGTCTAATGGTTTACACGTGCCCCACAAGCAGGATAGAAATATATGTTCCAGTAAAGTGTAATACATTGTTGCAGAAATCGGTACAGGCAGTACCCTGATTTGCAAACATGGAGCCAGTGTTTCTTGGGTTAAAGAGAAGGAGATTGTCTGTGATGATTCTTTTTAGCTTTTCAGCTGCTGGTGAAACGTAATGTTGACAAATGCATTTATGATCGCTGCAGGCTGCAAAAGGAAGCATCTCCTCATCATTCTTAACGTGCAGCCCCAGAGAGACTAAGCTACAAACCACAGCCTTAATGCAAACTGCTTGTGAATATTGTGATTCTCAAGGTATCAGTGTTGGTGTGAGTTAGCGAGCGAGTGTGAGACAGAGAGAAAAAATGCAATGCTTCGGCATCATGCGTGTATTTTGTTTCTTTGTGCACACATCCATGCCCTTGCCAAGACAATTACACACTCACCACCCCTCGGACACATTTACTATGCAGGACACTTCCTGTTGTAGCCTAGCAACAGTCTTCACTGCCCAGAGAATAGTGGGCATTAACCTTAAATAAATCCACATGCACACGCTAATTTGCCCGCTTACACACAAACACAAAGGACAGGACAGGGAATAAGTGAGTACTGTCTTGATTTGTCTGAGTTGTTTTGAAGAAGCAATGGTGGGGTGAAGAGTGGAGGGAGAAGGAAAGAAGTGGTTGAAGGAGCCGGCTCAGTAAGAGAGCTGACTTTTAAAATGCAATGAAAAAGATGTGGTCAAGAAGCAAGGTCAATGGAGGTTACTTTCTAATTACGGAAGAATCGGCCTTGTGATTTAAAAAAGCATGGCTCCTTCAGATTTTAAGCCTGTACTTTGCTACGACTGTGATGGACTGGCGACCTGTCCTGGGTGTGCCATGTCTCTGATTGCTGGGATAGGCTCCTGCTATTCAAGTCCCTGAATTGGACGAAGCGGCATGGAAAATGGATGGATGGATTTTGCTATGACCAAAATGTAAAAATGTAATGGATCATTTTGGAGGTTAGTGCATTAACTAGACATGCCATTACTTGGTACAACTATCACATGCTCACAGAAAGTATGACTGAGTCCATCCTTTAAGGAGTTCAAACATTTTATATAGTTTAAAAGGGAATTTGGAGACCTGACTTTGACTTTAGAGGCTTATCTCCTATGAA
Source organism: Pseudomugil gertrudae (assembly GCA_037177535.1). Classification (NCBI taxonomy): domain Eukaryota; kingdom Metazoa; phylum Chordata; class Actinopteri; order Atheriniformes; family Pseudomugilidae; genus Pseudomugil; species Pseudomugil gertrudae. The sequence goes on along the minus strand of JBAMHV010000021.1, from coordinate 15,518,383 downwards.
ATAATGACATTTTAATAACAAAGTCACTGACATTTAAAAACTGTAAAACAGAATTTATAGCTTAAAAAAGGATATATTCCTTTAAAAATTCCGCAAAGAATACTGTGATATGAATCTTTGGAAATGTTTAATTAAGCTTGGCTATGTACCAAAATCTAAAGACTAAACATGTCACACGTAAAGTTGTATCCAGTTGAAGGCCATGCACCTGTGCTAAACACTTTCTAAGGAGAAACCCTGTTCCATCCAATATATCAGAATGGCTCCTAAAACAGTCAATTTCTTATTCAAGCAACAAATTAAGTCTGATAATTCCTTCTAAACTGGATCTTTAGTTATTTTGTAGATTTATTTCCACCCTTCTTCAATTCACGCATCACTCTTAGCAGCCATCAAGACATGTACTTTGGATTGATAGTTATTGCAGCTGAGCATTACAACTTTTATAAAGTTTTATGCTCACCTTTTTAAGTAATGAATATACAGTATGGTAACTGGTTTATATGTATTTGCAAAAAATCCACATATTGCTTTAGACTTTGTGTTGATTGGGAATAAAACAGTAAAAAGGAAACTGATATGGTTAAGTAAGTGTGTTAATGCTTAACAGACAATACAGGCTAATAAAGACAAGCACCAAAGTAGAGGCAGACTGACAGATTATGCTGAAAATTCTGTATAAAGGAAATGGGTTGCTACAAAATCCTAAACAGTGTCCTCTTGGTGATCCACACTATTTTGACCTGTAATGATATGCCATACAGACCTTTATAGGACTCCTTCACAACAGAATATCTAGGTAATGTAAGCTATAGAATATGCCCTATTTTTCCCCAATATATTTCCTTTTTATTGGTTCTCTGTGATGTGCAGACTGCTGTCACACACATAAACACAATTTCAGTTGTGTCGGGGTTGAAGGATTTCAGACAACTGGTGTTTCAGTCTGCAACCTTTGTAGCAACACCCACTGGTTCTAGACTGTAGGCATACAAATCTCAGCTTGGCAGAGGGTGCAGGCACTGCGATGCAGAATAAAAGCCACTTTTGTCTAACAAACATTGCAAACAGTTCTGCTGGAAGGAACCCAGAGAAATACGAGGGCAATACTCCCAGACACACCTCATTGCAGTTCAAACACCTGCAATCACTCCGCATCCGTGCGTGTTCACATACACAAATACCCACAGACAAGTGCACGCGTGCATGTCCACATGCACACTTGCTGTTGTGAAATCAGTGAGGCTGTAAATAAAAGTGACAAAGGCCTCCATTCCAATCTACTACTGCATTACCAAGGAAATATAGCAGCACCCCAGGGCAGCTCTCACATTCGCGCATGAGCATGAGGAAAAGAAGGAGACAGATTGAGACGGGAAGAGATTTCAAAAAGGAGAAAAGACATAACAAGTGGGGCAAGCAAAGATGAGGAAAACATATACAAGCAGAGAGTTTGTGGGAGAAGAAAGTAGTAAAGGCAGGAAAGTGGTGAAAGAAAGAAATGTGAGACAAAGAAAAATGAGCGCAACCATCCGTAGAACCGAGGGCATTCACTGATGTATGGGTGCGTGAGGTATGATTTCAGCTAAGAGTGTTTACTCAACTTTGAGTGACCCGTTGCTATCAGCTGAAGCGTATTGAAATGATAATCTTTTAGAAGTCTTATGTATAGCCACTCATTAACCTGCATTCTGAAAGACCAACCAGCTAAAAAACAAAAGTAATCTGGGTTCAGGGAAAGGATTTGGAAAGCTAAATAAGCCCAAATGTACACCAAATTAATTAGCAAGCAGAAAAAAGCAACATATATGAGAAAATATATTCAACTTGTATCATAAGCAAATAAGATCAAAAGGCACATCTGGCACTAAAATAAAAGGATGATACACAAAGTTGCCAAGTCCATCATGTCACAAGAGAAAGTATGTACTTTGTGGTATTAGACTGCCTGGTTAGAAGATTTCTGTCTGAACATGCATATTGATTGTGTGTAAGCTCAAAAAGTAGAAAATGCTTGCTCTCGTGATGATGGTATGTCCTCTGATTGGATGGCACTAACAGCAATAACATGATAACCTCTCCCTGGATGAATTTGCATGCAAAGCATACTTATGCTAGGCATTTGACTGACCCAGATTAACTGAAACACACATTTATATGTAAACAGATGTAATGTAAACATATAGCTTTTTTTAATCCTGTTGTTGAGGTTATTAAATCTAAGCCAACAGATGGATGACCCTAAAATGGAAGCTGCATCCCATAAAAATAGCCATCCAAAAGCAACCTCATTTACAAAGATTAAAATCTGCACTGAGCAAATATAGGTATTTGTTTCTTATCGTGTACCTCAGAGATCTGTTCTTCAGTGAGTAAAATGTTCCAGTCCATCCTGTTCTTGTTTCAGGGCAAAATGTTTATATGGGAAAATTATTTTTGTAACCTATCTAGGGTTTTGTGTTGTGGTGTAATTTGGCTCTTTTTGCAATACAATTTAATGCAAACGGAACATTTTCACCTACTTCCAGCTATTTGATTTTTGAGCAACCAAAGCTTGCTAAGCACACTGAATAATTGTGACTGTCACCGTGTAATAAGTTGTTTATGACTCAGGAGTGAACTAATCTGATAACATGAAAAAGGTAAATATTTCATTGTGGCTTTTCCTGTAATTTTTACTGGTGTGTCTGTACTAATTATGATACATGAACAAGTTTGTGTTTGTGTTTTAAATACATTCAGATTTTAATAAAATTGGGAATAAAGTTTTTATGCATATATGTGACTTTCAAAAACCAAGATGGTGACAATCACATTAAATTTCAAAATGTGTGCATCAATAACTTCAATAATATGTGAATCTACAAACCAGTGACTGATTTCACATTTACACATATTTAATGTAGTAATGTGTCTCTATGACCATCCTCCTGGTTACAGCTGGTCCTGCATCATCTGCCATAAGCCCACCAAGGTGTGCAAATTGCCCTGTATGCCCGCATAGACAGCATATTCCATAGGTGTAAAATGACAGATAATTTTTATATTTTACTATGTCGGTTTCTGAGTTTGGATTCATTCACAGCTCAGCTCCACTTCCCATGGGTAAATCTCAGTTAGGACTGGTGTAATAGCTTAAGCTGGCATGCCTCCAGCATTTCAGAACAGACCTCTGCTTTTTATGGTTTTGTAACCTAATTTTTACATAATCAGCAAATCTCTTCATCATTCAAATATGGCCGAATTCTTCAAAGCATCCTGGCGCTAAAAAAAAGAGAAAGCAGTTTGGGAAGTGAACAGATATATCAAACTCAATTCATACAAAGACCAAAACTCCTCATACACTTGCTTTCTCACTAATACCTGTGAGTCTGCCTGCTCACACGCGCTTTTCTTATTTCAGATCAAACCTTCACCCTCTCACAAAGAAACAAATTCCCTCCCTGAATGCGACAGCCAGACCTAAAAGCAAGCAAGAGAGCTAGCGTTTACCCCAGTGAGGGAACACTACAGAGGGGGAGGAAGAGATGAAGGAGGAGGGTTGCGGCGAGGGGGGAAAGCGACAGGTTCAGCACATTGGCATCACGCTCCAGCAACTCTGGAGGTCAAATGAACAGCCAAGCTGATTTACAGTACAGTCTGAAGGTGAGAAAAAGATAAGAAGAAAACAGCTGAACGAAGGTGTGAAGAAGAAGGACAGAAAACATGACTGAAAAAGCAGAAGGGGATGGAGAGAAAAATTAGACTACAAACAGTAATAGTAGCAAAAAAAAATAGTAAAACAGATGACGAAGCAAGAAAAAACTGTAGAAAGAGTCAGGGTTTGTTATAATAACTGATTTAACTATTGATGGGCAGTCATCTACATACTGTGAAAAACCCTTTTTATTATCATTAACAGTTCAAAAGTTTGGCATCAGTCTGGGAAACATATGGTGAAAAGAAACAGAACCAGTGAAAGAGATTGTTATTGACACGAGGCATGAATAATTGACTCTGGTCTGGGTGGTAGGAGTGCATTGTGGGTAAGTGGGCCGTGTGGCCTTGGGAAAGACATAGTATGGATATAGGCTAATGAACACACTGCCAGGTGTGAATCAGTGCATAGGCATTTGTGTATCCCTAAATATGGGCACAACAAGCCCATCTGCTGTTCCCACGGTAACAAGCAACATCCACCTCAGTCACGGTTCACAGTTCATTCATAAAGACTTCAGAGATTCAACTGTGCATGTGTCTGTGTGTCAGTGTGCGTAGCCCAACAGCAAAAGAAAAAAAACATAAAGACGAGCAATGACACGGCGTCATTCGTGTCAGCAGCTGCAAGAATCATGCATCAGTGAGACGGTTTTCTATATGGCGACACGTGTGCTCTTATTGTTGGCATAGATAAACACAAATTATAGCTGAACCCTGTAGCCTGTAGGCTCCACAGCTGAGACTGAGACAACAGTTCCATCAGCACTGACATAAATTGGACCATTTTCATTCACTTTCTTATGTTTAGAAGGTATGATCAGCTACTGTTTTAATGGATTTTAATATAAGTAAATCTATGTGGATTTTCTACTCATTTGGCTCCATGCAGTAGCTGACAGTAGTTTTTGATGAATGTTGAAATTTCCATTTTGTCACTTTATATATAAGCTTGATAGAACTTATTTGTACAGTCACAGGTCATTTTTCAGGCAAGATAAGTACTGCATCTTTTTACAGATGATGCGGTCCTAATGACCCTGTGGATGGGTGACCTCCAGTGAACACTAGGGAGAATTTACAGACAGAATTTAAATCAGTGCCTCTAAGACAAGGTCATGCTTCTTAATTGGAAATGTATAGAATACCCTCTCTGTGTTGGTAATGAGATGCTATCTCAAATGGGAAAGTATAAGATTGCATTTGATTGCAAAAGAAAACATGAGACCTGCAAGTTTATTGAGGCAACTTCTACAGTGATATGTATGATGTACCAGCCTACCAGAAGAAAACCTTGGGACAGATCAAGGACACCCCTCTTAGTTATCTGGGGAATGCTTTGGTGTCCTTCAAAATAACTCAGAAGATGTGGTTGAGGAGGGCCCATTGACGTTATCCTGTCAATTTCTTCTGCTCAATCAGTATAGAATAATGTGGATGAACATATAAATCTGACATCAGACTGCTTCAGATATGCAAACAGTACATTGTGTGTGTATGTGCTTGCATGGGTATCATTCTTAAAAAATAAAAGATAAATAAAGACATGGCTGTAGCAAGAATGCAAAGAGAAAAACTTCCCAAAAGCTCAAATAAGAAAAAAAACTGCTTTATTTAGTTCTTAAGAGGGCAGAGAAAGGAGAAGTGGAGAGTGGTTGCAAAGCAGGTAGCACCCGTAAATGTAAACAGTAAACTATTGCAAGAGGACGTGAAGATAAAGAAAGAAATTTACAGGTGTGACTGGTTAAACAGGTGAAGTGTTTGTTTAAACCCGAATACTAATCTACATAATATCTGCTTGTTTACATCAGCAGCCTGACATGACCACAAGATTATCATGATAAATGTGGCATGAAGCTGGAACTGACACAACCTCAGTCTTGTTGTAAATGTTGTAAGAACTTTGTTATTTTAAATAAAATGAAAGCAGACTGGAAAAAGTTGCATCAGCTTGTTGACTATGTACTCACAGATTTCATAACAATAAGTGGAAACCACAGTTACTCTGTACAGACACTGTACAGGCACCACTTCTGCTTCTGTATGTGTGTGTCTGTATGTGTGTGTGTGTGTGTGTGTGTGTGTGTGTGTGTGTGTATACAGGTGTATTAGACTGGTGAATATATAAAGAAAATGTGGAGCACTTTGCTTGAGGAAGAGCCCAGTAAGTGTGTCCTATCATTAGATAGACCTCGCCACATATTTCCACGGCTTCTTTGCCGCATGAAGACGACAAAGTGATGGAAAGATTGAGATAGATACACCCCCCCGCCGCAGTAAATCCCGTAATGTTTGTCACAGACAAGCTATGTGCATAGTATAAATTTACCAGACCAAAACAAACTTTCTTCTTATTCTTGCAGCCTCAAGAACAAGAACAATGTTCTTAAGGAGGTATTTACCAAGCTTAAATATGTCACCATTTACAGGTTTGTGTGTGTTGCATTTGTGTTCTCAACACTTAGATTTGATGAGCCGTTCTTACCACGTCCGTGCAGACATCAAGAAAAGTTTTTTTCTCACGGTGAAGATGACAACTCAGAGATTGGTGATTAATAAATTATCAAATCAATAAGCCTGTCAGTCAGTGTTTTTGTCAATGACTGGATAGGATTATTTCTGCACCTTACAAGACAACAGAGAGCTTCTTCACTTTGGGGGGTGCAAAGCCTATAAACGCCATCAAATATCCACCGACATTACAGAGAAAGAAACATTGGGTGATGCACAAAAGCAGGATCATGATAAAATAAAAAAGACAGAACATGGAGGGGATGAAGAGGGCAATGGAAAGGTAGATAACCATAAAAACAGAGAGAAAGAAAGTAAAATAAGGATAAATCGAGATAGTAGACAGGGAGGAAGTGGAGATAGAATATGTTTAATTATTCAGCATTACCCATGTTCTATATTTATGGCCCTTTTAAGGGAGCAAGTACAAGCTATATATACTCCTACTGTCGGCTGCTCCCATACTCACAGGAGAAGTTTCAACCCCCCACCCCACCAAATAAAAAACATCAAGAAAAGCTAGAAGAAGAATGTGATTACATATTGATAGGAGAAACAGAAAGTTTAAAAGATGAAAAGTACTGTGGATGAAGAGACAAGCACAGAAAGGAAAGAGGAAACATGGCTGCCAGGGAGATGCAAATAAAAAATAAAATAACATTTTCGCTGCAGCCATCTGCTCCTCTTCTTACCCCCTGACAGGAAATTTGCAAAAGATGATTAGTTTGTTTTCTTTTTTTTTTATGGGAACAGGATTTTAGTTACACAGGAAGAAAAACAAAGATGAAGAAACGAGCATGTAAGAGCAGATGTGTATCATTTAACTAGATGGGGGTAATGGAATTGTTGATAAAAATGTTATCTGTTGCTCACAGACACACATAAGTGCGGCTTCAACACATATTACTGGCCTTTTATCAACAAACACATAAAACACTTGCTGAACATTGCACCTGCAAACAGAGAACAAAGCAGGCATGCATGGTTAATCTTGAATATCTCTGGCTTTATTACAGTGACTAAAAGCAATGCGGAGAGTTTAGGTTGGCTGTAACCACAATGTTTTGAGAAAAACATGGTTGTATGTCATTCCAAGTAATCTGTTACTTTAGGTGAAATGTCCAAAGTTTCAACCTCTGAAAACGTCTCAAAGCAGCACTGCTTGACTGTAGTGTCCTTTAACAATAATGTATCCTGAATCCTGTCTCTTTTCTGAGCCCTCACCAGCTCAGTAAAAGTCAGTCCAATGTTGACTCTCATTTTAACGCTGGCTCTGTCACTTTTTTCTTTCCTTTCCAATAATGTCCTCAGGCGTTTCTTTACTGAATCAGCCATGCTACCACATAAAAACAGCCAGTGTATCAATAGCCAGTTGTAACCAAGTGACTGTAAAGGAAAATGCAAGCATAACGTGATGCTCTGGGGTGGAAATAAAAGTTGTGCAGAGCAGATTCTTAGCCTTAGAATGTTGCTAGGCAATAAAAACCTCAAGGTGTGTAAATAATGTCTGTGTATCATCAAAACAAGCCAGAAGGAAATAAGTATTAGGACTGAAAAGTTAGGTGGTTTTGCAATAACTGAGGCATACTCAAATCCATACTACAAGCTTTTTATGCTCCAAATTTTCTAAAAGCATTTTCTAAACTAAGCTACATTATAATTCAGTGTAAAGAAAAACTGTATATGTGCAGTTTGAATATATGTCTTTAATAATACTAAAATTCAATATTAATAAAAAAGCAGTTGATGTTTTAAAAGACTGCAGCTACAACAGGCCTGCAGTCTATGAAATCACAAAAACATCTAATTAAAACTGGTTTCTAGGTATCAAGAAACTTAAATTATTTTTTATATTAAAAATAAAATAATTGCTGCTGTTTTGATTCGTAATCTTTATATTTAAAGAAAAATAGTGCAACAGATCCAGGCATGGGGATACCACAGTTGAAAAGCCACAGATCATACCGAATGATATTCTCACGTTATTTTTCTGATACAACAGGCGTGAAAATGATTCTGAGCGAGCCAAGCAATTCCAATCCACTAATACCCAACAGGCTGAGGGTCAATTTATCATCTCAGTGACTCAGATATTCTCCTCAGGTGAATCGCTCAGATGAGGGACCTCAGCCGCTTGAAAGGTTTTAAATAGATGGCATTTTTGCTCAAGTGACTCTGCTCCTTATCTGTATGTATAAATCCAGACCTTTTCTGGTTTACAACCATTTTTCTACAGTACTGAAAGATGCACATGGCTACCAGGTGTTAGATGTGTTTTTTTGCTTTCTCTACCTTGCTTTTTATGCTTTCAAATATAAGCTTTTGCTGTTTTCTATCACTAATAATCAATGTTTGAATTAAGGTTTTTGTATATGCCCTGTAAATTTTAGACTACATTAGAGCAGCAGTAGGAACATACATTTTCATATAACTCTGATGAGCATGTAGCATCCAGTAAAAGGTGATAAGGATTAACTGTACGGACCTCAGACCCAACAGGGAAGGGTTGATGTTGCTCCCATTCTGTGACTTGGTAACATAACCCATTGGAAAAACTTTAAGCCAATAATTTGACCATGACTTTCACCGAGCACAGCGCAAAGTCTGCAATAAATGATCACACTCACTCTGTTTTTTATTATGCTTTCTTTCCCATACAAGCAAGCATGCTGACATGAACATGTCAGAATATTTCTAGAAGCATGAAGATGCATGCCTGACCTGAATCTGACCTTTCATTTGCTCCAATCAGCCATAAGAACCGCCCCACTCCATCACCACCTGACCTTGACTCTCCGGTCCATTAAACTCGCCTTCTCACACACAAATACATCTGTGCACGGAGGTCTCTGTATGTCAAAGTCAGCCACATTTATCTGAACTAACATGTTTAATGCAGCACAAAACGATGACAGGGGCTGGTGCAACCTCATGCTGTGTAGAAGGAAAAGCAAGCCTCAATGAGAAAGTGACAGGCTATCAACGATAAAAGAGGAAGCCAAGACAGTGACATGGAGGAGATGGTGGCTAAACAGCTGTTTCCTACAGCTGAGACCAACTGACAGCCAGGTTACTCAAACCACAGTCATCTCACAACTGCAGGCTAACTTAGAACAAGCTCCTCATCAAGCACCAATAATAGTTTATTCTTTCTTTTCTTAGTTTTTTATGGCATTTCTCCAAAACTTCTGGGCTGCTTTTATTTTCATTTGATGTTTTCCTTTGGTCTTATGTCTTTTATTCATGAGAAGATAAAATAATTTTAGTTGACTGGACAACCAAACTATGAAAATGGTAGATTAATGGATATCAAAGTATGTTCACAGGAGCATCTTACCTTGTACACCTGCCCATAGGTGCCATTCCCAACCAGTTCAACCAGCTCAAAGATTCCAGCTGGATCCTGCAAATGCAAAGACAACACAATAGAATGATTAGGATTCCATCGTTCAGACAGGCTAATCCTTTTGGAGCTCTGCTATTACAAGAGGTTTGCAAGATGTTTGCGATCAAATTCTAGGAAAATGACTAACATTCAGTCAAAGCCAGACCATGTGGTATTACCAATTTGCAAATCAAAAGCTTGCATAGAAAAGACAAATGCTGCTGAACATCACAATGTTGACATGGTCAGTGTTAGCATGGGAATATGCTGGAAGTTTGGGTGCAGCGTAACTGCAGCTATGGGAGTAGTTATAGTAGACATTGTTTTTTTAAACAGCGTTGAACATAAAAAAGATGTAGGAGAGCAGACAAGTCACCTGAAGAACACCAAAGTAATCACATGAAGCATGTCTTGCCTCTTTTTTCACTTCTAAAAAGCCAATAATCTGATTTCATTAGTCCAAGTTGGGGAAGTATGTTCTTTTAGTGTTTAACATACCTTTTATACATTAGCTGATATCTAATGATTGATTTGCTTAGGGGCCTTATCTTGCTCACCCAAAATAACTGGATGTTGGTTAAGTCAGCATGCCTTGCACTAAGCTCTCCAGGTATCATACACTGCTTGAAATGCAGTGCTGGATTGTTTTGGGATTCCTCCCAGACTAGCTAATAATTTAAGCCCAGAGTCGCTAGCTTGCCAACACAGGGCTGCAAGCACATCGAACAGGGGATAAAACCCACTGACCCCCACAAACTCACACACCTCCCCCTCCCTCTCTGCTGCACGTTGCTACGGCATTCCAACAATAGCTGGTATTTACCCTCTCCTTCCTTCATGCTCTCTTTCTTCCACATCCTCTCTGCTTCACCAGCTTCTGTTTTCCAACCAGATGAAGTCCATCTATGTCTCTCTCACTCCCATGTTTTATCTACACAGCCCTCTTTCATTCCTGACAGTGTCCAGGACAAGTTCTTCTTGCCAACACTCTTCTCATTCCAGTAGTGAATAACTCCTAAGTACACTCCCAGGACTTTTTACTAGTTTCTGTGTCCCTTCGTGTCCTTACAATTAACAAACTCTGTGGGCTAAATGTTACATTTATCCCATGCTATTTTTGTCTTTAACTTTCAATCATATGGCTTCTGTGACACTGGAATAGCCAAAAGAACTGCATGCACAAAGTAGATGATTTTAATATATTTAAAAATGGTGTCCACTAAAACATACATTCAGTGTACAGACCTCCTCTCATTACATTAATTAATACCCATCAGTTTAACGAGATCTGTTGTCTTTGAATCTTATATCAAATAGAGTCTGAATCTCTGGATTTACCTGATGGAACATTATTCTGTAAGAAAACAATACTAAACTCTGAGCGCTACAAATCAAAGGAGGCATCTTTCAGAAATTGTACCTAAGTGTAAGAATACCAGCCTATACAAGAAATCCTTCGCTTCAGTGGTGTCTGATTTGAACTGGTTGCTACCCAGTCATGAGCCCACCTTTCTCACCCATCAGTATAAGTCACAATTTATCATTTCATGAAACATCTAAAAATATCTCAAGGTATTTTTTGGATCCATCTTGATACATGTAGAGGTTGTTGATTTTCAGCCTCGCTCATCTGGACACTAAGCAAATTCAAGTTCCTTTATATAGGGGTACTGAATGCCTTGGGCCTTTTTATTTATCTGTCATGCTTTTATATTAAGAGCTGTCGCAGATACTGAGGTCCTTTGGTACTGGCCTAAAACCTAAGGTAAAAACTCTTTCTATCACTACAGCTATTCTCTGTGAAACAGCCTGTCCAAGCACTTCAGGGAATATGTTCTTTAAACAGCCATTTACTTCTTTTTTGCTTCTTTTATTAAATGGATATTTCTGTTCTGCTTTTGTTGTTGATTTACTTAATCCAAAACATCACATTTCTCATCTCCTGTATGTTTGTGTCTATAGATGTAGCTCTTTGATGCTCTTATAAATGTATTTGATTTTTATGTTTTTACTTTTGAAGTCTAGTGTTCTCCTCATAGAAGGTCCTCCAAACCTGCTCAGTCTGCAGAAACATGCATGTCATGTTTCTTTATGAAAAGGTCAGTGTGATGTAAGAGCATTTCTAAAGCTCATCTGTAATGCATTTGTGTGTGAATATGAACGCAGTGCAGCACTATGTGTGCTTCACTGCATTCATTTTTACACACAAATGCATTATAAGTACTCTACGAGTACTTCAGAGATACTTACTCTATAAGTAAAACTTGATTTGATTTGAAGGAGGAAAGAGTTGCTCGTACCTTTTTCTTTAACTTTTTTCTAAACACTTTTACAATTTGTGTTTTTACCCAATTGACAGGAATTTACAACAAAATAAATTACTATTAATTAGTGACTCCATTATATTTTCTGTATTTTAAGAATGTTTAGAGGGCCACAAAGACATTTTACCACTTCTTGTTTTGCTTTGTTGTTTTGATAACTTATTTTGGGCCATTTTGCACAAGTTAATGAACCTGTTCAATAATTGAGCAGGCCAACACATTTCAGTTGAAATATGTACATCTATTCAAGATCAGATTATGTAACTGCTTAAAACCCTTGCATGCTGTGACAAGCCACAGGAAACTTTGACCCATTGAACTAAACAACACTGTTGCATAGAGCTAAATTGAAACAATTGCAATGAACTTTTAATAACAGATGCCTCCTCACTTTGAAAGCCTACACATGCACTCAGTTTCAATCTCCTCTGAGGCTTAACCAGCAATCTCTCTCTTGTTTCATATGCGCAGCCTGTCTGCGTTTTTGCAACACTTGCTTCCTCTTTCTTACTTTCTGCACTTCACATTCATGTCTTATCTGTGTGGTTGCAGTTGAACTTGAAGCTAACTTTTATGGCATTAAGTTTCATTGTGCTGCCACAGCAACAGAGAGGAATATAATATAATATAGCAAATTAAAAGAAGAGTACTTTGAAAAAGAGTTTGGATGGTGGGGAAAAACACTAGATGTTTACTGTGTTTCCATGTGTTTGTTTAAATCGTCATAAGGAATATTTGTGAGCTTTGGCTCTTTCCACACTCATTTTCCTTTTTCTCTAACTCCACCTCCCTCTGTTTGCTCTGTCTCTATGTTTGTTTTTGTTGGTCTCAGCAGACCTGTCAACCTGTCAGCTGTTTCTGAAGACAGGGGCTTGTGCTTTTCTTGCTCTCTCCTTCCTTTCCTTGTCATTTTTTTTACCCTCCTCTTCTGTTGTTTTGCTGATGCCAACCCACATGCACTGCCCCTCACATCAAACACACACACACACACACACACAAGTCAACAAACTTTCTCTCACTCTCAAGCACATCTTCCCACCGTCTCGTCCTTTCAAAACCACACACACATGCAGGCTCACACACTGCCAAAAGCACACTCCTACACAGGAGCTAGTGTTCAAATGTTCTAAGGAGTGTACGTCTAACTAAACGTGTGTGTGAAAGATAAAGTGGGCTATGGACCTGTAGCAGACAGCAAGCTGTGTGACCATTTGCCTTGCTACCCCAGCTTCCACTGAAGCAGTTAGATTTTTTCTCCAAGTGAGTGTTTGTTGATTTGGCAGCTGTGTGAATTAATTCTCAGAGTTCTGACAGCTATTTCTCAGAAATAACTGAGGATGCACTTCTTGTGCACTTCTT
>JBAMHV010000021.1:15494483-15505008 GCA_037177535.1 Pseudomugil gertrudae | reverse complement strand
TATAAAGATATAGCTGTTCATGTAAATGCATACAGAGGACATGTTAGTACACATGAGCTACTTCTGAATCAAATCACAGAGAATGACTGTTTAAGATAAAGAATCAGGGTACTTTTCTGTTCTAGTTTATGCATGTCCTTAGGCTGGCTGATGAAAATATAGTGCAGTATCATTCATATTTTATGGGCCACTTGCAGAATGGCCTCTCAGCACATGCCAGCCTTTGCCAGTGCATTTACATGAGTGTGTATGTGTGCATGTGTCTGTGGTTTAAAGTTGCCAATGACTGCAGCAATTTTGTTCCTTCTTCTTCCTCTCTCCCTCTTTTGCTCTCTTTCTCTTTGTTTTGTATTCCTGCTGAGCTTTTGCAATGGTCACATGACTGCCACATGACCTCACTGGAGGCCAGTGAATCATTGTGCGCGTCTACATAAGGATGCTGAATAATGGTCATTAGATTTATTGTTCTTTGTAAAACCCGATGAAAGAGAGAAGAATGATAATCTGCAAATTAAGAGATTATGAAAGGAGACATTACATTGCTGTAAATTTGATGACAGAGTTTGTTTTGTTACTTTGTAAACTGCTGAACCCGTTTTGTGGCAAACTTGACATGTAAGAATTTTCCAAACACACACGCACGCACGCACACAAAATACTTCCCTCATTCTCTGAATAAACATTGCAACAGTCAAAGCATGACTGTGACTGGTCACAGATGACTAATTTCCGCTTCATTTTATGCCACAACATTAGTATGAAAACACATAAATATGTAAGGTCGTTGTTGCATATTGCAATGACAAAAAGACTTGTGAAAACAAATACTTCAATGTAAGAGAATGAGGATTTAATTAGGACTAATTTCAATCTCTGCATCTAAGCTTGCTGGTTACTTGTTGGTCATGCACAAAAGCAGGACATGTGCCTGAAATGCAGCCCTGATTAATACATGTGGACTTGCTGTGCGCAACTTAAGACTATAAAGATCAGATTAATAAGATGCCTGTCCTTATTCCTTTTTAGATTTTTGGTACAACATCTGGATTTTCCTTCTAAGTATGTTATATTTGATTTCACTTTGGGCACAACAAAAGCATTGAATCCACTCTTTTCTCCAAACGGAATAGTGGTCCATGGGCAGCGTAAGTCATTAATAATGAATTTCAGAGTGAACGGCTGTAGCTTTTGTGAAAGTCACTTCATAACGTGCAAGCTTTTTACAGGCTGCATTCATTTTTTCATCCTGCAAACTAACTTCAGTCCTATCTGCTACATTTCTAACCTTACCTCATATATAGGACAAAGCTAATCCCTTTTCTGGTTAAAACTGAATTTCCTGACACATAACAACAGGGAGGAGTGGCAAGGGTGTGGGAACTTTCTTTAATACCAGGTGCCTAAAATCTTTTCCACAGAAATTCCTTTTCTGTTAAGCACTTACAAACAAAACACATAAGAAAATATTTTTATCAAACATCTGAAGTAGACGTTAAAAGGAAGTATTGAAGAAAATAAGTGAAGACATACATGAAAGATTAAAATAAAAAAAGTAGCTGGGAATCTTATCTGATTTTATAAACCAGTCAGCCAAAACATAACAAACACCTGTTTTACGTTGTGAACGTCCTGTTTGTTAGATAAGAAAACTGCTCTGAATGAGGCACAAACTTACAAGACCTCTAGGTATCCTGATGGTTTTAGACAATAAAATGTCAGCAGTAGATGCTTAAAATCTCCTAAGTTATGAGATAAAGCCTTTATGAAATGCATTTATTTTTCCTGAAGCTAACTCATCCCTTTGAACTCCAAAATATTGTAAAGATTACTTAAAACATTCTATCATCACCTTATCATCCCGTTTTCCAGAAGGTTACAAAAACTGCCTAACAGGTGCAGATTAGACAACAAACTCAGCACTGCCTTCCCAGCACTACCTTGTAAACAAAATTAGAAACCAGCTAATTTTACACAGCTCTGAAATTCTAAATACAAATCAAAAGAGGGTGAATATCAGATTTAGATTCTCCAGATGCTTCAAAGTCAGCTGCTATGTATTTAATGGACAAAGTTTCTAAATTTTTTTATCTACAATTCAACTGTGTGACTAAAGTTCATGTTATGCTTCCTCAAGGTGCCATGATAAAGTTGTGTTTCTTTAATTGTCTGTTTCATATTTTGAGTGGAAATGGTTGTTGAAACTATATATACTATACATAAACTATTTATAATAATAATAATACACTGTAAATTACCCTGTCTTTAAAAATAAATAAAAGATACAGTGTTAGATATGTTTCTTTGCATTACACCAAAAACAGGTGAGGGCAATTCTCATCTGCAGCAAGTGAATTTAAGAAAAGTGATGTGGATTAAATTAGGGATCCTAAGAGGATGATAGAAGTCATGCTAGGGCTGGGTCTGTCTCCTATAAAACCACTTACACTTAACAACATGGCTCACCCTAGCTTGCTTTTACAAGAAGATGTGGTGGAGGCCTAATTCCCAGTACATCTCATCCAGACATGTACACTACATTAACAGCAGTCAACTCTTAATCACAGATTTACAGCTTGCTGAAGACGATACATGCTGCTTGGTTTGCTCTGCAATGCTAAACAACTCATGCGCTCCCCGCCTCTCACCATCCGTCTTTGCCAACTTGTCATCTCACACCTCTCCCTGTCATCTCTTCACCCATCCATCCATCATCATTCATCTTTTCTTCTCAATTTCTGACTGCCACTCTCTCCTTCCATCATTTCCATCCATCTTTCTTAACGTTCTGCACTGTGTCATGTGATTCAGGCACAAAGGAGAGATTCAGCTCCCATTATGGATTTGTTTACTTGGACATGATTTTCTCAAGTACTTCTGATCGAGTGCAAGTGTGTACTTGAGGACAGAGTAGAAGGAAGACAGTGCCAGCTGTTGCACATCCTCAGGTTTTATCCAAACCCTCAATGCCTTTTATTGTGTTGAACATTTGTGTTTTCTTTTATTATATTGGCATACTGTACCGTGTTGTTCATGTTAAATACCCCCAAAAAGTCATTTGAATTAAATACTGACTGGAAATTAATATTTTCAACTATTGTAGTTCCTATAACAGAGGTTTACCAAACATACCCAACAACCCCCTTACATATTTCTGTACTTGCATAGCAGAGAATTAAACACTTAGCACAACTCCGTCAGTGACTTCAGGGGGGAAAATAGGTCAACTAGAAGCAGGCAGGCAGAGTGGAAGAGAGGGTGGGAGGGAGAGGGTCATTTCTCAGCGACAAACTGCCATACAGTATATAGACTATTCATGAATAAGCTCTATGTAAGCCTTGGGCACTGCTGTGGCCCCGTTACTATGGCGTCCATGGTGAGGGCTGAGGAATGTGGCCTTACTGGGCAACAGGAAAAAAAAGGGAGGGAAGGGGAAGCTCAGGAGCAGGGGTCTTTGCATTGGACTACTTTAGTCACTGGTCACATCTCCACCTTTAGCCCTAGCCAAGTCTGTGAGTTTTTCTTCCACTCTTCCTGCTCTCTCCATCTCCCACTATAACTCTAAACACTCTTTGCGCTGCATTCATCTTCTCACCTTGTGTTATTCTTTCTCCCTCTGCCTCTCCATGAACATGTCACCATCCGTTCATGCTCACCTGCTCCTCTCTTTCATCTCAGATCTCACACCTGAGTCCCTGCACAGCACACAACTCTATTGCCAGTACATGTGTGCATGTGAGTAGCACCGTGGCTGCACTTCCTGCTGATTTGCCATCTGTTGCTCTCATCAGCTGACTAGATGAGCCCGTGCATGTGACGCCTCTGACCTACGCATGCTCGCATCCCTTTACATAAAAACCACTGTCTGTAAGAAAACGGCAGCGTTTCGACCTTGTGTCTTTTGGCTGTCATTGTGAGTCCCGGCGCGGTGGATAACAGCGGCCTGCTCCTACTTAGTCTGGCCTTTCCCACTCAAGCAAGAGAGGCTGCATCGACACAGGTGCTGCTGGGGTTTGATGTGCAACAGCAGCAAATGTCGCAAAGAGCCAGCCGACGAGACCCACGTAAAGAGAAAAAAAAGCCACAGGGTAAGTAAGGTGGAGAGAAGTGCACAGACAGCGAACATGAAAAACCACTTCCATTTCTGTCTCTCCACTGTACTACCCACTCAGTTTAGTCTGTCTCTCTTTGCCTTAATGTGTATTATGCTTCATAACGTTCAGCTGACTGACACACACCTACAAAAGCATGTTGCCCCATCATCACCGCTAATGTCAGTATTATAATTACCAACCCCCCACTGCATCAGAGACAGCTGACCTACTTCCTGTCTAGCCAGTCCAGTTGTTGACTCTACACTCATCTTTGACTGTGTGTCTATATTTTTGTGGGTATTTATCTGATGTAAACAGATAAGACAGGGTTTGTTTAGACATGTCTAGGAGTTATACGTGGATTCCTCAAAACTTCTCTGGTAATCTGTTTGCCAACAGTCTGGGTGTTTCAATATTTCCATACAAAAAAAGTGTGTTTAAAGCCGAACATATATTTGATTCAATGAAATATCTTTAGGATTGTTATTAAACTGTTTAATAAACCCAGTTTAAAAAACACATGAGTGCACAACAGCCACTTAAAAAGATCATTCTCTCTTTAAAAAGATCCCCCCCACCCTCATTCTCCTTCTTCCCTGCTATTTGTTTCACCCCATATACATTTCCCTCCTATAGTTTTGTGTTCTCTTTCACAGTTCTTTTTCTAACGGCTATAAGCTCGCTACATGCAAAGCTAAAAATACAAATAAA
This sequence comes from Pseudomugil gertrudae, assembly GCA_037177535.1. Classification (NCBI taxonomy): domain Eukaryota; kingdom Metazoa; phylum Chordata; class Actinopteri; order Atheriniformes; family Pseudomugilidae; genus Pseudomugil; species Pseudomugil gertrudae. Next base: position 15,500,206 of record JBAMHV010000021.1, on the reverse strand, counting down.
CACTATGTGCAAGCAGAACAGGGAGGTGGGTACACAGACATAATACTAAGGGACAAGGCGGCTAGCAGATAAACAGTGAGGTGCACTCAGTCACTCAGACAGACATACAAGACAAGATGCTGGGGGGGTGGGGGGCAGACGATGAAATTAATAGAAGAAGGAAGAAACTGCACGCAGGTGGATGGATGAGCAGCTGTGGCTGAAATAGAAACAGAGGCAGGCAAGCATGATGAGAGAAGAAGAAGGAAGCACAGACAGAAGACAGAGTGAGGTTATAAAACTGGGCATGTGGGCACAATGGAGACACACAACAACTACACTGTGAGTAAGAGACATGGAAAGAGATAGCAGAGAAGATGTGGTTTATGTTTCCTCAAAGCAAAAGAACACATCTTAAGCTAAAGCCCTGTTCTCATGTGCAGCATCATTTGCTTGTATGCAACCGAGCAGGCAGCAAGCTTGGCAGACACCCACACATTAGAAACACACACAAAGAATCCGAGTGACACACATAATGCCCAGTGAAGTGAAAACAAGAGTATACCACAGATGAACACAAAAGAAGGCGGTTGTAAGCATGCAGGTCGTTTTTGCCCCTTCTTTCCCCCAGTACACAGCAGACTAACAAAAGAACTGACTGCAGCATGCAAAGCTTCAGTGGGTTACAATGACCACAGGTAGGCTGTTTCTATCACACACTATAAAACTAAGCAACAAAAACAAGAGAGAAAAAACTAGTTTGTTTCCTGTGTTTCTCTAAAGAATCTGTGATTAAGAGGTAGACATGGGTTAAATTCTACTCTGAAACAACGCTGAGTCTATAATAGACTTGCTCAGGAAATAAAAAGGTGCACAAGCTCCTATTCAGGTCAGCAAAAACATCCTTATTTCATCCTCTTCTACACTATAAACCTTTCTTTTACTGCCATGAATGACCAAAGGGGCTTCCAAGTCCGTGAACTACCTGTCATGTTAGTATATGTCTATATATAATATGATCTATAATTTGACACATTGTGGAGACAGTCTCCCAAACATCCGCCTCTTGCAGCGCTCACTTCTTTCCTGCCGGTTGTTATTCAGAGAGCACCGTCAGGTGCACGAGAGGGAAGAACGCGCACACATCTGTTTCTTAGATCTTTCAAAGAAATCAGTGCTGAAATCATCTCACCCTCAGAGCCGATAGGTCGATTTCGTCCAGACTCCGCGCTGGAGAGTCACTCGCCATGATGGAGGACACAAAAAGCCACTCTCAGCTGCCAGATCTCCTGAAACGGCCTTCGCTGTCACGACCGACAGTGTGGTCTCCTTTGCTGCTCGCTGTGTACAGTCGCTCCTCTTTCTCCTCCACAGTGATGTCTCAGCACAAGGGGGGAAAAAAAGCAGTCCCTTTCTGGTCAGCAGCGGGACGTGCCCCGGGCCGGGAGCGCACGGCTAGAGCGCAAAGGCGTGCAGGATGGAGAGCAAAGGCGCAGTGCACATCAGCACTTTCACATCCATGTCTGCGGGATGAAGACTGTTCAGAGAAGAAGGTTAAGGTCTGCGTATGGACTGCTTCTGCTGTCACAGCCAGTCTGTAAATATGCAGGCGGAGGGAGTGGAGCGCACCACCACCTCAGCAAACCACGCCCGGTAACAGGCGGGGTTTGCTGAGGCGATAAAGACTCCAAAACTTCCTTTTATAAAATAAATAACCGTACAAAGAACGACATGTGGTGCCCTGTCTGTAATGGTATGTAATGTTAGACAGGTTTAAGCAGGTATTTTTTAAACCTTTATTTTTATTTGTTAGACCAGGCTGTGGAGCTGAATGAACTCAGAACTGCAAATGCAAAACTGGTTAGGAAAAGCGTTGAGTCATAAAAGGCAACATGACTGAACCTATAGCTGAGAAAAATATACAAGTGCAAGTACACAATTAAAAAAAATACCTCAAAACAGTTTTTCACAAGTTTCCATGGCAAATGAAATGACAGTGACTACTGGCATTGATCAGATAGATGGTGCAACGGCTGCTTCTTTGAGTAAGGGTTGGATTAGGAGACCCAGGGTGAATTTCCATATCTTAAAAATATGGCCCTCTACTTGGTCTACAGTACAAATCTGCTGTGAAAGATACCTGCTCAAGTCTGCAGCAAATGTTTTGAAGATTACTAAATCCCCATCTAACTCATCGCCTGACTAAACTTCTGTTTAAAGCCTCTGGCAGTTTCTGCAACACTTTGAATCATTTCTGGTAAAGCCCAGAAAATATGATTATATGATCATTATATCGGAGTTATTCGTTTTTATTTTATTTTGGAATTTGATAATAAACTGATGGGTTGGGAAAATAGTCATTTTAACTTAATTCCAAATCAATGTACAAACATTTCCCTGAGGATCACACACATAAAGGAGTTTTTGTTTTTTTTTGCAGGCGAGATACAACAAGCTCCCTGCATGGCAGCTCTGATTACAAGATGTGGAATCTTGTTTTCCCAGGTAGAAGAGTGTTTAGTCCCTTTTGTTTCTTGTAAAAATAATTTATGACAGTCTTGTAAACAATAAAGTAGACTGTACTTCAAGCTAAAATCTTTTGTAATATTTATACATAATCATAATATTTATAATCAGATAGTTGTAAAATGTAAGAAATGCAACCAACTTAAACCCAAACACTGAATGGATATTTAATAAAACTACAGACATGAGGAATAAAAGTGCACAACAACCAGATGCTGATGATCACTTGCATGATAATCAACAAGTGCAAATATAACTGCAGAGGCCAAATTTTCAAGTTCTCAGGGTTGTGTTAACCCTCATGCCAAAAAGATATCACCAGTAAGAAACTGTTGTTGTCTATTAATCTTGAAAGAAATATAAGGCCATTTCCAAACCATTCAGTCTGAGGAAAAGAAGGAGAAAGAATATATACAAGCAGGACAATTGAGACAATTGCCCGTCTCCTCAGGATTGGACATCCTGACAGATGGTCAGAACAAGCAGAGCTCAGCTAAATTCCAAAAACACAAGAGCTACATTTCAGCCTTATTTAACACTTTAAATAGTAATGCTTGTGACAGCACATTTTTATAATTTACCCACCTGAAACTGCTTGTTTGAAATGTTTCTAGAACCTTGTAAAAACATTGCAGCTCAGCTTAGATTTGCATATTTGCATCTGAGCACACATATATGTGGAGCTTTTTTTTAAACAGGCAAAAGTAAAGTAGAGAAATTTGCACATATAAGTTTGGGGAAAAACAAACAGCATATCAGCACCAATGTCTGCCATCGAGCGGTGGTGGAGGGACAATTAAGGCTTTGTCATGTAGAATCACACAATAACCATGTGAACCATAAACTCCAAAGTATTTTAAACCCAAATTTGAGCTGAAGCTTCAGACAGCTAGAGAGAGCCTGGTTATTCTTAGTTATTAAGCTGTGAAGGACTTTTAGGAATTTTAAGGCATAAGTGTGTGTTTGGGTTTTTTACTGATATCCTGACACAAAGTATCTTAGAAATTGAAGTAGAATTACTTTTGTTTCCTCTTAAAGGAAAGGAAATTTCCAAAAGAGTAAAGCAAAGTTGTGATCATGTGGCAACTTATTGTTGACTTTGTTTTTCTCAAACTATTTATGCTGGATCCCAGCCAAATAGTTGGAAATAATATGGATGTTATTACATTATGGAAAGGTCTCACCGAAGCCAAGTAAGACATTACATGACAGTACAAAATTACAGTTACTTTTTGTATGTTGTATCCATCTAAAAATGTAAAATAATGTCTGCAATGGCTTCTATATCTTTCCTAATTAAAGATGAGATAACATCTTACAGAAAATCCATGCTCTTTTCTGTAAAACAAAAATGCTGGGTAGTTTGTGGGCACTTCGTGAATATGTTTATAACCATTTACAGCAGGTATGCACGAGTTTTACTTTCCTGGGAAACACAAAATACACAGAGGTTGTTGTTGGTAATTGGCAGTTTGCGCTTGACGAACAAACTTAATCTCAATTTAATACAGTGGGTGAAGAATATTTCTATGACAGCTCATAAAAAGGAATCAAGTTTAGCAATGTGGTATGTGAGGGGTTCTTGAGAACACAAACCTGCTGTCTTGGAGACAAGCGGCACCTATCAGGAAAGCAGGTTGAGGTTCCTGGGTAGGGTGAGAATTTCTCAGGAGGTGGCTTATGTAACTTCTCTACCGGTTTTATTTTGTGAGAGTTGGTGCCAATTACTTTTTATGAGTCACCTTCTGTAAAGGTTTCCACAGTAAAAAATACAATGGGTTTCATGGATGCAAATAATTTCACTTGAACACGTGTCACCTGTGAAGAAAGTGTGATGTTGAGTTCTTAGATGTTTTTGTTAGTAATCCTGTTTTCACTTTTATAAACCATAGCTCTTGCATTTGTACTTTTTATTGTTCACATCCTGTTCAAATGTCATTTTAATTTCAGATCACTTCAAAATGATCAAGTTTTTCTCATTTTCTTTCTAATGTATCTTTTAAGCTTAACCTAAAATGATGAATTAACATCATCATATAAATGTAAATCAGTATGAAGTAAAATATCAAAAGTACTTCATAATGTTGATACAGATTGTAGTTGCCATCATTTGAATCAACACATTTTCCTCATCAGATGGGTAACATAAGCTTGCTTGCATAATCCAAACTGTTTACCTTCTTTATTTGGCTTGTATCTGTGGTTAAAAGAAGCAAAACTAAATTTGTAAATTAATACCTAAAGGCTTTAAAGAGGAACACACGCTGTGATCATGCATCTTGATATTTGGTTAAACATATTCTACACAAAGAATGAAAGAAACCAAAAAGTTAAAGATAATTTTACTTTTTAGCCATTTGGATTACACTATTTAAAATCAAATGAGAAATATATGTTCAACTTTACAAAAAAGTTTATTGCACATGCACAGAGACAGTGGTTCACAGAATTAAAAGAAAAAAGAGTATGGTTATGAAATAAAAAAGAAGCTAAAATACAAATTCTCATCCAGCTGTAAAACCTTGGTTTTAATTCAAATATATGATTGAAGTGTTAAATGCTTCATCGTCCATAAATAAACCACTGACAAATACAGCAAAGGTAAACATCACAGACAATATCTACAACAATACAAAAAGGAAAAGCAAAAAATAGTTTGTCTGTATAGACACAAAAATATTCTGTTCATGGTCCCATTGAATAAATGAATATCTATCTTATATAATAATGCATACTTTTCTGTTTGTTTGTTTTTACACGGATACCAGGGATTTAAGTGCTGGGTGTGTGATGTGACTCAAAACAATAAATTCTCTTGGCCAATTATAGCACTGCCAAATTAAGATAATTGCTTTGTTGATTGACATGATCCAGTTTGGCTGTAGTGCCAGACTTTACTGTGTAGAGCAACCATAGTTAAGATTTTCATTTCCTGCAGCCTTGAATATCCTTTTCCAAAGAAGTGTACTTCAAGTTCATGTTAAATCTAAATCTGTGATATATCCATGTACATGCATCGCCACCTAATGACAATTATATGAAACTCCTAATTTCCTCAAACAGCATCAAATTACAAATAATGAGATGCAGTTGACACTCAAGAAAAAGTTGTATGGGCATGCATTTTGCCTAAGTAGAAGATTCCTCTAAAATGTTTAAAAACACTGGAATGAACAACACCGTTGACGTTTGGTCTTCATCCAAACACATTTCTGCAA
>JBAMHV010000021.1:15466642-15490966 GCA_037177535.1 Pseudomugil gertrudae | reverse complement strand
TATATATAATTTTTATTACAAAAAATACTTTTTTTATGTCGACTGTACCTTCTCATAAATGGTAGCATTGCGGGCAGCGGTTGTCATCCACACCTCCTTGTAGAAACTATCACTGACGGGGTCAGACAGGTCAATGCTGGCATCTGAATGGCCTCCAAGGACAGTCCTGTTTGGTAGAAAAAAAGCACAGATAAGAAATAAATGGACAAAGACAGTTTTATTATAAAGTTTAAATGTGATTTTTTTTCCAAAATTAAACTCCTCTTATGATATTTTTCTCTTCAGCTGTTTTAAGTAATATCTAGCCTAATGTGACGGAAATTAGATATTTATTTTTTTAAAAGACACAACAGTCAAACCTTTCAATTTCACAAAATGTTCACAATGCTTCAATTCGAGCCACAAACTAAACCAAACCTGAAACATTCGAGGCGTAGTTCAAGTGCATAGGGTCCAGCTTCATACACCTGTCCATCCATCACTGAGGCGACTTTTTCAGAGTCTTCTATGATTACTGCCACCTCACTGTCACGTTTACCCAGCATGCTTCTGTCATTGATGTTAGCTGAACCTGCAAAAAGAACAACACATTTGACTGAATTTGATTTATTTATTCATTTTAATTCCTCTTATTGATCCTGAATAATTCCTCTAAGATCTTGTCATTTATATATTGTCAGATTAGAGACTCTAAAATGTTTGGTCTTCTTTAGGTTTCTAAATAATAAGTTGTATTCTTTAAACCAGCAGGGGGCACAGGAGAGCCATGTAGCATTCACCAAATACATAACCAGTATCACTGCACATTCTTAGCTGAACACAAGACATAAGACAGATAAATTTATTCAGAATTTCCACTTCCTCACACTTCAAGGGTGTCAAAGCAGAGTAGCTGCCTCAAATAAATGATGGTGAAAATGGGACAAAGAAAGAAAAGTGTCAGGCTGAGACGAGAAACAGGCTAACCAATAATGACTGTGTTGTCGTCAGCGATGAGCATCTTGCTGTGGACGTAGATGAGCTCTGTGACCAGGCGTCCCTCCAGCTCAGCGTGAGTCCGCAGGCCACTGAAGGAGATGTACTTCATCCACTCGTTGTCCACTGGGACATGAAGAAAAGAAACAAAAGCACAGAATACATGATGATCGTGCTATAACTTTACCATGTAATCCCTTTTCTTAAACTTACTCTCTTTTTTTAGCTGCGAGATGATGGAATATTCCCCTCTGATCATAGTTCTAAGGAAGACAAAGTAAAACCACCATGTAATAACAAAATACATTTGATTTGTGATGACACCTCTTCATCCGTTTTCTCATTTCCCCTCCCTCTTCCTCTTTCAGTATCAAACTCAGTTTTATGAAAGCATCATGTAATTTACCTGTAGTTGAAGTGCATGACAGCCTGAATGGCGTTCCCTCCTCCTGTAGTGATGTCGCCTTCAAAACCAGGAAGCAGAGGTGTGACCACATACACACGGTAATTCTTACCCTCCCTGGAAGCAAACATGCGAAGATTTTGTGCACAACAATAAAAGAAGCAAAAGAAGAGAGCAAATGTATGTAAATAGAAATAGTTATATGGTACAGAAAATATCCTTCTTGGCATCACATTAGCTTTTATTTTTATAAACAACTAATGGAAATAAAGGGAAGTACTTGTGTGCCCGGATGATCCTTTCGATGATGGCGTCACCGATTTTATTGAAAACCGTTCTGTTGTCAGCACAACTGATGAAGAACTGATTCTGAAGAGGGGTTGAGAAAAAATTTGACAAATGTGAAACATTTTTAAAGCACACAATAAAATAGTTGTAACTCTGACAGATTATTAAAAAAAGGAAAAGAATGGCAATCTCACTGCTGAGATGCTCTGCTCTGAAGACCTTTCATCTGCATGACCTTAGTTTATTAGTTTGCTTAACTTGTTATATTTCACTGACCCATCTTTACTTTAGGGGGAAAGTGGTGTGTTTACAGTCAATATGACAACATGTGCCAATGTTTCTGACAAACAGTTATTCTTCACCCTGCTTCCACTGGTCGTCTAAGGAGGTTTTTCATGTGGGGGGGGGGGAGGGGTTGAGTAGAAAACAGTGTTTGGAAGATTTTTATTGTCCTCTAACTATTCATTTTTAAAAGAGCTGTCATGTGAAAATGAACAGATCCATTTTGTGAGACTCACTTGTGATAAACAAAGTACATCCTGTCATTTTAAAAAATTATGTGTCAAAACACTGATTAAAAGTAATAAAGACATTTTATTCAAAACAGGTCTAATAATGTAAATCTAACCACAGATTAAAAACAGTATAAAATACTGTGCAGAATGAATTATGCAACATGTAGCCTTATTTGTTGAAATAAAACTAAACCAAAAGCAGTGTATGAAACATTAAGTACTCGCATTGATTCAGTACATAATCAACAAACACTGTCTGAATGTGTTTACTATGTACAGCACAGTCTGGCTAGCCTTATGTATATAATATTCTACATACATGAATTAGCTTTGGATTACCTACAGAACCAGCTGCACAAAAACATTCTAGGTTTTTTAAGCCTTTGTAGCATCTTGCTGGTATTTATTGTGTATTTATATATCCTGGCAAAGAAATAAGGATGACACACAGTAAAAGGACTCCAGACTGTTACTCAGACCTGAACCAGCTGGGAATAGGACTTGCTTACAGGAGGTCTTTTACAGCCATGCATGTTGTAGATTAGCTTGTGTGATAGGGATTATGGTGACCTTACATATATGGAGACGCTCCTGGTTGATTCTGTCACTGAAAAGTGTCATGGTTCTGTAGCTCATATTAACCTCATTGTAAAGTTGCTTTGGCCCAGGGAGAACTTCTTTCAGAGTTTTCTAGAGCCAATCACTCATTCATTTTTTAATCTCTGCATAATTTTTTTCATCCCCATTAGTTGTCATGCCCCCCACATTCTCTCATCTTTACCTCCATTTGGTTTCAATAAGGTCTCATCAGAGGTTTGTCTCCTTATCTTAGCTCATCTCTGGAAGTCCAATCATATTCCTGTTTTTATAAATGCCTTGTGCTGCATGCTAATCACAAAACAAATCACTAAATGTTGTCATTCCCCTCTAACTGATCCATCTTGAATGTTTTACTGGTGAATAATTGTTTAAAAACAGCCTGTTGACCCGGTCATGTTGACGAGCAGCAACAGCTGCTTCTCCTCGATCATTGCTGATGATGAACATCCTCCTGGGTATTAGCTACACATATACCTGAAGATCCAGGCCGGGAAAACTACCTAAGTTGTTTTCACACAGCTACTGCTGATCATTTAATCAAAAGCATTTGATAAGCAGCACCTGACTGATATTGTTAAGACAGCTGAATATGCTATTTGAATTGAATCTGTATTTATTTGATGCCAAGAACGGCTGAGGACCAAAAGACCTGGTATGCAAAACTTTGTACTGAAAGAGTATATCCTTTTTGACATCAGAAATACTCAAGTAGCCACAAGACTTCATTGATGGTTTAACATACCTCAATGTAAATGTAGTGCTTGCTCTTAGCAATGACTTGAATGTAGGCATTATGGATGGACTCTTCGTGGTATTTTATGCCCGCTGACCAGTCTGCAGCCGACCGCAACACCTTGTACACAAACATCTGAGTTATTATAATAGAACTTGGTGGCATAAGGTTAACGCAAACCTCTTATTGTTCCCAAGAATTTTAAGTGACATAATGCTGTATTTTAGTTGTAGTAACTAAATTTATATTTTGTGTATCGTATAAATGATTAGAAGAAAAAGGACCATAAAATCTGTGGGGTTTAACTTCATTGCACAAATGTTGACAATACTAAAAACACACATAGAAAGGTGCAATCTCTACATACTCTTACACATAAACATGGCAGAAAAAAACCCAAAAGAAGATTCAAGAAAGGGACTGGACTCTTGTTGCGATCTTTAGGAACTTTTTATGTCAGACAAGCATTTTACACACAGGTTAAGTCCTCTCCAGCTAAATGCCTTTTACCGCTCACACTTTTGGTGTGATATAAAGGGTAGATGGTACACTTTTTTACCTGCACTTTGGCATCAACGCATCCAGGAACTTGGTATTGAATCTCATTGGCTGTGGAATGAGACTTCGGGAGCAGGAATGGATAAGACAGAGAACGATACTTTGGCTTCATGATCTGTATGACAGACATTTGGAGAAATCACAAACACAGGAGGTAAAACTTAGTTAAGAGCAAACACATGAGAAGTACTTAATGGTCCTAACAAGGCAGGAATGTGTCTTTGGTCTCACTAGAAGCAATAAAAACACAAACACACTACGCATACACACTACAACTCAACTTGGCACACACCAGACAGAAACATAGTAAACCATCTGCATGCAGCCTGCACTCTAATGGATAAGCTACTGTAATTTGTTAACTACAATAACTGCACTGGGGATAAAAGATCTCTTATAGATCTTTTTCTTTACCAGAGGTGCTTTATAACGCACCCCTGAGGGGAGTAACTCAACCTCTCTGTGAAACAGTTTTATCTCTCGTTATTGATGCAGCTTTTCTTTGAAAGGCAGAGCAGTAAAGTCCATCTAAGGTCTTTTGTTGAGAGCTAACAATCTCTCATGACAATTTTCACCACCCTGTTCAAACTGCTCCTTTTTATCAGATGTCCAAAGCAAACAGAAATGTTAAAAAAAAGTAAAAAAATAAAAAAAAAAAAAAAAGTAGGTGCGAAGGAAAGTATGAACATGATTTGGGTACTTTTCCATTACTCCAGTAGAACCTTCACTATGTTTCACCAATATTTGAGCATTTTTTCCCTCCATTAAATCACCACCTCCCTCATGTGAAGCTTGCATCAGCTTAGCGCAACTTGCACTCCATAGATCCAGGATTTAGAAATAGTTTGTCTATCTAATCATTGCCGCAAATCTGACAGACTAAAGTGCAGTTAATTTCTTACAGCCATTAACAACATTAATGGCTGTAAGAAGCTTTATAGTTTATGTGTGTTTTGGTGTAAACAGAGAGAAATAGTGCCTTATTGAAGTTCCACCGCTGGATGAAGTGCCTCGCCACATCCCGAGCGCCTCTCCCATGAACTACTGAGGCAATGTCATGCCACGGCATTCTGGGAGTGGTGTATCTGTCAATAAAGTCTGTACAGATGAGAGCAAACCAAGAAAAGATCAATAAATGAAGAGGCATGGAGGAATGTGAAAGAACAGTAAAAAGATAAAGAGAAGATCAACAGAGGTACGTTCCAGTGAAAACTCATTAAACAAATAATGGATTTTAGGTGAATGTGCATCAGATAGTTAAGTGTGAATGAAAAAAGAACAAGTGGCATAAATTCTGCAAGTTTTCTCACTTCTAATGTCCATTATTTATATAGCAGATTACACAAAACTGAAGTATTAATGCATATCACAGCTAAAATTCAGAGCATATTCATGTATATAATGATATACCAGACCATCAAAAGGTTTCTCCAGCTGGATCCAGTCTTTGTAGACAAAGTTGCAGTAGTCTTTTCCATGCCAGAAGCGCGTGTTTCCCTGTAACTCACCAACGCCAGTCTTAAGGCTTTTGGCAGAACCACTCCCTGCACATATGAACATATGAAGAACATAAAAATGTTAGAAAAAGCCTCACACTGGAAATATCTACCACTTGTATATAAATAGTAAAAAAATAAACAAATATAAAAGAATATGTTTGGGGACTAAAATAATACAAATGAGATACATTTAATAATTCTGTTTTTTCTGCCTTCACACACCTGCACTATCAACGCTGCTGACGCTGTCCACGTGCTGCAGAGTGTGTTTGTGCAGGTGTCTGTACAGACTGAAGCGAACCATCCTGTTGCGACCGATTCCCTTCAACCTCGGTAACTCCACAGTTTCACTGGGCAGAGTCCCTCGCCCATTGCTCTGAGAGACGCCATCAGCAGGGGACACTCCCTTAACAGATGCACTGTTGGTGGAGCCGGCCTGAGAACATGAAAATAAGCAAGAAATAACATAGAATCCATGTTTCAGATTTCTAATACTTAATAAAACGTTTCAATTTTGTGCAGTCATTACTATAAGAAATCATGTGAAATAAAAAACTAGAAAGAAGTCATTGAAGAAATTAATTTCACCAGAAACTCGTCCTGACTAAAACTTCCACCTGACAGAAATCAACATTAAACTTTACCAACACTGAGGTTGTTTTTTTCTCTTCACCAAAAATGCAGTGTTACTCTTTAGGTCATGTTTGGTTTTTAAATTTTTAATTGGAGTTTTAGTTAAAGTTAAGCTAAAAAATGTATATACTATAATTAACATATGAATATAGTACATAGTGTTTGCACTGTACACACAGTTACTATCAAACTGCACTGAAGATACTGCAGTGTTCCCTTGTGCAGAATATTTTTTCTCCATTTGTTTCCTCTGCTTTTCTCCATTTTCTTAAATGTGTCAGGAAATCCAAAGTATGGATGAAACATTTTATTAAGTGGGGCAAGCCTGACCTGCTCCAGAGCCACAGAGCGTGTCACACTGCCCACATCTGTCAGCCGATGCTCTCTGTCATCCCAGCGACCGTATGCCAGGTCGATCCCTCCCACAAAGGCCACTGATTGGTCAATAACTACAATCTTCTCATGATGCGCCCACAGATATACAGAGGATGAGACGTGATCTGGATGACGCATCACCTGGAACACAGACAATGTGAAACATAGCACACATTCACTTTCCAAAGCAAATATATCAGTATTATGTGACAATAACTAACTTTAGTAATGTTTCCCTAAGCAACACAAGGATATTTCCATAATACATCTGCTCACCTTGATGTTGGGGTGCAGGTGCATGAGTGTCCTTTTGCTGTAGCCTGAATTAATGCCCAGTGCCAGTTCCACCTCCTTATACAACATCACAAAGATTCGCACTCCCTGTTGCTGTGGAAAATAACACAGATAAACACATTTTTATGTATTTATTTGGTCTAAATGCAGACTCTGTTTAAATATATAACGCATGTTGATTCATTTGTAAAAGCAGTGAGAAGCATACTAAAATGTGAAGGTAGTTACTTGTAGAAGTATTCAAATGATTTTAGAAGAATGAGGTGTTTAATTCATGATCTAAACATTTATTTACTGCTACTTTTTACACTATTAATGACACTTTTTTTGTAAGCTGAAAACCTGACACTTGTGTTTGTTTGCAGATTAATACAAAGCCTTTCAAGTTTGAATGGTTTCATTAAGTAAAATAGGAAAAAAAATCTTTATCTGAGCCTAAAAGACTTTGATCATTGTGGGAAAAATGAGTGATTTTGTATACTGAGAATCAATTTGTGGTTGCTGTTTTTGATTTATTTCACTGAAAGAGAAAGAGGTTGTTTTTTTACATCACTACTTGACTTTTTTGTTAAATACTTGAATAGTATTAAGAGATGAATTCTTACTGCTTTGCGTTTGAGGATACAGTCGAGCCTCCATCTGTTGCCCTCTACCACAGGTCTTTTCAGAAAGATTTCTGGGCTCAGCCTGTCAAATCCAAAGCCAAAACAAACAGCTTTGAAAAATATTTAGGAAGAACATCAATCTAATCAATGAATATCATTCATTACATAGATTGATGATAGATATGGGTACTAACTTTTATCAATCAGACTCACCAACACATCCCTGTATACAGTACAATAGACATAACATAATAATATAGTCTCATGAGTCACTCAGATTGGCATCCCAAGCTTACACATCTGCAATACCATTGGTTCACATTAAACCAGCTGATACCTCATTGGTAAAGACCATAAGCCCAGTGATTATAGCCCTGGAACACAGGGAGTTTCAGCCACATTAAACAGTTCCACTTTTGGTTCAATGGGACCATAAACTATTATGGGTAAAATGATACAGACAAGGACATTAGGACCATGTCATTAATGTTAATGTTATAATCGGTGCTATTTCCCTTAGCAAAAACCTTAGTTAAGACAGTAAATTAAGGAAAGGCAGAGTGATACAAAAGGGTTGTAGCAGATGTGTAAATGGATCCAGAGACTGTCTGTGTATTACTATTCTTGGCTTGTGTCTGTAATTAGAGCCAGCAGTACATCATGGCTCTGTGACAGGCCCAGATTTGAAGATCATACATGATGTAATGTGCAGTAACATGTGCAACACTAACTGGAACCAGAAGTAAACAAAATGATAACAATGCATAAATATGCTATTACAACTATTCTATGTATTTTTTTTAACTTTTGAAAAATATACACACACATACCTTAATTAGAATAAAAGGGAGGGTTTTGCAGGATGAGATAACACCTGGTGTGCCTGTCTTTTACTCAAGTCAGAATGACGTATTATTAAAGTCCTGTTCTAATAAAAAAAAAGTTTTAATTACTTAAAGATGTATGTTATGTGATACTAGTCATCATGGTTATATCCCATCATGGATGGGGATTTACCGCTTCAAAGAGTGGATGTCAGACAGTTCGCATGCGCAGACACACTGAATGAACCAAACCTGCTCGTTTACCTTTTCATTGATTTGATTTTTTTTCTTTTTTTATATATATTTCAGGACATGTTGAGGCAACTCTAAATTTAGCAGCATTTAATTTTAACAGACCCAAACTTACATAACCGTTAATCCTCACACTTTAGGTTTGACAGGAGACTTTTTTTTTCCAGCATAAAAGCAGGCAGAATGATGTTCTAACTGCTGTGTTGTGCTGAGCAAATTTGCTTTGTCAAGAGGATCTTCATGTATATATGTATATACAGAGATTTATTTATTTATTATTCATTTTGAATACCTGTTTGTTCAATATAAATTACATATGTTGCTGGACCTGACCAAAGAGGACACAAAAAGCAAGAGAGACAACAGAAAAGAAAAGGGAAAATAAACAGAACACAAAGAGAAAAGAAAACCACAAACACCATGAAGGAAACACTGTAATCCAACCAGACACTATTCCATCCACTACACCTGTACAGGAAACACAAAGAATATCTCATGGGCCCCTGCAGGGATGTAAAGATCAACAAATGCCAAGAGTGCCAGAGATGAACAAGCAAAATAAATATAAATTTTAAAAAAGTTTTTTAAATGTTCAAAAACAACAACAAAATAAAACAACTATATATTTTAACTCAAATCTGCTCTACACACACGCATCAGGAAAAAAGGCTGTTTATGAATAAACCTAAAGAATAGCTCAGTGATTCATCATGCAGAACATAAGGGGTGAAAAGTGCTCACAGAAAAGTGATCATGCTAAGGCGACCCCCTCTACCCAAAGGTCAGAGGCAGGCCAGGACCCCAGCCACCTAACCAAACCCAGCATCCACCCAGGAGGCGGCAGAGGGAGGTCCCATTCAGAGCCCCCGGCAGTCAGGGGGAAATCGCTGACCCCGCTGGGCACCGGCCGCCCAAGGCAGGCAGAGTGCCGGCCCAGGGCCCAAAGAGCCTAAGAGCTCCCCCACACTCCCACACCCATCCCCTCCCTCTCTCCACCCACCCAACCACACCCTCTCCCTCCTTCCCCATCCACATACCATCCACCATCACATGTCAAACACACACCCACACTCACCTCACTCAAACACACACTCAAACACTAACCCGGTCGTGAATACCTATCTCCTCCTATGCCCACCCACATACTGTACACCCCCCCTCCCACCCCTTACTCCCAATGGGCAAGAGGACTACAAGCCCAGAGCAGCCCCTCCCACACACACACACACACACACACAGCCACCCACATGTAGCAAGCCCCCCAGGGCCCACATCAGACCCCTACTGGCAAAGCCAGCCCGAGCTCCAAGTACATGGGACTACGCTACGTGGGGAGGGTGAGAAGTCCGGGGAAGTAGGTCCCATGGGAAGTGTACCTTCCTCAAGAAAAGGAGCTGCTGGCAGCAGCAGGCACCTCTCATTCCCCGGGGTCCCCAAGAGCAGGACAAGCCAGGGGTAGCCATCCACACCACCCAAGCCCACAGCAAACTCCACCGGGGGAGCCGTCATCCACCCCAGAAGGCTCCGACCCACTCCACCTGGCCACCATGGAGGGAGGGCGGTACCATGCCTGCACCCCCATGCCCACCAAGGATGCGCCACAGTCCCTCCCCACCAGTTCGCCAACCCATTCTCACCCCATCATGACAGGAGACACTCCATAATGCAGGGGTCTCCAACTCCAGCTATTGACAGCTACCATCCAGCTTTAGTGCTGCAACCCATCTGACCGAAATCAATGGCTCATTAACAAGCAGGTGCAATAATGACAACAAGGTGAACTTCTTCATTTGAAGCAGGTGTGTTGTACCAGGGAAACACCAAAACCTGCAGGGTTGTAGTTTTTGAGGACTGGAGACCGCTGCCTTAACCAATCTCACATCCTCCGTTATAACACACTAGAACTCACCACCAATCAGTGATGAAGATTTCCTCTTTAGCCTCTTCCAAAGCGTCAGCCACATCCTCCATGTATGTTTTTCCATTAACATACCTGCAAAGGATGAATATAGTCATGCCGGAAAAGTTGTGAAAACAAACACAGCTCATCTCTGGTGGTTGTGTTGATGCATACACATGTGGAAAAAAAGATACAGAAGAGTGCAGTGTGTTGCAGATGAATAATTACTTATCTTTTATTAACCTTCTGTGTGATCATAGCTAAAAACATAAGTTTTTTAAAAAGGCAGTAGTAGTAGCTATTCATTTCTTTGACTCTGGCTGCTCCGAAACACCCTGAGAAGCTTAAGACTACACATAAAGCTCAAAATGTGAATGCAGTCACCCCAAAAAGGTTTATATTTAAAACAACATAACAATTGTGCGTGGACGGGCCCCTGCGAGTTAAAGGGTAATATAAATAATATTTTTTGCATGTACAACGCATTAAGACAATGTAAGGATCTCATGAGTCAGTATCATAAAATGTGCTAGCTAAAGGGAAGAGAGAGAAAATAAAGGGAAAAATGGCAACGCAGCCAAAAGGGAGTTAATAGCTCAGTGCAGTCATACGTTTCCATAGTTACTAGGGCCAAACCCAGATAGAAATCTGGCTTGAGTCCAATTTACAAAAAAAAAAAAAAAACAACACGTTTTAACAAATTTTTGTCCCACTGGAAAGACATTTTCCCAGAATCTGTTAATGCTGTAAATCACAACAGTGAGTAAACAGATGAGACATATTCTGGAAATGTTATTATTTTTAACTGCTTATAGTACTTGTGTGTTTGTGTTTTATGTGATATATATGCATAAATACAAATAGCTGAAAGATTTACAATCTTCAAAAATATGACAGCAAATGTATTGTTTATAAATAAACAAATGCGGCCATTTGAAACTGGTGAAGACCCTCTCTTCTCTTTATTGGGGCTTTGCCATTCTTTCCAGTTGTGTGGGAGCATAAAATGCATATGTAACAGCTCAGTTACCATTTGGCAGGGATGCTTTCCTGTTCCTGCGCAAAAGATCCAAAGCGGTGTTCTCGGAGGAATGCCTTCCCGTGACTCCTCACGAAGCTCTCGATGCTCTGACCCCACCAGCGTGCATTTCTGTAGCTGGTGCACTTAAACACAAGAGTCCTGCCAGCAGGATATACATAGATACAAACATACATGGAGTCAAATAAGTCGAGTGTTAATACTGCTGTATTAACAAACAAAACTGTTTTAAATCTATCAACATTTCTTATTATTTTGCAAGGACAGATTGAAGTAGGATGGAGGGTCTTGGATTAACGTGTCTTTATGTAATATTAGCCACTGAGGGTTTGTGTGATTACTGTATGGGCAAATATTAAACACACACATGCACACACAGAAATCTAACCTGGAAAGACTGTCAACCCGGACCCCATGTTTGGTTTCTGTGTCTTTGGAGTCCATCTTGATGCTGAATTCTTTATCTACTAGCAGGACGAAGGAGATTGCTCCCGAGTCTGGCTTCATGTACAGCAGGAATGAATCCTTTACCACAAGCCAGCTGTCCGTGCACACACACACACACACACAGAGTTATTATCAACATTAATATGACAAAAGGATTTCTGATTTCTGCATCTATGTTGTCAACTGATTGTTGCCAAGCACTTCTTTTTCTTCTTGTTTGAAGGAAAGGGTGTAGGAAGGCAAACCATCATGAGGATGTAGGTGGATGCAGAGCGTTGCAAACAAGTGGGATTTTTTTTTCTTTTTTGTGTTCATGTCTTCATAAAAGTAGGAACATATCTATACAAACTGCTTACATAATAATGTGACCAAGATAAAGAAATGCAAAAAGACAAAAAAGTGGGTAATTGATGTTACTTGAGATAAAAAACAGATAAAAATTGTTGCACTTTAATGCATCAGCTGATCCATACTGTCACTCTGTCCTTTCATTTAAGATGTAACTATACTGTTATATATCAGCTCATCTCTGCTGTTCTCTATGAAACATGAAAGAAATGTCTCCATTTACTAAAGTGGAAAAGTGGGAAGAACCAAACTATTTGCATAAATCATAAAGTTAATGAAGTCTGTAAGAGTAAGAAAATCAGTCACGACCAGAGATAAAAATCATGTTAACATGGCAACTAGAACTGTGGGTGGAAGAACAAACATGAAATCAATCCAAATCTAAAGAGAAAAGCTCGACATTAACCAACCGTTTGGACCAGCGATAGCAAGCCTGACCCTGACCACAGCAGTTCATTCCAGGGATACGATGCCCACCAGAGCGCTTGTGGATCATTCCTTCCCTGCAGGAAATTAATAAAAAAAAAAAACTTTTTTTAAACTAAAAATGTAATCATGGGGTGTTATAGGAGGAATTTTGCATGTGCAAACAGACAGAGACAGAAAACCTAAAGTATCATTTTTGGACTGATCACATACATATTGTGAGAAAGAGGAAATGGAAAAATAGAAAAATGCTCACAGTCCTTTGGGTCCCAAGTCATGAATGAAAGACAGTTGACTGACGTCAATGAACTCCATCTGAGAATAAATAGGAGGAGACGATGGGCTTCACACAGTCATTCTTGCATAGACAAACCACAGCTTGTGAAATATACGAGTGCAGGCAAGTGTTAGATCCACACACTTAAGAGTGGAAATGTGACTCATGAAATTGTGTTTTGTCATATCAAATGCTGACTTGAAATGGTACAATATTATAATATTAATGTTTATACACCACAAGCCTGTTGCCATAGCAACATGCTGTTTATTTTATAGGGTTTATGTTAATATACAATCAAAGTAAGGACACTGAGATTAAATTCTGCACAAAGTAAACCCATATGATCCTAAAAATTGTATTATTTTAGATGTCAAAAATGGTAGAATATCAATGGTTTTTAAGTTTCATGCTTACCCGTGCTTAAATAAGGAATTTTTATCAGACTTTCTTATTAACTGTGGTTTAAATAAACAGCTGTAAGCTTTAGTTCTTACATTTGGTGCAATGACAGGAAGTTTGCTTTAACAAAATCGTTATGACTTGTGTTTGTGTTAACGCTCAACCATAAAAGTGAGACAAGTGGAAAAATTCTGTTAATCATTTACTATTAGACGGAACTTCTCATAGTGGCTGAAAATTAAATAATATTGATTAAAATTTGTGTGAAGTTGAGCCAAAATTAAATACAACTGACAAAGATGAAAGGGCTTTAGATTTTTGTATTAATTTATATAATTACTCACAGTGTGGTGATATTTGCGGTACATGGCCATCTTCAGCAGCTTGTTCAAATAGTCCTCTAACTGTCGCTGTAGAAACACACAAACTATATTTGACCACTGTGAGTGCAATAATGACTAAATCCATGCATAGTAATACACAAGGAAGAAAACTTGCTAGCAGAGAGTAGACTGCCATGGCAACAAAAGACTGTAAAAGGAAAACCGTGCAATGAGGTTAAGATATAATAACAGTTGTTTTTTTCACCCATGAAAATGGACAACAAAGCTGCAATCACAGTGATGTGACATACCCTCCTGCTGGAGACCTGCTCGTCTCGCACCAACTCATCTCCTCCCCCCCTGGGCAGAGAGGGCATCTCCCTCACTTCGCTCTTTCTCACAGTCTTCCTCCTCACTGTATGACTGCAAGAGATGACATTTAAAGGCTCAGTTAGAAAAAGAACACTATAAATCTTCCTGCAGATAATTATTCTCCAAATCACACTAACATAAATATTGGGCTTCATGATGAGAAGATATAAAGAAAAACACTGCTCAGAAATGAAAACATCATTTTCTGTATTGTTTTGTCTCGACGGGTGCCTAAAAAAATCAAATGAAAGGCTTCAGCACAGATTCAGTTTTTTAATTGTGGTTGTTCTTTTCATGAAAAGAAAAAAGCAGATGATACAGTCATCATGAGCAACTGAGAATGATAGAAAAACAGTTCATTAATACCAAAACTACACTTTTACACTTGAGAAGAAGGCAAAAAAGAAAGCAAATGGACATTTAAGTTATAATAATCAGTTTGTTGGAAAAATGAATAAGTTATTGCTAAGTACGAGAAAGCTACTGCCATTTCTATTGTTTGCCATGTTACGAAATGTTGGTTATTTTCTTATAACTTGACAGAAGTCAGATGAACAAATCAATACCACTTTAATGTTTGTCCGCATGCCAAATATGAAGCTACAGAGGTTAGCTTCTACCTGAGCTGACTGTTTTGTTTTGACTTGCACGCAGATAAACACAAGTTCTACAGAAAAGCTGTGTTTACATCTTAATGAGTTAGTTCACAAGAACATGGATGCACGTGCATATTTGTTCACACATAAACCTGTGTTTTTTTGGTTTTTGTATGAGTGTGTCCACATGTATGTGTGCAAACCTGCGTGATGGCAGTGGTATCCTCATGAAGGTCTTGTATGTCCTGAGCTCTCTGTGCAGCTCCATGAAATGCTTCTCTTTCCTCTTAACCACCCAGGTAAACTCTCCATGTTTCAGCTCAATCCGAAACACTGCTGGCAGAGACTAAAAACACAAACAAGCTTCATCTTTTTTTTTTGGAACACAGTAGAATTATTATATTTTAAGCATTGCCGTGCATAAACAGCGGGACTACTACTTTGTTTTCTGCTGTTATTACACAGGTGTGCGCTGTACCTTGTTGACACTCCTGTGGTGTGACGTGTTAAAACGATCTTGTGCCGTGGTAAACCGCTCCACCTCCAGGATCCGAACAGTGATGGGCACAGTGGGCAGATAGACCTTAGCACTGGCCTCCTTGAAGCCCACTGTAGCATACACGGCTGAAAACGGGATACGACAGTCCCCTGGGAAAGAAATCCAGGAGGGTGGTAAGTGTGATTTTATTTTCCTTTGCATGTGTAGGAGTTCCTCAGGCTGCTTAAGAACAAGTAGGCTGCACTTTTAAGAAGTTGGCTTTTGGTCAAGATTTTTGTGTTTTTATTTTTCCACCAAGTTTTTAGAGCCGGAACAAGTATTTCAGAGAGAGATGTAAATTATGTAAATGAAGCATCCACCCTCGTACAAATACTCAGTGAATTCAATTAAAGTCTTTCCTTTTTGTTAGCCCACTTTACCCTACTACTTCTCACATTTCTGAAGATCCTAAGGACAGTAACAGGCCATTTGTGTGGCTTACAGTATAAAGTATAACTATATGCATCTGCTAATACATGAGGAATAAATTTGATACTTTACAATCCTTGAAATTGATCGTGTTTCTCAGCTACTTGTTTAACTGATGACTGTGCTGGTTTTTAGGTCCTGCCTGGATACTTGAAGAAGTCAGTGTAAGATCATACTATACATTTTACCGGAAAACAAACCAATCATGAACACACACATACCCAAGTAATTTCCATCGTAGTCCATCTCCTCTCCTTCTTCTATGTCTAATTCTCTGGCATCCAGGCTTTCCACTAGGTCGGCCATCTTGATACCGTCGTGCACGTCTGAGGTGGACGTGGTATCAGAAACTTCAGATTTCACCAGGTTAAGGTTACTTGATGTTGGCTGAGCCTTACCCAGCATGCTTAGCAGTCAGACCCCGGAGCAGGGTGTGCCTAGAGTGAGAGATGATCATGACATTTAGGAGCACATTTAAGCTTGGTGACTCTTTCTTGAGTGCACACTCCCACAGTGTCATCTGACCGTTGACCTTCCAGTGACCAAATTCTGACCCAGCTGGTCAGTAACGAGTCAGATAACCAGCCCAACTACACAAGTGTTTCAACAAGCAATTAAAAAAATAGACCCGGACCATGACACAACTGTGACAACAGTTCCATGAACATATCCCCATGTTGTATTCATCTCTTGGTTATCTCAAAATGATAGTTAAAATAAATCACATTATGTTTGACCGAGGATACCATCAAACTCATGATAAAGATCATAGTTATGTCTCACTTAGATACAGCTTCTGTCTACCAGCATGCACGCTACAACCTCTACAGATGGTCGAAGATGTGGCAGTATGTCTGGTGTTGAATCAATAAAAAAGACATTATTTCATCACTCTTGAACTCTACAAGCTTCTATTCTTTATGTCTATATCCAACCGTACAGGCTCATGCTCTACAGCCACTGTGATCCTCTCAGTGGCACAAATAATTCCTCATCCAGACGGTTTTCATTTATGGTTCTTTCTTTATGTAGGCAGCATTTCCCAACTGTATACCGCTAACACCTCATCATATCCGACCTGCACCTTCATTGTACTTCTGTACCTGTTTTAGCTAGCTGTACCTGGTTCTTAGTGTATTCACTGTATCAGCCTCAGTACACAACAGTTAAGAATTTCTTACAAACTGGTTCATGAGTTGTTTTTTTTTGTAAGAGAGAAGTTAGCTTGTTACCTGCTTGACATGTTTCGGCTACATCCCATAGCCATCATCAGACAGAAGACAGTATGAATTTTTATCAAAGTAAAAAAAATGAATTCTTACAAAGTTTAATTAATCACTGTTACACACTCATACACTGATTCACATACACCCCATGACAAATGGACAACAAAAAAACTATTTTTGTTTATCTATTGTTTATCCTGTCCTGGTAAAGGGGGTATAATCATGAGTGTGAGGACAGACTATACAGTCAGGTTTTGCATTTGGACACATTATATTAATTTATCACATATTTCTACCCACAAGTCCTATTAAAACTTTCTTTTTACACTGTGTTTCACATATAAGATAAAATGTCCGTTATAGTTTTGTAATGGAATATGTTGCTTGTGTTGTTTCTCCTGTCTGTTTAGAGTAGTGTATCTCAACCCTGGTCCGCAAGTACCCCTACCCTGCATGTCTTATGGAGGCAACCCTACTTTAACACACCTGATTCAAATGAATGAACTTTCTCATCAAGTTCTTTGCAGCCTGTTAACGAGCATTTATTCCCTCCAGGTGTGTTAAAGTAGGGTTGCCTCTATGACATGCAGGGCAGGGGTGCTTGAAGACCAGGGTTGAGAAACACTGGTTTAGATCACCGATAGCCATTGCTTTCAGTTTGCTAAGAAGTTTGATAGAAGTTTCCCCGGTGAGCTTAAACAAAGGTAAATTAGTGAAGGAGAATAAAATCAATAAAATAAACAACAGAAACAATAAAATAAAACAAGACGAAAACAAAAAGGCACACTGGATGATAAAGACAATCGTATAGACATGAATTCCTCCCCGTAATTCCTAATTGATTAAAAAACCAAGGATATAAACATAAAAATGATAAAGCAGATCATGTATCAGAATACCATACTGCCATAAAGGGGGAAATATGTATATCAGCAGAAAGCTCTCTCCAATGGATATGTTTCAAGTCTTATTTTAAAAGTATATTTAATCTCTGTCAGTCACACAAACCAGCAGCTGCTGTAAAACCGAGCAGCCTGGAAGGTAAAGGCTCTGCCTTTCATACAGCAACTTGCTTAAGGTTAAGAGGGCTCTTTCTGCTAATGATATTTCTTTCTGCACATTTGCAGAAACCTTTAACAAGATCATTGTACTGTTTAAAACTAGGCATGATTTAAAAAGCAAATGGATTTGTTCCCATAAAGCACATCAAAGAAAATCTCCATCAGGCAAATGCATTGTATGAAGAGAGTAACTGTTTAACATGCCAGTGCTGCGAGGCACGCAGGTATTTAAACTGGTTTATAGATCCAAACTGGCATCTCCATGCAGGGTAATCCAGAGGCTTGCAGCATGAAGACTAATTTACAAACAGGTTTATTCACCGATGAATGCTCTGCAACACTGGATGTTGTTCATGGTGGTTGGTGGATGACCACCATGCCCAACAAGGCTGCGCCATCAAGAAAGTGGTGGTAAAGTGGTGTTTTAAGGCAGAATAATGGCGCATGAGATGGTAGGTCCCTTTAGGACATTTCAGAGTGTCAAACTTTGCCAAACGTGTGCAGTTTCAAACTGAGCAACAACTGTGATTTATACAGTAGTATCCTTTTTATGGAAGACAACGCATCATCGTATGCTGCAACAACACATACAGACGGATGGATTAAAGGTTGTATTCACTGTAATCCACAATGTTTATGTAGGAGAAATGAACAGAAACACATGCTTCATAATTTACATTGTTGTGTGTTATTTGCTTTGTACATCCAGTTTGCTTTGCATTTTGTAAATTTAAAAAAAAGCTCATTTTTGTATCAGGATGAATTCTGGAGAAATAAAACCTGCTAAACCTGTTGTACAGATTCCCCTTAGTTTGAAAAATAAACCAACTCCAGTCCCAACAGAGTATCATCATATTTCAGTGTGAAACAGAATGTGGGATAGGCTTTGATAAAAAGAAAAAAGAAAACAACACACTGCAAACTGCATTTCACCCTCCAGAGAAAAGCTGTAAAGAGAAACACTCATTCATGTGCAATTCCCTGAGCTACATGTTTAGTCATCCATGTTTTTCTCATTGGTGCATTTACAAACCTCCTTCATGGTGTAGATAAAGAAGGAATACTTTAAGATTCAAGAGGAAAAGAACAGGAAGAAAAGGAGGAAAAGCAGGAAGCTGATTCAGGCAGTGTAGCAAAAACCTATTATTCTGCATTACTGCACGCTGATGTAATCCCCTGGTTTTTTTTTTCCAATACGTTTGATTTATAATGTGTTTTAATAATTTAAAAATGTGATATCACACAGATTTTTTAAAAAAAGAAAAAAACATAACTACAATGTTAATACCACTATTTTAGATAATGTTAACCAAGCAAAGCTTAATTATCTGCCAGAAAAGTTATTCCCCTTAGTGTTAAAGATTAGGAGTACTATCAGTGTGAGAAGATATTATAGCACTTTGATTAAAAAGAGTAATAACTAATTACACAGCCATGAACAAAACACAAAGAGGGTTTTTCAGAAAAAACTTTGGCTGAAACAAAAAAGACTCAGCCAGGAAATGAAACATTCATAAGTATTGTGATAACCCAGGCGATGATACATGATCAAATCATTCTTTTTAGTATGACGGTGCCCATTTTCTTTTTGCTTTACTGGGAACTACTTGAAAATATCCAGTTTTAAAAGCATAAAACTGACTTTGCTCAAAGTAGGAACTTTCTTTTTCTTTTGAAATTATTTAGAGCAAAAATGTCCAATGTAAATATGCGACCCATGATACACCTATAGATAACAGTTTGACAGTAAACATTCCCACAACTCACTCCAAGCAAGATCTGACTTGCTCTCATACAGTCACCGCCAGCAGTCCCTCCCTGCAGTGACTATGTGCCCGATTGAGTCGCTGATCTTATGAAACTTTACATTTCTCTCTTTAATCCAAAATAAGAATGCTGGTCATTTTAAGCATTCAGGCTTTCTTGGGACTTTCCAATTAATGATGATATTTGCTGCTTCCGATTGTCATCAGTACTTTTCCTAACTAACTAATGCAGGTTACATTTGCCTCCGCCACTGTCACTCGATTTCTGCCCTCTTATGCTCAGCAAAGCGTTTGCTCACATCTTTTTGTTGTGGTGATTAAAACAGCAACAGATGTTCCAGTTCCACATGTTCTTCCTCATGAAAAACAACATAAATAGAAAAGTCACTGCTCTTAACCACAACAGCCATAGTGAATTTGGTTATTAGTTTCCACATTTTTCACAGCTACTGTGGAAGAGAGTGCACAAAACACAAAGTGGGTGCAATCTTAGATTCCAGAGGGGTTCATGACAGAACGGCTATCTTCTCCCAACACTTAAAATATCCATGACCCCAAAAGACTTGACCCACATAGAGGTCAGCTGGAAAAGGGCCTGTAATGCTAAATGTGGTTTCAATGTGTGGAGACTCCGGTGTCATGTAGTTTTCTGTACGTGCAGCCGTGTAGGGGCGGAAAAACCTGTTCTTAAAATGCTACGCTTTTACAGCTTAATACATTCTTTTAAAACCTCCTGGAGCTTAAAATCATATTACTAAAACAAAAACCAGCTTATTGCATTTCACTAATTAAACAAAAAGTATGTTACAATTCCAAAAGGGAGCCTACTTTTCCCTTTGTTTCAGTCCATTGAGGTTTGCAGACAGCAGTTTATTCTCAGCTCCTAAGACGCCTGCACAGCATTTCAGTCAGGTTCTGTGGATCACTGCAACATCTAAATTCATTTCTTTTTTGCTGCTGTGTTTGAGATTGTTGTGCTTTTCTGTGATTCAGTCACTGTTTCAATAATTGAAAGGTGTTGAGGTCCTGCGACTGCAGAAGAGGACAAAATCATCACCCTGCACCACTGTGCTTCACACTTGGTGGAAGGTGTTTGTGCTGACATGCTGCGTTTCTGGTTTTCATTGGTCGAGATGCTTTGCATTTTAGACTAAGCATCAGCACTTTGAACTCATTTGCTGAAAGATCATAGTTCCAGAGGTATTCTTTATAAGTCTTTTCAAAAAGCAACTGCGTTGCCATTTTATTTTTAGAGATGAGAATAAAAATATAAATGCATAAATATACATGCATATTTGTCTCACCTAAAAAAGGTTTTTTAACAGTATTATGTTTAAAATAATAAATGAAATGGTTAAGGAGGGTTTTGTCTGTATGAGAAGCATTTAAAAAAGGACAAATATAAAGTGATAAACTTTATTACATTTTTATGCCTATATTATAAGACTACAAATGATGAGACTAGATGAGGTTAATTCTTCCAAACTATATTTTTTTGTCTTTTCTTTATTAAATGTCACATTTCATTGGAATCAGCCACACACATACAACTGAAGTGAAACTCAAATTGGAAAAGACTCTGACATTACAACTACTGCAGATGAGCACATGAGCTCAATCCAAGTTTTATTTTTTTATTTTTCTATTATTCATGTAAAGTTTAATCTCATCTCATACGTTTCTGTATAGTTTTTCTTTTGGTATTTGAATGGTTTTGCTTATTTTTTTATTGTAACTGTTTTTTTATTGTTTTTTATTTTGATGGGGGATGGGGGGGGAGGCACATGAAGACTAGCAGCCATTAAATGGGCAGCTAATGAGGATCCTAATTAAACAATACCATGGTATTTAGGGCCTGCAGAGTCTGAAGTGCAGCTTTTGTGTTTTTGTAAATTCTCTGAATGTTGCACGATCTGGCCTTGAGGGATACTGCTGATGATGTTTTCCAATTTGAAATAATCTTTCTCGGGGCAGCACGATCGACTTCAATTAGGCTTGAAATGACCTTTTAACGCTTTCCACGCTGATGGGCAGCTTCTCTAAGATGCCTTCGGGTTTAATTGCCTCCTTAGTGTTAACATGGATCTTTCTGCTCCAAAAGGGGAAACTGCCATAACTTTGTCTTTTCTAGAAGCCTTAAAAGTACATACACACATACAGGAAAAAATAAATAGTCGCTATTATTATCAGTTTCCACAATATGCAACCTGAGAGAAGAGCTGTCTCTTTATTCCTTTCTAATGGAACATTACATGTTTCCTGCTTCCTGTCCTGTTGTCATGGAGATAATTTCAACAGCTAATGTGGTGTCTATACATAAATATTAACAGAAGAATAAGAACATCCGCCTCTCCTTTCATGTGCTAATATCCTTAAAATGTCAATTAGTGGGAGAAGGATGGTGGAGCTGAAAAAGAAGTGGTAGAAAAAAAGAGAAATCAGAAAAAGTCACATGGGAACTCGTCAAGCTTTTTGACATGTTAGTTACAGGTAATTAAATCTTTTGCCATGTACCACAGAGGGATAAAAAGTTCACTCTGATTCTAACTGGATGAAATCTACCACTGTAGTTTAGAGAAACACCAATAAAAACATACCTGGCTGGTGTGTCTTTCCCCCAAATGGACACCAACATATAATTCATTTACAATTACTGAAATGCACGTTTATTTATATAGCTAAATTCCCCAACTTTCAAAAGGGATTCAATGTGCTTTACAGACACATTAAAACATTAAAAAAAATAAAAGGTATGATTTTAAATTAAAACAAGAAAGAAAGGAAAAGGAAATGACAGTTAAAAACTATTAAAGTCATGATCAATTCCACCTTAAAGAAACATTAAATTTAAAACATCAAATAAAACTAGTCAAATATAGCTGAGAATCAATATTGTATTAATCACACAGCTGATTCACATATTACATTACTTTATAGTCATTCATGTCACCAAAAAATGTCTGAGGAAGAATGAAGAGCAGCAATAAATGTATATTTTATTCTGTGTTTGTATCATGAGGGACTGTGTTGAATTTACAAAACCAAATCTGTTTGCATCACTTCCCTATGTGGTTCTACAATATGAGCAGATGACATGTTTAACTTGTGTGTGATTTAGCCCTGCTACTGTTGCAAAAGGAGATTCATGAGGCTTCTCAGATGAGAAAGAAGACAAGGTCACTGTGGCCGTGCATATCTGCAACCACTAGAGGAGAAACAGTTCATCTGCATTTCATATCTGTGGCTGAAGCTGTTCAACTTTAAGTTAAGCCAGGAATTTTTTTCTTTTGCAGCCAAAACTTTGACTCTTCGCCGAACTTTTGAGATCTGTGTGGGATGGCTCTTAGCTTGGTTCAAATGTAAAATAGTCTCATTTGTGTTTTTTTAAGTTTCTGTTTGTACAATCATCATCATCATTATGATTTAAACGCTTCCTAAACGCATAAAGACAGTTAACGGTGAGGTTTTCTTACTGCTGTTCAGACTGTGTGGACTTGGGGGAAAAAAACCATGAGCATTCTCGGCTAGTGTGTAAACACTGCTATCTTTCCCCCAGCAAGCTGGTTTGTTCTGCAAGGCAGGGATTCAACATGCTGTGGAAACCTCCGGGAACTGCTGGGCTCACAGCAAGAGTGCAAAATCTAAACATTGCATGCCTCTAAGAGAGCTGTATGGAGAGGTTTCAGATACCAAACATGCTTAAAAATATTTGGATTCTTTAGGTTAGTATCTTAGTTTAGGTTAGTATCTAATTACATTATATTTTCTAAATAATTTGAGGTGGAAAAAACTGCTTAAAATATATTTTTAAGCATCAACATCTGCAGAGCTACTGATGAGCCATCAAGCGCAAAGGACAATGGGTAACTTGTGGAATGTCTCACCTATTCCTGGATGTGTAATAATAAAAAATAATGCAAACAAAGCTAATTATTTAAACCAGCTGATCACACACGTGAACACCATCTTTGTGTATGCAACAAGTTCTCACACTGTGTTGCACA
Source organism: Pseudomugil gertrudae (assembly GCA_037177535.1). Taxonomy (NCBI): domain Eukaryota; kingdom Metazoa; phylum Chordata; class Actinopteri; order Atheriniformes; family Pseudomugilidae; genus Pseudomugil; species Pseudomugil gertrudae. Next base: position 15,467,258 of record JBAMHV010000021.1, on the reverse strand, counting down.
TGCACACACACCCAGCACAACAAAGATAACATAAATGTCGCCTGGCATTTATAGAATGTGTGGTGCCAACCTCTTCATGGTGCAGATGGTACAAAGGGATAGAAGATAGATAGAGGAAGGAGGGAGGGAGGCAATAAGAGAGGTCTGTGACACCTCTTTTTCTCTGCCCACACTAAAGCTGCCTATTATCTAATCCTTCACACCACGAATAGGGGGATTGGGATGGTCACAGAGGCAGAGAAAGCAAGACATACAGTAGATGCCAGAACAAGAGAGAAAGCAACCGTCATCATTGCCGGAGTGGCTTCTGCTGCTTCTAACACAGACCATCATTGTACTGACAGAGTGAAGGAACTGCTCCCTCCCTGTTTCTGCCAAACCAGGACAGCCAAGTTTAAACTTGGAAAATCTGAAACTAGAATATGTGGCCAGACCACTAAAGTGACTCATGATTATAGCAGTGGAGGATATTTTGTGCTCTTTACTTAAAGAGTTTGTTCACCCATATTATTACCAGGGCCGGTTCTAGGAATGCATACACAGGGCCGGTTCTAGGAATGCATACATGAGGGGGCAGGCATAAATTTGAAGGGGGCATTATGAGTACATACTTTAG
>JBAMHV010000021.1:15450156-15466542 GCA_037177535.1 Pseudomugil gertrudae | reverse complement strand
CGCATTTGATTGAGGGGGCAGAATGTTTGTTTGAGGGGGCACTGCCCCCTCTTGCCCCTGCGTAAAGCCGGCCCCGATTATTACACAAAACACACGTATACGTTCAGCTGCAAAGAAAAGACATACTGTAGGTGCCTGTGTGCTCTGTTGTGTGGTATGACACTATGACGGTGTGAAAGCCAAACTGTACAATAAACCTATATTAATTTATAGTCTGGAGGAAATAAAACCAGAAACTTGACAATTTGAGAGACACACTGCAGATACATTTCTAAGACAGTGGTTTCAAAATCAAAATGAAGATTTTGCTTCACTTTTGAAAGAATATATGAGCATAGAGAACATCTGGAAAAGATCTGCTGTTCAGAATCTGCTTTTGATGATGAATATTTTTCATGTTTTTGGAATATAAAAACATTGCATTAATGTAAATCTCATTACTCCATTGCATAGATAATAAAGAACATTTGGTGGCACAAAGTTTCTCCACCTGCTGTCCAGTTTTATGACTGACTGCATCAACCAGGCTCCCATTCACACAGAAATAACAGTCATAAAGTGTGTAGTACTATGCTGTACCACAGAAAAAGTGCTGAGATCATTCTTTACCCACAGCGCTTGCAAAAGATTACTGGTATGGCAGAGATCTAAATGACACTGCAACAGCAGAAGAAGAATAGCAGAGCGATGTGGGTTTTGTGTGGATTACACCAAGGAAAATATCTCCAGTCTTCCCATGACATTCCTACTGCAGCAACAAATATTCACAACAGGTCATGAGAAAGGCAACAGTGGGACAAACACACACCGATGCTGTCTTATGCAACAGGTAACACACTGCCTGTGGCAATAGTTAAATGTTAAAAATCTTCTATTAAAGGACTCAGAAACTCCTAGTACACCCACCTGGCTGATCATTACAACTCTTAAACAATTGCTTCCTTTAATTAATCATACTAAGAGATGATTAACAAGTTGTGTCAAGTACATACTTGCAATGTACAAGACAACTAAAAAAAAAACAGATCCAATTCCTCAGACGGCCCAGATTAAATGCAGACTCTGATGTGTCTTTTACCATTTGCTTGGCACATAATCTTACAAAGCAAACGTGTCCCAGATTGTTTCTTCTAAAGTCTATGGACACAAATAGAACAGAGACAGAGAGGGAGACATTACTAACCTGCTCTTTTTGTGAACATGAAGTCCACATGTTGTCTAGTCTGATCAATCCTCCAGATTTCACTGAATGGATGGCAAAACTGAGAGACACACTCCGCCTGAGCAGACAAAGCAGTGGATGGCAGCAACAGATACTTCTCTCCCTTTTCTGCTACTCAGTCTGTGTGGCTGAGAAAAAACTAACAGTGAACTCTCTCCAACTCCTCAGGAAGGGAGGACTCTCTGCAACTCTGGACCAATCACAGGAAGAGATTCTCCCCACGAGCTTTGATCATTGGGTTACAGAAAGTGTTGGTCTTGTGGTGAGGTAGGAGGAGTCCACAGGAAAAAAATACTTGCCCATTTTCTCACCATTACACTCTCTGACACCATCAATGTGTGTGTGTGTGTGTGTTGGTATGTGTGTCTACCTTCATGTGCTTGCACATATATGAATACCTAGCCCTTTCTGGTTTTGCTAGAAGAGGCAGCAAAATAATGAAACAGTTGTTTTTTAACAGTGAAATACCCAAAAAAAAGTTTGTGAAAACAAATAATTATCAATAAGAATTTGATTTGGCTCTGTTATCTAAACTAGAGTCTGTCCATTGAGAGAGCTTCGATTTCAAGCAACTCTTCAGTAAAAAAACAAAAAAAAAAACTAAACTTTATTAGTCTGTCAAATGCACATAAAAAGCTGTAAATTCAACTCGTGAGAAATAAGTCAATCTCTTTCTCCATCTAGAGGATAAAGTTATGTACTGCACCACATATGAGCAACATGAATTCTGTATGCATTCTCATGGCAAGGACTTTAACCTGCAATCTACCTCACCCTGAAAGCTCGTTTCGGATAAACTATACTTTAATATTCTCTGCTCACTGCAATACTCCAACACATTCACTAGTCACAGAAAGGAGGATTGGGCTGAGACAATGAGATGGCAGATGAGTTTTACGTAAAGAAAGCACAGCAATTAAAAAGATCACACAGAGGAAGCAACAAGGGAGGTTCTTTTCACATAAATAACTCAAATCTCAGCCATAAAAGTAACAGAAAAATGGATTCCCAAACTAAAAACAGCTACTGCATTACAGCAAAGACTATCACGATGGTTACAATCATATTCTACTGTACCCTAAACAGCTCTATTTGTACATATTGGTTGTGTAAATAATTATACAAGCTTATTGCTGCACTTTCAACATGACTACCACTCATGTTATTAGCAGAGGTTCACAAAATTGCACAGTATCATTATCTATTGTTTATTATTAAAGTAGAAAAAACATTATATACATATATATATGGCAGATACTGTACATACCAGATGTGATGAATAGACAAGTGCCCTGCTAATGTCAGATCTCCCTCTGGCTTTTGTTCCACCCCTGAAATCACACACATTATGAATTGCTGGTCATAAACATAATGCTTTCTCCTGGTAAACACAGCACAAAGGGCAGAGAGATAATGTGAACAGGCGATTCCCATCGTGCTGTAAAAGTAGGAATGTGCTGCAAATCTGTTCTGTTTGGAGATACTTTTATTGATGCTGGCATTTTGCCTTAGCAAAAGAAATACATTTTTAAAAAGGTCAGACTTAAGGCCTTTGCCCTGTGACATCAACATCTACCATCCAAAAAATTTAGAATTTAAAGCCAGAGTTTTACTCTCTTTCTTTTGCTTTAATCTGCCTCAAAGAAACACATCAGGCATTTCAGGAGGAGGAATGCTTTGCTAAACCATTTACAGAGAGGATGGTATGCTGCAGACTGGGGTAGTAGTATAGTGGTAGAGTCTTTGAGGATCCATTCAGCTTGACCGATACGCCTTCCATCATGGCAACAGAAGCCAATGACTTTATGGAGGTCTTAATGATCTTGGGGACTGAACTTATTCAAGTAAGACAAAATTTCTGATTACGTTAATGATGGTATTTCAATAGAAGCAATAATATATTGAACCTGCTTTGCAGCAGTTTGTTGTGAAAGCTGAGCTGAAGGGCAAAGCTTTGTTTTTATCAGGTAACTCACTTTATAGCCCTCACATGTAGAACTGAGTGGTTGATAGGGAACAAAAGAGTAAGATTACAAAGACACACACAAAAAAGCTTCATCCAAAGTGATTTTGGATGATTTATGCTTTTGAGACAGCACGAGGAGCTCATTGCAGAAAGGTTCCGAGTATTTCTAAAGAAACAAAAAACCAAAAAGGAACTATGCACCCATTCATCTCCTTCCACTTATAAAGTCACGTTGTGGAGACAACAGGTTCAGGAAGGACAGACATTTATTATATGAATCACTAAGGGATTCCAGATCCTCCTGGGGAATCCTGTAGTGTTCCAAGGTCAAAAGGGATATATATCATTTCAGCTCCATAAGTCACCTGTAGAACATGACTGAAACATCTCAGGAGGCAGCCTGATGGAAACTAAAATAATTCTAATGAATCCACAGTGACACACGCCCCTCTCAATCACCTCTGCAGAATCAATAGCAAAACCACGTCTGAAATAAGTGATCTTTAGGACGTTTGTGAAAAAAGCTTCCCTGAAGTGAAATGGTTGCTGTCCTCACTGCTCCGGTAGGTGGTGTCACAGTGCCTAACTCACTGCAGACCCCCGCACCTCTCTCCCTTGAGCAGAACCACTTCACCTGGCTATGATGTTTGTGCGCACTGGGAATCAAGACGCACACATTGGATATGCACCATAACTAAAGCATCAAAACTGGGCCTCAATCTGGATTTCTTAGTCACTCTAAAACGTTTTAAAATCTTGTGAAGTCTTGTTTTGCTGAATATGTTGACAATGCGTCGTTTCTTTGTTATATTTGTGAGTTTTATCAAATTGACTCCTTTCCGTCACCGGGTTTTTATTTTCACGGTGGTCGTTGTTTATCCGTTTGTATTCGGGTGAGTCTGAGCTTCGGTGTCCCTCCCCAGGATAGATGTTGATCGCTGCTGCCGCATCACCTCGAGTCTGACTCACCATCACCTGCTTCTTAACCATCCAGTATTTTGGTTTTGTCTGGCGTGCGGGAACTAGGTGGTGGGGATGGGAACTCTTTAGAAAGTCTTTACAAATGAAGGATTCGGAATTGTTGTTGGTTCTCACAGCAATACAGGAGATAAATTGTAAGTACAAGAGTTTATATCAGTGAACTTTTTTGCTTTTGTAAGAGTAAAATACACCCACTTGAATTTGGATTTCAAGTTTACAAATACCTCGAATAGCCTATAATTTGAATGATTCAAAGTATGTTTTTCTTTCTCTGAACCATCAGCGTCGTGCTTTTTGGATAAGTACTTTTGGCCAAAATAGAATTGGGTACAGAATAACGTTTCCATTTGGTCTCAGAGGCTAAAAATGCGTTTTCCGGACATTTAGGGTAAATTCTTTAAGTTTATAATAGATTATTGTTACTCCGTTATTCCTGCATAGAAAAGATCACATTTTGAATGAAACGCAGCCAAGGATTTTAGTTTTACGCACGCGTGCCATCTTCCTCTGCATTGCCATTTACTTCAGAACTTAGATGGTGATGATTATAGGAAAAGGGTTGGGACAAAGGGAATGAGGAGTCTCAGACTCGAGGTGACTTCTGCAGCACGGGGCAGGCGCGGCCCCGTGGATAAGCGCGCGGCGACAGAATGCCATCTTGGCCAAATGACTCGGAGTGTCTCTCCCATAACTGCAGCTGGGAAGAGACATACAACACCACAAACAGTGCTGATCACTCTCTGCCTCCTCTGAATTACTATTCAATCCCTGTCCTCACGTTCATCACCACTGCCTGCACACTGCTGTTTCTGGTTGGAGTGGCTGGAAACGTCATGACCATCCTGGTGGTTAGCAAGTACCGGGACATGCGCACTACCACCAACCTCTACCTGTGCAGCATGGCTGTATCCGACCTGCTTATTTTCCTTTGCATGCCACTGGATCTCTACCGCATGTGGAGGTATAGGCCCTGGCGCTTTGGGGACGCACTATGCAAGCTCTTCTTGTTCGTTTCAGAGTCGTCCACATACTCCACTATCCTGAGCATCACTGCGCTCTCGGTAGAGCGCTACCTGGCTATCTGTTTCCCGTTGCGCGCAAAGGCTCTGGTTACAAAAAGGCGTGTGCGCGCCTTAATCTTCATCCTTTGGACAGTGTCTCTTTTGAGCGCAGGCCCTGTATTTGTCCTGGTGGGAGTGGAGAGGGACAGCATGGAACCTCAACATTTCAACTCCTGGACGAATGAAACCAATTTGTTTTTGGAAGTTGGGGACACCCGGGAGTGCAGGATGACGCAGTACGCTGTGGAATCGGGCCTGATGGGGGCTATGGTGTGGCTGAGCTCAGTTTTTTTCTTCATGCCAGTGTTTTGTCTGACTGTACTATACAGCCTCATAGGTCGCCGGCTGTGGCAGAGACACAGGGAGACGAACATTAGCTCCCGTGTGGCTCACAGGGATAAAAGCAACAGACAGACCATAAAGATGCTGGGTAAGTTCAAAGGTGTCCAAAATATGCAAAGTTTATAACATATTTATATCTAATTTAGGTCATTTTTGCAATATAAATGACAGTTTAATGTCTTGTCAAAAGCCCATACATTAATGGAAGGTATTTTAAATAAAAATAAAACTTTTTCCAAGTTTCACAACTATTGTTCTGATCTTTTTCATGCTTTCATTTATCTTTCTTCTTCCTCCTCAAGTTGTGGTTGTGCTGGCCTTCGTCCTGTGTTGGTTACCGTTTCACGTAGGCCGGTATCTGCAGTTCCGGTTCCTGGACGCACCTTCTCCTCTGCTTTCTGTGCTGTCTGAGTACTGTAACCTGGTGTCCGTGGTTCTCTTCTACCTGAGTGCCGCAATAAACCCCGTCCTCTACAACACCATGTCCTGGAAGTACAGGAGCGCAGCGGCGCGCCTCTTCGGCTTGGCTGAGGCCCAGCCGTCACGGAGCCGCACAGCCACCACAGTGAAGGGAGATGGTTCGAATGGCTGGATGGAGTCCATGGCCAGCTTCTGATCGTATCCCTGCCGAAACGGTCGGTTTGTGAAAAGCCATCCCTTCTGTAAAACGAGGGGAAGAAAAAAACTGCAAAAAACTTCTTGACTCAAAAGGGACAAATACGCAGATAACATTTATTTGTTTCAGCAAGTGCCACACATCTTTCATGCAACACAATCAGTAACATTTGAAACAGCTGGAGTGTGCAAATTCCTCCACACATATGTTGCCTCTTTACTGCTCATGCGCACACGCACATGGGTCTACACTGTACATAAACATCACCGGCATCTACAATTGCCTTATATTGAATTCGCATTCTGGATGACAAAGAAAGCACTGTAGAATATGTAGCACTGCGCTGTTCTCCACAGAGGTGCAGTGTGTGTGTGTGTGTGTGTCTGAGATGCATTCACACAGTGTTGTGTAGTTAGGTGTGATTTTTCACTGTAAAATATTTTTAACCTACTCAGTAACCTGAATTAAATTGTTTCAATTCTGTGAGGATGCTATCGACAGGGGTAACTGGGATTGGTGGAAACAACGTTTTTTGTAGTGTCCGTGAGTTTACAACGTTATTTTATTTAAAAATGTATCAGTCTTTTACCATGATTGTTGCAGTAATGTATTAAACAGAAACACACCATCCAATTGGAGGCCAGCTTGCTGCTTAAATAAAAAGTGTGATATAATTAAAGTAATGCCTCTGAAAGAGTGTCACTAGTTTAATAAATAATCTATAAAAAGGTAACTTTTTCACCATTTAGCGCATTAAACAAATGACATTTCCTTTTTTTTATATAGCTCCAATTCACTCAATATCATTCAAAGAAAGCAGAGAAAGTTAAATATAAGCCAATTTCTTATAGACCAATTTAAATAAAATGTGCAACATAAAAACTATTAAAAAATTACTGTTTAAATCATCATATCAGTCTCCATAAACCCACAAATGTCTGCATCTTGTGATCTGTTTATTTTTTAAAAACATTTTAAGTTTCCAGCAAACATTGTTTGCACGTCATCAGGAAAACGGCAATTACCTCAATTCAAAATCAATCTTTTCACAGTCAAATAAGGGCAGTATGCCTCTGCCTAATCTCTCTGTGCTCAATACATGAATGTGTTATTAGTAGAATAAGATTTTTTTAAACCACAAAAGAATGTGTTGCTGATTTTTATGAAAACACTTATTTACACACACACTGCATGTTTTGCCCTTTCTGTTGATTTGCTGTCTTTGAATATGTAAAGTATTCAGTAAACAGCACGTAGTAGCACTGAACAAATTTAAAGCCTTTTGAATGTGCTTAACTCATACCAAATGTCACAATTGTGCTCAACAAAAATGTCTTTCTGCCTTTAATCTTGTGTAAGGTCACAAAATAAGAAACATAAAAGAACAAACTCATTTGGAAGGTTTGTCATGTTTTGTGTCATCTTTTGGATTCAGAGGATCAATGAACAATCTGTAAAGATTATGTAAATAGATGCTTTGCAAGACTTAACAGTCATTGTTAAGTCATTTTTCTCATCTGCACTGGGTAAAACATGGCCTCCTGGCAGTAAAGAATGTATTTCTGTAAAAAAAAAATCAAATGGACATACTAACAACGTGCAACACCTTTTATTGATCTACTGAATGTACAATAAAAATGCAAAAAAGGATAAGGTACTCTCTTTTTTTATTGTCTGTGAAAACCATCTGCTGGTTATGTATCTGATAAAGTATTGTAAAAGTAAAAAAAAAAGAAAAAGAAAAACTTACAAGGTGTAAAGCAGGGATGGATGGGCAACTTAGGCCCTTGGGGGCTGCAGTCCTGCAAGTGTTAAGATGGTCCCTGCTGTAACACACCTGACTCAATGTTAAGCTCTGCATAAATCTAATTAAGTCTGATGTGGATCAGTTGTGTTGCAGCAGGGAAAGTCCTAACACTTAACAGGACTGCTGCCCTCAAGGACAGTTTAGATTTTTTTTTATCTTTTGTTAGCAGTATTTATAGTTTTAATTTCTTAAAATTTGGAAGGGACATATTTGCTCATCTGATCCTGCTAACAAAGGTTGTTAAGATTATGTTCTGCCATCACAGTTTCAGAAAAAGTTACATCAACCCTGAAAAGTACATCAAATACACAAGTTTTTCACAATGATTTTCCATCATTACAAACCACCGACTTACTCACAGAGAAAATATCAAATACTGAAACTGAGAAATATACTATTTCATGGTAAATCATTAGCTCATTTTGAAAATGATTGCAGAATTGTTGAAAGTTAGGGACGAGTTATGTGCTGGTTGGATAGTTTAAATCTGTGAGTCCGGTTATAAGTCCGGAGTCGCTGTCACTTTAACAGGGTTTATTAACCTGACAGTTTGTATCTTTATAGACTTGGTGTCATTGGATGTGGTTCATCCATCCATCCATTCTCTACCGCTTTTTCCCTGAACGGGGTCGCGGTGGAGCTGGAGCCAATTCCAGCTCACAACGGGCGAGAGGCGGGGTACACCCTGGACATGTTGCCAGTCCATCACAGGGCCAACACACTCAGACAAACAACCATGCACACTCACTCCTATGGGCAATTTAGAGTCTCCAATTAGCCTATCCCCAAGGTGCATGTCTTAGGACTGTGAGAGGAAGCCGGAGTACCCGGAGAGAACCCACGCTAACACAGGAAGAACATGCAAACTCCACAAAGATTCCCGGTTTGATCCCCGCCCCATCCGAGGCACGAAGTGGCAACCTTGTTGTGAGGCCACAGTGCTAACCAACTGCACCATCGTGCAGCCCCCAATTGGATGTGGTTCTAGAACAGAAATAAAATATAATATCAGCATCTAAATATTAATGCAAACATACAGGTGCAAATGTAACATAAAGGCACATACATGCAAACTTTCTATATGAACAGAAGCTACCTGCAGCACACATGAACTGTGCATGTGAACAGCACATGGCATCAATTAAGTGAAGAAACAGGTATATTTACCCCATAAACTGTTTTAACTAACGTTAAACATCTCTTTAAACATCACTTACTTGACTTCACGCACAAACATCCAAGTGGGGTTAATAAGTCCGTTAATAAGGTCAAGACGCATGAAAACTCACCTCTTTTCTCTGTCCTCTAGTTTGACAACAAGCAGGTTGCCATGGTCTAGGCTCTGCCTCTTAAACCGTCAGAATGTCATTCCTTTAGGCAGCCTTTTCTACAGCCGCCCCTGTATTCACCTGTGAATACGAACAACTAAAAGGCTGAGTGAAGGGGTGATTAATTAGACAAGGAAGGCAGGCAGGCTGACAAGTCTAGCCACTGGATGGACATAGTTCCTTCCATTTACAGTCACTTCAACTGATCTGGTTCGAGTGTCTGGTCCAGGACAAACCTGAGAGACTTTACCTACAGGCCACGGGGCCTGTGGGAGCTGCTTGTCCACGATCATGACTACATCTCCCACTTGTAGATTGGCTGATTCAGTCTGCCACTTTTGGCAGGCTTGGAGTCCAGGCAGGTAGTACCTCAGGAAATGTTGCCAGAAATAGTCAGCCAGAATTTGACTATGTCTCCATCTTCTTCGTCCAAGAATCTCTGGGCCTTCATAGACGACTTGCAGCAGTGAGATGTCCCGCCGCTTCATGAGGAAACAGTTGGGGGTAATGGGGTCAGGATCTGCTACTTCTGAAGAGGTGTAGCACAGGGGTTTAGAATTGATCATCCCCTCAATTTCGATCAGAACTGTGCTCAGCACCTCCTCAGTAACTGTTTGGGCTCCAATAGTGACAGAAAGGGCAGTCTTCAGAGACCAAATTTCCCGCTCCCAGCAACCCCCAAAGTGTGGTGAGCCAGGGGGTTGAAGACAAACTATTTCCTGGGAAGCAAGCTGTTTTTGGAGGTTTGGGTGAAGCTCTTGAAATGTCTCTTGGAGCTCACGTTCTCCTCCCCGGAAGTTTGTTCCCTGGTCACACAGAATTTCCTTTGGTTTCCCACGCCTAACTATAAATCTGTGGGATCAGGTCAAGGTGGACTGCTCGTGTAGTTAGACACTTAAACAATGTGGGAGTTTGAATGTGTGTGCGCTCTGGGGAAGAAACTGGAGCGCACAGGGGTGTGTGTGTGCATTCCATCAGACAGAGACGCGTGAACGCGCGTTAGGGGCAGGAGTGGGTGGATATATAACATCTGGACGGAGAGGCAGAGTCAGACTGCCGTCCACAGCTACAGACTGTAACAGTGAGTTGTTTAAGATCTCTGTTAATAAACCTGCGTCACAACCAATCTGAGACTTGGGTTTCTGTGCACCTCCTGGAGCCGGGCCGTTCGGGGCGCGAGAGTCCGGCCGAGGGCCGACTGGCCACACTCAGAGAGACAGACGTAAGTGCAGGCTCCTCTGACGAGCATAATCTTTCTTAACAACCATGAGCTAATGTGAGGTCTTACGAACACCCTTCTAGTATTAATTCAGGCTGGTGGAGGCCTCTTTGGAGTCAGATCACTAGATAAATCCACAACAACAATATTCCCCACCTTTTCTCATTTCTGCGTCCCATCTTGATTGCGTATGGTCCATAGTAATCTACACCTGTGGAATAGAATGCTGGTTTGAAGAGTCGCAGTTTGGCTGGAGTGAGATCTACCATCTGGGGTGGATTTGGCACGGCAAGGCAAGGCAAGGCAAGTTTATTTATATAGCACCTTTCATGTACAGGACAGCTCAAAGTGCTTTACATTGAAACAGAAAGAAATTATAATAAAGAAATTACAAAAATAAAGACATTGAAACAGAAAAATAAAGATAAAGGTGGAATCAGAGCACTTATTGGCATTCTTCTGCAGGAGAAAAAAATTTCTAAACCATTTGGGGGAGGGCCAGATAAGATTAGGCATGTTTTGGTTACCAGGTTATTGTTTTGTGACCTTCAGTTCTGCAGCTGGGATCCTGTAGCCCAAACAGCCGAATAAGATGGTTAATTTGCTGCACATTCCTCGCGACCCAACGCTTGCTCAAAATGGATGGAAAAAGCAATCTGCCAACCTGAACCAGGTTAGCTTCTAACTTTGTCCGAGTTTTCAGGGAGCGAGAGATGCCCTGAACGTCTGCTGCAATCCCACACAGCAGCTTCAGGAATTTGGAGCACACGAGAAATCCACTTAATCCAAATATGAGAAATCCCATGATCATGAAGCCGAAAATATACAAATCTTCTGCGTCCTCAACCGATAGAATCCCGAGACACATCGGGCGCCAATGTCCTCAGCGTATCCTGCGGGAAAGGTCCCAGTCGGGCAGGCAGTTTCTCCTCTCACCGCCTTGTGAGTGGAATAAACTTGATCAATAGCATTTAGAGCCGAGTTGACCAGATCCATGTTGTAATAGAGAAGAAAGAGGAGAAGTGCTCTTAAAAGAAAGTGGCACACAGACAGACAGAGCAAATCACACAAGAGGAGGGGAAGAGGAACAGGAGAAGCGTCTACTCTGCTCAAAGGGTGGAAGTAAAGTGAGAAGTAATTTGGGTGACCCTTCCACTTTCTGCACTCAGCACAGGATCTCTGATGTCGGCATACTGCTTCACATCCACCCAGTATCTTCTTCTAATCTCAGCAAACACCCTTTCAGGCCCTGGATGCTGGAGCTTACTGTCATAATCTGTCATAATGGGTCAGTGCATGTAAGGGGTCAAGAACAATTAGATGCATCTAATCTACACCCAGGATAGGAGTACGGCGAAGACGGCCTCCAACTCGGATGAGCTCTGTTTCCTTATCAAACTCTGGTGCAAGTAAAGGAGGACAACTGGTTTTGGCAATTGGTTTGCCAACCTTTAACCGGGCAACTTCCTCTGGGAATGACTCACTTTGAGCTTGTCGTAAGGCTTGGAGTTCAGCAGCAGCATAGGAATCAGCAGTAAGAGGGTGGTCAGCGTCAGCCGGCCCATCAAACTGATGAGCAGTGGCCTTTAGAAAACCATTCCATGTCTTGAACTGTAATGGCTCTGGAACAGTAGAACTGGACATGGTTAGACCTACAACATGTCTTTTCAGCTCACCTTCAGAATCACTTGGAGGAGGTAGATCAGGCCAATCACTTAGGGCTAGTTTCATGAATGCAAGCCCATTTGTCCATCTACTGCCTCGACTAATGTCTTGGAGGGTGAGGCCATGAGTGATGTCATCTGCTGGATTGTTTCGAGAGAGCACATACCTCCATTAGGCAGCTTCAGTCAGGTCTTGTATTTCTGCCACCCGAGTTCCCACAAAAACTTTGTATCTGCAGGAGTCCAAGCTCAACCAGGTTAAAACTGTGGCTGAGTCAGACCACAAACCTTGCAGAGCTGGGCACCTGTTAAGGCAGCGCACAACTCTAAGCGTGGGATGGATTGCTGCTTCTTGGGGGCAACATGAGATAGAGCAGCAAGGAAGGCGACTTCAATTCGTCCCTCTGGACTCTCGCTCCTTAGATAAGCCACTAATCCATATGCCTGTTCAGAGGCATCACAGAACACATGAATGTCTCTCATGCAGTTAGTGTGGTCCAGGAGGGGACTGGTGTAACACCTAGGCATTACCTAGTGCAAGTGTTCCAACTCTGTCTGACTCACAGTTCCAGTGCAATCCAAGGGCTGGAGATCGTGCAGGCCTTGACTAAGCCACAGCTCACAACTGGATGATCTGAGGTCTGCAGGGAGATGATCAATGACACTTGCATTGTTGCTTGCCCAGTGCCTCAGTTCGAATCTCCAATCAGCCAGAAGGTGGTGCAATTTGTCAACAAGGACTTTGGAGGCTACATGACAGGTGAGACTGTGCAAACAATTGTCCAAATAGAAGGATTTGTTGATAGCCACCCTCACGTATTCATCTAGCTGACTGTGATCTGTGACATGTTTCTGTGGAGCAAATGTTGCGCAGCAAGGGCTGCATGTAGTTCCAAATGGAAGTACCTGCCACTAATAAACAGCAGGAGGTTGGTCTTATTTCATGTCCCGCCACACAAACCGCAGTAGTGGTCGATCTACAGGTAGGAGCCTCACTTGGTGGAACATACCCCTTATATCGCTGCTCAAAGCCACAGCATGCTCCCTGAAGCATAGCAGCACAGCTAGCAGGGGAGGGACGAGAGTGGGACGTGGCAAAAGGAGCTGGTTGAGGTTGTGGCCCTGATATTGAAATGAGCAGTTGTAAACCAATCAATTCTTCCTATTATGTTGGACCATATGGCGAGGTATATACCAAGCCTCAGGAATGTTCTCTACTTGGTGGTCTGGCAACTTAACAGCATAACTGACCTCTACAAGCTTCTCAATCTCCCTCTGATAGGCAGCAGCTTGTTCTGGAGATTTGCTTAAGCGCTTCTCTGTCCCCCGCAGGAGTGGCAACATGGCTTCTGGAGTAGCTTTAAGGAAAGGCATGTTCTTGACCCGAAGGAGGGGTGTGGCATAACCCTCAGTGCCACAGACGTTAACTCTCACTATATGTTCTTGTAGGAGTTAAACAGCCTCCTGGTCCTGTCGTGACCTGACCGCTAACTTTTCACTGCGGTAAGGGAGTACATTCATCTGCCATAACTTCTCTACATGTGAAAACAGCTGTGTGTGATGGTGCAGATGTAAAGAAACAGTGACTTACATCAGGACTCGACTTGATGGTTTGGGCCGGTCCCTGTAATGTCCATCCAAGCAGCATCTTCACAGCTGCTGGTCCACCAGGTGGTCCTAGTCTGACAGGTTCTATAGGTGTAATGAGGTTGGTATAGTTGGCACCAATCAGCAGCATGGGACGGACTTGGTTTATAGCTGGGAGGGGCAAACCTGACAGATGTTTATACTTCTGCTGGAGTGCAGCAACTGAATGGGAATGCTCTGCTAAACTCACCTGCTTAGCTGTGAATGCATGCTGTATATTGTACACCTTGTCAAGATTAGCTGCTGGAGAAATTGTAAAAGACACAGTTGCTCCGTGGAGCTTTTCCACTTCTTGTCTGACTGTACGAAGAGCTAGAACCTCTTTAATTCCCTTGAGACCCAACTGTATGGCAGCAGACTGGAGCAAATTTGTCTGCTCAGATCCATCATCTAAAACGGCATACGTCTCTAGAGACTTGTTACCGTTCTTCAGCAACACCTTACTGATATTTAGTATCTTTACTAGGTAGCTCTCTGGCAGTGGTGGAGCTGGTGCCTGTTCCCCCTCTAAATTTCTTAAAGCTGGTGGTGAGATTGTAAGGGAGTTTATTTAGCAGCCTGGAAACATGGGAGCCACAAGTTAACTCTCCTTGGCATCTCTGCCACAGTTGTGCTAACATGCCTACTAAAGATCTTACATTGAGAGCAAATAGCCTATAGCTCTTAACATCACTGCTGCGTATATTGGGACGTCCATTAACTCTGCAATCCTTTGCACTGCAACCTTATGTGGCTGCCCATACATCTTGGTAAGTGCTAGCATTGTATCTGTATATGGTTGCCAGGAGTTAGAATAGGAGTCTGCCACGAGAGAAGCTTCTTCACACTTAAGGTGGTCTGTGAGGATCAGATATGTGTATCTCTGGGTGGCATCATCAGGTAACAGATTGTCCAGGGCAATTTTCATGCGTGTAAACTCTCTGGGGTTTGGTGATGTAAGGCTGGGGATGGTGGGCTTCGGCCCCCTGTAAGTGCTTTCTCTTTGTTGCTCATTAGAGTAGGGAGCTCGGACAAATGAGGAATCCCTACCTCCGTAGGAATGTGTACTTTGTTGAGGTGTGGCTGAATAGTATGGATCATAAATATGACCTCTGGAAAGATGGGGAACTCTAGGTTGATGCATATCTGTGCGGCCGGTCCGCTCAGGTCATAATCAGACAAGTAGGAGGGCACTGATCCTAGATGTTTGAGTCATGTGTCTGTTGCAGCTGACTCTGGATTCTGCATCTTTAAACAGCAACTTGACTCTTCCGGCTCAAAGGACCAATGAAACATAGGGATGGGTTCTGTGCTGGTTGGATAGTTGAAATCACTGTTGTGAGACCGGTTAGAACTCCAAAGAACGAGTCGCTGTCACTTTAACAGGGTTTATTAACCTGACAGTTTGTTCCTTTATAGACTTGGTGTCATTGGATGTGGTTCTAGAACAGAAATAAAATATAATATCAGCATCTAAATATTAATGCAAACATACAGGTGCAAATGTAACATAAAGACACATTCATGCAAACTTTCTATATGAACAGAAGCTATCTGCAGCATAGAGACAAATTTCTTTGTTTCTCTGGTTGCTTTGGGTTGCAGTTGTGAAGTCAGTGCTGTCACCTTCAGGGACAGCAGAGAGGTAATAATGTATGTGATTACTCTTCTCATTGCTTTCTGGCTTCGAGCTGTTGAGGTTGCAGGAAAGAAAATCTAAAGGAAAAATCTACCCCATCACACACACACACACACACACTATTACACATCATCCTACATCCCTGAACTTGAAGTGCCTAAAAGTATAGAATTTGTCAATTTGACATGTAACAAGACTGATCTGAAAAGAAAAAAAACTCAGATGGAATAATTCAATTGTCAACACTAAAACCCTAAATATTGATTCATGGTTTTATTTATCCTCTGTGCGTGAAGGTGCATCTGTTGAAGGGAGAGTCACAGCTCTCCTATTAAATCTTGATGACAATAATGGACATGGGGTGTGGATGTGAGCTAAAATGTGTGTCTGACCATGGCAATGCTTCTGCTATAAAAGTTTCAGATTTTTTAATATTTACTGATAGAAAAATGATGGAAATCATCAAGCACTCATGATTATGGGCAGGGCAATTTATAGGAAATTAATTCATAACTAATATTTGATGTAAAAAAAACATCTCAGTAATTTAAATTTAAATTAAATACATTTCACTTGAATAAATGTAAAAACAATTATCTAAGTGACCATATATCTTTACACTGTGTTTGTTTAATTTATTTATTCCACAAAATCTGGCTTTTTATATAATGTGAAAATATTTGCAAAAAACAACTTCAGTTAGCTACGAGGGCTGAAAATAAAGTTATACTGAAGGAAATGCTAACTAATAGTAACTAATAATGCCACATAACTTGTTCAATTGGGGCTTCACGGTGGCGCAGCTGGTTAGCACTGTGTCCTCACAGCAAGAAGGTAACCGGTTCGATCCCCGGTGTGAGCGGGGCTCCAACCGGGATCCTTTCTGTGTGGAGTTTGCATGTTCTCCCCGTGTTA
>JBAMHV010000021.1:15436694-15450056 GCA_037177535.1 Pseudomugil gertrudae | reverse complement strand
GCATGGTTGTCTGTGTCTATCTGTGTTGGCCCTGGATGGACTGGCGACCTGTTCAGGGTGTACCCCGCCTCTTGCCCCTAGGCAGCTGGGATTGGCTCCAGCCCCCCTGCGACCCCGCTCTGGGATAATGCGGTTGAAGATGGATGAACTTGTTCAATTACTTGTGAAATTGATTTAAGGTCCCAGTCTCACACATTGCTACATTAAAACAATTTATATGTTTGAATAAGGTGTATTGAGTTAAGACAAACAACAAAAAATAAGTGGCAAAGTCAGAAAAAAATTAAAACATTTATTGGGCATAAATATATTATATATACGCTACCGATACAGTTACGTCTTACATACATAGGGTAGTATTTGCAAAAATCTATACATTAAAATTGATATGGCAGTTTCTTTTTATATAATGCATATGAAATTGTCTAACATTTACAATACAAGAAAAAATGCATGAATTTCTTTCTTTTTTTGTCAAATCGTAGACCATGACAACATTGGAATGTTCACTTTTAAATCGTGAGGTAAAAATATGCTTTGTTTTTATTTGTCTCACTTAAAAAAGTTAAATACCTGTGAGGCTCTCGTAGGTTTGTCATATCGCCAATCTCTCAGTCAAAATCTCTACTTGCTGTAAAATGTACACTGAAAAAAAAATCAAAGAAATAAAACTGATCAGAAGGCACAGACGTGGGGCTTCTGGGCAAAACATTGTCTCTTTTTATTCTTTTTTTTTTTTTTTTTTTGACGTGGCCACTGAAGGTGCAAGACCTGAAGGGCTGGTGGTTGTATGAGTGGGATTGTATAAAAATCACACAATTAAAAAAAGTGAGTACCCAGCCCACAAACACAAAGCCTCTCAGTTAACACTCTGTTAACTTCAGATTGTTTAACACGAGTATAACTGGCCTGACAGTAACAAAAAAATCTCTGCTTTCCCCTTGGGGCATTAAGGCTTGAAGAGGGGGGATAAAAAAGGCTATGTGTGGGCAACATAACATCAGGGAAGGATACATTACATGCCACCAGTCAATTACAATGCAACAGGCTGAGTAGACACACAATGAGCACATCTGGCAAAAGGCACTGTACCCCTATAAACTCCACTTTCCTTGGTGCTGATTTTTCATTTTGCAGGGAACAGGGTGCCATTTGGGTAGCACAGAGGCATACTCCAGAAATGCCAACGTCACAGTCATGCCAACGGCAGAATAATGCCAATAATGTAACAGTAATCATTGGCAGTAGTGTTTGGTGGAGCATAGGATCCTTCTCCTCTTACTCATAAGCTCATCACGTCTAATGCACGGCGTAAAAACAAAAAAAAGTGCTTCAACTCTGTTAGTTATAATGTATTTACCATCTCTTTCTATAGCTCTATAGATATCTCTGTATATCATCTCATAGCAAAACACGGGATACAAAACAATCACTATTGCTATACCAGCACGAGCCTGAAGAAGGAATATTATTGTCAACATCCGCCTGAAGTCATCGTATAATTGTTTTTTTTGTTGCCTTCTTTACCCTTCAGTGTGAAATCAGTTTGTGTTCAAAATTCTCCTCCAAAAGGGGCTATGCATTTCAAAATGGCACATTTTGCTTTACGAAACAAAATAATACAAGATAATATAAAAGGAAGCATAATCACAGATCAAGTTAATGTTTTTTTGTTTTTTTTTTCTTTTTCAGAGAATAATAATAATAATAATCATAATGTTGTGTTGTTACAGAAGAACATCACAGAACCCTTTAGACTGCAAATGCGACATCTAGTGGACACAAAAAGCCTGCACTTTGGCATTAAAACAGTAAAAAATAAAGATATCAGAAGCTTCATTATAACACTATTCAGGGAGGGGAAGCCAAAGGCAGAAACATTTATCCAAATACAAAAGACTTGAACTGATCCTAAGGCCTGGCTTGCTACATGTCTTTCTAAGCGTTACAAGAACTGCTTGCCTGATGACAGGGCTGAAACAGGAGATGACAACAACAAAATACATTTGGTTACATGTTTGAAACGGCAATGATGATTTCAACGCATGGACTGACAAGCTACAGATTCCCAACAGCTCTAAGAGAAATACTTAAAGGGTTACTGAGATAAGGAATGCTGGCCTTATTCATACAATCTAACATACATCCATTAAAACAATTTTAAAAGAAAAAAAAACATGCTACAAGAAAAAAATTAGTATATAACTACACTTGTCTCTTAATCTTTAAACAATAAATAAATGAAGATTGCACTGTAATTGGCATGTAAAGTACTGTATGCAAATATATAGTATAAATAAAAACCTAGAAAAGAACTCTACCTTAACTTTCCCATCAACTTTGGCAAAGATTTTTTTTGAGCTAGTAAACCACTTTGATACAGAAAAAAAAGATAGAAAATAAAGGAGAGAGGAGCAAAAAAAGAGACTATTATATGATGACAAAGATGATGATGATGACGATGACAGCGATGGGGATGACAGGATTAGATCTCCCCTCTGTAAGGCCTTATCCCTGAGGTACGTTACAGGCTGCCAACAAGAGCTAATCATATTCCCGTCTCCCATCAATCCATCCGCTTCCACAACCCACCCAATAAAAGTGGACATAAAACATTAATTGTGCAGGTCAGGGTGACTTCTTTGGGTTGGCAGGGTCTGAAATGGGTTGTACCTTGGCTTTGATATACAAGTTTGAAAGGGGGGGTGGGGGTGGTCAGACAGGAGGTTAGAGGTGGGGGTTGTCCGTCACAATGCCCTGTTCTGTTGAGTTGTGTTCTGTCGAAGGCTTGTTTGGTTAGTGAACATTAGTTCAAGTCCTCAGAGAACATGTCCATCTGAGTAGAGATCACACACTTGCTACTGCTCTGATTACATGTCAATAAAGCACCTTTTAAAAGAGAGAGAGGTGGGAGGAAGAGTGGTGCACAGGGGGAGATGGGTTGAATCAAATACAAAAGAAACAGCCAGAGCAAAAACGTAATTACAGATATTTATGGACAAGGGATGAGAAAAGAGGGGAAGAGTCTTCAAATGCCTCGGTTCACAAACGAGCTGGAAATAGGAACAGTTTTGGCGCTGCTCTGGCAGCGGGCTAAATTGCAGGCAAGGTAACGCTCAAGCTAACTCCTAATGGCTTTCACGGCTTACGCACACAGCTCTGAGAAGGGCGGCTAGCTGGCAGACTGTTAAACTCTCTAGGTCCATAATACATTGGACACAATCTTACTAAAGCTAGAGTTACATAGGCTGGAGCAACTATGTCTAAGATGAAAGAATATGAAGGGTCTGACCTAGGAACAAACCGCTGAATCCTTTCACAGCCCATTATGACCCCAGCCTGGCTTCCTAAAGTCAATTTATGCCCAGCGTATAAATACCTACTAAGGTTTAGTTTCTGATAAAAGAGTAGTGTTTAAAGGCTCCTTCTGTGTGAGCTGCTGAACTGACCTCAGAGCTGCTGTTCATGAGCACTTAGTTCACTCCTCCTGTTATAAGCTGTTCTTCAAATCCCTATATTGCCATCACTTATATTACATCATTTCATAGCATTAAAGATATTTGCTATAAAATACATATATTGTATATATGTATATATTAGATAACCAGTTTCCATTCTTTTTTAGATATATAATAAATCATAGGATAGCAGCATCTTACACCACACATGGATTGCATCACTTTGGTAACTGAATAAGTGAATGATTGAATGGTAAAAGCTGAGCAGATATGTGATTGACTTCTTCAGAGGAAATGTGTCTTTGTCATTGTCATTGCAAGAGTAACTTTGCATGTGTGCATGATTATGTACGGAGGTCTGCATGTGCATCTGTGCATTGGGTCATCGTCAGGCTGTATGTGAGAGCAGGTACAGACTGCATGAACTGACAAAAGCCTGTAGAGTAGTAACAACAATGAGCAAGTATGAATAGCTAAAGCTTTGAAGGCCTACATTTGAATATGGCTGAATGAACACAGACTGTAGTTTTAAAACACAGGCAAATTAAACACTGGAAAACAAAATAAAACAAAAAAAGCCCCCAAAAAGTAAGGCAATGACTGTCAAGAATTATACACTTTCTTTAAAGAGTATGTTTTAAAATGATATAAAGTAAAAACATGCAAGTCAGTATGAGGAGCAAATGTTTCGCTCACAGTTATTTTAAGGCTTGATTATCAGTTTTTTTTCCCAACCAAGGTACAGCCAAGACAAGGCTTCCCTTGACAGAAATCCTTAACAAATGACACAGACAATCATACAAAGTAATGAGTGAAGTATAAGGAAATTAGTCCAAACTGAATGAAGGCAGTAGACAACAGGAATAGCCTGAATTGATACTTTGACTAGAAAAAAAAGGAAGAGGGAAAAAAAACATACATAACCTTAAAAGTACATCTCAAGTGTTTTGATTTCATTCGGTTCTTTCATAGACATTTAAAAAAAAGTTTTTTCTGTGATTTTGCTTTCTCTTTCTATCCTATAGTTAAAAATTCCCTCACTTCATAAAGAAGTACTGTAGCAAGCAGGCGATGAGGATGGAGAGGCCTGCGAACACGCACACGATGAGCGCCGCAAAGCGCTCGTCGCTCGAGATGAGGCCTGCTCCCTGGCCCATTTCCATGGCGCACGGCTCTCCCGGGAATGCTGCTTCTTGGCGGCGCAGCGTGAACAAGGATGAGGGGCTCAATGGTCCGCACAGCTCCTGGCATGTATCCTGGCAACGGCGGCAGGCACCCACGCGGAAACGATAGTCTGTGTTTCCCTGGAGACACGAGTATTGGAATGCACCCTCTTCTCCCTTAAAAACCTGTGAGGAGAGGTCAAAAGGATGTCAAACTGTTAAGTTGTGCAGGATATTCCAGAGCAGTGAGAATTCATTCTATAAATACAGCAGTGTGAACAGCAAGTGTTACTGATTTTACCCTTCCAAGTCCAAAGTTTTACAAGGCGTTGTTAGCTAACAGACATGCATGCTTGCTAAGGCCACAGTGACATATTTTTGCTGTTTCAGCACAACCGAAACACAGTGTGAATCAGATTTTAAACATTTAACGATGATTTCTCTTACAGTTTGTAAAGTGATGTAAAAATGGATGTGAGGTGTCAAAGGCCACAAAAAATAAGGAATTGTGCATCATGGACTTGTGTATTGAAGTTTGATGTGTGCATGAGGAATGAAATGACAGGATGCATATCTCATTTGCACACATATTAACACAACTGGGTTTTTGTCAGCTATAAACACCACCAGCAGTCCTTTCATCCAACTTTTTCCTAATTCACTTATAGAAAATAATGATCATGAAAAAATGACTTATCTTCTCGCCTCCTGCAATTTCACCTGTTCATATTCAGATTTGAAAAGGGCCTGTTCCTGTGTTTCCACTAATAAAATGTGTGTGTTGTGTGTGTCAGAGAGCGAGAGAGAGTGAGCGAGACAAACCTCTGTAATTAACTAAACGTTTTCTTTCACTTTTGGTAGCATTGCCTTCTCATCAAAACTGAATTTATTCCTCTAAAGATTAAAAATATGTTTCTGAAACTACTATCACCTTAAAATAATTCATACATGGCAATGTTTGTGTGTGTGTGTCTAAAAGAAAGAGAGTGAGACAAACCTGTTTGTATTCAGACTCACGTCCCACCAGCACCTGGAGCACATAGCTAACACGATCTCCTCTCATTGGTGGCATAGTCTCCCATGTGATCTCACACATGTTCCCATCCAGCTGGAGCACCCTGGGGGCTGTTGGAATGAAAGACATCTCAGCATTACTTCAAACATTTGAAAAGGCTCAGAAACAGATGAGGAGCACTTCTCCTCCAGAAATAAATCCCCCTTCAAATGTAAATTTCTGCCATTTTTTACTTTATGACATGCAACGTCTCTGAATCTATTGATTGTTTCATAGCTGTAACGGTTGCAGTTGTTAATGCTATTTAATGGAAGCTGCAGTAGTCACTAAAATGAATTTTTTTCATGTGCATTAATTTTGTTTCACTAATCATGGAAATTGTTTTGGATGGCAGAAACTTCCTGTGGGAATAATTTAATTTTACACTAAAATGTAAGCCATCGTTCAACTCTGATGGCATTAATTGCTGTGTGCAAAACAGCTCATGTTTTAACCAACCAATGATTTATTTACATCTTCATAACTTCAAATCAATGCCAGCTTGGAGAAAGTTTATGATTTAAATCCTAAATGTACAGATGCTGCACAGAGTAGGATATTTGAGGCTGTTAATGGCTAGATCAGTGGTGTCCTGCACATTTACAGCTTTGCACTAATACCACTTTTAAGGTACGGTCACCCAAGTGGATATTTTGTACCTCATCTCATTTTACAGCAAAGACCACATGTCCACATACTGAGACCAATGATGAAACAAGGTTACAGTAAATATGTCGCCCTTTACAGCCTGAAAGACGCACCTTTATCACCTTTTTTCCACTGTAAATAAATACGTAAGATTAGTCATTTCAGTCACCGAGCTGCAGACATTTTAACTGATACACATTGTAAAAAGGTCTTTAACTAATATTCTACACAATACAGTATGTGTAGTTTGAGTTGCCAGACCCTTTTGTCATTACAAAAAGCAGAAAAAAACAAACAAAAAAGCTAAACAGAACAAAAAACCTGAAATTTACCTTTGAGAGCAGGTGGAACAGATTTGGTGGTGCAGAAAGTGTATGTCTCAGAGAAGGGACCCTCGCCAGCATCACCGATGGTCTGTATTCTGAAGCTGTAGCTGCTGGACTCAGTCAAACGCTGGACTTTGTAAGTGTGGCTGGGACCGCGATAGATTGTTATGAACCTGATAAGGACAAAGGAGGCAGAGATCCCGAGTTACAAATCTGGACAAATCTGGCCTCTAAACTAAATGTGGTTAATACAACCCCCTTCCTAAAGTCTAAAGTTCTACGGTGGCACCAAACCAAGCTAACTGGACACATTGTGTCTTTATTTGTATGTCTTGTAAGTTTTCCACTGAGATTCTTACTGATTTTTATAACGCATTTTGGTGATGTGGTACAGGAATGCTTTCTGATGGTAATTCAAATACTTTCTATCATCTCTCCAGATGAGTAACCATGACAACATATGTTATTGTTTACTTGTGGAAGCAGCTGATTGAGATTTCCCAAAATCCAAGCCAAAAAAAACAGCAAGGAGGGAGCTTTTTCATACTGTTCCCTAATTATCATATAGCGTAAGAGATCAGTAGCACAGTGAAAACAGAGAATGTGTTAATGTCTGTCTCACAATGACATCATCATGACCCCGTTTAAGCTTGTAGCCAAACTATGAACACAAAATCTCACTACATTCCTGACCCTTTCTAGAGACGTTTTCCTGCTAAACAGATTGTCAAATTATGTTTTGCTTTTATTTTACAATCCAAACTTTAAAAAAGTTTGGGATAAAAACAGAAAACAATGATTTGCAAATCTGATAAAGCCATATAATATTCCCAATAGAACAACAAACAACATCTGAGACATTTTACGATTTCATGGAAAATATTAGCTCATTTTCGCATTGAAGCAACACATCTTTAAAAGCAACACAAGACTATAAACTGGCACAAAGCATTTACAACTGGAGGAGCCCCTAATTAGGCTACATGGCAACAGTTTGGTAACATAACTGGGTATAGAAGGAGCATTTTAGAGAAGCAAAGCTTGTCCCGATTACAAAAAATTCTAACTGAATGAATATTTTCCATGACATGACCGATGTCACAGTTTCAACATCTCATATAATGAACTATTGCATTTCATACATTTCTTACCAAAATAGTTTTCCTCCATAATTTATATTGCAACAATATAATCTCGCTTCATATTAAGTATGATTCATAAAATGTTAGCACATTTTTCCTTGATTTTCAGTGACAATGAAATAAAAAATTCGAGAAAACCCTCCCATTAAGAGCTCAGTAGTGTATGGCACACAAGATAAGCATATGCTCATAACTGGAGACCTCGAAAAATAAAATCAGCAGGCAGATCAAAGAGTGCATCTTAAAGAAATAAGACAGTGGATATTTATGAAGGGCTACACAGTGGTATGACACTCCACCCTCACAGCAAGGTGGTAGTTTGAATCACAGCTGGAGCCTTTCAATGTGGAATGTACATGTTCTGTCTGAGACTTCCATTTAGATAATCTGTCTTACTCCCACACTGCAAAAACATGCAAGTTAAGTTACAGGTGAAAAGGTGATAGAAGCACATGAGAAGAGACAAAAAAAGGAGTGATTGCTAATGAAAAGCAGGGAAACAATGGAGATTTTAATAGTGCGACTAGGAGTTTAAGCGAGCAAGCGAGAGAGAGAGAGAGAGAAAGTGAGAGAGAGAGGTTACAGTTTAACGGGAGAGTATAACTCCAGAGGAGCTGCTTATGTAACTATTGACAGTTGATGTGTTTCCTTGGCTGATATATTGTGTTGTTAATCCTTCACCTCACTGCTAAACCATACAGTAAACACTCACCCAAAGTTATAAGCTGGCTGATTATCACTGTGAATGTAACATGCATCTGAATCTTTCTTTGTTTACGCTCTTATGAACTGATATCTACCAGTGCAATCATATCAGTGAGTCTATTGTTGGGAGGCATGACCTCTTCTCTCATTTGGACAAAGCTGAGAGGCAGGATGTCAAAACAATTAACACATAATACGGCACAAACAATAAACACCCTTCCACCACAACACCAGATCACTGTTAATGAGATGATTTGCATCCTTGATTCAGAACCAAAGCCAAACAAGTGACCTCAAAAAGCAGCTGACAAGGATATGCTACCGCTTTGTTTGATGCCATTCTTACCGTAAGCCATTAAACAGAACGATGCAATAACACATTTACATTTCTTTTAGTTACTTTTCTTTTATTCAGCCATAAATAAGAGCTCAAAATCAGCCTCATTGTACCCCTCAGTCATTTCCAAAGTCTTTTTTTCTTTTCAAGAGCCTGCAATCATCCTGGTCACAAAGAGAAGCGGAAATCTATTTTTGCCATGTAAGCAGTGTTAATGTGTCATCCTCATTTTTGGTTTTTACATTTTATTTAGCAAAAGCAAGTGAAATCTAAAAAGTGCAATGTCAACGTGTCAATGATTAATCACAGATAAAGTGATAAAGAAAACATGAAACATAACGATTGAAAGGCTTAAAGACATAAAAAAAACATACAAGAGTTGCATGTTGCTTCTGTGTTAAGAAACTTAATGTTTTCCTTCTCTACACTGAATTGCCACCAGTTACCATGGCATCCTTACCACTCTAAATAGCCGTGCTAAAAGGCATTTTGGGTAATGCAGATAAGGAGAAAGTGAAATGAGAAAAATGAAATGAACTCTTTCAGCTTTATGAGGGCTACATTAGAGTAAAGAAAATGAGAAAACATGAAAAAAGCGGTGGGCGGTCAAAACATGAGCTACAAGTCTTTAGAGAGGAATGGTGGGAAAACACACTGAGCAAGAAAGAGAAATAGGGAGGTAAAGAGGAGGAAAGCAAAGAAATCAGGTTTCTTTATCATTTAATACACTCACAATACAAAGACACGGCTGGTTTTTTATGAAAAAAAGGAGGGTGAAGGACGAGGACTGAAAGAATTATGAAAGAGGCATTTATTTCCCACGAGGTTCTGGTGAAGTAACCTGCAAACTAAATAAAATAAGATTATTAAATAAGAATCAAATCTATGGACAGAGAGAGAATGAAAAAGACACAAAGCAGAGGACAGGCAAAGACAACAAGGTTTATGGAAAATCCCAAAATTATATTAGCAGAAATCACAGCTGGATATTCAATATGTTTGTTTTCTAAGTAAATATTTCAAGACTTTCTATTTTCTTTTGCTTCTATCAAAATGCCCTTCCCACGACAGCACCAGAATGCTTAAACAAAACGCACAAAACCATAATGTGCATTTATCCGTTACGTAGTGTTGTGAGAGTGCAAAGGGGAGAGATGAGAAGCATCCCCTGGAAACCAGCTTCGCTCATTCATCTGCTGATACCGTCTACCTCTACACACACACACAATTCACCAAATGATGATGCACCACTAATGCAGCGGCTAACACAACCAAATGCATCATCTCATAGCCTGCAGCCGCTGCAGTGAATGACTCAAGCAGAGGTGAGTAGGTTGAACCAGCCATGAACACGCTGTTATTAAGGAGTGACTCAGTTAAGTGTACGGTAATATCTATATGTTCCCTAAACACTTAGTTTCTGTTCAAACTCTATTATTCAAAACTAGCTTTTGTTTGCTCCAGCGTTCACCAGCTAAATGTAAATTTGCTCTGATTTTATTTTGATGGCTCACTTCATGGAAAGGAGCACTTTTGACTGATTGGTGCAGTTTACTTGCAGGAGTTGTAGAAGCTGTTTGCATGTTTTGTAGTGGATATTTTGGTGTAGGAAATAATATTAAAAGCAAACAAAAACACCCGTGATGGTCTGGAAACCAGTCCAGGGTGTACCCTGCCTCCCACCTGCTTGTTGCTGGGACAGGCTCCAGCTTCCCCATGACCCTGAATTATATTAAGCTGAACAGAAAATGAATGTAAGATAAATGTCAGAGATATTACATCCTTTCCTAAATTTACCAATTTAAAACCTTCTGCTCTATCTTCATTTATACTGCTGGGTTAATTATACATTTTTTAGGCTTCAACAAAGAACTCATACAAATGGTTTCAGGAAAGCACATGGTTATTTGGAAACTGGTTCTTAAAGCGATTAGATTGAGGGGCAAAAAGCTCGACTTCCGTCCTATGTCTATCAAAAGCAGCAGGAGGGAACACAAAGACTGGAACAGAAATAAACTGGTGAGACTCGGGATAATTTGTTCTCCAATTTAAATCCATTCTCAGACCAAGCAACACTGTCTGAAAGGAAAAACCCCGTTGTCTGGCTCTTATCTGAAAATTTTATGCCTTAAAAAAACAATGATGTGATCATCACAACAGCAGTCCAATGCATCATGCTTCAGTCTATTGTTCCTGTAAGACGTTTTCTTTAACAGCCAGTTGTTTTTCCAACCCTGAGTCCGGTCATCTGTGCAAATCCTCTGATGACTGTAGTTGTGTAAAAATAAGCTGAGTACAGAGAGCTGATCAGTCAGTTTGTGAGATGGAGCAGAAACAAACACCTCATCTTGAAAACGAACAAAAGGAAAAAGATAATTGTGGACTTCAGGAAGAACAGCAGTAAGCAATGCACATTTTGCATCCTGGAAGAGGAGAGTTTAACTGAACGACATTAACTGGAAATGTAACACAGATGCCATCTAGCCAAGAATACATATTCTCTACTTCATGAGGAGGCTATATCTGCAGTGGTTCTTCCGTTAGATTTTTTCAGACCATGACTTCCATAAGAAGTTTTCTTTTACAGTACCGGTAAGTAGTGTGCTGATTGCTTCTCCATATTTGTGTTTTTGTGAAAACCTCAAGCTCCATAGTCCTTATTCCAAAAATCTGTGATCTCTTATGTGTTTGCACCAGTTACTATAAACCTACCTTATCTTCATCACACATCAGCTTAGCTTAATCTTAAAATTCAAGCCGTTCATTGCATCCAAAATGAGTGCAGGATGAGCCAAGAATATCTTTCCATGATATTTTTCATTAAATTGCAAACTCTTCAATCATCATAAGCCAGATATGGCTATACACAAGACAGATCAATACTGAATGTAATGGGACAACTCTTAAACAGATGTTTTCAGCTGCATAATAGACCTCAGTCACCAAAAAAAAAAAAAAGATAAAAAACTCTAAACTGTGAGAGCTGTTTCCATTTG
Organism: Pseudomugil gertrudae; assembly: GCA_037177535.1. Taxonomy (NCBI): domain Eukaryota; kingdom Metazoa; phylum Chordata; class Actinopteri; order Atheriniformes; family Pseudomugilidae; genus Pseudomugil; species Pseudomugil gertrudae. Next base: position 15,438,227 of record JBAMHV010000021.1, on the reverse strand, counting down.
GCTGACAATATTGTGGGCGCATGTGTGTCCTCTGTCTATATTTGTGAGTATGTGTGTTACAGAAGTTAACAGAGCAGAGCCAAGCGTGCTGTATATGCCCCCATCTGTTGCCTTCTGCAATCCCATTTCAGTGTTGCCAGGTTATCTTGGTGCCAACGTCATGCTAGCCAAGCCCTAATTTAACCCTGACAGGAGCCAATGGGAAGCATAGAAGGCTATACAGAGGAAGGGGGAGACAGGTGAGCAAAGAGGAGCTCATATACTGTAAGTGGCTCTGTTTGGTATCTGTTTCTGCTTTCATGGGGTTAATATTCTCTTTCACGAATTCAATAAAATAAATCCCTTTTCCTGTTTTGTCCCAGTTGTGTATTTACCTCCATGTTGGAGGTTATATACCAATACTTCTCGTCCTCCTCAAACTGCTATTACTCCTCCCTGTTTCCTACTCCTGTCTGCTCAGTGGATAAATGAAGAGTTGATTATTGGAGACTGTTTCCCGGCTGGCTGCAAATCCCCCTAACATGTCTGTTCGCTGGTACATGTAGTTACTACTCCCCACACACTCACATGCAGACAAATATAGAGATCTGCACAATTACCTCTAACTACTATAGCCCATTCACAGTCTCTCAGCTTTCCTCAAGTCACTACGCCTCTGCATCTCATAGTGTGTTTGTGGTATTGACCTAGCTCCTGATCTGCAGTATTGACTGCTCGAGGGAATATTAGCGCAGTGTCTCTGAAATTGCTTTTTCAGGGACAACATTTAAGCTTCCACTGCCATGTCACAGATTATGTTGAAAATGCATAAAATATATGCTACTTTTTTAAAAGCTAAAGTATGAAGTGCTTTTGTTGACCAGAAGACGTATCTATACATATGTTAATTAATCTATAATCACTACAATGGATTGGTGACTTGTCTAGCATGTACTCTCTTTTGCTATCTACTTACTGGCTCCAGCTTCCTCGCTACCCTGAATTGGACTAAGCAATATAGAAAAGTTGAAATGAAATGCAGTTGGTCAGGTCTAGGTTCAGTCACATGTGTCCAAAGAATGAGGACTGCTGACTTCTAAATATACTCTAATGAGCAAGTTATTTAATCAATGGCTTTTCTCCTCCCAGATGGCATAAGCATATTCCATAAGGACAACACCAGAATTCATCAGCTAACGGTAAAAGAGTGCTTCAGGCAGCACGGTGCATTGTACTGATGCTAACATGGACCTGCTGGGATGCACTGCTGTTGTTGTGCCATAAAGTGACTGTTTGCCAAAAATTTTTTGCATAACATCGTGAAAGCCGACAGAGACACCAAAGCGAGTGATCAATAGTAAAGGTTGGGGATTCATCGTGTATGTTAACAATCGCTGGTGTAAAAAAGACAGCCTTGGCCGTGTTCTCAAACTGCTAGCTGTTAGTCTGCAGCCATACTATCTGCTGATGGGGTTCAGTTCTACTTCGTATAGGCTTCGCCCTTTAAGGCTATCGCTATTGGGTTTATCCCCGCGCGCATGCGCGCAGCACTGA
>JBAMHV010000021.1:15416077-15427158 GCA_037177535.1 Pseudomugil gertrudae | reverse complement strand
ATATAATATAATATAATATAATATAATATAATATAATATAATATAATATAATATAATATAATATAATATAATATAACATAATATAATATAGGGGAAAAGTAAGGCACATTTTTGTCTCTTACCCTGAATTTATACTGCGTGCTTCTCTTCAGGCATTGTACAGTACAGGTCAAGTTTTCTCCAGTGTACTTTGGATGAAAGTCTGTTCCCTGTGGGAGATGCATTGTAAGTACACTATTAAAATCACTGTACACATTGAGCATATGGATGTAATAAATGTGTATTTTTCACCGATTTTACAGATATTAATTTAGTTTGGAGCAGCAACCGGCTCAAACACAATTTTTCTTTGTATTATAGGATTTACAGCTCTGAGTCTGCTGTGTCTTCACATAAACTCTTTTTCAGTAGATTATTCTGAAGCATTTATCTAAATGTGTTCAAATGCTGTTATGATTGCTAGTTCTCCAGGGTCTGATTTTTCCCTTTTTCTTCTTCTCTGGGGACCTAAATGACTGAAAAGAATAGATTATAATAAACTACAGCCCTGAAAAAGAAAAATATAAATATAAAACTGAAAGATCAAAGCAAAAATCAATATTTCCCATTTACTGAACGATCATGATGTTTTGTTCTGTTAAGTTTTGTTTTCCGTTATTTTATGTTTTAGATGTAAAGCTTGAAAAGGGAATATGTATGTGTTTGTGGTACTCACGCTGTTGTCCTCCTGGATCTCGAGTGTATATTTCAGCTGCTCCTCACTGGAACTGCCCTCAGGACGCCCCCACTCCAGGGTCACCCAGTCTACCCCTGCCCTGACCAGCCGCGGTGCCAGGGGAAGGGCAGGCAGTGTGCCCATGGTATAAAACACTACCTCTGCACTGAAGCCACTGCAAAAACACATTTAATATGTTTTTTAAATATTGTATGTAAAAAACTGAAACTCAAGTCTGACCTAAGCAAGAAGACAGAAATGTCACATATGTCGTGAATAACTTTTTTTCCAAGCAAGAAAAGAATAGTGTGCTTATGCAAGTTTGCTTGTGCATGGCTCTAAATAAGATTACATTAAGGTTAGCTCGCGTTCTGCTTGGTGGCTTTTATCTCATTCCTTGCTTTTGCTTCCCTTTATCACCTCCTCCATCTGCTCAGTCACCTTAACTACTGCAGGCTCCATGTCCCTCGCCAAAATGACAAAGAGAAGGCGACGAGAGGGGAAATGGAGGAAAAATGGGGAAGAGCTAAATGACTCGCCATATAAGAAAAATAGCATTAAATGGTCTGCATGCTTCTGCCTCTGTAAACCCTCATGGTGATGAAGCCCAAAAAAAGCTGTGCATGAAAACATCAAATGCCGATCAATCAAATGTTATTTATAGAACACTTTTCATATATTAAAAACCAAGCACAAAGTGCTTCACACATTTCCCCCCACAATGTCATTACCAGCACACATACACCAAGCTACTACACAACCACAGATAAAAAATAAAAGGAAGAAGATCCTTGTGGCTGCATACAGAGGGTCTAAAGTCAGGAAACACCATCTAAAGGGGTTGCCTGCACCAGGCACCATCCATGACTCAAGGCCAGAACATCTCCACCCAGAGGGGCAACCTCTCTGAGGGTCAGCAGGGGACCGGCAGCAGTAAAGCACTGCCACCGCTCCCTGCACTCCCAGATGCCCTCCGTAATACGGAGATGTCCCAGCCGAACTGATAGCAGCCCTCAGTGCAGGCGGCCCCACCGAGAAGCACAGGAGATATAGTGTAAAACAAGAAACTAAGAACTAAATAAATAAATTTAAATAAATAAATCATGTTCCACATGTTTCTCTTGCTTGTATGTGTACATACAGAGTAACTTCTATGTTTGCATATACAAAAAATAGGATACAGTACCTTGTGCCAATGTCGTTATGTGCGGCCACTCTGAAAGTGTAGCCACAGGCGGGAAACAGTCGTGTCAGCTTACAGTGTCTCTGGCTCCCAAAGTAACATTCTCTGAAAACATTGTTCTTCTTTCCCTGATGAGAAGTTCAGATTTTTCATTGGACTGAGAAAACTGATTGCAATTTCAAAGATAGAAGAAGTGGAATTTTGTCATAGGACTGTCACAACAAAGCTAATTATCAGTGCTAAGATGACACGTTTTTGTCTCAGTAAAGGGTAAAAGCAGACTTACCTCATCCCACTCGAGCAGGTAGTTTGTGATTTTGGATCCGTTGTCGCCTGGGGGCTGCAGATGACAGGTACACGAACAGAGTGAAGCCGGCGAAAGGCAAGAGAGATTGAGAGATTAGCCAAGGATGAAAGACTCTTGACAAGGAGACTGACAAAATACCTGCTGTGTTTTTGGGATTGATCTCATTTCCTGTCTGAGTGACTGATGTTACACTTTATCAGAGGCAGTGTGAGTGGATAAAAATTACTTGTGCAGTAGAGGTCAGATAGAACAGCAAGGAAGCATGAATTTCTATTAGGTGCTGCAGGCCTGATAAAGCTAACCTGGAGGATAAACTGAGAGTTACGTTTTCTCCAACTACATCACTAAGGATACCAGTGGTGGTCAGATTTTAGTAGAAGTAGATTATTATCTAATATATTGACATAACTATGTATATATCTAACGTGGCTACATGTGGCCGTACCTTCCATTGTAGACTGAGGGTGCTCTTGGAGCGATGGGAGACTTTGGGGGCTAAGGGAACATCAGGGACGCTGCAGTGTGTGGTAAACGAGCCCGCCTCTGAACATGAACCTCGAATTGAGTTGTATGTTGCCGACACCCTGATGCAAAAGAGGTCCAATATTAACCAACAACTTTCCATGATGCTCACGATTCCTGTTTCTGAATGACTTGAAGCCTGATGTTTATGTTGAATTACATTAAGGGTATTCGGTGACAGCAAAAAGCTCGACTCCTTACCGTACGTGGTAGTCTGTTGCTGGCCGTAGGTCTTTCAGATTGTATTCCAATTCTTCACCACTGAAACACATGCACAGGCAAAGCAAGAAGGAACTTTCAGTATCTGAAGTGTTTGTAGCCATCTGTGTATTACTTAAGCTTAAAGAGGCCTGTCACCTGTATATAAGGCGATACTTTCCATCCTTGCCCTTATCTGAGAGAGAGACTTCATAGGAGCAGGAGACTGGCATCCCGTTATTATGCCTGTTTACCAGCCCAGCTGGGGGGACCCAAGACAGCCGAGCAGACCGTGCCTGAACGTTGGACACCTTTGAAACACAAATAAATAGATATGCTGCAAATTATTCCCACAAACAAAACAAGAGAATATCGTTCATACATTCTACGTTTTAAAGCTATAAAACCTAAATGATCCAGTTTTCTTTGTAAATGCTTCCTTCTGTCTCATTTCATTGATCAATAAATCTCAAATAGGTATACTTATTTTATAAAGGTATGTTGTGCATGTATTTATGTTCATGTGTGTTTTTATTCTATGTATGTGTGTGTAAAGGGGAAGAAAACAGCAGATTTGGTTGTTATTTTACTGTTGCCAGGAACCTGTATGAATATTAAAAGGGATTAGCAGAAAACACACAGTCTGAACCTGTTTTTCTGATGAACTTCACACAGGTCTTTAATGCTTCTATAAACCTTTTTGCAAACAGAATTTCCAGTACACCATGGATGCAATAACACAGGCCATAATTTGCAGCTAATAAACTGGGTGATTTACTGTACAACAGTTTGATGTGCAAAAAAAAAAACAGTGACAGGCAACGTGAGATGAGGAGCTTATGAAAGAGGACATTGAGAAAAGGGCATCAGGGAACAAAAGATGAAGTAAAAACAGCTGGATGGTGAAGGCAGCCTTTTTTTTTTGGATCATTTGTTTAACAATTCTAAAAGACAAATTGTCAACCTGGTGGACTAATATGCAAAGGTCACAACGCATGTGGAGGGAATAAACTGTATATTAAACCATTTATCACTCCAGTGGCTAAATTTATCCATTAACAATACAGGTCTAATTACACTAAGACCCTTTTGTACAGTATTAAACTTTTATCCTTATCTACAAGCTTCCAACAATAAATCTTAACAAAGCTTAACCTCAGTCTTCCTCTTCACGTCTTGTCTGTTTCATCAAGATTAAGTGTATTAAATGTGACAGTGACCAAAGAAATTGACTTTTTTCCCCATTTCCCCCCCTTCTCTTTACTATTTATTCTCACACTCACATTTTCAGGCTTCATCACTTCAGGGAATACTTAAGGATATGCAAACTGACACATAACCACGCCACATAAATTTCCAGTCTTTCTCACCATCTTCTATTACCACAATATTTCTCCATCTGTCGTTACTGCATTTTCAGCGTCAATTTCCACCCTGTTACAAACTTACTATGTCAAATTGTGCAATTGTACAGGCTGCTGCCAAAACCCTTTAAACTGCGAGTGAGCAATTCCTCTCTACCAAATCATGTATGCTTGCACAACATGGGTTCAGTCATTCACATCCCCTCTGGGATGGCCAGAAGAAAAAATGACCAGAATTTACAGTGTTTTTCAGCTGAGGCAGGTACTCTGGGAAGTGAGTGGCAGTGATGAGAGGATGCTGCCCTCATGTGGCCACAATGAGCACAGCTTTAACTTATCATTTGCGTCTGCTGACGAACTCTTGAAGATAAATTGAGGATGAGGAACAGCATATATAATCAAAGCCACTGCAGTTATTACTGTCAGTGTTAGCATTTGAATAAAAAAAACTGATGAGACAAGATACACATTTATGGGGAATTCATTGACGCTCACTCCAGCGATGACTGCATCTGACCAAAAGGTGATTGATGGAAGTGGTTTTAAGTGTGTGTGTGTGTGCATGAAATGGAAAGAGGTGTGCATACCGACCTGTGGTTTTTCAATTGTAGACAACATGTCTTGAACACGTTTCCCCTCTGAATCATGATCTGAACAGACAAAGAGACAACAGAGCAATTAACAAAAAGTCAGCTTACAGAATTAGTTGCTATAAAAGATTAAGCAGGGAGGAGAGAGCCTGCAAGAAGCTCTATGTGCTGGAATATTATTGTAAAGTTGTTGTTTTTTTTTTTGTTTGTTTTCCGTATAGTTGTTTTTAACAATAGAGTTGGGCTTTGTCATTATGTAAACATGGGCTTAAAAAGCTTGCTGCACCGAGGATGCACACGCTGCCTTTCTTAGTTCTTGTAAACATTGCAAGGGGTCTATAGTACCAATCATCTTATATCTTTCTGTTATATATGTTTTATCCAAATTTGATTGTGAAATTGTAGGACTAGCATTAGTTAAAATACCTTAATTGACCCTGCTACTGCCTGTACATTTTCTATCCAGCTTCAATCATCTGTGAAAAATAGAAGTGGAGCGACCCAAAAACAGACTCAGATTCTCCAGAGAGCCTGTTGACTAATGGTGTATGATGCAACACTTGTTTTCTTCAACATGTGCCTATTACATTTTATCAACCTGTGATGAACACTGCTCTTAGGGGGGGAAAAAGAAATACACAAAAATATACAACACGTTTTGGAAAAGGATATTCACCCTTTTCTCAAAGCACATAATTGTCATGCATGACTCATAATCAGCAGCGTGTTGTGTCCTGTACATAGAAACTATGAATTATCTTTGATATAATTTCCTCCTGGACATCATTACTCTAATCATTTTAATGTATCATTTTTAAATAGTTGTCCGTACATCTGTGAACGATTACTCACAGAAACATCTGACGTAAGCAGAGTTGTTGTTTCTAGTTTTTCTATACAGCTCATTATTGTGCCGTTATACAATGTTTCTATGTTTTTCACAATAGTGCTGCTGTATCATGTTTTGCTAGAACTCAGCATAACAATCACACAAAACTTTTCAAAAACTAAAAAAGTCCATTCATTCCTGAAAAATGTTGACGCTTATCATGTCATTTCTAACAGGATAAAACCGAGCTTGTATTTGTCCTTTGTTTATCTGATCTGAGCTTTCATTATTCCTCTCCTATTCATTTGACTGCACAGAGCATTTATTTAGTATGTTGTCCTAGGCAAAACAAGGAATATGTGGAAGGTCACTTCAGGCTCCAAGAGAAGCAGATAATCTATTTTCTTATGTGTATGTAGAGATGTAGAGAGACTATGCAATAAAGGTGGATGTATCACAGGGTGCTAATTAGCCTCTGAATGAGACTGTAGCATGCACAGGTCTGATCCAAAAACACATGTCTTAAAGTGATTTATTGGATGCCGATGGTTACTATTAGAGCCAACACAAACTTATGTGTGTGCACGTGTAGGTAATGGAAGTATTTCCCTCCTGTGATCCCCAAGCTGTGGATTTTCCAACCAGAGAAGACCTGCTTTCTCCATCTGACTGCTCTAACTCACACAGGATGTGTTTGCGTGTGTGTGTGTTTGATGAAAGCAACACAAGTAAGAAACAAAGGACATTTGACAAGCATATTTCAGGACAGAGAGAACTGTCAAACACAAAGTGGTTCAGATAAGTATTTATATACAATTCTACATAAAGTGGCCACAAAATGTTGTAAGTTAATGTTAAATGATAACATGACATTCAATATATAAACATATCCTACAACATATTGTGCTAATGTGACAAGGTCCGCATTCTACTTGAATTATAGCCTCTGTAAATATGTTACATGTTCTATCTATTGTGCAGTCTGATTTTAAACTGCACGTACTTTAAATGAAATATTGATCTATTGACCCTTTTAAAAATAAGGAAATTAGTTAGCTTTAACTTGAGGCATTTTAAAAGTTTTTTTTTATTACTAAGCTATAAGCTATCAGTGACTTATATTTACATGCCACCATGTATGTCATGTATGAACACACACACTAATACGGTGGCAGTGACATGTTTTACATATTAACGCACTCAAACCAGTAGGTAGGTGTATCCAAACCTTTACTAGACTGGCTAAGCACGAATATGCTGAGTGTATTTTTACACAAAGTAGTTTGTGTCAGGTGTATACTTAGTGCAAGTGATGAATGAGAAACTCTGTGAGTGTATGCGTGTGAGTCTCTAGCAGGTAGAGTAAGAGAGAGGGCCTTACTGTGCCTCGGGGTTCACTTATGAGTCATGGCAACAGTGATGTCATGGAATCGCAGCCCTAACTTGACCTCTGTGCAAGCATCTGTATGTGTGTGTGTTAGAATAAAAGCAAGAGGAAAAGAAAGAGTATGTGTATGTTGGTTTCAAGTTACAGTGGAATGGCAATGGGCAATAGGAGAAGGGAAATTAAGCTACTGTGTGTGTGTGTGTGTGTGTGTCGGGACCTATACTGGCTATGCATGAAGAGAGTTCAACAGGTGAAGAACGCATTCGGCATCGTTCAACACAGTGACTCATTAGCGCTCTTTTTTCATGCACTCGTGCCCTCTTACATACACTCTCAACTTTTTGTCTTTTATGGGATCAAAACACACACACACACACTCTCGACTCCAGACATTAGCCAGTTTATTCCACACATTTATCACAGGCTGAGTGACGGAGAAGAACACGGCCTGCTTTTCTTTGGATTCTAAAAGCTCCGAGACGAAGAGTGAAGCTACTTCCCATTAAGTTAGAAATCAAGATCAGTGTCCATTAACATTTAGCAAATTTGTAGATCTTATTTTTCATCTTTCAACTGAATACTGATGTTCAGTAACATCCACATCAGTGTATGAGTAATAGGTTATTCACAAAAAGTCGATTTAACAGTTTTCCATCTTGTGACCTCTTCCTTGTCTTAGGATGAGTCTGAACTTAAAGGAGGGCATCAAACAGTGTATTTCTTCATCTCAATGTTCCTGAATTTGAAGTCCCATATAGTTATGGCACTAACAGTTGTAGACAAAACATCAATATTTCAGTAAATTGAAAAACCATGGCCAAGCCACAAGGTTGGCTTGTGACAGAGCAAAGAGGTAGATCTAAAATTTCAACAGACAAGGCATAAAGTTTGAAACTGCTGCTTTACCCCACAGCTGACTGTTATGACTCGCTGTGGCTGTTGAGTCCAGCTGCTTAAGTGTTTAATATAGATATCAACCACAAAGTGCTGACGCTGACGGCTGAAACAAAAACCAAACGTCCTCCCTGTGTTACTCCACTGACTCTGCTTCATCCACATAGTCCCTCATGTCCTCTCTTGTCTGTTTTTGTGCTGCCCACGCACACTTATTTCCTTTTCTCCTCTGACCTCACATCCTGTCTGTGTCTGACCGCCTGTGTTTGGTTATTGAGGACAGTCAGACAGAGTGAGGGAGCACAAATAGTGTGGGGGGGAAGGGTTAAGGCCAGGTGAGATGGGAATTTAGAGGAAGAAATATAGACACTGAAGGACAGTGAGTGTAAAGAGATAGGACGCACAAAAGGAATCTGGGTAAGAGATTATGTATGAAAAACGCAAGGAAATTGAGAGGCAAAGAGCAAGCCAGGGATCAACAGAGAAGAGGGGAAGGGAAAGGATGAAAGGGTAAAGGATTTAAGGGGATGTGAAGCGAGGATTACGCTAACTTTCGTGACATCATCAGAAGATACAGAGCAGATGCGCGTCACTGACCTCAAAGTAGTAGTGCAGTTAAAGTGCAGTCACTATGAATCAGCTTACAAATATAGCCAAAATGTCCTTAAGCCACAAAAACATATTAAAAATATACATTTATTGTAGCTTTTCATTATAGTTTGCTTTGGTGACGTCTTTTTGTTCCACTATAGAAATTGAGTTCATTTATTGTCATCGTTGGTTTTATACATTACAACTCTCTTTTATTTTGTTCTTTTCGATTGGTTAGGTTAGGTGTGGTTAGGCCCCAAAATGATTGAAATCTCTTTGTTAAACATACAAACAAGTGACAGTAAGGTTAGCAGTATCACCTCGCCTCCTGTTGTTCTGCTATGTGCTTAATTAGAGGACAGCTGTACTTCACTTTTGGCTTAGTCCAAAATACAAGTCCATCTGCGTTCCAGTTAAGTACTTAGGATTACTACGACCTGGATGACCGAGAATCTACAATGACAAAGTATAAGTCAGACCATTATTCTGTCTGCTTAAGTTAAAAAAAAGAAGTAATTTTGGGTGCAAAGCTACTTCTTATCAGAAGTACCTGATAATTAATGTTAACAGAGAATCACTGGAAATCTTGATGGTTCTACATGGGGGAAGGGTTTCCTCCCAAATATCAAGATATTCCTTAATCTTAAGGAGTATTTAATGAGACAGAAACTGAAAGAAAGCACACCCAGCACAGAAAAGTCATCAATGATCTTTGTTACCTGGGTTTGACATTATGATAACTACATCCATCTTACATTTAGGCAAGGCAAGTTTATTTATATAGCACCTTTTATGTACAGGACAGCTCAAAGTGCTTTACATTGAAATCAATCACTAAAAGTCGCTAAATATAACTATGCATTAATTGTAACTATCAGTATTTAAACACAGCCAATCCAAGGTTACATAGAGAGACAAACATGACATACAGAATTGGACAGTACTTAGGTAAGATCACGACACCGGCTGAGTGTGTCAAAACACAATAGTATCACAAAACTAAATGTAACTATCAACTAATTGTAACTATCAGTCAAAACACAAAAGTATCACAAAGCAAACAAAAAAAGGTACTGTAAAGCTAAAAGTAATTATCTAATGCTTTGTTTTATTTATTTATTTATTTAGTAAGTCTGTGTTCATCCCCAGAGGGAAATTCAGTATTCAATTGTGTCTATGTGTTTAATTTAAAACATTAGTTTTACAGATGTACATCATTTTCGGTTTCAAAACCCTAAAATGAATTTTGCCCTTGAAAGATATCATTTACTTTGTGCTTTATTTAGCTGGTTTATCATTGAAGGATCACTTCAGGCAGCTCTAACCTGCTTTTGACGAATGAATACACACACATATATATATATGTGCAAATAGAGCTTTAGCGACAAGTTAATTTGACATTGAGAGAAGGTTGCATTCCTCCTGCATGACGGCCTGTGCGTCTCCTTAGTCTGTCTGCACTGGGACAGAAAAAGACCTTTAAGGCCTGGAGGAAAAAAATGTGAAAAATGTGGTAATGGCTGCTCACTTAGGCCCCACTCCGCATAAATACTGGGCCACAGGGTGCGTGTGGTGTGTCACGTTCAGGACATAAAGTGATCTTTGAAAGCTTTTAATCAGAAAGGACAAGCAATGTGATAGAAACATCTGGAAAAGAAGTTAAAGAGAAAAAGCAGCAAGACTGAGGGAAGAACATAAAGGAAGAAGTGGGAACAGAGAGAAGATAGTGGGGTAGAAATAATAGGAAAGTGGAGGTACAGACTTTGAATCCTACACTATTATCATCTGCTGCATAGTGATCCATGTGTTCAACAGCTGGGCTGCAGGCACGGGATATACTTGCTTCTGGCAACACATACGTATCAAAGCACGCACACGTTATCAGCGTACCTTTGTATGGCAAGCCAACAGTGTCAAAAATCACTATTCAATGGCATGTTTGTGACAAAACAGTGGAAAAACACAGTAAAAGATTTTGTTTTCGTAAAGCTACAGACAACACACACACACACACACACACATATATATATATATATACATATATATATATATATATATATATATATATATGTATATTATTATCAAGATGAAATTGACTAAATGTGGGGTTATTATCCTTCTACATTCATAAAAGCAATGGATTATTTTATTCACCATGAAAGTAATGCATGTTTGTTTATTTATTTATTTATTCACATAATGATTTTGTTTAATCTCAATCTTAAAGAAAATGTGCTGAGAATGTGGCCTTACATAGTAATTACCAGACCCATTAGTCCCCTTTAAAACAGTATTTACTTTCTCCACCTTTGTTCTGCTGTTTAACCCTCCCCTCCCTGCATCTTTGTAACATCCACTTTCTTGTGACACTTAGGGCCAAATCTACTAAGATCTCAATTTGCGTGTACTAATTAGAGTGTGGAGTCTAGAATTTAGCGTGTGGGGCGGGACCGTGATTAGTACGTGATCTACTAAGATTGCTGACGCAAATGACAGCGGGT
>JBAMHV010000021.1:15397592-15410532 GCA_037177535.1 Pseudomugil gertrudae | reverse complement strand
CATCAGCTTTAGAGCCTGTGGACAACGTTACAGTTGGTAGACATGTGTTTCTGTTGCCGCAACCACAGCATCTTCAGTGAAAATTAGAAAGTACACCCCGGTGTTGTATTCTCATTAATGCAGAGTCAAGCTGGAGCCAATTAAATCTCATGTCTGCTGCAGACTTATTTGACGTGGGAATGAATGGTAATTAAACACTTTCACACAGCACTCAGGAGCCAGATGTTAGTGGGCTTCAGCCTGATATCAGTATATTTTATTCAAATTTTCTCTTGCTATCACAGTAACATTATTGGGATGAGGTGCAGTGAAAATCTGACAGACATAAAGTAGGTACACTTGTGTTTTCTTTTTTGTTAGTTTTGATCATAACCGTAAGGGCATGTTATCTCCACCAGACCCAGCTGGAGTCTTCCTGTGATCTACCATCATGCAGAGAATGACTAACTGGAGATGGAAGGTTTAAAGAAGAGCTTGACAGCCACAGTTTGGGAGATGACAATGCCATACATCTAACTACGCATTTCTGTTATCACCTTCACAAACACCCTTGTGTGTTATGTGTGCAAGAACATAAATGAAATATTCTGCTCTTTTTATTAACTTTGATGTAAAAAAAAAGACTTGTTATAGAATAGTAGTACCAGTGTGTGTGAGCCCGTGCTGTCTTAGCACATGTGTCAGTGTGTATATTGTTGCACATGTGATGAAGCTGAACTTTGGTGTCTAAATCTCTGAGCTCAAAGGTTTCCTTCATCCCAAGCAGGACTCAACAGGTATGTGACTCTCCCCCCTCCTCCCCCTATCTCTCACACCTCTCCCACCAAACCCCCGTCTCTGTGGCAGAGCCTTCAGTAACAAGGCCAGTATTGTAGTGAGGGTAAAACGATAGCGCTCAGGGACGGGTTCAGCTATGTGGTTACCCAGACAACCTTTATTACCCCCTTCCCCATCTTCCCACCTCAGTCCCTCCACCTCCCCCCTCCTGAGCACTACACCTCTGTGAAGCTGCATTCATTCTTCATCCATTCAGTTTTTTTTATGATTTTTGGTGCAGAAAAGAGACAGAGATAAATAGAAAGAAAGAAATAGAAAGGTGTGTTTTATCAGGCCTCTGAATGCAGAGAGACACTGGGGTTGAAAACAACAAATCCAGTCACAGGGACCAACAGAAGGAGCAGGCAGCAAGACCATAAGTTACTCCTCCACAAAGCAATATGAGTGACTTTGCTGCTTGGTGACATACCCATTATTTGAACAATGGAGTAGCTCCACAGTTCTTTTACATGTCTATTGACAGACATTCTATTCTTTTCTCTAGTCATTTGGCAGACACTTTTGTCCCAAGCAACTTGCATCTGAGAAGTGATTAATTAGCCTAACATGCATGCAGAGAACGCACAGAGGGGACATGCAAACTTCACACAGAAAAGCCGCTGTTTGAAGCTTCCTCCAGCCAAAACTCAAACCAGCAACTTTCTTGCTATAAGGCGACAATACTAACCACTACACACCGTGCATGTTATTGGGATTTTATGAGTGGTTATTAAATGTCTGTGGAAATAATTAGACCTGTCTAATGAAGAATTTAACATAGCCTACTGTCTTTCTGATTCTAGAGATGGGATCTTTGTTGTGTAACTGTGTAGCTGTGTGTTGTGTTTGTGAGAAGTCAAGAGTGCTTCAATATTCAAAAGCAGAAAACATTTACGCTTGTGAAAACGTTGCCAGTCTCTCGCCTTGCTTTGCACCTGTGTGTGTTTCCTACCTTGTGTGTGTGTCTCTGGCTCACTGTTTCGTGGACTGCTGCGGAGTCGTCTTTCTGGCTTCTTTCCGCCTTGACTGCTGACTCCGCCTGACCCCACTGACCCCAGCGATGGGGCATGTGATTTGTTGCTGCATCAGAAACAAAATTGAAACAGAATTTACTTTATTAGAACAGATTATGAAAATTGTGTAAAAACAAGGAGTTAATTTGTGATTCCAGGTTTAGTCTTGACAATCAAGCAATAAAATATCAACAGAAGAAAACAGTAAGTTGTGATCAAGAAAGAAGATAAGTTTAGGAAAAAACAGGTCTATGACTCAAATTTGATCTATCTATCAAAAGACTAATAAACAAATGGAAAATGGAAATGTAATACATTTGTATATTTAATCAACATGTGACACTATAATAAGATGAACAAAAAATGTAAAAAATAACATTTTAAAAATCCCTGAAAACCATTAAAAGATCATCTATTAATTAGAGAATCATTTTTATGCCTATCTTGAGAAGCCCAGATGCAATGTGATCACCTGTATCCGTTGTGTGCTGGTCCCAGACTGCTCTTATAGAGAGTAGAAGGAGGGGAATTAAGTCTGTTCTGTCGCTCTAGTTGTCTCTGTTCCTTTATCTTTTTAGGTTGTGGCTTGCTGTACGTCTCCTCTCTGCCTATGTAATTCGACATACCATAAACTGGAATTATTTCTGAGGAGAGAAGAAAGAAAATGTAAACTAAAAATCTGTTCAGAATATATTTAATCACCTATTCCAACCAACTAAACTAAATTATTTTTATTTAACATAAAAAATGGTGGTTGTTCACCAGGTAAGTCCAGTTAGCATGGGAGTACCTGGATCGCCATACATGGGGGGAAGGTGGTGCTGATAGTACTGGTGGGGTGCCATCTCCCCTGGGCTTACAGGGGGATAGAAAGAGTGAGAGTTGGGGATGAAGTGAGGATGAGCCAGGTATGGGGGCAGGTGATGTGTGGGGGACAAGGCTGGAGAGTAAGACGGAGGGTAGCACTCTGGAGATTGTGGAGTCACCACCACTCGGCGGACCCCTGTTGTGTCCTCCAGCACCTGTGGGACACATAAAGAAATTAAATAAGCAGGAGATTAAAAACCCAACAATATAATAAAAATACTTTCACATCTAATGCTGGTTGGTTGTTTTACACACACAGACGGTCTAAATCAAGCCAACATTGTGTTTTGTGTGTGATTGAGAAATTAGATTTAATGTGCCAGCAAAGTTTTTTTTTAATGCACCAATACATGATTGTTTTATTCATTGTGGAGTAGAGGTTTCCCAGGGTAAAGTTGGCTATGATTTTCCCTAAGTGAAAATCAGATGTTCTGTGTGTGACGTGGGGACATCTAACGAAGGAATTAATTGCAGAGAGTGTTTGTCAACTTAAATGGTGTGGCAAAAGGATGTGTTGCGCCTTAAAATGGTGCAAACAAGAGCAACATTGTCATCAGATGGTGGGCACATTTCAATAACAACAAGGTTTAAATATCTGCCTCAAATTAGCATAGATTCCATACATGTATTCACTTTCACATTCATGGACTGGGACACACACATTCCAACTATTCAGATACTTTCACACGCCAGCATTCCGGGGAGAGCAAACACACACTCCCTGCAGAGAGGGGAAGCAATCTATGGTCCCTGACAACAACAACACATACTATCAGACACACACCAAACAGCACCACCCAAAATTCGCCAACACAAACTGAGAAGTAACAGGCTCTCATAATAAGACAGATAAAAAGAAAGAAGCATGAGTACAAAAGGGTTTCAGGAGTGGGGGAAGAGGGTTACAAAACAAATCGGAGTGAGAAAAGATTTAGAATGAGAGGAGGAGGAAGAGGAGGCCCCTCATCCCCTGTGCTGCTAAAGAGAAGAGAAAAACAGTGTTTACAGGAAAACAAGAGCAAAGTTCCACCATGAGTACATGTGGAACTGGCCTACATACCAACACCACATGTCATTTTTATTGGAAACGACATGAACATTTAAACACAAGGCAACGAGAAACATGCATGTCACACACAGATATACGCAAATGCAAAGTCCATCTTATGCTTGCAGCCCCTCCCCGTCACCCCCACCCCTCAAAAAAGAACTGCCCAGTGAACGCCTGCCTCCCCTATCAGGCTTGTTTATGTAAGAGTGACACTGTTTCCCGCTCATGCTTGGCCCACTCTCCACTAACACACACCCACACACATGCAAAGACAAACACACACACCCCTGGTGAGCCAATGACCTGACTTCCATTGGTGTAGGAGCACAATCCCACCGCAAACAACCCACAGATGTGTTTGCAACACTACATGTGAGGACAGTTTATTTTGTGATTTTGCAAACCCCACTTTTGTGTTTTCTCCATTAATACAGGAGCATTTCAAGGTGAACATGGGGAGACTTGTGGGACCCTAAAAGTAGCACATCCCTGTGGAAGAGAATGTCATGGTTCCTTATGTTTTAAAACTAAAACTGACAAGACAGGTGGAATGCCTAGTAGATGGTATGTGTGTGATTTGCCATGAATGGGCTTTTTTTTATGCCTGTCATTCTTCAGTGAAGACCACTACGCTAACCGTTCCTCAAATATGAATAGTGTGTCAATGAGAGGTGCTGTAGCGACGTGGCAGCTGTGAATACTATACATTAGATCATGTAAAGCTAATCTATAAGAAAGGGGAAATTGGCAAATAACTATTGCATTAGTCTGAATAAATTATGCAGAGATTGACTAACCTGTGATATGTATCCTGGAGGTACATGAATGGGGGGGATTGACCCATTTGGGGACATCATGGGAACCTCAGCAGGACCTGCAAGGGATGAGATAAAACAGAATAAAAAATAAATTCACATTTTTTCATTTGGAGCTTACATACGGAGAGACAAATGCAAGTTAAACATAACAAAACACACTGTATATATATATATATATATATATATATATATATATATATATATATTCCAAAGAAAAACAAGAGAATGTGAATAGAATTAGCAGACAAATTATGTTGACTTTTCCATTATCCATATCTCCTTCGCCCAAATCTCTCCGTCTCTCTCTCTTCCATAGTTTTTCCTGTGATGGAGGTCTGAAGCTGTTAAAGTCATTGGGACCCCGTTGGGACAGCTGAAAGCAGACCTGGCCTCAGAGTACATCACACAGTACTAGCGCACACACACACACTAGAACAGAGGCCCCATTAACTACAAACACACATGCAAGTATGAAGACACATAATGTTTTCTGTCTGTGTTGACATGTGCTAAATAACAGAAAACTTTTTTTTCAACTTCTTCTACTTTAAAAGTCATTATGCGTTTTAAAAAAAAGCATCTAGCGGTGCAGCTCAAAGATTTTGCTTAATGTTTAAAATAAATTCACATCTAGGCTCAGCTTGATTAATACCAGACTTAAAGTACATTAACAAACATGTTGGTCTAAAATCACACAAAATCTGATTTCTAAAAGTTGAATAAAGTCAAATTTCATCTGTATGTAAACATTAAATTTCACCTAAAATATTACTGGGGTGGTTGTAGCTCAGTGGAAGCACAGTTGTCTCTGATTCCAAACTTTTCCCAACTACATGCCGAAGTGTTCTTGAGCTAGAAATTGAATTCCCAATTCCCCCAGGGGGAAAATATAGTTTCCCCCTGGACTTTGGCAGCTTCATCACCCATTTCCAGCCTCATCCTCATACAAGTGCTGCATATTTTTGCTGTCTCTGCATAATAAATAACCAGCAAGTGACCAACTTTAAGAAATGTCTTTATGGTTGTTGCTTGATTCCAACACAGAATTTGTTGCCATATTTTTAATAATATGAAATGTACCAAAGATAACACAGTCTGACCGGTCCAAAACAGTACTTTTGCATCAACATGGTTATTCCCTAAAAACCATCCCATCTGCTTGATTTAATGCTGAACAAGACAAGTAAAAAAAAAGAAAAGAATTGGGACAAATCCACGAAAGACCTGACAAAGGACCTGAAATAACCCGGATCACTGTTTGCCAAAGCCTCACTATAAAAAAGTCTTCATGCAAAGGTGGGTGTCTGGGAGCCACTCTTAGGAAAACCAGGAGAAAAGGTTGATGTATGCCAAAAGACACAATAACTGACTGAAAATCAGTGTCAGCAGATTCTTATGGAAGTCAATGAGGTGGAGCAATATATGTTATACTGAGATAAAGTGTATCTTTTCCATATTACTCCTTTCACTCATATTTCCTATCTCTCTATTTTTCCTTCATTCAGCACTGTCCTAGCTGACAGCTTTTACCTTCATTCCTCTGCTCTAACTCACTTGATCTTGCTTTTATTTCTATCTATTCATCTTCTTTTTAAGAAGCTCTCCAGTACAAAACCCCTCTTTTACTTCACCTCTTACATTCTTTACTCCTTTCTTTTCAAATATTAGCCTACTTATGTCATCTTTCTTTGTCACTTCTTTCCATCATCTGTCCCTTCTAATCCTCTTCATCTCACCCGCTGGCCTGAACTCTTATCAACCTAACAAACAGATACCGGTACAGTAAACATATACACACATGCAAACACAACCCTTGCTAAGTCTGCAGTGTGGTTGAGTGTGTGCGCTGAATGGGTCACAGGTAGGTAGAAACAGGCCTCTTCTGTCCCATCTGCTTCCTTAGCATAGAGAGCAGGAGTGGATATGAAAGTACTCATTCAGGAGAAGGTCGTAGCATAGGGAGAACACACAGCACACACAGAGTTCCCCAAAACCTCTTTTCATCCTTGTTCATAGCACACTTTCCCTCTTGCTTGCACACACACACTCCCAGACACACACACACACTCACTCTTGGCAAATAGACGTGTGTTTGGACAGTCTGCTGCCTCTGTGCTCTTCACTCAGCAAACAGCAGCATTCCTCTGCTCACACACACATACACACTCACACACTAAGGGAACATTCCCATCCCTGGCCCCCAGGACTGGACCCAACAGGCCCAACTACCCCCAACCCCTCCCCAAAATACAAGACAGTCTTTGTCCTGCTACTCTTCACACACACACAGCTGTAAGTCATATAATATTAGACTGACTTCCATTTAGAGAGGATAATCGACCATTTGTACATGTGCATCGACACAGTTGCAACTCTGTGTGTGTGTGGGTGCACGTAAGTTAGATAAGTCAGATAAGCGAGTGTGTTTTTTTGATCCGCGTTGTAGTAACGTCACTCTGTGGTCTCGTCTCTAGCTTTACCCTTTAAGCACCACAAATAAAATCCTGACTTCCTCTGCCTAATCCTGATGGAATCCCAGACAACACAGTTCACCAACTTGACTCTCTCTGTGTGCTCTCTGCATCTGTTGCTTCTTCCACTTCCGACCACTGGAGAAGGATGATCAGAGGAGCAGTAATGAGGTCATTTCCTGCATTTAGCATGATGTCACTGTTAGTGAACATCAGCATTTGTAATCTAAATTCCGGCATTCCTCATAAGCACAGCTGGATCTCCTAATGTATGATTGTAGATCCCATAAAATAACTGTTAAATGTTTTCCTTAGAAAAAACACAAAAATAAGAACTAGGGATGGGTGCAGTTAGGCACTGTTAATACACACAACCGGAGAAATATTTCTTTTACATGTTTTAGTAACTAAACAAATCTATATCTAAATATTTTTATATCAACAAATCTTTTAATTTGAGTTAGGTAAGACAGAACATCTAAGCACAGGCATTTAGAACACACCATGATGGATCATATGTTGCAGGGAGCATCTTGCTTGGATAGTTTAAATCCATAAAGATGTGTTTCCACTGATCCTGCAGTTTCCTCATGATAACAATTCGTTTCACATCAAAGTTGATGGGAAGCAATGGAAGTCTGAAAAACGGCTTCAATTATGATTTAAATCATTAGCAGTGTCAAGTGCTGTGGTGTTATGTTGGTTATGATTGACACGCTAACAAGGATATCAGCTGGAGAACAGTTTGGCTAGAAATGACAGTTTGCAACAGGTAACCCATAACAGCCACATGTTCACACTAACATAAATTTTATACACACAAAAAAACATAATATTTAAGTGTCACCTTACAAAGCTAAACTTTTGCTGCTAGAGATTTACACTAGAAATATACACACAGATAAACATCCTGTACTTTACCACACACAGGCACAAACACACAATCTCAGCAAACCCGCTTATCAACTTGCTTATTTGATTTATAAATGAAATGCATTTAAACAATGATTAGATAGAAAAAAACTACCAACATGTGCCATGCATACAGTAATAAACATACACAGAAAAGAGGAGATGAAGCAACATTTCATCAGCTGTTTCCCATGATACAGCTGTCAAAGACAGCTGTGTAAGGGCCCCAAAACACAGCAGAAAAAATGACCTCACACACACCAAATTACTCATGTCCTTTGTAAGGCAATAACTTGTGCCCACCATGTGAACACATGCACACATCTACATCTATAGTTATAGCACTGACAGTGAATATACTGTATGCCAACTCCATTAGACTGAATCTGCACCCTGCTTTCCACCTTTTTTTTTTTAAAAAAGCCGGTTTTCTGTCTTTCTCTTCAATCCCATCATCTCAGCACATTTGGTCGCCACATTGAAAGGAAACACAGACCCTCTTGAGAAAGCATGTGTGCATGTGTTAGTGAGCTGACCTACACACAAACCACCTTGACTCGAATGGATATCCTTACACAGACACAAAAGATTTTTTTTTAAAGTTGCATTGTTAAAACAATATGTTCTCTTTATTTTAACAATACTATTTTCCCACAAAAACACAAACTTTCTTCACCCTATCAGAGCCCCATGGATGTAGCTGTCTAGTCTAGATGGATACTTGTATTCCTGAATGTGTGTTTATCTTATGTGTGTGTGTGTGTCTGGGTCAGTTGTGACGTGGCGTTGCCTGGAAGTTATGTAAGCATCAGCAGGGTAATGTTATCTGTCCTTGGAGCTCTGAGAGCAAGTCACTCCCACGACAGCTTCCTCTACTGCCTGGCCAATCCACACACACACACACACACTTAGGAGCACATGGCCCATTGTCACTTCTAAGAAATATGCCTTATATATACATTAAACACATTCTAATGGACTTTTTTAGTCAGCTGATAGAGCTACTAGTTGCTCAGAGAGGGAACAGAGTGTGGAGCATAAAGGGAAGTGTAATGAAGGAGAAGAAAACAATAAAACAAGAAGCAGTGAGGAAGATGGAGAGACTGTTTCAGCAGGAAATATGGGAGACTACTTAAAAATAGCACAGTCAATGTGCAGTACACACACAACTTGAATCACTTAATGCAACTTGCATGTGTACAGACAAACTATAATGCCCATGATTCACAGGCCTCCAGCTTTTCTGCTTTAAGTAAAATCCAGCGGACATCTTTGCCCTGCAGGGTGAGGCTCAGTGATCGAGGAGGAAGTGAGGACTTCCTGTGCTGCCCTGCCTTCAGTCCTTTGCTCTCATGACACTGACCCGCTACAGGAGGAGGTAGGATATAGCTTATGCTCAAACACACAAACACAGTCATGGATGAATGGACATACAGCTGTTATCTCATGTGACAACTGCAAATCAGATAAGTCCAAATCCACACTTTGGATTCTGAATCTCCGTTCCACTCAACAGGCTGTAATTTGAGCGGGCAGCTGATTTGCAGTGGAATGTAAATCATAAGTTTGAGAAATGCAATGCTGGAACACAGGGCCTTGCTGTATATAGTGTGAGTTTATGCATATGTGCATGTGTTTATGCAGGTGTGTATAAAACACATTCCTTAGAATAAACCACTCTACTTGAGCTGTTAAGCTCAAAGTTGCATAACTGTGTTATAAGGAAACAAGCAAAAGCTCTTATCTGTTAAGCCAACTGATGAAACTATCAAAAGTGTGATGATCTCATCACCATCACACAAATTTCACTCCTCAACAATAAAAGCTGCATGCCTGCATGGAACTATTGTTTGCTGATAAATAACCTAACTTGCACACTGACATTTTCAGGTAATTCTTATACACATTTCATCATCTTTGAATGCCATTAAGGTAAATGTGTTCATGTTTTTCTCTGTGCTTATCTTGCACTCTTCTTTTTTGGTGACTGGCTGGAAAGGTTTAAATAACTGTATAAACCTGCAGTAAGGCCGTCTTCTACAGGCCTCTGCCAACATCAGCCTGGTAAAGTTATCATCTTCAATTTCCTGCTTGTATCAAGTTGATTTGGGAATCACCAGCAGTCCGGTTTCCTTTAACTGGTTCTTTTCCATTGTTTTGGGGTTTCAGGTTAGGGGAGCAACCCAGATCCAACAGCCCATTGTGTGGCTGTTTTGTGGTCTTCTCTCACTTTTGTTTGCATTGGCATGGACATTCTTCTCCTTTATGGGTTTGGTTTGTTAAGTATTTATTTATATGAAACTTCTTTTTAATTATTACTAATTATTAGTGACATGATATATTTTGTACATGTCTTTAAAACAGTAACAAATTTGGGGGCTCATTCAGAATTTGAACGCAGGACCTCTGTGACTATAACTCACTGCTTACTGCTTTAAGGTAAGAGATAACACACAAAAAGTCTGTTTTTTCAGACAATCTAGTCAATTTTGAGATTTTTTTTTCTTCCTTAACATGTCCTTTTTTGAAATAGTGTGAAAAAAATATTTTAAAAAACATTTTAAGTGTTTATTTCACAATTATTTGTCTGCAAGTGCAAGACAGAAGAAAAAAGAGACCAAAGTATGAAAAATACCCAAATGTATGAACTGTCGCTGGTAAACGGGTGTTATGACAGGACAGATGATGAGTGAGCAAAGCAGCAGTGGGTTATAACATGTTTGAATGAACTGATGAGCAAGGTAATTAACCACAGTTATGCAGAGATGGGATTTAGATAGCAGATGTATCTACAGAATCATTTCTGGAGTAAATCATTTTTCTGGTTATTGACAGTATTTTCTGATTTATGAAGTGATAAATGTAGATACCATATCCCCTGTGTAAAAACTTTCAGCCCTTATATGTGAACAAAATACAGTAAACATTTTGAACCTGGCTTGTAATACAAAACTAAAAGTGAGGAATAAACTAGGAAAGTTTTATTGTGATACCTCTTTGCTATAAATTTGACTCTATTCACCTGTAGTGTCTCGCTGTAATGTTATCTCTCTACCGAACTGGACTGTCCAGAGTGTACTCTCTCTCTGATTCCTGGGATAAGCAACAGCTTCCCCATGACCCTCAATTGGACTAAGCAGTAAAGAAAATGAATGATGACTAAACTAATAAAAGTGACTTGCTACTTAACTGTGGACGACTAAAACTTGAAAGTTGACTTTGACTTGCAAAAGATGATGAACCTCTCAGTCTTGTGATAACCATGGTATACACAAAATGTGAACAGTTAGGCTCATGATTGCGCTGCTTGCCTATAAGATCTTGTTCTGGATGTTGTTGTTTTCTGATAAACACAAAAATAATGGATACAAAATTGACTTTTCCCACTTTAAAGTCTTTAAAAGATTATTTTCCTGTAGTTATTATGGAGTCTTTTCCTGTTCAAGCAAATCTACTTGAGTCAACTCCTCATAGGGAGGTTCTGCCAAACATTGCCAGGAGCATCACATTTCTTACATTATGATGTCATTTTCATTTTATCCTGATTGTTGTCTAGATTGCCTGCTAGCACACAAACTTTGATCTGTTCAGTCTTCAGCATGTTGTATGGGTCCCAGCCCATACCTCCACCCAGCCCAGATTGCTCTCTGGTTCTTTCCCACCTAGAGGAGGGGTGCTGTCGGCCGACCTACTTCTGCTGCTGGATGTGCTCCAGAGGAGAGCAACGTAATGTCTGGAGGGACACTCAGCCCAGCCGTGCTTTGTTCTCAAGATCTTAAACATGTGTAAAGACACACTCTTAACAGCTGCGCACATAGTCGCAGGCACAAATGCACACACACTGTAACGAACAAATTTCAGCTTGCAGTTTGTAGATACACACCTGGACACATGTGCATGACCTCTTTGGATGTCGCACTGACATAAAAGAGACGAGCGTTGCAGTTTAACTTGTAAAACATACCGACATTAGGATAGTGTACACTGACATAAATCATGGTCACCTTGGCTCAAACAGTCAAACCTCAAATACACTTTCAGGCTACTGTGGCACAAATCTGGACACACCAAATCACATGCACTCTTGCTACTCATTCCCAGTTTTATGACATTAGACTATTCTCAGACATAGATATACAAATGTTTTGGGACTGGTATCTAAGCAACACACACCACATGGTTCTATGCTTCACTTATCACTTAAGCGTATGTGCACGCATACACAAATTCATATGATTGCATGCACAAACTCCTGGCAATGATGTGCAAGCAGGCACCTGTGCAAAATATTATACACAATCCAGACACTGATGAGTTCCTGTGTTCATTCTCTAACTAACTTTATGTCATGAAAAAAACACAAGAAAAAAAGAGAAAGAAAGACTAGATGTGCAACAGCTGCTGGTGCGTAAACAGACTAAAAGTCACAAAATCATTTCCTGTTCTTTTTCTTTTGCTCCGTGTTTAGCAGTTTCCCCCACTCTCTAAAACCCTCAAGATGCCAAAAACCCTCAAATAGAGCAATAGAAAAGCTTCTAGTACTTTTTACTCATTTTTTCCCCTCTGTACACGGCGTGCTGTGTTTGTACCCAGCTGTACTTCTCCCCCTCACTTTTCTCCTATCTCTCCACATGTTAATGTGGGGCATTCCTGGGGTATGAGTCACAGTCTGAACAGCACCAAGTTTGTGTCCACCACCACAGGGAGCAGAGAAAGTGTGTTGGGATGAGGAGAGGAGAGGAGAGGAGAGGAGAGGAGAGGAGAGGAGAGGAGAGGAGAGGAGAGGAGAGGAGATGAGAGGAGAGGAGAGGAGAGGAGATGAGAAGAGAGTAGAGGAGATGAGAGGATAGGAGATGAGAGGAGAGGAGAGGAAGAGAAGCAGAGAAGCAGCAGAGAAGCAGCAAAGAAGCAGAGGAGAGGAGAGGAGAGGAGAGGAGAAGCAGAGAAGCAGCAGAGAAGCATAGGAGAGGAGAGGAGAGGAGAAACAGAGAA
>JBAMHV010000021.1:15365069-15397570 GCA_037177535.1 Pseudomugil gertrudae | reverse complement strand
AGAAGAGAAGAGAAGAGAAGAGAAGAGAAGAGAAGAGAAGAGAAGAGAAGAGAAGAGAAGAGAAGAGAAGAGAAGAGCATTTTGAATGTCAGTGGAAAGATGGAAGGCAAGACTGGAAGTCCTAGATTAGCAGGGACTTTCCCCAACACTGTGAATTCCACTGTTTCTGTATGCCTTTCAACATCATGTGCGTGTGCACGGCTGCATGTGCACGCTCTATACTGTAGATCTTAGATGATCAGACAAGCAAAGTGAAGACATCCTAGATGTGTATATCTGGGTCAGACTAAACTCTTTCATCCTGTTTCTCTACCATTGACTCCAATCATTCCTTGACCTCCCGGGTTAAGCCCACCCTTTGACTGAGACACTTCCACTCACCCAATCAAATCATTGTAATAAAAAAGAAAAAAGAAAGAAAAGGAGCTTCCCTGTGAAATCTAAACACACATGATGTAAACAATCACGTGGAACTTGTGCAACTGTGCAGAAGAACTCAGGACACTTGTTTCCTCCTTTAAAGCACTTTGAGCTGTCCTGTACATGAAAGGTGCTATATAAATAAACTTGCCTTGTCTTGCCTAGTAAATACAGACTGCTCTTTGATATGTATCATATCAATTGGCAGCTTAAATGCAGCAGCTTGGTGAATAATTTAAATATAATTGAAACAATTCATACCTAGCATGTGTGAGCATGTGGAGGATGCAACATTTAAACATTTCTCTGCAAAAGACTTAAGCCATTGTACTCCTTTTTAAAATATATTTTTACTTTTTTTTCTTTAATTTTAAAAAAGTACTTTTCATTTAATTTTATTTCTTTATATCTTGTTGCCAAGTAGCAAGATGTCCTTATTGGTTCTTTAAAGTTTCTTCTTTGGATATTGGATGATGTTTTACTCATAAGATAACGCTTTGCTTATTGAAGCTGCTTAACACGAGGTACTATAAATCTTCTAGGTGTAAAAGACACCTGACTCAAGGAATGAATCAGTACTGTCTACACGTAACACATTTTAATTGTATCTTTGAATTGGATTTTATTGAATATGCATCTGACTCTTCATCTGATCCATCCACTGTGGCCATCAAACCTGGCTAGAAATGGTTGCTGCAAGACAGCATGCTTGAGGAAGGAAACAAAGAGAAAATTGTGGCTTTCTTATGCCAAATTATATAAGACCTGGATAGTAAAATAAGTGGCCTCTGGTGCTTTGGAGTGATGAGTCCTTCTCTGAGATTAGATTTTAACATTACTGAAACTGTGTGGGATCATCTTGACAGGGTGTAGAACTAAAAAAGACAGCCACAATCCTAGAAAAAGCTTTGGGCCGTCCTTCGTTTAGGACACACCAAAAAAACATTTTTTTAAAAACAAAAATTCAGTGTTGAAGATGTTCATACCAAATATGGACTTCCATAGTTATACAACTTGTAAAATTCTGTTTTAGCATTTTCGTTAATGTTTGTGCATGTTTTAATAAATAACTGAACCTGTTTTCCATTTTCTTGACAATTTATGAAGAAATGAAGGGGCTTCAAGACTTTTGCAGTGTATTTTTAAGCTCAGGTTTAAAAACCACAAGCATATCGGCAAAACCTATAACACAAAAAAATTCATTCAAAGAAAAGGAAGGATAGGGAAGCAAGGGAAGAGTTGAAAAGGAAAACGAGGTATTAAAGGTGGAGAGAGGGAGAGAAATGCTCCAGCTGTACCCTGAGCTTCAAGAGAGCCAAGAATTTCATCCCTGAAAAAAGATCTTTCCTTCTCCCTCTGTCTGTCTGGAAATTTCGGCAAATACTCTCCTCTACACAGACGCTGTATTCTCAAGGGTTGCAGTCACCTTCCTCTACTCTTCCAAGCCACTCCCACTCCCAGGTTACCCAAGTGGGCCAGTCGTAACAGAAATTATGAGCTGGCAAACTAGACCGGCTCAGCTGCAGCAGAGGTGGCTGGGGTCATCGCACAGAGGAAGTGGCCTCACCCGGAATGCACAGCAGGCACGACCAGACATGCAGCGTCTACATCTCTTATTCTCACTCTATCCTTCTTTCTCTTACTGTCTCCTTCATTTACCGTCCTGCATTCTGTCATTTTATTTAAGCTCCAATCCTTTCCCTCTCTCTTCCTTGCCCTGCCTCCTCATGCCCTACTGAGTGAGGGCATTGAGTTTATAATTATGTGCTGGGCAGGGCATGCAGCAACGGTCGACTCCCTCTCTGCCTCACACACACTGGAGTGAAGGTTTAAAGCCACCTTGCATCAACCAAATCAATGAAATCATCTCTGTTCTCTTTCTTACAAACTACTTTGGAGTTGAGCTCGTTAGTTGAAGAAAAAGAAAAAGTCAGGTATGCCACACACAAACACACACGCAGAAAGTACACATAACTGTACCCAGAGGGATCACATTCCATTACACACCACCTGGAGTCAGTCAGTTCCCATGGCGACCGGTTCCCCAAATGCAATGGGACATAACACCAAATTAAGATATATGCACTCAACAATCCCCCTCTAACCAGTTCTACAGTTGCCCTGAGGGCATACAATCTTGTAGGTAAATCCTCTGCAAAAGGATTTCTCTTGATTGGCTGTCAAGCCGAGATTACATCAATACTAAGTACAAAAAGAGATATACTTACACCCAAATACATCTAGCACACACACAAGATTTCTCCATTATTTCATGTCATTTAGCAAAGAACGTCTCCACCCATTCCCTTTTTTCAACTTGACATGAAGCATGTTCCATATATACAGACTCAGCAGAAGTCAGCGAGATGCCATGTTTAGCAGAGAAAGTAGGAAAATAATCTGCAGCGGTGTTGGTTACTCAACACACACGACAGAGACATCACTGCAGATTCATTTCAATGAGCCTGACAAATAGATTGGATTGGTTGTTTCTGGAATGCATTCATGGAGATAGGGAATGCAGATGCCAGGGGAAAAGCTTTGCAGCTGGAAGTTTGTTGTGTTTGCTAGTTGACTGAAAACTGTTCAACCCAGTTTGATCATTCAACACATCATTTGATAATCTTGAAAAACCTTGTACGACAAAGCTTAAAACTGCCCTGCCTGCAAAGCTGTGATATTAGAGAAATAGTTTAAAAAACAGATAAACCAGTTAGAAAATAATCTTAATAGCTAAGTGGAAAAACGACGCTTGAGCTCTTAAAATGAATTTCAGTTGCTTAGAAGATTCATTTCTGGGACTTAAACTGAGTCTGACACCAACATTAGCACCTGCTAGTATCTGCTAGTATCACACTTCTTTATTAAAATAAAATACAGTTGATTTATCATAAATACACTATATTCTTTTAGCTGACTGGAATATAGACATCAGCCACCATTCTGTCTATTGCACAGCAATTTTCATTTCAGCTCTGACACACCGCCGCAGATAGGTTGAATTTCAATTTCAAGGTAGGTTTGAAAAAGATCCTAAAACGACCACTTCTGGTTACAAACACCAAAAGGACCGTCCAAAACGGTGCACTAAATTAAACCCTTCAGAAAAAATGTATTTGCGTCTTCTCCCCCAGTTTGTTTAGAGCCATCTGGCTGGAAGTAAACACAGGCCGCGAGACTTTCCATCATTTCTCTCTCAACCAGCAATTTCCATTTACATCAAAGGGCTCAGAGTGTAGAAGCGCACACTCTGGCAGAAGGCGAGTCAGAGAAAACCTCAGCAAACGTCTCTGGCAAGGCAGTGAACCTAACAAGAGCAATATCAGCATAGTCCATCCAAATGTGGCAAACAGTGAAGCGGGGAGAAGCAAAGACAAACCGAGCGAAACAAAGAGAGAAGCACAGGGGAACAGTGGAAAACGAAGAGAAACAAAGGGGATATCCACAATCTGTTTTTGTCATTCCCTAATTCCCCCATTCCTTCTTAGCCTGCCTATGAATCTCAACAAGTAAGTAAGTAGTTTATTTTACAACTATGCCTCATTATGAGTCCAAATAATTTTACGTAACTTATAAAGAAGTTACATTTCAACCAGTCTGTGGTTCATGCTTGGTGGTTGGAGCATACAATAATGACATAAACACAAGTTCCATAAAAACATATACTATAAGAAGCTATATTGTTTTTTGTAGCATGTCCCCTTAAGATTACACTTTTGATAAACCCTGTCTTGTTGTTGTTACAAACATCTTGTAGTTACCGTTACAAGAGAAGTACTATACTATACAGTCATTTGGCAGCTGCTTTTATCCAAAGCGACTTACATATGATAAGCAGTCATTCTAACCATAGCTATTAACCTAACATGCATGCCTTGTGGGTGGGAGGAAGCCAGAGTACCCGGAGAGAACCCACGCATACATGGGGAGAACATGCAAACTCCACACAGAAAGGCCACTGGACAACCCTCCCCAGCCTGAGCTTGAACTAGTGACCTTCTTGCTGTGAGACTCACCACTGCATCACCATGGTGCCCAGTATCACATAGGTGTCTTATCAAAGCCATTCTGAGCAGCATTAAGGTCAGTGGAACAACAGCGGGGATGATCGATTTGGGAGAAGCGTGAAATAACAGAATCAGGACGCACTTAGACAAGCACAGAGAACATTCATCAGAGAGGGAAACGTGAGGAAACACTGCACGCATGTGCTGGAAAGACACAAACCAGACCCCTGTTTCTCACCTCCGACATGGAGATAAAATGCACCCAACCAGTGCAGCCACACAAAACAGAGGTCACACAGGCAGTGTTGAACATAACCATGTGTTTTAAAAAGAAATAGCCTGAGCAAACAGCACTGCAGCAGACAGCAGGACAGTGTTTCCCAACATGCCACTGCACTGCAGCACTGAGACTGAACCAATGCATCAGTCTGCCTTTACACACACGCACAAATTTTATATTCATTTTCTAATAAAGATAACTGTGAGAACACTTTCTTTTTATTCTACCTTTAAATCTGGGGTTTTATCTATAACAAAGGTGAGAAGAAATAACAAAAATGAGATCATGTTGTGAGTTTATGTCGTTTCCATTCATCTTTTAAAGCATAAAGTTACAATTAGTCCGTTTCTGAGGAAATATGGCACAGCTTCATCCCTAACTAACACATGGATACACATTTTATATCCAATAAACTGAGGACTTTTAGCATGGCTGCCAGACAGCTATGACGCGAATCAAACCACAACCTATTACTAAGATGCATGAAAAATTTAGCTGCTGCCACCCAGGACTCATGACATCATATCCTCCCTGGCAGGACACACCTTCCTGCTCTTCACCCCCTGGCCTCATCATCCCCCCATAAAATCTCAACAAAGACCAAACAACACAGTAAACCAACACAGCCTTGTAAAGCACACATAGACACTTGCAAGCCCACAAACGCCTGGTAACACACTCACATTCCAGAGCAGGGTGCTCTAACACACCCTCCAGAGTCTTGCCCTTTGATGTGAGTGTGGGAAAGCTCAAGGGAATGGTCTTAGTGGGGGGAGGGAGAGGAGAGAAGGGAGGAGGGGGGCGCTAGTTGAAGCTGACCCCTGGAGCACTGACAGGTCAGTCTGTTTAAGCAGGGGATGTAGACACGCTGGCACTTGCATACACACAGAGAAAATGCTAATTAGCCGACTGATACAGGAAAGGATAAGATTAAGATAAACTGATGTGCCACTAAAAAGGGACACAAAAACACCCAAAAAGATGGAAGCCAGGAAGTAAAAAGGAAGGCAGCCATTTCTAGTGAAGAGGGAAGGCAGAAGCGTCTTGACTGACATACTTAAATAACTTAAAAAAATCATATTCTTCAGATAAACTGTTAATTATTTCAATGTATATGTGAATTCTCCAAGTTTTTAAAGTATAAGGATAAATTTTCATCTAAATCAATGAGCTGAATTGATCCAGCTGTTAGCATTGATGCAGCTAATCTTTAGCATCACTCTCTCAAATACATCTTCTATTCCACTCCAGGTGTGCACTAAGGTAGAGAAAGCAGGAGCAGACTAATGGAGAAGGTCTTGGGTGGATAGTAAATAAAAGTTGTTCTGGAAGCTGATTGGACGTCTGCAGACTTGATCTGTTGTAGCACAGCACCCATGTGTGTTTACACATCTTTGCATGCATGCACCGCAGTGTAGCAGCTAAACAGAGGTTACTTTATATAAAAGCTGTTCCCCGGCTGTGCCCTGAGGTCTCTGTAATCTCACTCTGCAAAGTCACACACTTGCACCCTGAGGACTAACGCACAAGCAAGCACACAAGTACACAAGCATGTGCAAACACAAAGCTCTGAGGTCTTAGTAATCGCACCGAGTCGGTCTAAAGAGCGGCTCAGTTCGTCTTCAAAACACAACACCACACTCCACCTCTCATTAAACCCAGTGACCTGCTTCGGAGGACGATAGAGGGAAAGAGCTGTGGGGCGTGTGTGTTTGTGGGTGGCCCTTCGCATTAATAACATCTGCATTCAAATTTGACCTCTAGCCACCAACCCTCCAGCCAATTAACTGTCTGCAACTGTAGTAAAATGGCAAACATAGACAGACTGTGCATTCAATGCTAAATTTTGCTTACAGTGGCACACATGCAACCATACAAATAAACAGACAAACATCAAAGTCATACCAGAACTGTGTCAGCACTGTCAATTTTCACAAATCAAAACTTGCTCTTTCTTATTTGTCACTGAGATAAATAAAAAACTCTATCATTTGTCTTCTAGCCATCTTTCCACAAGTCACTTATCCATATCTAAGATCTTTCGCCGTATCTGTGTATCTTTTCATCCACTCTACCTATCACACTATTTTTACTCTCTGCCCGTAGGTCTGCCTGCAGCAGTCCTTCTGATTTCAGTGAAAATTGAATTATATAGTGGTTGGAGGAGAGGATGCAGGATGTTATTTGTTACAACAAACAGTGCCTTAGTGGTGAAAGTCTTACAAGGGGGGGAGATGGCAAAACCGTTTCTGAGCCAAAACCGCTTTCTCTTAACTGAGAAGGCAAACACAGACTGAAAGATGAGGACGTGGATCGATAGAAGGAAAGAGACGGTGAGGAAAACAAAGGCATCCTTTCAAAGTTTCCGAGCAGCCGCTCACACTCTGACATCATCAAAGTGAGACAATTCCAGAAGAGATGGGGGAAAACCCCATGTTACTGTCACCTCCCTCCTTAAAGAACTTTTAAGTGGCTCACATTTCCAACCTTTTCATGTGCTGACATGGGACGCAGCTGCCCGGTCTCACCGAGTCTGCCGTGAAGGAGACCGTTTTCAACAAGCACTTCTCAATTTGGAGATTACAACTTACATTGCAAACCCACCCTCTTCCCTCTCTTCACCTTTACTTTTTGCATTATTGATGAAGAGGTTTTACACATAAGACTTGATTAAGCGAGCTTTTGCACCAGCTTTTCTGAATCATTGTTTGTTTTGTTTTTTTGAAAAGTCCGGTTTGCTTGGGGAGATGTGAATTTATGCATCAACGAAACAAACTGTAGTTTGAATCACTTTAAGTGAACCAAACACGGGAAGCATGTGTGAAGTTGCATTGGATTAACCGATAGATGTACGAAAGCTGCAACAGCGGTGCTTTATTTAACTGTTTATAATTAACCGAAATCAATGGTACCCAATGATTTTTCTAGAGCATAAAAACAAGATAATAGTTAGAAAATGCCCAGCACTGCACTGGTATCTCCTTGAGAAACACTGAAGGTAACATTCTACTTAAAGGCATGCTTAAAGCAGTCCAAAAATGTCATGCGGCAAGAGTAAAGTTCAAGCAATGGGTAAAAAACACACTTTCACAATCACACAAAGAGGGTGGTGACCAGGTCACATGGTAGTATAATAACACAATACTATAAAAGCAGACTGACCCTGGATGCATTGCAGCGAGCCATCCTCTGCCCGGATGGTAAACGTCTCCCCCGGGTTCACCTGCACAAGGATCACCTGTCAAACACAAACAAAAACATCATTAAAAAAGAAGCTGTGCTAATAAACTAAATAAATACAATTAGGTAGGAAGATTTAATTCATTCACACATTACATACATCCCTCTTTAACAATAATACAACAGGATAGAGTCCATAGTATGCAGCCAATCATTTTGCAGAGGTGGTATAATCGCCTCTATCTTAGAGTAGGGCGTGCATGGAGAGTTTACACATACTAATGGGGTGTTAAATAATCCACTGATAAGACAACGTGATTGGAGAAGCCTTTCTCTTTAAACTGTGCTAGTAAAAACAAAGCCAGTGCACACAGACACAACATACAAAGGTGGCAACATATCGTAGAGATGGATGAGGTGGCAGATGAAGCCAAAATGACACTGTTTTGCTTTCAGAATGTTGTTTCCTGAGCTAAGCTGAAAAAAAGCATGCATGCTCCCTACCGTCATATTCTCCGCATACAGACTGTTGAGAGTGTACACGTGGCTGTAGACATGAAACAGGTGACCCTCCATTGCACACATAACCAGCCACACATGCATGCACACACAAGCACGGCCCTGTCTATCCTCCACAGGTGTGCTGCTGTACAAGTCTCATGTCCTTCACTCTTCCTGCTGTCTCTGCATCTAGTACCATTTCAGTGCTAACCTGCTCCTCTCCCTCAGACACACACAGACACACACACACACGTACTTCCTGCTCTGTCTGCTGCAGCGGCTGCTGTTGCTATGGCAACTTCAGCATAGTACATGGTGACCTAAGGGTAGAGAAAACTCCCATATCTGACCATGTGGGTATGTGTGGAGGGAATACTTAAAACATCCACACATTAAGATCATGCCATAGGTAAAATTGTCATGATGATCCAGTCAGGAAAATATTTGATTTGCAGATGAAAAACATTAGCACCAAGAAGACATTTATAATTTTAAACCTTAAAATGATATCTTTATGTTGACCCCACAATTGTAGAGATATCAGTTGTAGAGCTTGATGACCATACCCATGCTGTCATTGGGCTTGATGATTTTGTGCATGTCCTTTTCGCGTTTGTCAAACCCTTTAAATAATCTTTATCCAGAAAAAAAAAACCACAAAGGCATCAACCTTGGCTTGCATGACTTATTTGAGTATAAATAAATTACAGCAGGTGCTGATCTTGTTGTCTGTGCTTCCTTCTGTCAGGCAGATAAATGATGTTTTTTATGATGCAGTTACTGCATTGTTTAAAAGTAAACACTAGGAAAATGTTAGCAAAACTTCCTTGTGTAGGCAGCATGGGCAATAAATCATTGACTCTTTAAATTCTGTTAAAACCAAAGTATTAAATAGTTTACAGACCAAATATAATTAATATCTCATCCTTCAAGGCTCTTGTAGGTCATCTGGAGCAGGTCTGCTTTCTGTCCCCACCATTACAACTGAAGAAGAAGCCTTCAGTTTTTATGCATGATATAAGCAGAATAAGCTCCCAAAAACTAACAGGTTTGCTGCAACAGTCCTTTTCGATCAGATCTTCAGGCTTTCATGTTTGCCAGTGCAGTTGAGTGGTTGAAGGAAATTATAGATTTGGATTAGTAACATTCACTGCAATATCCCTTGTATTTTTATCACTTATATTTCATTTCAATTGCACATCAACTGTTGTTGCGCTAGCGTGTCTTGTTCTTTTTGGGTCCTCCTGAGCTCTTTTAACATCTTTCCTGAATTGTGCAAAATGAATAAATTGCCTTGCCTTATGTTGCAACCACCAATTTTCATCTTTTCATTTTTGTCTTTTGGCAATGACTAAAAACTCTTAAGTACTAGTGTTACCCTGAGTCCCAACCACGATTACCGTAGAGAAAACAGTCGAAGGCACAAAACAAAGTCCTATCAGTTGAACAGAAAAGATGTCTCCTTCTCATTAGTTACCCAAAATGTTATACTGATCTGAAAAAAAATCAACAATATGAGCTATGGAGGTTTGACTACTGCAAATATGAATAGAATTTTAATACCTGAACCATAGGGTGCCAAAAACAGATTTTACACAGATCATCAAATTAGCTTAACATGATCTAAATATTGTATTTTACTTGGAAAAAAATCATTTAGACAAATAAAAAAATATCAGCAGTTTGGCTCTTGGTTAAATATTACCAATAAAGCAGTTTTTCTAGAGTGGGATGCTGTTGGAGCCTTAAAACTGTACACATGTGGGTCGCCTTGTTTAATTGCTTCAAAGCAACAGACAGACAAACACATGTAGGCATTTAAATATAGATAGACAGGAAAGCTGATAGAGGAGCGAGCTGACAAACACATAAGCACATACTCAGACTCAACACAGACTAGCGTGCCCACACAGATGCTGAAAGAGTTGAAGAAACAAACACTTGCACAGCAACACACACGGAGTATGACATACCAAGAAACAAATATATACAGAGTGGACACACACTTGCTGACTCAAATCTTTATAATCATTGGTCTAGATCTGTGATTCCACACTGGGAACAAGTTGAAACTGCAGGGTGTTACAGTAAAAAGAGCTCCCTAACTGCTGTGTACTACAGCCAAAATCCACCATAAATGTTATGTGTCACAGTCAAAACACTCCCACTATGTTTCCTCCTAGCTGTGAGGGAACAGGCCAGGGATGATCAATGCCACCCCTCATCCCCAAAAAGCAGCCAGCGTGAAACTGTATCTGTGACAAAAGGGTTAAATCCAAGTCAACTGACTGTGTTGCTTTTAATTACATTGATCGCTTCCTTTTGCCTGTGCACAGCTCGGGTGGGGTTTTGTACTTTGATGGTGATCCAGCTGGCGCTGCAGCATCTGATAAAACAGTCACAGAAGCAGCAAACTCCAAAGTATTTAAAGCTTAGGCTTGGGATTCATCAGTAGAGCAAGTGAGCTTAAGCCGCTTAACTGTAGGACTGAATGAATGTTAATAAATCTGTATCTATCCAGGTGCTCGGTCTTGTTCCTGGTAGTGGCTAATTCTGCTTTGCAACAGCTTGGAAACTTGTCATTACCTGCGGCAACAACTCGTGATGCTTGTGATGAAACGACAACAAAGAGAAGAGCTGCAGGATGGCTTTAAATGTGTTCTAGTGTGATTCATAATATGTTAACAGCAACAGTTATGCTGAAGGTAGCTGGCTGCATTTGCAAATTCAGCGTGCAAAGACAGCTGGATGTGCACCTGTGTAAGAAAGTGTTGCTTTTACCTGCTGCGCTGCGTCACCATTAACCATGTGAGGCATGAGAGGGACTTCCCCGTTCAGTAGGGGGGGCGGAGCCAAGTCCAGTGGAATCTGGTCTGTCATCATCATTGTGACGTACATTCATGGAGAAATTGACTGAACTGCCCTACCTGGGAAAGTACAGAGAGAGACACAAACAGAGCATCCTTATTCTTTACTCATGGTATTAAATATCAGAAATACATATCCTTATGAACCATAAGAAACTGTTAAGATTGACATTATAGTTAAAAATCTGAAAGTTTAATATGTAAAAAACCTGTAATGTAAGGCCTAGTTTCACCTTGCTAGCTACACATTAAACAGACAGGCACAATCAAACATTCATCAAACAACAAAGCAAGTCTTATTTCCCTCAAATGACTTTGCAATTATATCCAAATTATGCTATGCCTCTATTATAACAATGTGTTTCCAACAAAGTTTATCGAGCAATTTTCTCATTGAAGAAGCAATTTTCCACTTCATGTGAGCATGAAAGACTCTTTGCATTGAGGACAAACTGTTATCCCATTTTTCTATTTCCTATGCCCTTACATCACGTCATGTAGTCATGCTCATGGGTCAAAATTTAAGGATCTTTGTCATAATAAAAGCGAATGAGATACAGAGTATGCATAGTGATGTACATTGACAATGAACAACATACAGAGCTAATTTTAATAAGGGTGAACAGGTAGACCTGTGAAAAAATGTTAATAATACACTCATCAATACAGTTTAGTCTGCGTCGAGTGTCTCTTTGTACACTGGTTTGCATGGATAAATTAGCCCTTGTAAACTCCTCAAGTCCTTTTATATTAATATCAAATAAAAAAAAGAAATGTGGGATTAAAAATAAGGTCTTAGTTTTATTGGTAAATAGAGGTATCTGCAATCACTGTTAGCTTTGGCTATACAACACAGAAACACAAGAATTATTCCGTACATAAAACTTTTTTTAACAAAAAGAAAGAAGTCTTTTAAGGTCCTCTGGGGTCAATTGTGTTCTTGTGGAGTGAGTGAAAGCTAAATCTGGCGATGCTTTCTCTGCTTGCATAATAATAGGAGTAAAACCCAAACAGCATCACAAAAAACAAAACAAAACTGAAAAACAGCAGCCAGTGCCATTCATCTTAAGTGGAAAATAACATGGCATCACCAAAGCGGCTATAGGGCAAGAGCAGAAAGAAATCAAAGAGGCATGTGTCAGTTGTGCACGTGGTCCTCATCAGGGTTTTAACCCAAACCTTAAACAAAGTGTGTGTACTTACACGTCCACACCAAAAAACCACACAGATAAACACAACCTAAACACAACCAAATCACTAAAGCTCCATATGCTGTCTGCTGAGGGAAACGTACACACGGGTAAGCTAAGAACTGCTGCCAAAAGTGCTCTGCAGTTGCACATCATTTGCACACACAAACATATTCAAACACACACATTCATTGCCAGCAGTAGATTATTATATGACGTAGGTGTTTGGTGAAAGAAGCCACTGCTAAAGACCTACTGATTAATGGCTATATAAGCTGTGCACACACACAAACACACAAGCATCCCACAAATAATGTATGTATGTGGGATTTCTTTTCATCTTGGCAAGTAAAAAGAAAGCCATTAGATATCCATCACTGACACACAGAGTACACGAGCATGTGCACGCACACAGCACTTCTCCGAAAACAGCTGTGTGTCATTGTGCGTCTTCTCTTTCAGCTGGTCTTCTTCGAGCTCTGACAAGGTCACTGGAAGGGTTAGTGTCTCATACAGCTGGGCCTCGTACATAAACACACACTCACAAACCCTTTCAGCATCTTTTACCGTTTCTCAATCAATCTTTTCTTTTAAATGACTGACTTTGTTCTTCTGCTCTTTAATCTGCCATCTGAGCCACGTTCCCAGCTCAGCCTAGCCACCCTACCTTGAGCACGCACACACAAACACACACACACGTCCAGGATGCATCACAGACAGATGGTAATACCACTGTCAGCTCCGCCAGGAAAAAGAGACGAGACCAAGTTTGAGAAGAAAGTTAAAGGAAAGATGGTGGGAGTAAGTAGCTCGCGATAAAACACAGAGCAGGGGAGAACCTCTCTTCAAATCACACATTTTTTATCAAATTCAAATGATTTATATACTATTTTTTAATAATTTCCTATGAAATTACATGTAAAATTGAGTAAAACTAGCAATGCATGCCATTTATACTTTGCACATAGATTTAACTCTAAATGGATGTTTTAAAAGTCCATTTAACATCTTGTCAGCAGTTTTAACAGGACGTGTTGCAACTGCCTGAGTAATGCCCTGAAGACAAAATGAGAAAACATACACTACATAATTCAAGTTAACCCAACTTTATAATACATATATATGTTATTTGGGGCTTTAAAAGATTTTTTCTGGGTCTTTCATTAAAATTTTGATGCTGCTTTCATTCCTAAACACAAATTGAACTTACATGCTAATGAGCTTAGCACAAAAACATAAAGCAATGGTGACTAAAGTTGATCCTTTAATTGAACTCAAATTATATACGTACATATATATTCTTTTTTAAAGTCTTAAAGCAAGAAGGGTTTATGTATGTGTCATAATATCCTGTGTCTACGAACTGTAGAAAAATGCTCAAACATAAATGTTGGACAGCATTAATGGTGCACCTAATTTCATAACACACACTGATTTATGTGCTAATAAACCGTTTATAGCTGCATTTGTGTCAGGGCTGGCTGAGAACCCTCATTTGGAGCATGTTGTATTTGATTTTTACTAATGGGAACTCAGAAATTCAAACTTCTAAGAATATGCGCAACTCCTTGCTCTACTTAACAAATATGAAAGGCATTAAACTTATTAGTTTAATTTATGTCATGTTTTGCTGCAATATGAAGGAACTGCTGTGCGAAGTTATACAGTTTGAAGGCAATTCACCAAAAAGAAAAGAAAATGATTCACTACTGCATTTGTCTACTCTTTAATTAAGCCAACCATTTTGCTAGTATATTTGTTATTACTCAGCTATAGATGCATATTTGTTTGCAGAGATGCATGCACTGGTTTTCAGTTCCACATTTAAATATGGGAGGAATAAGGCGCTGATTACCAACAGGGATAAAGTGTTGAAATGCAAAGTTCCATGTTGGATGCAGAAAATAATCAGTCACTTGTATGAGTGCATGTACGCTTGTGGAAATGTGTGTTTGAAAGACTGTGTCTGTGCATGTTCACATGTCTCTGTCATTAAACAGAAAGCCTTGTAAAAGCATGAAAACTGCCTCTGACATAAAATATGCATAGAGGAAAGTGCACACCGAGATGCACCACACACACAGACACACACACAGAAGCCCTACTGGCAGTTCTGACCTCATAACACAACAGTCATTACTCATACAGTCATTCCTTATTCACACACACACACCCAATGACTCCAATTTGTCCATCCTTATGAAGCATAATGGATATTCACAACCACCTAACAGACTGTCTGACTTACTTGCAGTAAACTGCTTCACACCGTTTTCTCTACAACCCATCACACGACCAAAGAAACCAAAACACACACAGACTTGAGCAACATCTAAACAATAAATGTATGTAATGCCTGGTATTGCTTGCTCTTATCATCTCTTAACTTAGAAACTATAATGACATTTATTCCAATGAAACTCATTAAGAATAATTAAGAATATCCTATTTCTATGTTTTATCCTGCCCAAAGTCACATGGAAATAATCTTAAATACTGTAACTGGGCCTTTTCTGGATAGAGTGCCAGTTGGTTGAAGCACCAAAAAGGTACCAGTCAAGGTACTTGCGGTGAGGTAGTACTACTGAGCCACTGTACTATTTCCACATATTATAAGATTAGACTTTCATTTTATGTATCATTTTTATAAACAGAAACTCTTTAAACAATCTGTGAGAAACTGAGCATGTCTACTTCCTCTTTGTTCGTAAGCCAAAAATATATACAAATATAAAGAGCTATAACTGAAAGACAGATCAAAGCCTTAATAAGAATTATAATAAATAACTACTGACCCTTCACAAAGAAAGTAATAACAGTATCAGAATGAATAGCATTTGCTTCTGAACAGTCAACAGTGCTCTGACAATGTGACCAATATCACAAACTAAACCACTAAAGTTTGAAAGAAATTTGACTTTTGGTCAATTTGTATTCTACTTTTTTTCTTTGTGAAAGATAATACATCATGACTGGCAATACATAGTCCTTTTTATAAGTAAATGCGTCAGAAAAAGAGCTAAGTGTGGATTTAAATGTAATACCTCATTCCCTTAAACATCTATTATGAAAGGTGAGGCAGTGGATAAGAAAGAAATCTATAAAAAGTCTAGAAAGCTGGACAGATAGAAGGTTGAACCTGTCTTAATGACTAAGAGGAGTGAGAAACCTTGATTTCTCAGCTGGAAATTGAATCACTGTGACAAAGATGCATGAAAAAGATTATATTTAATTGTCACAGGAATATTTGAATAGACGTGAATGTATTTAAATAGCTTTGGTTGGTGTAATTCTTTTTAAAGACTTGTAGTATTTGCAGCATAAGCATTGCAAAAAGACTAAATATCCACAATACCTTCTAACCAAGTTACTAGTTTTCATGGGACTTAAAATTAGTGGGTCCCACCTGTCCATGTTGCTAAACACAGGAAAGAAACCAACTTAATTCCTGTCATTTTTGTGTCTTAAGCCCTTTAAACACCAAGCTGTCAATCAGCTGTCAACTAATGTAAATTTCTAGAATCTTTGGTAAACACAGAGGAATAACCACACGTACAAAGACAGTTTAGATAGAAATGTCCAAGATTCCTGACACACTCTCGGTTTTACAGTTTCCAGTCCGAACATCTTTAGGCTGGGTTTTCTGTGCATGTAAATACCACACACAGAGTGGGTGGGGAGAAAAAAGGTGCAAACAAATGCAACTACTGCCTGACTCTCTTGCCTCTTGTTAGAAACGGGAAATTTCCAA
Organism: Pseudomugil gertrudae; assembly: GCA_037177535.1. NCBI lineage: Eukaryota > Metazoa > Chordata > Actinopteri > Atheriniformes > Pseudomugilidae > Pseudomugil > Pseudomugil gertrudae. Next base: position 15,381,374 of record JBAMHV010000021.1, on the reverse strand, counting down.
AGGGTGGATTTCAATAGTGCTGGTGCAGACAAAAAAGAGAAATGAGCAGGCAAGATGGAGAATTGAAACTGGACTCTATCTGGGAGCCAATGTTATTGTCCATCACTGTGTAGTTTAGTAGTCAGTAGACAGATCTAACCTTTCTGCACAGATCTCAGTGATGACCCAGAGATCAAGTTGGGACAATAGTTTCCTTTGAGCATGTGGAAAATAGGATGAATAAATTTCCGTGGACATGAAATGCTTCATTCATAATGTTTCCTGTTTAGGTCAGAGCGTGCATTATGCTTTGTTTTGGATTAAAATAACAGATATTTGTAATGTGCATGTAGATGAGAAACAGAAGAAGAGAGATAAAAGAGAAAAAAGAGACAGGTAAAAGGTATCTACCTTCTTACTGTGGGTGAGTGGGGTTGCTAGGAATGCTCTCAGGTGTCAGTACCCAGAACTAACTGAATCAGTTTTCATGGTAGAGCCAACACAAAATCTCCTATGCTGGTTCACTCACAGGACTTTTATACTCATCTTATTAACTGACTGTCTGTGATTGCATTTAATGCATACACAGTTGTGCTGGAATGTGCATGTATGTTGAGAGATGGGGGTAGCTTCTAAATATGGTGGGAAACTGCTACCAACACTACTCCCATTCAACCTCAGCTCCTTTTACAAAAGGTATTCAGTCTCGGAGAGACCTGGGCTCTCTCTTTCTCAATCAACCTCTTTCTAATACACATGCACACACACACACACACACAAAAAAATGCATAGATCCAGTTAGTACCTTTTAACTAGGAGGGAGGGTAGTGGAATTAAAAAAGAGGATATACAGAAAAGTAGGGAGCGGGTGGGAAAGGAAAAAGAAGAGCAAAGAGGAAGGCAAAAAAAAAAAAGGAATGCTGTGCTTGGCTTCCACTGACACACACTCCTCTGACACACACACTTGGAAGCAACAGAGAGGGGATTTATAAACGATAGAACCTCTTTTGGTTCCCACATTGACCAGCAGCTTTCAGCACATATGCTGACTGTATGTGTGTGTGTGTGTGTGTGTGTGTGTGAAAGAAAGAGAGTGAGAGAGCGAGAAGGGAAGAGAGCATAAGAGAGTGGGTGGGCAGTGAGTGGTCCAAAGTGAGAGACAGATGCAAGACAAAATTCAGCTTTTCAGTTTGTTCTTCACCTTGCCTGCATGCATTTGGCTTGCACGTGAATGTGCAGGCATTTGTACAGCGTCGTTGTGTGTGCGCGTCCCAGCGCGTGTGTATAGCTGAAGTCCTCTTGCCCTGTAATTGTTGTAATGATATGTCATCCAAGAAGAAGAACTCAAAGCGGGGTGGGGTGGAATGCAACGGACACATATGAGCGCACACGTGTTCCCCTTGCAAACAGTGTGAACAACCTCTTTTGCAAACTTCATAAACTAAACACTAAAAGTCACCTCATTTTTCTCCTAACTGTCGGGATGGAGCACATAAAACAGCTAGCTGTTCCTTAAACTGTCAATTCTCTTAACAAACATCTTCTTAAACTTTAAGTCAGGACTTGATGGCACTATGGGAGCAATTTGTAAGATAGTTTATCAGATATAAATGCAACATTTTCAGCATGCTACTTCAAATGTTCAGTTCATATTTATTGACAATAAGCTAACAATTGGGAAACCCGGTTGTGCCCAGCAAACCTGCTTAACTGGGAATATCTGTGCAAAAAATTTTTTAAATTTTGATGTGAAAAATATGAAAATCATGACCACATCCCATAATTGCTACAGGTAAAAGTCACACCTTACTGCCACAGGCCTTTGTCTTCTGTATGATCACAAATATTTTTAGGCTTTTTCTTTGCAGCCACATCCCATAATATAAACATTTATTACATATCAATACTGCTGTCACTTCATTTCACTCCAGAGTGTCTGATTAGATCCAGAAATATCACCCTAAATTCATTTATTTCCGTCACCAATGTGGGTTACTCCATTTTTCCAAATTTGCTGCTCAGTTAACTTTTTTTCCTCTTTCATTTTCTCTCCCTCTTTCCTCGTTCTCTCCCTCTTTCCTCGTCTCATTTTTCTTCCCGTTTCCTCCAAATGCAGGGCATCAGGGCACAGACAAGTCAGGACTAAGTCTGGTAAATGACACCCTCAGCACTTCTCTCCCTCCTCCATCATGTGCATGTGTGCACACACATACAAAATGAGTACCCTGAGTAAAGCCTTTCTCCCCTGTCATCCTCCCATCCATCATATCCATCTACCAACCCCACCAATCCTCTCATCAAGATGGGTTTCCAGGAACATGGGAAAAGAAACAAGAGACCCAGTGACTTTAAATTTACCCTCTCTCCTCCTCTCTCTTCTTTTAGACCACAATAAGCTCATCTCATTAACATTTCAAGTTTTATGTTAACTTTATTTATCATTATATGCAATGCAAATAGCTTTAAACAAATCATACTCCTTAAAAATATAAAAAGTTATCCTTTTTCAAAATGCCCACTCAGTAACTCAGGCAGAAAGAAAAAACAAATCCAGGATCTGACTCTTACCATCCACTTCCTGGAAAGACCCCGCCTTCATTACATTCCAATGCCCTGTCAAAATACAGCTCTCCTCTCCGAGTGGCTGATGGCGAATCGTTGGATTCCTTCATAAGCTGTTGCCACGGTACTGGGCGTGTGAGAATAAAACGCTGATCTCAAAGAAGCAGCGGTTTATTCCCAGGGTGAAACTACTGTTACAAAGCCATGCAGAAATGTAACACACATAATCGAGACGGCACCTGAACACACAAAACAGGGGTCAGGGAGAAGGAACGGTGACAACGCCGTGTAGAGGGAAAATCCAGAGACATTGAGAATGGGCAAGAAAGAAAGGGAAGGGCAGGTGAGGCATCAGTTTTCCTTGGGAACAAAATGAAGAGGAAATGGCTATTTTACACTCAGGTCAGGAGCTGTGGGAGAGTACTTCTAGATACGTGTGTGTGTGTGAGTGTGTGTGTGTGTGTGTGTGTGTATATGGGTGTGAGAGAGAGAGAGACAGACAGAGAGAGAGCGAGAGAGAGAGAGAGAGAGAGAGAGAGAGAGAGAGAGAGCGAGAGAGAGAGAGAGAGAGAGAGAAAGGTTAATTGGTGTGTGGTGGAAGATCACCTGTTTCAAACCCCAAACGGAAGAGCAGTGGACCGGATAGGAAGACTGTGCCAGCACTACAGTCCACACACACACACACACACACACAGCTCTGCAGTTTTGTGAAAAACAAAGTAATCAGGTGCTATCAAATTAATATTATTAGTTGCTTGTCTGCACAGGATGGAACTGACAGTAATCTGTTAATGAAGAGAACAGCAGATACAAAGTGTAGCTGGAAGAAGAAGGGACACATAACACCTAAAAAAATGGGAGAGGGAAAGAGGAGAATGGAAAAAATTAGGATGGGAAGACAAGAGACAGGAGGTAAAGTGTGTGTGGAGGGAAAAATGTGTGGAATCCTAATTGTGTTATTGTTGCAGAGCAAACATTAGTCCTGCCTGTCATACCGCAGACAGCAGGCAGTAAATGTGTGTGTGTGAGACAGAGAGGAAGAGAAAATTGAATGAGTCCGGTAAATTAAGCATCAAGCCAAGAGTTAAGAACACGCTCTTCACTTTTCATGAGGGAAGAGCTTTGACAATAAGCTCTGTGTTGCACTGGGAGCTTTATCCTCGCAGCTAGCTAGCTTCATATTAGCACAGCAGCGCTATCTCTAGCAGATGTGCACATCTGCAGAAGCTAACGCTCCCTCCTGCAGCTGTGCAACTATGAGTTGGCCATGTGTGGTTGTGTGTTTGGTGTGTGTGTGCGTGTGTGTTTGGGCTGGGGGCCAGTAGGCAATAAACCCACAGCAGAGGCCCTGACTGTCCAACACTTGCCACGTAGCCACGACGTACCAAGAAAAGAAAAAAGCAGAGCTATCTTCGAGTGTACTATGCAGAAAAAAGGCGCCAGCAGAAGCAAGAAAAAAAATAAAGCAAAAAAAAAGTAAGGTTATTGTGTGGGAGTGTTAACAAAAGCAACACAGCAGCAGAACACAGACACAAACTGACTTTATAAAACACTTTTATCTCTATTAGCCAGGCATATGCCAGACTAACATGTCTGCTTCCATAAAGGAATGACCATACACACTTACAAAACACAACTCAGACTGGTAAAAAAGCCAAACCCAAGTCATCATCACAGCTATAAGGGCAAACTAAAACTCATATTCAATCATTCTCTCAATAATATTCATCATACTCATCAATCTCTTTAACATCACTTCCAGCTTAATACATGATACGTGCAACTTCATCTTCAATATGACCCTAATGACCAAAATATCAGACTGCCCTCAGAACAGGCCATATTCTGTTGCTGTTTGTGTGTGTTTAATAGAGAGGAAGTGGCCATTTTCCCATAAGCGTATGAACATGACTCACTCTTCTTCGTGGCTTCCAGATTTTTCTTCTCCTTTTGTCCTTTTCTCCCCCTACTTCTAGCCTCTCTCTTTCCCTAACTCCTACCACCCTCCCCTTCCTCATCCTGCCCCACCACAGTAAGATTTTCTCTGCAGAGCACTGAGCTCGAGCAGAGCTCACAGCTAACCCCCTCCTAACACCTTGGATCTCCAAGGATCAGTCTGGCCACACGCAGAAAGCCTGGTCTCACAGGTCAGGAGACTAAAAGCTAAGTTGGGCTGATTTGTGGTAGCATGACAGGCTGCATGCACACACATATAGTCTGGGCACTTTCTTCCTGTGGTTAACGTGTACATAATATTACCTCGTAGTGACCAGTTTTAAGTCTTGGAGACATGACATGCAAGTCTTTAGGTAAGCTTTTGTTGTGCAGGCAATAAGTCAGATTGAATAAACAACAGGCAACAAAAATGCTTCACATTGTCTATTTTTTCACTTAGGCCATGCAAATAAGCTCCAATGACAGATTTTAAAAAAGTGGTGAAACAATAAAACAGGAGTAAATGAATTCTCATACTTACATAGTAGTTATGTATCAAAGGAAAGTGATTCATATCCACAAATATATAAATATATACAAATATATCAACTGTATTTGCAGATGTCAAGCAACCACCACACCTTGCATGTCAGTATTGAATCTACTTTTCTTTTCAAAACTTAACTTCTTTAAGCTCATATCACTGGCCCTGTGATGGACTGGCGACCTGTCCAGGGTGTACCCTGTCTCTTGCCTGTCGGGATTGGCTCCAGCCCCCCCGCGACCCCGTTCAGGGGAAAAGCGGTAGAAAATGGATGGATGAAGCTCATATCACTGCAACTAATGTTTGCACACATGTAAACGCATCAATCAAATCTACAAGGACGATACTCCACCAGGTTAGAACCAGCCTTATTGAAGCTGGGTCTGTTGGGATTTTTTATTTTCTTGGAAAATAAATATTTCCTTTTCACCACCACCTACCACACCGAGCATGCTCTGGAGCGTTTCGAATCAAAGCGACGATTAAATACAATCTGGTTTCCTTAGCCAGTTTTTTTCTCCGTTCGGCTTAGATGAAACCTTTGTGCCCCCCTTTTCATTCCTGACTGACTATCTAATGATCGATGACTCACCAATCACATTTATCTAATCACCGATCATGCAGAAGGGGGTCGGGGTGGAACTACAGTTATGGTTCTGACAACTCTATAGTGTGTGACATTACACAAAATCCAAAGTACACTCTACTCTGTTTGTTGTCATGGTGATATGAAGGAGTGAATTTAGGTTCAAACATTCACTCTTTGTCTCTCCCACACACACACACACACACACATATAGGTCAATACAAAACGATCCACTATGTGGGCTTTCAGCAGACCTTATGAAGGCACCAGAAATGCATTTGCATCCTAGCCATGATAATCTTGTTCTAGTTTAGGATTAACCACAACTAGCTTCACATCCTCATTCACCCCATACTCATACCTCATGTCCTTCCACTTTATAAGTGTGTAATGCAGTTTGTTCCATGTAATGCAGCCCTTTAGCACAAACATGGCGCTTTGCTTGGAGCTGGATCATTTCCACACAGCAACTCAGAAAAAGCAGGAAAATTGTGTTCTGTATAGCTTTCGTGGTTGCATGCCGTTCGCACGAAAGCATCAGTGGCTAATGAATGTTAGTTACATTTTGATTTCTAAGCACCAGCTCTTTATCTGCCTCCATCCTCTTGCTATACTCCCCCCCGCACCCCACTTCCAGCTTTAACCTGTCTCGGCACTTTATCTCATCTTCCTCCCCCACTCGCTCACATTGGCCCGACTTCCCAAACAACCCCTAAGCCTTCAAAAGACAGCCGCCCATTCAGAAGGTTTTTGGGCTGGGGTGGGATGGAGGAGAAGTGCAATGCAGAACTAGAGAAGGCTGAGAGGAGGTGGGGGGGGTTAAGGCTCTCATTCCCGCTAAATTGTCCCACATGGCTGAGCGTGCTTAGTTTAAACAAACACAGCCACTTCCTCCTCAGTGCACACACCGACAAACAGACAGGCTCACACACACAATCTACAGGGTATGTGTGAACAGTGATGCACAAAAAAACCAGCACAGGTACACAAAATATGAGCATATACATACACACAATGGAATGCCCTGACAGGTTGCTCTCTAGCAAATCTCCAGAACATCTGCAGCTGTAACCAGATTCATTTACAGGTGATCATAATGTAAATATGTACATAACATGCATGTTATTTTTATATGCACAGAGTTATCAATATGCTCAATACTCCACGATACATATAAATCAGAGGATTCCAGATCCAAAAGCACCACAATGTAGAAAACATGGCTTGTTTAAAGTGTAAGGAAAGACAATAAAATGCAGAATGTGGTTTATGAAACGAGATTACTGTAAAGTCACCTGCTTGTGGACTGAGCACCACATCATGACACACTGCATGTGGAATAAGAACTTGTATAAAAGTGTTTTTACACAGGCTGTGAAGTAATTGAAGTGCACCAATAGACTAAGTGAAACATTAATGTGTATGAAAATGCTTTTACGGCACTTCAAGAAAACCTTTATAAAGTAATTTACATAACAACAAATTTCTTCTTCACATTTAAAGGTAGAATCAGAATCAGAATCAGAAAGGTTTTATTGCCATATGTGTGAACAGGTTCACATCATTAGGAAAATGCTGCGGTACTTGGTGCAAACATAGAAACAAACAATTAAAGAAACAAACAATTTTCACATTTAAAGGTAGGTCTCAAGGATGGCCAGAATCTTTCCACACATTTTTTATAGTAATTTTAAAAAATGTAACATTAAAGTAGGGAAAACATTTTTTATTAATCTTTATGATTTTTAAAAGTGGAACTAAGGGTACAGCTGTATAGATTGATCTACGCAGTAACTGAAAATAATGTTGTTATTCTAATTTTTATAACAGTGTTAATTAGACCATTAGTAACTGCAAGCTCACAGGTATGTTTATGCCTTCAGCTTGCATTGTAGGTGTCCATAAACTCTGAAACTGGGACAGCATAACCCAATATTATTACCATTAAGTAGATGCATTGGTCCACAGAGCACAAAATTGTCATTATTCACCAGTCAATTCATTTAGCAAATCATCGGTTCACCTCTCTATGCACCTGCAGGATTCATCTGGTCTTTAATACTTCTAATGCACAAACTTCCCTGCAACAGATAACCAGCCTAAATGTCATGTAGTTCTTGCACTTTTTACATTTCCATTCCTTCTCCATACACATTTCATTTCTCCTGCATTTTTGAAAGGTTAAATTAATGTACATCCTGTGGTGGAAATGTTACAAAATGCGGGATTAGAGGGTTACACAAACTTACATAGGTAACGCTTACACATTTTATTGTTCAATCATCAAATCAAATCACTGCAGTACGTGATTATCTTACAATTTATAGTGATGCATTGTGAAACTACCACATTTGGACATCGGGACAAACATATTCACTCATTTTTGGGGTTAACTAATCTGTTCTTTGCTGTGAATAATTAATGAAACCTCTGCAGAGGAGCTACAAGAATAATGATCAAATGAAAAATTCTCATCTTTTATTATGAACCAAAACAAATCGGAGCCAAAGGCACACATCCATGAAGGATATAACTAAACTGTTTGACTATCACTTAGCTTTAGAGTTGTTAAAAATCATTTTCATTGTTTGACCTCAGCTGTGAAGTTTGCTTTAAAGCTTCTTTGGCTCAAAGACCTCGGCGTTACCATGTGTTTCAGTGCAATGACCTACAATCATTGTAATCAGCTCTACATTACAAGCGGCTTGTAAAAAGGAGTGAGGGAGGACAACCGCAGAGTCCAGACAATAAGCCCACATTCACTGCCAGTGGACCTGCTGCCGTCCAGGCCTGCACACAGCATGTCTCTGCCACTAATGCTCAGCTCCATCAGGGCTGGATGCCATGAGTCTTAATTAAGACAGCTATGCCGAGTCAAAAAGTGAATTCTACCTTCCCCCCTTCTTCTCACAGGCACCGACACACGTGGATGCATGAGACACTTTTTTTTTTTTGATGAAGGAGCACAAAGACGCAGACAAACCCCCAAGAGACATTCAGATCATCAGTTTTATGGCCCATGAAAAAGCTTGCTCAGTGGGTGGTGTGTGTGTGTGTGTGTGCATGCTGAGAAAGACTATTTAGTCACACCTACATGGGAAACCTGTCTACTCTCTCACAGACAAGACAACTATCGGGTCTGAGCGAGGTGCACACATACAACCACAAAATTCTCTGCAAACACACGTTATTTAGATGTACAGCAAGCTTGTAAATCATGCGTGAATCCTTTATGAATGTGTCATTTCATGACAACCATAAGGCTTGTTTATGAATGTATGTGTGTGTGTTTGAGGGAGATATAGAAAGAGAAACAACAAGAAAGTGAAGGTGTCAAGTCATTAGACGAAAATGGGTCTGGAAAATGAGAGAAGACACTTGTGGGAATATCAAGCCAATGGAAAGTGTACATACAATCACTTGCTTCCCAGCATCAAACACACACACTTATAACACCCCTCCCCACAGCACAGGGTCAGAAGGTCACATTCCTCCTCCTCAATCAGCCTCAGGATTTCACACACTCGTTCAGGGGTGTGTATGTGTGTGGGGATGTAAGTTTGAGATATTTTGGTGATTTGTGGGGGGTCCAGCTTAAGGGCAGGGAGGGGATATGTGAAGGGAAAAAAAAGGAGACCCGAGGCAACGTCTACGCCATGCACAGAGAAATCTAAGGAGCCTTCTAGAAATGCGGTTCTGAAATTTGTACCTAAAGGGAAAGAAAATGTGATTTGGGCATAATGATGACTTAAGGGGGTTTTAGGACCCACAATCAGTGTTTTTAAAGAAATAAGCTAGAGATTCAGTTAGTGCCATATTTCTATCTAATGCATTCATTTAAGTGCAAATGGCATTAATCACTTAATCAGTATTTTCCATTTTCATCTGCATTCATTAGTTTTGTAGAGGCGGGTTATAAAAGGCTAAATAAAAAGAAGAAATGACAGGTATGTGGAGCTGAGACGGGTGAGGGGTAGACATGGCAGCAGTAGGGGAGGGAGAGAGTCTGCAGGCCATGAAGGGAGTGACAGAGCAGAGGGAGGGGGGGGTTTAACAAGGAAAAGCCATAAAAAATGTGGGTTTGCATTATTAAAGAGCACCTACTTCCTCCTTCATCTGAGCCTCCAACTCTGGTTCTGTCTGCTCAACATGTGTACACTGTATTTACAACACTGTCACACACAACAGAATTGCATCCAAACAGAGAGCGCAATACATACACACAGAGCACTGTGCATGTATAACTTCCAATTCCAGTCAAAACAGTTTAGGATTAGATATACAATCATCTACACATTCACTTCTCTCTCTTCAGCACTCGTATACACACAGACATAGGTGAACCCAAACTCACCAATGACTCAAGGCACTTGAGATGCTCTGAAAATGCTCACAGTCAGACATAAAAACAGCTATTAACGACAGACGGAACTTTCCATGAGGCTGCCAACTAGCAACAACAACATGCCTGGCATGCTAATAAAGCACGTAAAGCTAACTCTGTGTGTGTGTCTGTTTCATGCATGTCTGCTAACTAAGGGTTGTGTGTGTACAGGTGCATGCTTTATCTCTTCAACTACACACAGCTCACATGCACAAACACACACACACACACACACATTCATAGAGCAGTGGGCAGCACTTCAGCAAGTCATTGCCATGAATGATTCCCCTGAGGAACTGTACAAGGGCACAAGCAGAGCAGGCCGACCCGGCAGCCATAAACCACATCAGAATTGCTGCAGCTTTTCCACGTGCTGACATCCAGAAAGTTTCCCCAGCTGATTAGAAACCTGACAGCCTCATCAACATATTATCTGTTTGCTGCAATCATTTTCGGTCTGCTGTTCCTTTTCTCATTGTTTGGCTGGAACAATGTCTTTGGGGAACTCACATGTTGAGTCATGTGGCAGACATGCTTTAATGACAAGCTTATAGGCCATTCACAAATTGTCATTGGGACAAATAGCTACCAACTATATGAGCTCATAAACAATGCTGTACTGAACAGCAAGTAATTGCATCTATTTTAATACTGAAATATGGCAACTAATTACTATTATGTGTGTAATCAATGATAAATAATCATTAAGGAGCAGACATCTTTTAAATATTTTTAAGTATGATTAACCTACTTTTTAGGGGTTTAAACAAGTAGTTGACAAACTTTAATGTTAAGAGGTGGATGGACGAAAGGGGTAGAAAGCAGACAGGTCGCTTTTATCTCCCCTTAAATCTACTGCCAACAATGCAGGAAATTATCAAAGGAGACAAAAAGGAGGGAAACTGGACTCTGAAGAGAGGCAGACACAAGGACGGAGGGAGGATGGCAGGGACGCAGAAAAAAAGAGAGTAGGAGGGTAAACATTACATCTCTATGCCAAGCAAACATGGGATGCTGGGATACTTCAACAAAAACCCTCCATTTATATGGCAGAGGGAAAAAAGAAACAGAGGGGGAGAAGAAGAAAGAAAGCAAGAAAGACACCAGCAGAGACAGAAGTCAAATGCTAGGAAATAAAAAGTGAAAGCATCATACAGATAATTGGCTAGACACAGCTATTGTTTTCTATTCCTCAGGCAAATCTCCATGCAACTCCAGTTCCAGTTCCACACTGGAACTGCAAGACAAACTCCTCATTTTGAAGGTACAAAGAAACTTCTATACTTTCATGGATCATACTAAAGCTCACTGTTGGTGCAAACTACTCTGTGCATTATGTCGAGCAGTTTTCATTTACTGTTTATAAAAAAGAAAAAGTTCTCAAAGCTGGTGGACTCTCCAGAGCAACTTTACAAAATAACCAAGCCTTTTTTTTATGCAACGAGCCAGTTAAACACAAGGACAACCAGTGTGTTTTACGATATATCACCAAAGGAAAGCAGAGATAATCTGCCTGCGCTCTTCTCCACTCCAGGTGTGAAGCCTTTATCTCACAGGAGAGGAACGCCGAATCACAAAGACCTCTCATCACACACGACCGGGCGGGAAGCAGACCCAAACAGTACTTTAGCTACAGTAATAGCGAAGGCAGCTATTTCTAAAACAAGACACCTGTTTCATTTGGAGAAACAGGCAGCAAAACTAAAACTGCAGACATGCAGAGTGAGCACAGCACATGGCTATGATGTGAACCAATATTGTAGAGGAAGTGATTTAAATTTGAACAGCTGACACAAGCCACGAGCTTCAAATGGATGTAATCGGTAGTATAAATAAAAAAAATACTACAGCATTGTGCAAAAGTCTTGAGCCAACTTTCTTTTCTTTGTCTGCTTTCACTAAGCCAAGTTTTCTCATTTTCTTTTAAAGCTATCTGTTGCTGTATTTATCCAAGCTTTTTTGTATATTGGCTTCTTCCCTAAAATGTGCTTTTCTATTTTATTTTATTTAACACTAACTTAAGAGTCATTCAAGACGTAAAAAGGTACCTAACTCAATGGTTGAACCATTATGGTCTCTGCACATAACATTTCAGCAAAGAACATATTAAAAATTATACCTAAAGGCACTTTACTTTCTCACTGATATACATAACATGGCCCCGTTTCTGATGTAGTTTGACAGATAAAAAAACGTTTTTGCCACAAGTTGATTACCAAATAGCAATTAGTGGCAAATGCTGTGCAGTCTGTTCCTGAATTTGAGGAAAATTAACAAGATGGGGACATAAAAATAAGTTAGAAATATTAGAATAAATTAGCACACACCTGAAACAGGGCTGGAGAGCAGCCAAGAAGTCATTTTTAAGGAAGGGAAACAGGGATAAAAGACTGAGGTGCACCAAATATACAAGTAGTGCAATGAAAATCATTGGCAACAGGTCGAATGAAGTGATGAATCGCCCGTAAAGCCCAGATTTTAAAAATTACTGAATCGGTTTGGCCACATCTTGACAGAGAAGAAAACAAAACACAACATCCAAAGAAGAGCTTTTTAGTGACAAGAAGCCCAAAGTGACAAATCACAGTGACAATATGAGATTTGTTTTTTTCTTGCTCGCCATCATCTCTTTCTCATCCTCTCACATGCTTTCCAGCACAGCATTGTTTGGACTGTGTAACCCTATCACATCACCAGCTTCTGTCCCTGATACACAAACTCTGCTGGGTAACTTCACCCATCGGATAACATGTTCTAGGTTACCATCAGACACACCAGCATGCACATACAAAGGAAAGGATCATCCTGCCCGCTCCCTGACCCCATTTTGACCAGGCGTACCAGACGTTTTTATTGGGCTGTAGCAAACCACAAGCCAGTGCAGGTAGACTGCAGAGAAGACAAATTAGACCGAGACAGATGTCTTTATCAAACTTAACTTCCTCACTGTGCTTAGATTAAATATTCCATCAAAAAAATTAACAGAAACATTTTGCTCATTCCACTAAAATCATTATTCAGGCTTCAGTCTTGTTTCTTTTCTATGGAAGGAGTGTATACAAATCACGTTTACTCATAAGAAATCACACAATCTTCCACATTCAAACACTTTATGGAAAGAAAACAAACTGAAACACCATTTAAATGGGATCAGATACTGTATTACATTATCACCCCTTTGGCAATGACACACCATCACTGAAATGTGTGTGAGAAAGCTGAAGTGAACAGGTTAACTTATATAAAGTGTTATTCAAACCCAAAGCCTATTCATGCAAGTTGCAAAAAGGCCAGCACAACAAAGGATGCCCTCTTTCAACCTGACTCCAGCTTATACTCTGCGCTTTTTTCCCTGTTATATCATTTCAACAGGATTGATTCAAAGCATGCTGACAGAGAAAGCTGAAAAAGGAACTTCTGTGACAAACAAACTGGGGGAAAAAGTCACTTGCTTCTTATTGCATCACTGAAACCCTGCTTAAATTATGCTGCTACGCATCTTCAGCTCTCAGACAGATCCTAAAGAGGAAAAACTTGAGATCAGATGTCATCCAATGTTGCCAAATAGTTTTCTGTTTTTTCATCTCTTCTAAATAGAAGAGCTTTGTTTACATACAGGCAAAAAAAGGCTGAAGATTTAGTGAGAAATGAATAAGATATAAGCTTTCTGCAGCTTTTCTTAGGAGTGCCTCATCAGCAAATAAAACAAAATAACAAAACTTTGGACCACACACTGCACAGCACACACACTGATGCTTTTTTTCCGCTGCTTTGGAGTGACTGATTCATTACAGAACCCCACGGTGATTTCAGAATTACTCTCAGGTGTAACATGCTGGATGCAAGCTGCAGGCTTTGTTAAAGATCCATGACTAAAACCAACAAAAGAAACAGGAAGATCCTCCAGCTGAGGAGCAGGGCCTCCCCAAATCCCATGAGAAATCCTATCTAACCTGTTAAGTAACTTCAGAGAGTTTAGATCGGCCAGAAATGTGAGAAATGTGAGATTCCGAGAAGGCATTTCGGAACAAATCAGGGAAATTAATCACACTGCAAATGTTTGAGTATTCTCTGAAATGGATCCTATTTAAAGCTCTCCTAATGTCCTGTACTGTGCATAAACCTCTGATGCTGAGACTTTTTGAGGCTCCAGACTTCTGAAAGCAAAATAAATTGCTCATTCATGCACCACAGGGAGAATTCCTTTGCACTCTAAACCTAAACACACCTTTTCAGCTGGAAGCCAACCCCATTCATCCCCCAAGCCCCAATTCCAGTTCCAATACCCCCCCTCCCCCCGCACACACACACACACACACAGCCTAAAATCAGATTTTTCCAAGAATAAGAAAAAATGCACAGCCACATCAGCCTTTTTACCCGAAAGAATGTCATCTGACGTCACATATTTAGGATCAGATTTCTGACTGACACCCCCCTCCTCCCCACACACACACACACACACACACACGAAAAAGTAAGAATACATGTGTATGTAATGTGTTATTAACTCCCTTTGCGACCCTTCTCAAACCCCTCTAGGCCTACATTCTCCACCGTGTCCACTGGATCCTGAAGATGCGCAAATCCAACCTACACAGCGCAATTTGCCCAACAATGATGACCGCAGCGCAATTACCATCTCTGTCCCTTTTTGTCAAGTGACAAGAAAAAAACTGACAATATAGCAAGTTTGAAAATCAACTCATCTTGAATCCTCTGGCCTCCTTGCAGTGATGGGACACTCCGCACACAGTGAGCTGTCCTCACTTTAAGGTTGGCTACATAAACTAAGATAATCGATCGTTTCAGGCAGGAGGCCAATGTTTGATTTCCACGTCTGCATCACAGAAGCTGAGAGAGGGATTTGTCTTCTCTGCACAAACAGACACGTAGTCGTTTCTGAGAGAGAGAGACAGAGAGGGAGACAGACAGACTGGCTGGAAGGAATGCTAGGATATGCTGGAGTTGGGATTTTTTTCCTCTCCAAAGCTTTTTTGCTCCCCTAACTGCATTCTGCCACCGCATAAAAACGCTTTCACGCTACTCCCTTCAACGTTTCCCAACAGTTATCCAATGCAATATAACCTCATATAGTGTCGATTCGGAGATTTCGCAACCTCCTCTGTCAAATCTGACTGCATCAGCATCTTCTATTCCAAGTTTTCTAGAATAATACGCAGCGCTTATTTCTTAGTTTTACGCAGGTACCAACACACAATGCAAGTCGAAGCCCAATCCTCTGCTCTATTAGAAATCTGAGAAAAGGGAAAGGTTTTCTCCTGTTGCGCACTCACTCCATCTGAAGTCCTCGGAGACAAAAACACATTCTTTCGTGAAAGCTGAGAAATCGGGACCACAAAGAGCAGACTCCAAGCGCACAGCCCGATACATTCACCCGTCTGGTGTTGGAGAACCAGCGCGGCAGTCCACAGTGTTTTTGTTCTTCCTGTGTTGTTTGAGAATAAACTCGGGGAAAATCTGTCCCAAAGTTTCGTTTCACCCCCCCCACTCCACGGCAATGAAGCAGTTTTCTTTTTCCTTTGCGTTGGCCAAGTGGCCCAGACTGCCGGCGTCAGCTCTCCAAACACACACACACACACACACGCACTTCGAAAACTTTTTCCAAACATCGAGCCTCGATTCGCTTTCTTTCCGGGTTGGATCGTAATGTGAAAGAAGTTTAAACAGAACTCACCTCGCTGGAATAAAATAATCTTCAAGCACACAGGGCTGTGCGTTACTTTTTTTTTTTTTTTTTTTTATTCCCAGGGTCGGGTCCTGCCTGTCTGCTGGCGCGGCGCGACGCGTACTGGGAGACTCCGCCATGTCAATCAAAACGCGACGCACATGGAGGTCAGATCCCGCCTCCATTTTACCGTAACACACTGCGCAGCTAAAAAGGCAAAACAGAAATCGCAGTCGCTCTCTCACTCCAAACGATTGCGTGTCTTAATGGATCATTTTGACAAGATATTAACAAGCAGCTTAACAGTTTTGACTGTCATTGTTCTTGTGAACAACCAACACAAAAACAATGTAAACTATTAAAGAATCCGTGCTCTGAAAGTTATTGTACTGCTCAACTATATGTTATTAAAAAAGAATAGACTTAGATATGGGAACTGTTCCATCAATAAAGGCACTGCTAAATTCAGCCAAATATGGTTTGCCTTTCAGGACGACATGTAAAACCCTGACCTGTGTCATCACATGCTATGAACACATTATTATTATCTCCAGGGCCGGCTTTGCCGACAGGCGACACAGGCGGTTGCCTGGGGCGCAATCTGCTGGACAGGGCGCAAAATTTCA
>JBAMHV010000021.1:15348589-15360585 GCA_037177535.1 Pseudomugil gertrudae | reverse complement strand
TCGTTTGTTTGGGCCGATGTGTTTTGTACATACGCTTCTCTCTGTATATATATATATATATATATATATATATATATATATATATATATATATATATGTTCACAGACACTAAAGAGTGGATGATAACGACTGTCTGCCAGGAGAGAGGGATAGGATGGAACATGACGAAGCGTGCATACATTCATGCGCATGTGTGTTTTGGTGTGTGTCTGTGTGTATAAGGAACTTCCATAGATTCATGGATGGAATTTACTTCATAAGGAGTTAAAAAGAGTCAACCCAAAGCTTTGTACATGCCAACAAGAGCAGACCTGCCTTTCTTCTTTTTTTTAGTGTCTCTGTGTCTTTGTCAGCCTCACTCTACACCCCCCCCCCCTCCTTTTTTTAACTTCTTGACTACTGTAAGGCAGCTTATTGGCTCATCAAACACTGCATCTTCAGTAGTGTACAGAAGCTTTAATATTAAGACTATGAAAATATAATAACTGACTCACCTTTTTATATATATTCCAGATAACAGGAAACACGTAGGTACCACATTTAATTAAATCAGAAATAGTACAAAAAAGACCAAAACACTAAGTTTATGCAGGTCTAATGACATGTAAAATTTTACATTCAAGATGATGACCTGCATTCTGCTTTTCTTGTATAGTCTTTAATCCAAAGCTTTTCTTTCTACATTGCTTGTTCTTTCTTCTGTTGCATGTCAAAATAAACCCCACATTGCTTCGGCAATGAGGTTTGTGGCTCTGTGGAGGATTTGTCACTCTGTTAGACCTGTAGCACCATTTTTTCAGTCCGGTTATTGTGTCATTTGGATTGCCTTTTCATTTGTTAGGAATTACTTTATGGTGGCTGACCTGGCAGAAAAATCCTTTCTGATGAAGCATCCATCAAGTCCGAATCATGAGGCGTCTTCTTTTGGTTCAGGACATATGGGAAGTAATAAATTGCTATCTATTTATTGTGTTTATTACCATTTTATTGTTTGGAGCTAGTAGTTCTGAGGCAAAGACAGGAGGCAGAAGTGGAGGTAGAAGAGACTAAATGCTGACATTCTCTTTGGGAGTGACAGGGATGTGTAGGGTCACGAGTGAGTACATCAGATGGACTGCAAATGCTAGATGTGTTGGGCAAAAACACCAAAACAGGAGATTTATGGATGCAGTGAAAGAGGGCACAAAGTTATTTGGTGTGAGAAACAAAGGCACAGGGAAAAGTATTAGATAGAGGCAGGTTTGCTGTGGTAATCCCTGAACAGTCAAAAAGAAAACAATGTGTTTGGATCAGCCTGCCCCGAGTTAAATGTTTCATTAGACCTGCAAGGGAATGACCTCAGCGAAGTACATGTGTACACATCTGATAGAAAAAGAAAAACATTCAGGTCCTGGTATGACAGTTATCAGCACCTATGCTGACCCCTTTTGTTCCACTGTTAAAGGTCATCACAACAACAGCTGACAGCAAAATATGCTGTCTGGCCAAAGCAACTGTAGCTGGTTTCCAGACATACTGTACAACTTCAGATTTGACAAGCTGGCGTCATGATGAGAACACAAAACTTTTCCAGACCAGAACTCAGGAGAACAAATCTGCTGTGATCTGCTCCAGCCTGGCCAGAGGATTTTAGCCACATTCTTCTTTTAAAAGCATGCAACTACCTCTTATCAGGATCAGCAAATTCAATCAGTCCACCTGGAAAAGATCATGTGAGAGGACATTCCACCTGCTGCAAGAGCAGGTAGGAATTTGTCAGACTGAACTACTTTTTCTTGCTTTGGATTTTTGGAAGTGTATCATTCCTATAAACATTTGGTACCTGAGTTTAATATTCATTTTTAGCAGACTACCTTGTTACTCAGATACATCTGGAACAAGCTGCTGATTTGAAATATTTCTATGTCTGAGTCAGCCTGATGAAGTGTTTCCAATTGTTTCCTGGATTTTTCCAGGATTTTTCCAGACAGCTGAAACACAAAGCTCATGTTTCTGGTATCATTGGTATGTATGGAACAAGCACAACACTCCCTTATTCAATACCCCGCAGTGCCCATGCACATCCTTCTGCTTCATTTGTTCTTTCCCTGATGAGATGAATGGTTCCAGTTGTTTTCATGCCATTTTTGTGGGTTTTCCAGATGGCTTTATCTAAAGCTCAGTGTTTAGCTTCTATCTGTGTTTGTTCTCTCTTTGCCAATCATGTCACATGTTCCTTCTTATAGATTACCCTCCAGTCATGACATCACAATGGGTGATATCACACCGGTCAAATCACACCACTGAGGTGGTGGGTGTGGGCAAACATGTCAGTGGAATTCCAGTGACTCCGGGAGGTAGGACAGCAATCTGGTTGGCTAATTAGGTCTGTTGCTTGACATTTCTTGAAAACAAGCAGAGTGCTATTTCAAACAATGACCAATCAACTTTGACCTTTGATGGGAGGCAGATTGCTCATGGACTAATCACAGCATGGGTGCATGCCAACTATTACAGCATTCCCAGAACAATTGTTGCAATACAAACAATACACTTTCAGAAACTCCTGCTTACAATCACCCAAAGTCATAAGTTTCCCTATGTGACCTACTTTCAGTGGTGGCACAGCTGCTTACTGTAAGCATTTGAATATCGGCCCCAGTCCCTCCCTCAACATCCCTCTTCATTATATTGGTTCATACTCACTGATCGTGAAAAAATAGTGTCACAACAGGTAAAAATGTAAAATAAAAATGCAATCTGATTGGTTGAATTGATATAAAGTGCTAAAAGAAGGCTTCATGACATGTTTTTTTCTGAGTTTTATTACAATTTGCAGCTCTTTTAGTATATTTGCATGTTGTATTAAAGATGCAGTTTGTAAGAATTACTGACCTCTTGTGGCAAAGATGGGAATAGTTAGTACTTCAAACATCCAATACAGCTGTGAACAGAAGGCATCAGATGTAAAAATGATGGCAGATCACTGACTGTACAAAAAGTGGCAGACATAAACAGGTCTTCAGTTGTGAGTGGCCTCAAGTAAAGCAAGTACATTAAACTACTTAAAAAATAATCCACACATGAATGTCTACTGCTATGTGCCTTTTAAGCCGGTACTTATCACATCATATTTGTTTGATAGGTGCACTAGCATCTATCAAACAAAGTGGGTGCTGCAGTTTTAAAGCTCAGAAGGGTTTCACTTCATACAGAATAGTTTGTCTATTCAGAGACACAACAGTAAAATTGCAGGCACAAATATGACAGCTGCCATTAGACCCCCAGGAAAAGCATGAGAATCTTTTTAAGTACCATTTTTAGATAGCCACATAGTCTCTTCTCTTATTACATACTTATTTTCTAATAAAAATGACAGAAGCAGTTAAAAAGATCAAATTATAAAACACATAGTTTGGATGTGTTGTAAAATTAAATGCAACTAAAAGAACCAGAAATAATATTACAGTGTGGCTTAGTATTCAAACTATGGACTCATCTGATGAGCTGAGGGTTCAATTTAATCCTGATGGATTTTTTAAAAATGAGAAAAAAATTAGTCATTAGAATTTCATCAGAATTTCTTTAGATCAAACCGGAACAATTATCTTATTCTAACTAAAGAAGGAGAAAGTGTATTATTTTAGAGTTTTACCATTTTATTTTATTTTTACAAAATACTCACATGAAAACTCAGAATGCCTATAAAGAAAACCTACAAACATACATTTCACTGGGAAACCGTTTGTGTTGGGGTCCAAACCAAATCAATAAGTACACATCCTAAATCAATACATTAGGAATGGTTTTTATGTGATTTATGTTCACAGAAGCATACAAGAGACTTGCACAAATTAGATTGAAAGTAAAGGAACACTGTTTCATTGTTTTAATGGCAATGTAAAAAAGAACAAGTTGTTCTAGGAAGAGGTGGGAGTAACAACTGCAAAAATAACCACAAAACAAATTATGTTGAATGCTCAACTCTTTTTGCTGGGTTTGCACCCAGACAAATACAACTTCAATAAAGTGTAGTCACAGACCATGGTTTGCATTAATGTGGTCAAAGACCCATAGACCAGCTGTGACCAGCAGATAAGTTCAATTTTCACTTAAAAATAACATTAAAGTGTAAAAAATATATGTATGAGAGTTTGTGGAGGCCTTTTATTGTGTTGAAAATGCAAGCTTAACACCTAAAGAAGGTGCACCTCTTTCTTACAATGCTCGTGTGGGTTTAAGAGGCTTACATACAATATGTGTATAGATTAACTAGTTTAAATAGTGGGACGTTGTAGTTTTTTTGCATTGGCTTATGGGTGCTGAGGGGACTATAACTGTGAATCTAAATGTTTATGTGTCCATTGCTCCAAAAACTTAAATTAATAAAATTGCGTGGAAGAAAAACTAGATTTAGTCTTTAATGCTGTATTATTATGGTTTTGTTACATACTGGACTGTTTCCCAGCACAACCATACCCTACATATTTCCACATTGCACAAAAAGTGTGAATATTTGTATTTGGAGGATTATTTCTTGGCAATCTAGCATTGAAGTGCTTCTTAATTATACATAAAATATACATATATATTTTCTTAAATATATAATCACAATACGTGCATAAATGGTGCCATTTGTAAGGAAAATGGATTTATTGAATGAGAAGGTTTGAGAATATGAGCTACAAGAACAAACATTTTCTCTTCTGATGCCAAACAACACATTCTCTTTTTGACTCCTGCATCCTGGAATTTATAAAATGGAATAATTGGTCTGGACAAAATAGACAAACTACCAATTTAACAATTCAGTCATTCATAAGACAAAGTCTGTAGTAGCATGCGGAAGAACCACACACAGCCACAACAGGAAAAAACTATGTCCTCTGAAATGGCAATGCTTGTAGGAGAGAATAGAATTACTTGCGTGCAGTCCTAACCTCAACCCCATTAAACACTTCTGGGATCAGCTGGGTTTTCTGTTTTTCCCATAGTGACCCAACACCACCACACTGCCTTTTAAAGCAAAGGTTTACTGTATAATCTATAAACAGCTACTTCTGGGCCTGGCAGCATGGTTCCATGTCTAGCAAGTGATCCTACATAGCTTCAAACTACTGACTAGATGTTAATCAACACATTTGTTGTTAAGGTAATGTTACACCAGTAATAAAAATGTGATGGTATCTATATTAAAGTGAGTTATAGACTCATACTGCTGATTAATATGCAGTAAAACAAACAAAAAGGCTAACACTAAGGAGACCATCATTGCCAGGTTGTTCCAGTCTACTGCTGATAGAGATTAACACAGACCACTGCAGGATTTCAGCCCCAGCTCTGTACATTGTAACTGAATTCACAGCAGAGTTGTTCACCTTGGAAGTTAACAATTGAAGCCAATACATAGCATACAATGGACAGTGAGATAAGACTAAAAAAAAAAGAAAAGAAAAAAACTCCACCAAATGCTTTCAGACTTAGAAACGATCAACAGTGTGCCACAATGGCCAGAAACTTCCTGTTTTGATCCACGTTGTTGTCATGACACTGGTGATATAGTGCTGAGATAACATACCAGTTGCCATGCACAGTCTGAGCCATGTGCAACTGAGAATACGCTTGTGAAGTGTTGCACATAAACACGATGAATCAGTTTTCTAATTAAAGATAATGAACATTTTTACATAAGCAACATTCACTGGAGGACACTATGCAGTGTGTGTGCACAGGAAAGAAATGAGGATCGATGACCATTCAAAACTTTAGAATCCAGTGGTGGGTTTCTTGAACAGCGGATATGGTGATCGCCCGTCACAGGAAAGTACTCCCCTGGAAAATGTCAGGCTTTGGCATTCCTGTGGAAGACACCTCAAAATATAAAAAAAAAACCCTGCAAATCAAGGACACACCCTCATGGCAGTCCACAATGACAACAGGATACACTGAGCAGCACAAAGAACACATTAAATCACATGCCTGTGTTTAGCTTGACCACCCTACATCAACCCCACATTTCTAACATTCATTGTGTTTGAGTTGAGTGTTTTTTATCCAGTGTGTGCATTTGAGGGGACACGTTCACAGAATGCTGCAAGGAAGATGAATAGACTTGAAACATCTTTATTCTTTATTAAACTTTATTTGAAATTTCAGACAACAGGTGAAATGACAAAAGGACGGAAAGAGAACAAAAGAAAGAAACCTAAAGGATGGAAACATGGCAGCCAATCCAATATTATAAGCACTATTAGTAATCCATCTCATCTTTCTCATGTCTCCTCTGTGCAGAGGAAGTTAATAAAAATGTCTTTTTTCCCAAACATCTCCCTGCGAAGACAGAAAACCAGAGTTTGAGTCCTGCGTGACTTCTCTCCTTGCGCGATGTGTCGTGTAAGCACCAGGACACTTTGCATAGAGCTAAAAAGTTATCGGTCAGAGGAGTCCCATTGTCTTTCAAAGTTCTTTGAATACTGTCTGGGTGATTAGGTGTGTGTGAGTGACTCCAGCAGAGAAACACCAGCCTCAAAGCTTTCTGTATGAGGTCCATCTCATATCATTTTGTGATTGTCATCTTAGGCAGACTCTGAAGACTTCATTCACTTCTGTGGATAAAATCTCCTTCACATCAAACACACAAATACACTCGCATCTAACATAATTTAACCCCCCTCCCAAGCCACACAGTGGCACAGCAATACAAACCGCAACATTAAAAAAAAATCAGGGTTGTTATAGCTAGAATGGCTTATCATTACAGTTTAATATACAGTAAGACAGCTTTACAATCAGTTTGAAGCAGAAGAGGGGAGCTCTATCATGTTTTCTATTAAAAAAAATCCTATATTGTATGTTTATCTGTGTACAGTAGGTGTTGGTAGAGGAGGTATATTGCAGATGATCTGAGGCCACAAGAACCGCTCCATTCCTAAATGAAGCATTCCAAGCATACGCACTAAAAACGTACCCACAAACCCAGCAGTCAAAGGCAGATAGCTACACAAAAAAGTCTCCTAGAACACAGTCTTCATTCAGTGATTTATGCGCCGACACATGATTTATCTACAGTGGGTGCAGTGTGCAGACAGGTACCTGTTCCTGCAAGTGCAGCACACCATTACTGAAGCTTAATGAGATTTTGTTTCATTACCTAGTAGTATCAAACCCTGAAGCTGTCTAACTTTTTATTCTGTTTATTTCAAAATGTGAGGTTTTTTGTGGCATACTTTACAGTGGGTAGATTTTAGAAATACATTAGTTAATAACGTTTTAAAAATAAACATTAACCATAACTAGAAAAAAGGGGAAAATGTTATAATTCACTTTAGTTCCACTGTAATGGGGGGGCAGGCTGAAATATTAAATATACAGAATCTGTTAAGCATAAAGTAAGAAAAAAAGTGCTTCCTGCTCAAGTTATGAGTCGTGTTTTTCCTTTTTTCACTAGTTTATATAATGTATTCAGAATCCTCTTCATATTGATTTTGTATGCCCCAGTAAAAAAATGGACATCAGGAAGTTTCATACACAATATTTTGAAAGCAAATGAACATAGAAAAATGTATGTTGTTAAAACAATAATAGATCAAAGGTATTACCATGCACTATACACATTTAACCATAACGTAAAAAAGCTTCAGAAGGAAAAACATGGATGAAATGGGATTGTTACTCTTCATTTTATCCTTTCCATCTATAGCATCCTTTGTGCAGTAGTTTTCTTTGCACTACTCTATTTATTGCTGAAATCAATTAAACCTTAAAGTTGCTTGTTAAATTGTTTATGCTAGAAAACAAGGATGTAAAAAAAAAAACAATATGCAGGCAAACCCAAGGCACAGCTATTGTATCGATGTTACAAGTGAAAATGTTTTGACAACCCTACCAGAGAGTTTGATCTGATTGACAGCATGCCTCTTCCTTCCATGCACTGTACTCATGCTGAGAAAGCTTGAACGCCACAGTTAATGACTCCAGACATGGAGTACTGAAAATGCTGCACTAATAATAGAGCAGCTCAGGCTGTGCAGTGAGCAGAACTGAAACGTGGAAATGTTCTCCAGCCTTCCTGCACCACGCAGCTCCTGTGATGGCATGCAGTTGCACATGCCAGCCACAGAGAGGAGATGCTGATACAACCACCCGGACTGTTACATGACCTCTCCCCGAGGGGACTCGAGCTTTAACGACTTCCTTTACAAGAAACGCAGTGACAAGCTGTACGGACAGCGTGTTTCTGAGGGCAGTGTTTACATGTACTCCATATATCTGAGCAGGTGACTGGTTGCTGGCAGTCTACCAGACAGGCTACCTTTGGCATGACAAAATCCACACAAAAGATTGTCTTCTTATAAGATTATCAGTAGATAACTCACAATGGCACATTGTTTTACTGTTAAGTAGTTTTTTCTCTTTAACAGCTTATCCCAAACTTCTGCCTCCATCACTAGCTTTGTGCATTTAGATGGATAGAAGAGCTGTACACAGTGACATTGTTTTGGTTTTCTGGTTAAATAATGGTGCATCACGGCACCACAAAGAACAGGACTGATTTACAGTCAGACACACACACACACACAAAATCTTAATTCTAATGAGAGTCCCACGTTGTTGTTAATCATGTCTTTGTGTATATAGGTAGGGAATTTTATGCTGACAAGTCTGATATGACTAGTTTTTCCATTTTATTCCCAATATCTCCAGAGACTTGAAGCTCCTCTGATTCATAGTCATCATCAAATGACCTGAGAAGATGACACATTGTGAAAAGGTTAGCATAATACTGTTTTGTCTTACTATCTGATCAATTTTTAGCTTCTAAAATAGATATGCGAGTGTGCATACCCTTCGTGTAGTTGTTCATTCGCAGTCTCCTCTGCTACCAGTATCTCATACTCTTCTGAAGCATACTTATCCCAGTCAGATGGCTCTGGACCTTCACTATCAATGTCCTGAAACAACACAATCAAATGTCATCACTCTTAAGTTGTTTAAAACAAGCACAAAAGCATAGACAGAGTAATGTTTTCTTTAAAGCAGAGGAAATAAAGTAGAATCAGCATCTTAGTGAAACAAAAGGAAAACATTTTCAATTCTCAAATTCAGGCTTGTTTTAATTAGTTACTTTTAGGAAAGATCATCACTTTTTATCTTAAGTTCTTATTAAAGCAGAAAATTCAATGTAAGAGACACAGATCTGCACCTTTTGCACAGCAAATGGATCCCTTTGTTCATGGTCCAGGTATTTCTCCAGATTTAAAAAGGTGTCAAAGAATATATGAGCCATTCGGCAGCGCTTCAGATTGCCCAGGGTTATCTTACCTGGAGAAAACACATGTTAGGATCTCAGACTGATATCAACTAGTACAGGAGATTGCAGTCACAGAATGAAGAAACACAAACATGTCTGACCTGGATTCTCAGGTTTGACCAAGTCAAGCATCTGGCAGAGCAAATCCTGGAAAGGTAGAGGTTCGATGCCCATCCTCTCCATCCTCTCACACTGTTCCTCATAAAAATATTCCAACTCAAACATGGATAAGACACCGTCACCATCCACGTCCATGCAGCGGAACCAGTATTCTATACTGGTAACAGGATGACAAACATGAATATACAGCAACAATTCTGAAACTGAGTACTGGTAGAAATGTAAGTGGGCTTACTGAACAGTTTATAAAAAATAATGACATGAGACTGAGATTGCTTAAACAGATGGTCAATCGCACACATCTGAGAAACTGCTTGATACCTGGTAGGATTTTTCTTGTCCTCCTCTGAAATGAGGAACCAGACAAACTCGGCATAGCTCATCCTGCCTTCTCTCTGCACAGCGTAACCCCTGGAAACAAGAGAAACAGGCCCTCACATTCACTACTGCTTTTATGGTGAAGCAATCAGCTCTTCTGTTTGTTTATGGGTGTGTTTCCACTTACCGAGTAACGGCTCCCGAGAACAATCTCTCTATGATTCTGTTTGAGGATGCTGTCAGAAAATGAGAAAAAAGGACAAATATGACTGAGTCTAAACACATAGAAACAACTTAATTTTTGCTAAAACTTATTCAAGGGGAGTGAATTGTAGTCAAGCAGTGATGTAACACTTCGAACAATGACACACGTTTAAGATCAGTCAGTTCGGAGGTTATGGCAAACAGATGTTACGTTCTTGTTTGTAGAATAACACCTGTGCAAATGGTAGAGATTTATTTCAGCCGTGAGGTGAGGTTGTTCTTACCGTGATCATTGTATCTCGCCAGGTCTTTGGGATCAATGTACAGGTCGTGGTCAGTGTCCAGCTCCCAAAACTTGCAATAGATGACGTAGAAGTGTTCATAGGAGAAGTAGTCAGTGATCTGGTTGATGTCGTCTTCTTCTTCCAGCAGCGCCAGGGTTTGTAGGAAGTTGCTCCTGCGCATCTCCATCATGGAGATACGACCCGTCCATGAGCGGTTCACTATGTAGTATATCCGCTGGATCACCTGTGAGGATAGAAAAAAAAACTGTTCAATTTGTTTCAATAATGTGGAAGATGTGTCAAATTTAGCTGTGAAATTATCATTGATCCCAAACACAGCAGGAAATATAGAGACAGAATGGCTGAAACAGAAAAGAACCAAAATGCTGCAATGCAATGTCTGTAGCCCGATTAACGAGACCTTAATAAAGCTGTTTTATATACAAAAACTCACAAACCTCCATAAACTGCAGCATTATGAAAAGTGGACATGATATAATATAGTTTATTATATTATTCTCTTTAATCATCACTTTTTCACATGATTGCATCAAACATGTTTTAACATGTTAATCCTTTGGACCTTTTTCACACAAGTGCTTTCTTGGTTGTGTGATATTAACCAACATCTGTGTAGCACAAGCAATCTTACAAACAGCCCTCGGGTTTGGTAAACTACAATGGCTATTTTCCACAATCACTCTGTTCTTATTATTTAAGTAACCTTTACCGTTAAATTAATATAAGCTCATGTTATCTGTGTTTCTTTGATGATAGTCAGATAATTTGTCCTCTTAGAACAAACTGTCAGGCAGGAAAAATCATAACATGGATTCATTTTAAAAAAATCCAAGTTTAGTGAAGTAAGAAATCACTTAACCTTTCCAGACCTAATTAGCTTTCACATGTTCTGGTATTTGGTGAGAGTGAACATAAAAGATTCTCAGACAGACAATAACATCGACCTACTCAGAAGTATTATAACACAGTCTTCATCTCACCAGGTGCATTTAAGACTAACATGTTTGTCCCCATGTATAATCTTAGTATGACAGGTCTCTAGATGCAATGGATGGTTGCCCAAGCACCCTGTCTTTGAAACACAACCCTTGGTTCAGCGAAGAGCGGATTAGCATACATTTCCTGGTATATGGACCTCCCATGGCTACTAATGTCTCATACAGTAGAGGGTCAGCTGACCCATGTCTTAAAATGGGCATGTGGCGGGTCAGGGTCCGAGCTGCAAATGGGCTAGTGGGGGCAGCAGTGTTTCCGTGATGTCACGGCACGCTGACACACTCGAGCATCTCAGCACTTCTGCAGCACGTGTTGCAGCTGTCTCAGTCCACATTCACAGGGACACACGCTCTAATGTTACACTGCTGATGTTCACAGAAGCACTTTTTACTGTGGATATAGGACAAGTTTGCTGGCAATGCTGATGCAACCATGATGGTTTTGATTCTTTAATCTTTTCCGAGGTAAATAAAATTACCTTAAGAATCCAGTTTGCCACAGTATTTAGTACAGATGTATCAATAAGATGTAGTTTCAGTATCACAAGTCTTTTTAAAGCACCAATTAAAATAACCGAATTATCAACTTTATCAAGTACAATATCATAATCCAGCTTTAAATTAAAGTTTAACACATTTTCACTCTTTTATCTCAATTCTTTATCAGTATATCTATATACAGGGTCGACTGGTATAAGTGGGCTAACAGGGCTTAGCCCTCCCTGGATTTTTCAGGAAAGATGAAAAAATAATACATTAATGAAT
>JBAMHV010000021.1:15286901-15340464 GCA_037177535.1 Pseudomugil gertrudae | reverse complement strand
TATATATGGAGAGAGAGAGGGTTTTATATTTTCATCCAGTGTGTTGATTAATAATTCATTATTTTCTTATTCACACTTAAGACAAATGAAGTTTAAACCTCAACCTGATATTACATGAATCAAGCTGTAACCTCTCCCCATCCAAGTGATTGTACACAAACTCACTTTAGACTTGTGCTGCCAAATGCCATCACCATGGTGATAACCCTTTCCCTGGATAGAGCGGTGGGAGGAATGCTTTCAGGGCAGCAATGCCAAGAGCGGGAAACAGAGTTCACGTTGCTGCTCTTCTGTTCTTTATTCTCAGTCTCACTTCTTCTCAAGAAGGACAAGGAGCATCCTCTCAAAAATCGAAAGAATGAACTAAGTTCAAGTGCTGCTTCCGTGACAGATGAAGTGAATCAATGCTGGCCACGGTCTACTTCACATCCACATTAGAGGAAGACAACATGGGAGCAGTTGAACACAGCTGCTTCAAGTGTCTGAGTGGAAACAGAGACTGTCCGGTCATAACAACACTGACTGCTAAAATACTCAAGCAGCCTAGAGACAGCTAGTCCCAAATCCCTGAATATTCCAAGTTGATATTGTATGTGAAGTATTTTTTATATATATTTAAAAACAATATAAAATGAAAGGCATGAAATGCTACACAAATAAACCTCCTACATAGGTGAAGAAGTGCTGTTACAATTGTACGGATAGAGACTTAACGCTAGAAAGTCACAGAATGTATATGTAATGCGTAAGAAATATTACAAATGTCAGACCAGACCACTAAAAAAAGCACCTTCAGCAACTAATCAATAACTAATGTTTAATACCAGCAAACTCCAAGTGTTGCCTTTTGTTTTAGTTTTGTACACATGGCTGCAGGGGCAGGTTTAGCATTACCCTTCCCATAGCTATAGTATAACTAATCCTCTATCAGCCATTTTAATAAAGAGCACTAAAAGGTGGTGAACACCTAAATTAGCTGATGCTTCACTTCTTTATAAAGAATTCTTAAGATAGACAAGAATAAAAAAAATCATCACTTCACAAGGTATTTCCTATTTTTTTGCAGCTTTGTAGCATTATTAGCATATTTATTTCCCAAGCATCTGTTGGGATATATTGCCTGTGATTTTAAAAATCACCCAACATTAAACTCATCTAGAAACGCATCTTTCTTTATCCAAATTATTGTACTGATTTTGGCTTCCAACACGATTACAACAGATTGTGAATCTGCATCGACAGAGAGCACCTCCATGTTTGGCTCTAAGCACCTGTTCTTTTTAAGTGTGTGAAAAATCAACCCATTTAAACCCTAAAACATTCATCTTAGTTCAGATATTGTCCAGCAGATGGAGCTACAGGTTAGCTTCACTTCAGCCAACAGGGTGAAGTTTGTTTGCAGGCTGACACATTCATTTAGGCTTGTGAGTCACTAGAGGGTGGCAGCTCTCTGCTTGTTACACCATCTGAAAGCCTTACAGGTGAGATGCTGACTTTTAGCTCTCCTTATCTTGGTCAAGATCTGATACTTGTGTAATAACTTAACCCGACTTTGGTTCTGTGTTTTTCCTCCCCCTGATATTGGCTGGTGCGAGCATATTAGTCAGAGTATTAGGAAGTTTACTGGTGAAAACACGTGGCCCAGTATGGGTGCAGCTGGATAAAGGCTGAGTTTAAAGGGGAATGGATAAATAAGTAGACTGGAAGGAGATGGGTGTGGGGTAAGGTGGGCAACACCCATGATTCTACCAAGCCATGATGTTCTGGAACATTGGCAAACGCTTTCACATGGAAACAAAGACAAGTACACAACCAAGCAGGGACACAAACTCACACACACACAAAGCAGACCACACCTACATCAACACAAAAACCTAAAAACATTTAAGCCTCTGTCTGATCTCCCTGGTGCCACGACTCTCTGAGGGAGTCCCCATCAGCCAGTCCCGCTACACAACTGATATTCTGGGATAGGGGAGTCCCACCAATTACTCCCTACCTACTGCTTATAAACATGTTGTGGTGGTTTCCATGGAGACCCAGAGGGAGGCTACAAGAGTTATGCTGTTGCAACTCCCACTAACTTTTCAAATGAAAACGTGACTGAATAAAAACTCAATATGATCACAACTGTGCAAACACACCTACACACACACACATACACACACTCCAGCAGAGCACGTTGCACTGGAAACCGTGCCAGGATATCAGAGCTTGCAGTGGGAGCAGACAATTATGCTGTGACTTAAAAAAAAAAGTGTGTGCATTTGTGTAAAAATCACCAAGTGCAAATGTGAAAGTTAATGAACTGCTAGTTCTGAGTGTGATCATTTCTACACATGTATCAAAGCACAGGGTGGAGAATATTTCATTGTGGGGGTTAACCTTGATACTCTGAATTGTATTGGAAACTTCCCAACATAGTCTGGAAGCTTATTGTGTATGTGTGTGTGTGTGTGTGTGTGTGTGTGTAAATGAACGTATTCGACTGTGTGTTTGCACCTAGACTGAAAGACGATTTTCCACACTTGGCCAAGGTTCCTGCTGTGACCTTATTTCCAGTGGAAGCAGCCGAGAAATGATGTCATCCACTGCCGACCCAAAATCAACAACTGTACCCCGCAGGGTCTGAACATGGCCTCCCTCCCCCCCCCCTATACTGTGAGTCTAACTCATCCCCGTTCTCTTTCATCGTCTTTCCTGTGAATTCCTCTTTTTTCCAACGTCCCTTTAAAAAAACTTCACCGCCTGCTGTCCCACACAGACGCTCATTCATCATATTTTCCTGTCCTCCTGTTATTTCTTTCACTTCATCACTCCTTCAAAGCTTTCAGTTTCTGAAGATTATTAAAAAGAAATTGGTATTTATTTAAAAGAAAGAAAATAATAAACTCAAAGTCCTAAGAATAAACGCCTTTGGTCTAACAAACCATGTTCCATGCCAGCTCCCGGCATGTAAATACCTGCTGGATGTGGGGGTGACGAAGTGGTGCAACTATAGGCTCACTCACTCACTCATTTTCTACACAGCTCAATCCACTTCAATGTCACGGGGCAACTGTAGGCTATCATACTCTAATATGCAATACTGCATGGTTTCAGCCCATCATGAGAATCCATGTTGGGATTGTTGCTGTGGCAACACCTGCCTTTAAGACACTGCATGCCCATCTGTGATCCACACTTTCATGAAAAAACAACTAGATCAGCTTTCCTACTACTGCTATATGTTTTGATTTGACATATTCTGTCTGTATTGCATGCAGATTTAACCAGAAATGAGAAGTATTCGTTTAATGACTAATGCATAGTAATGTGTTTATGTTGTACAACACACACAAAAAAATCTTTGATAAAATTTGTTTAGAAAAATTTCTTTTGCTTTAGACTTTATAGATTTATAGTTCTCTGTAATAAAACTGGCCTTATTTTATCTAAATTATTCAGTCCTACGACATGGATTTTCTTGACATTTCAGCTTTAATCTTTAACTACATGCCAACTCATTCTCTAAATTTAGATTCTTTTTCATCACATCTGAACTAAAGTCTCTTCAGTCTGGCTTTAGACAGTATGCTAAGATATTGTGAGAGATATATCAATCTGTCCACATGATTCTTTTGGTTCCAACTTGTTTGAACCAAAAATCAAACAATCTTTCAACATAAACAAAAAGTATGCAGGTCTAGTGTGTTTTCAAGATTTCTTCAAGACAGCACCCTGCAGCAAGCCTGGAAATGAACTTTAACTGAGTGGCACTATTTTAGCTCAGCAACACTTCCCAAGCAGTTGGCAAAACACATTTCAGCAGAGGGCAATTAAGCCATCAGACTGGCAGCTCTGGATACGGCCAGGGTGTACATGTGTCTGTAAATCATGTCACCATTGGCTGGACTGAAACAAAACATGTCAGATACAGTCTTCTTCTATAGCTCAAAACGACAGTCATCTCAAATCTGAGTATTATTGCTGCCACATCTCCTTCCTCCAAGTCTGATGGATTTGGTCTTGCCTCTGATTTATATCAGCTGGCATCTCTGTCACCATGGAGATTAATGAGTATGTTCTGACAGGTGCAGAAAGCCTTGTATTAGTGTGTCAGCAGCAGAACCTACAATAAACACTAGCAAAGCAGTGATGGGGATGCTACTGATCAGGGCTGGCGACGTCTCAGAAGGCTTAGCTCAACTTCTCATCAAAGCTAAACACATCTACAAATACCCAAGGTGGACTGTGTAAGCAGAACAGGTTGATACTGAAAGGGCATTTGCTTGCTTGGACCAGAGGGGGCTTACCTTGTTTACAGTTTGAGTGGCAGTTTTAATGTGTAACTGAGGCAGGGGGCGGGGTTGGCGTGAGGAATATTAGCATAATTCCAAGAGTGCCAGTGTTGGTGTTGGGTATCTGGGAGCTATTCCCAAACTCAGCTGTGACCCACAGTAGCACTGGGTCAATTTACCCACAGGCCAACAAACACGCACACATACAACTGCACACTTAGTCAGACACAAACATTCACCAACTCAGACTCATTCATCTGTATTTTAGCTGTATGTATATGTAGGCCATATGCATGAGCACACATGTAAATGCATGCAAAGGAACACCTGGACATGTATGTAGTTTGTGTAAAACATGCCCATCCTGACAAACACACACACATAGACATATGCAGGTCCATTTACACTGTGGCGACAGTGTGTCTGTTAGCGGGATGCCATAGTACAGAGGGGTGGACAGATTTAGGTCTCTCTCACACCTAGTTCTAGCAGAGGTGGAGGGGGTGGTGGGGGGGTAACGATACCATTAACACTTGGTGTGCCAACAGCCCTACCCTCCCTGCTCCTGCTGCACTCCAATCAGCACCCCTCATTAGGTTTTTCTGCCCTCCGCACGGCAACAACTCTTATTCACCTCTCCCAAAATACCACCACAACCAATGATAGGGCAGGAAGAGAAGTGGTGGTCAACAAGGACTTCCTTCTTGATTGCAGGTGAAAGAAGGACACAATGACAAACAAAATGGGTCACAGGGAAAATGACAAAATAGAAGGATAGAATGTAAAAGGGAAGACTGACTCAAAGAATATATGCAATACAGCAGCACTAAAACATAAAACCACAAAAAGTGAAGAGGAAGAACGGCTATCAGACGGATGGTGGAGGAGGAATCAGATTGCGTAATGATGTGTGTGTTTGCTGGCTGTTCCATTCTGACTGAAGCAGCTACCATGGTAACCTCATAAATAGGTGGCCTACATATCAGCAGGGCATAAGGTTACGCAGCTCAGTAAATAAACACATAAAAACAACAGCAGGAGTGTGTTGATGAGAAGGAGAAATGGA
This sequence comes from Pseudomugil gertrudae, assembly GCA_037177535.1. NCBI lineage: Eukaryota > Metazoa > Chordata > Actinopteri > Atheriniformes > Pseudomugilidae > Pseudomugil > Pseudomugil gertrudae. Next base: position 15,335,118 of record JBAMHV010000021.1, on the reverse strand, counting down.
GGAAGAGGCAGAAAAATGAGGCAAAAAAGTCAAAATCATATGACTGGGACACTAACAATAAAAATGATGTTATTCTTTGTGTTGGTGGGAACGTGTGATTGTCTGTCATGTATAATCACCTCCATCCACACCCACAGCAGTGACTGGCTGAGGTTATCCCTTTCTAGATTATACACTGCATTTTCAGGTACTGACCTTAAACACACACTTTAAAAAAAAAAAGAGAAAAAAATGCTCCTGTTTGCTTTCTCTCCTTCACAACCCTAAAATTACCTTTTAAACATTCTCCAGTGAGAAAACATTCACATGGACACACTCAGACCAAAACACATGCCAGAGACCAGGAAAAAGTCAACTAGGAGCCACTCCTATCAAACTGAGCCCTTTGTTCCATGATTCAACCCATCAACCATTTTAATTCCAGCCCAGATAAGAAAACTGAATGAACACATTCATCACACTAATCGTCACAGCCCATCACTTACAGCAGCATCAACCCCGACAGCCTTGATGAAATTGTTGCTATTTTATATGTGGTGATGAAAAAAATTGGAGGTAACCACCAGACGGAATTTTTGCAAGTCAAATCTTGTAAATGAAGCTGTATTTAGCTGTACGATGAATATATTTTTCATATCCAACTATTCACAACATTATTTTTCATCAGTGTTTGACATAAAGGCAGAAACACTCATGTGCAGCTCCTCTTAACATGAATTAACTTGAGTTTCCTGGCAACAGTTAGCAGGTCTGCACAATATAGTATCTGTATCAGTGGTGCATACTGCAGTCCTTGAAATACCTACGCTGTTATTTCCCACCATCAACAGTTTTTAATGGAAAGCATTGAAAATGCAGTTCAGTCAGTGAGTCAATAGACAGGAAATAGTAAAGCTCAAATACTGCCCAGCCATTAAGTTTGGAAAACCTTTATTCCTATCTCTAATTGCTCATTTAATTATGTACTTGTAAGGGTGTATCACTTACTCGGATCACCTCTGGAGTCTGCTGGATGAGAAGGGTTGAACCGGCATCTTTCACAGGAACAGGTTCTCCAGCATCTACTGCAGCTTCTTTTGTGGCTTCTGCAGCTGGAGTTTCAGGTAAGACCATGGACGTAGGTTCATCTGTGCTTGTGGAAGGATGCAAGCTTGCAGCGGCATCAGAAGGGGATTCTGCATAAACCTCACTTGTGGAGACTTCTTTAATTTTATCCAGATGTGGTACAGGTGTAAGCAATAGCTCAGGACCAGCATCAAATGTTGGTTTAGAAGTAGATTGTACTGCGGTAGCATCAATCTCATCTTCAGACACTGTGGGTATGGATGATGGTGGAGGTGGAACTGCTGGTGTATTTGCCTGGGTGTGTTTTGTTTGCATAGCCGAGGCTATATCTGTGTGTCCGGAAGGAGCAGTGGAAATGGTTGGTGGGTTTGTGCTCTCCACCGGTGTATCAGCCCTGCCAGCAGTGGCCAGTGTATCTTGCAAGAGCCTCATCACCTCCTGCTCTTTTCCACATTTCCTTTCAGCACTCCCTGTACTCCCTGCCCCAGAATCAACCAGCTCTTGGGCAAAACTCTCAATACTCTCAAGAATTCTTAACAACAGTTCTCCATCTTCCTCCTCTTCCCCAGTCCCTGCCTCAGCCCTGTCTGCTGCACTCTCCCCTTTGGGAGAAGTGAGACTCTGGGGCACCCTGGAACTAAGACCATTCATGGTTAAGTGGCTGGCTGGTTTCTGGACTTGGAACTGGGCCATGTTGGGCTGAGTAAAAGACTCATTAGAGGAGACCCTCTGAAGTCCCTCTCTCCTCCTGGTTTTAGCTGGAAGTGGGGGCTCAGTATTTCTGGGTTGGCTCATACTTTGAGACAGATTCTCCAAATCCAACAGTAGCTTGTCAATGTCATCATTTCTGTGAGAAGTAGCTTTGGGTGTTGCGGCTGTTAATGAGGCAGGCAGAGGCCAAGTGGGGATGTAGCTAGAGGTGGCTGGCAAACTGTTTGAAGAGTTATGTGTGGGAGGCTGCTGCAGATGCTGCCCCAACATATTCCCATTTTTGTTTTGGAAATTGTTGATGCGTTCAGGGTTTTTTCCTATATCTGCTTCCTCTTCCTCTATGTAAAGCACTTCCATAGGAGATGCTGGAGGAGTGTGTGTGTATGGTGGTGTTGGGGAGGTTCGAAGAGAAGAGGGGGAGTGTGTTGCGGAACAACCAGAGGAAGAGCATGGTGGAGATAGAGTCTGTGGATGCAATAGTCCATTGGTAAGTGGGTTAGCTTTTGACTGGGTGGGGCTCTGGACTGATTTGGCGTGGATAGAATCTAATTTCAAAGATGTGGAAGATGAAACAGAAGATGGAGTTGAAGATGCAGAGAGTGCAATAGTCTTTGGAATTGGGGGTGACTGCACCACATCTTCATAACGAGGAGGCTGCTCATTGCCAAATAATGGAGAGAAGGGTCCTTGCTGGATAGAGTGAAGGGTGCTGACCAACTCAGCCAGATCACTGTGCCCACTTCCAGGTGTTCCTTGACCACCCTGTCCACTACCTCCTATGCTACCAATCCCTTCCAGTTCTAGAGGCAGTTTTTTCAGATAGGAGCTCAGGCGGGTCATCACAGCTCGATAAACACTGTCAGGATTTGCTCCTCCATCCTCTGACCCCCCACCAGCTTTGCGTCTAATGCATTGTTTGATGATGTCAGTGCATTTCTTTAGATCTTCAGAACATTTAAGTAAGATGTCAAGGCAGGCACGAATGTCCTCCCCGCCTGCTCCCCCAGTTGCAGCTTCTGCTCTCGTCTTCTCCAGGAGACGGGCAATTAGGTTCTCCTCGCCTAGCGTGCTGCGGTACAAGGAGGCCACTGTGTTCAAACTCTGGTCCAATGATGCAATGCTTGCGAGGCTGCTTGCTGAACCGCCACCCATTTTTGTGACAGCTGACAACGTGCCTGAGCTGCCCTTCGCTTTTGCCTCCTCGGCCACCGTTCCTTTCCCTAACGTAAATGGTGGCAGGTTCTCATCATTAGAAGAATTCATGCTATTTGTCATTGTAATATTCGCTGTGTTTGTCGTGAGGTTGGAACTGAAGTGACCATAGATGATCTCCAAGTCAGTAGAGCGACGGCTAAAGGAGTCAGGCCGAACCTTCCGACCTTTACGAAGTGTGACATGGCTAGATGAGGAGAGCCGAAGCTTGTCAAAAGAAAATTCTTTGAGCTTACCGCTGGCCAGGTTTATGGCCTCTTCAGTAATGTCCTTCAAGCTGCCAAAAGAGCTCAAGTTCCCAGTCGATCCTCCACCACTGGGGGTCTTTTTACCACGCCATGTGGGGCTGTCTTCTCCTAAAAACAAATTACCACTGCTGCCCGCCCTTTCAATACCACAATTATTAGTAGTATCCATGGAAACACAGAGTTTACTATGGTGAGGAAGTTGCTTAGCGATCATGTTACGAGAGTGTATTGGTGAGCTGTTAAAGTCATTATATGAAGGGTCCGGGGCAACAAGGAGCTCAGAGCAAGTGCCACGATGCGCAATAGTACAGTCTAGGCCTTGGGACAGTGCCCCACATGGCCCTGAGCAGTAGTGCACAGCATGGGAGTGGGTACGTCGGTCCACCACTACACTGTTGTAGCAGCTGACGCTGCTGACAACTACACGATAGGCCGCCGCCATGGTGACAAATTCTCCTTAGGTCATAGGAATATAAAAAAATTAAAAACAAAAATTCATACTCTGTTAAATAATTACTTCCTTCACTTGTATGAGAACGGTAAGTGTGTGATTAAATACTTAATCATCTTGCTGAAATGTGTCTTTTTGGTGATAATTTTCACACACATAAAATGCTGACACAAAATAAAAAAAAAGTGTAACTGACAACTTAAAGGAAAATGAAGTAACAACAAATTCCAAAGTTCACATCTATTCGTGCTTTCAAAGCTGTCATGAAATGAGAAAGAATTTCTTGTCCGAGATTCCTGGGCCTCTTAATAACAGCTGTACGGTTCCACCTCTCTCCACGGGAACCTTCTCCCCTTCCTTTTTAGCAGCAGCTCATTAGCCACTAATGACAGCCATAGAGGATGGTGACAGCGGAAGATTCAGCAGGAGGGATCGCAAATAACTCCACAGAACAGCCCCAGGGGCCTTATCTGAGGCCAAAGTAGGCTTTACATTGCTCTGGTCTGGACTCATTCACTGTGCAATGACACGTAGGAAGAACCCTCCTTTTACTTGCAAAGCAGACTCCGACAGCTACAGGACAGCAGGGCACCGACCACAGAATGCCTTTTCCCCTCGGTGAGCGTGCGTCCTATGATCTCCTCACCCCTTCCGTCTCATGCTGTTAGCCATGTGTCAGAAGGAGCATGTGCTTCAGACAGGAAACAACCTGTGTACAAAGAAAAATAAGCAAGAGAAAGAGAACAAAAGATTAATAAGAGTGTTTATATGTGGTTATCAGTTAACTGATAAAAATGTGAATGCTTTTTTACTTGTTAAAAATCAGTGTGCTGTAGAGCAGAGATGAAGAAGTCTAGTCCTCAAGATCTACTATTCTACTACCTTTCTCCAACACACCTGAATTATATAAATGTCTACTTACCAAAAGCATCTAAAAGTTGCAGGACAGTAGATCTCAAAGACCAGACTTGGGCACCATTGCTCTAGCTCTAGAATTAGCATGTACCTAACCTTTGCTAATTATAATACCAGTGCAAAATAGTGTATGTCCATAAACAAAAATACATTTATTGGCTTAGTTCGGCATAGGGGTCCTCAACACCAAGGGCTTTCCCTTCCTAGTTGGCATGGATTGTTGCCATGGGTGGCTGGGGGTACTACATAGCTATGGTGTGGACCATGGCTTGCTTATGGTGATGCATATTCTGGCTGTCAGTGGGCTGGCTCTTGGTGTAATTAGATCCCCATGACGTTGTTTCCTCACAGTAGTGTCAAGCCAGATGTTTAAAATGATCAACAATTCATGTCTACACTTTGGTTAAGAGACAGTAACTAAGGATGAAAATGTGTATATATGTGTGTGCTGGGAGGGGGCATATTTGTGGGAAGGATATTAATGTGTGTGTTCTTGATTTAATAACTTGGTGTGTGAAGGCTTTATTGTAACAAACTGTTAGTGCTTTACATAAAGCACTTTTTGTTGCATATGCATGAAAAGTGCTCTATAAATAAAGCTTGGTTTGATTTAGCTATGAAAACAAGGCCACATTTGATAAACATTTGCAATTTTGGTATTAGATTTGCAGTCTGATTAAGCAATATGTAATCACAATTTTACAAGTCGTTTGATGAAAGCTTTGTTTGAATGCGTACCACTATGCATTACAGTAGCATGTACGGGCATACAGTTCTCTAGATATAAATGTCAGGTTAAGGAGAATAATCTATGATTAAACCAAACCTAAAAATCTGATTCCAAGCAAAGGTATAAATAAAGTTTTTGGCTAATTAAAGACATCTACAAACCACCAAAAATGAAAAAAAAGAAAAACAGTATGCACTTGTATAATTATGTAAATATCATATTCTCCATATCGAGGCTTTGTCTAAAGTTTTCTGTTTTTTATAATTGTTGACAACTACCACAGCTCTTCTGACCTCAAAAGCATGTAAAACAGCTCACTTAATCCTCTTTTAGGACAAAATAAATGCATACAGCAATTCTTTGGAGCATTAATTTTGTCGCATAGACATACAGACCCATTGATTAGTGAGATACAGAAAAAAATCTCCCAACTGATGTAAATCGACATAGATACAACTCTGAGCAACAAAAAAAACCAAGCATCATACTAGTACCAGCATACAGTCCATTTACACAGTCACATACCCCTAACTAAACGAGCCAGACAGGAGGGTAAAAACAAAATATGCTACACAGAAAACCAACAAGAAAGCTTCATTAGTACAGGTACATGTTTTACAATATAATACTTCACTCCTGCGTGCAGCCTTTTTTGGTTTATGCTGGAGAAAAAAGGGGAAAACCAGCTTTCAGGGTCTTCTTGAGCTGCATCAGCTTCCATTATGGTTGTGCAGGCAGAAACCCTCTTTACTTTTAATAATAGACTTAAAACCTTGGACAAATTCACATGACCCTAAGCCATTCTTGTTTTCCAGCAGCCAGCACCACTGAGGGATCATGATGCATTGAGTACCTCTGGTCTCTTCCTCTGTATTTCTCCCTTTCCCTCATCTCTATCTTTGTGCCTCTATGGACCAAGATTTGCTCCATAACTGCAAATTTTTCTGCCGGCCAACATCCTACAGTGTTTTTTTTTCTTTTTTTTATATGTTGTTAAGCTTAAAAATAAAAAATAATAATAATAATTACTCAGTTAGATGGACATTCACTGAATATGTTTTATGGTTTTTAATCATCCGTCTTCTTTGTAATGACTCATTCCAGATAACATTAACCAATACCAAAACTATTAGACCCCTTTGTAAAGAGCAGTTTTCCTGGTCTGTTTATTCTAACTTTAGTAAAGTTGGCAATATTTATCGGACTAGTAAATATTAGATCTAAATAAATAAATCTGTTGTTTTGAGGTTTTTATATATAATTTTTTACTTGAATTGGTTAAGTCATTTGATAAAAGCCTTTATTATCTGGAAAAAATTCCATGTGCTGTTTTTTCTTTTAGTAAAGCAAATAAACCATCCAGTCTAGAGGGATGAAACATTTTTCACTTTAAGCTACAGATAAGTGCTGTTTAAAATTCTGGTCGATAAAGAGTAGGTGTGAATTTAAAATTTCTTCTTACAATACAGTGTTACCAGTTAGAGCAAACAGCAGGCGTAACATGGCAGATTACTCATATAAAACAATAAATGACTTGAGAGTTGACCTGGATTTGCATAAACATGACTTGTGAACATCTGTGGTATATGCCTCGCTCTGGTGGTATATCACCACCACAGTCACATAACCACTGGACCAATAAGCTTAAGAAACTTGCTCAAATTATCCTCCATGCACACAGCTGTTATATTTTTACACAGATTGAAGTAGTGATTTTGGATGTGAAATTGAATGATCCCAGAAAGGAAGACCAGCAATAAGATTATTACAACTCAGACTGTGGGCATGAATATGACGTGTAGCAGGATCTCACTGACATTATGGTTAAGCAGTCTTCTACCTAAAGAGTGTGGAATAGAATAAGCAGGAATGATATGTGTGCTTGGTATGGGGTGAGAATGATTTGCAATAAGGGGGATTGGGAGGGGAGCAGGATTAAAAACGTGAGAGAGAGTAGTTTCTCTGGTGTGCTTCATTTCTCCTGTCTGTCTAAACATACACAACAGCTGGATGCTGCTGAGTCAGTGTCTTGAGCAGGAAATTACACTTCCTGGCAAGCTGCACTTAAATGCAGACAGTTAGAAACGGACTATTGTAGGACGGTAATCACACGAGTATATGAACACTCCTGCCTTGTTGAGGGCTTTCCAAGTAGTTGTGTGTACATCTTGGTTAACAACAGCTTCCCAAACTGATTCTTAGCATGTAAACAGTCCTTAATGGTGTTTATAACACTAGAAAACCCCCTCAGACACACATATAAGAGCAGACACCTACCCTACATGTCCCTGCATGGCTTACTGACACATTAAAAAAACAAAAGAGATCCACAAATGCATACACATTCCACTGTGTGATTTATTGAAAGGAATGTGTTTCATGTGCTTTATGGGTAACCAAGATGACAATGTGTGGATTTTGAAGCCAAAAATGTGGATTTCTACTGGAAATTTGCTCTGGAAAGAGTACACTAGCTGCACGTCATCAGTAGGCACAGTTGCATATACTGCTCAGTTAAGCTATGCTTAGAGTTCTTACTTCATTAGTGCACCGTCTTTGTTCTCCTCGTGTTATTCACATTAGTGAGCCTGACACTGTTATCTGTGTCAACTCTAATTTTCTTCATGGTAGATTGTTGTACATGTAAGTGCAGCCAAATTCACCAAACAGACGTTGTATTTAAGATCGTTGAAAGATTTTTCAGACGATGCAGTCAGGGTATTCAAGTTCAAGTTTATTCAAGTTAAAATGTAATCACTATTTTTTTAGTTTTTAAGCCTTTTGACAAAACAGAAAATATGTGAATGACAGAGTAGCTTTATTAAAAACTTAATTGCCCACCGAAGACATTTTACAAAATGACAAAAACAGAGAAAAAATTTGGAGTTGAGTAGTTGAGTTTATACAGGAATTATTCAAACCTCAACTAGTTATATAGTTATGCTGGTCTCGCTTTAAAAGCTTCAGACTTACAGGTTTGAATGCAGATTTTAAAATTAGGTTTTGTCTCTTTAAAAGAATTGATTGAAACTAGCTGTTTTACAAATGCAAAGTGAAGATATACCCTGTATTTTTTTACAGGACACTCATGTGATACAGTATTTGCATTGGGGTTCGTGCTACTTCCTTTCTAGCTTTCCCTTTCTTTCCAGCAGTTTTTAATTTGAATTTCCCTCTGGGATCAATAAAGTATTTTTCATTTCATTCATTAATTTCCTTCATTTTGCACACTATAAAATGTGACTGCAGAACATGGAGGATGTCATGACATACAGTAGGTTCCTGATGATGTTATTTTAACCAAATGTTTATCTGTGAATAAAATAGTGAATACAATCTTATTCATTTCTTTATTTGCTATTTGCATTGGTTTCTGTTTTTTTTCTCCTCATACTGGACATATTTCTTCAAAGTGACCATCAGGGAACCTGCTCGGTCACATCTTCCAATCCAGCCACCAAAACTATGCCCACGAGGAAGTGTGCAACAGTAAAAGTGCACAAAAAGAAGTTGTGCAGTTGTGCTTCTTAAATAAAACATGCATGCCATTTGTGTATGTGTTTCCGTCTGTGGGTACACAGAAAAAAAAGCCAAGGGGCCTTTCAGGGGAAGTTGGTCTTTGTGAATAAGAAGGCCCAAATAGCAACCTCAAATATAAACCCGGAAAACTGGGCAGGTCTGTTCTTGCCTACACTTTATACATGCATATTTTGACACACAATTTCAAGGTTGCTACTGAGATCAGAAAGAATAGAGATTTGCAATGCCATGTGCATACTAAACAGAGCTGGAAAGCAAGACTCGAGGCTCTGTGGCTACCGGTTTCTGTCCTGCAGTGGTAGAGCAACTACAAACGAAGTTCAATGGCTCTGAACTTGTGAATCATATATAATTGAACACCCTGGTGCTTTTGAGTAAAAATCTGAGACAGAAATTTTACTTAGTTTGAGCCAACTTATATGTCTCACTTTCACTAAGGCACAATTCTGAAGTGTTGCAGTCTCACTAACCCAGAGGCATACACATATACATTAGTTCATAATTTAGCACGTGATCCTGTTTTATAAACACATAATGTCATAGAGTAAATTTTAAAATGTTATGTTTGTAACACTGATCATTTAGTTAGCTAAAATATATAAAAAAGATCCATATTTTCACTGCTCCCATTCATTGTCATTGTTCTACCACGAGCTAGCACACTTCATATGCTGATTTGACTAAGACAATATGATATTGACTTGATTTATGATCAGATTTCACAGTATTAAACTGATACAAAGTAAATTATGCATTCTCAAATTTCACATTTAACATTTAAACTTATGATGGCATAACTTAATAAAGCTAAAAGGAACATGACTAACCAGTGTGAGTGACTAAACACCATTGCTTTCACTGGTGAATGAAGCCATTAATATTATGCCACTTATAAATGCAAATGACTCATGTTTCCCCTAAAACATACTGACACACTAATAGAAAAACAAAAAAATAAGCCTTGATTGTAAGTAGTGCAAATGTGCCTAAATGTAAATATCATTAAGGAATCCATAAACGTTTTATGTAAAACATCAATGTTATTTGGTCATCATTGCTTTCTCTCACACTTATCTGCACAAATGAACCAACTGCAAGTCTGACCCACTTCTCTGCTTCTTTCTGTAATCCTCACTTGAATTATTTATTCTGACTTCCAAGTGCCCGTTTTAAAGTGGGTGCACACAAACTACACAGTCATGTTCACCTGAAAATAGTCAAACTCATTCGTTTTCACAGTTTGTTCATCATCAATCATCCATCTAGCTGTCACTTCCTGGCATGAAGAAAAAAAGGAGCAGACAGATACTATAGCAGGCAAGCTACAAGTATGTCCTTGTTGAGTCAGGGCCATATTTTAGTCATCACTGTCTTTACAGACAGCTCCAGCTGCACAGAAAGACAGAATGGATAGAGAAATAAATGTGGCCTGATTAACAATCAGACCATCAAGGGATCCTAAATGCACTCACCTTAAAAAAAAAAAGTGTTCAGAAAATATACAACAGGGAGGCACAGCAGGGAGTTTCTTGTTTTTCATGCCAGATGCTCAAGGCCATTAGTTTTACTTGAGTAAGGGAGCTGGACTTTCAAGGGCCTGGACCGTTAAAGAAAGAAAAAAGAAAAAGCAGTGCCAATTCCCACAGAAAGATGTGCTTATATGCAAACCAGATGTCTGTAAACAAGCCAGAACAAGCAAAGATTTATAGAAGACATCTAACTGTAAAGGACTAAGTCAAGGTTAAGGTGTTTGTGTCCAGAGCAGCTCTGAAGTATGTAAAAATAGGTCTGTTTAAGCTCCAGAAAAAAAAGAAGTGAGGATGCAGAGAAGTTCGCTGAAAGCAGATGAAAGAAACATTGAGATGTTTCACTCGTAGAGTTTGCCTGAAAATGGCAAACAATCAATATAAGCCAAATTAGAAACCCATGTAAAAGCTTTTAGTAAAAAGTCACTGTTGTATATGTGTGACTGGCAGACGTTTCGGGGGTTTTCTTGTTATGTCTGCCAGAATTATTGTCTGGATGAGACCCAGACTGAAAACACAAATCACTGCACTCTGGAGATACAAACACACACAGCTGCTGAGATTAAACTACATCTGCAGGGCTTGTAGAACATGTCCCAGTTTAACAGCACTGGTTTTTATAGGGGTCAGAACTTGACGTGACTAACCTCCATTCAGATTGGTGCTGTTCCGGTCAGGTGGGAACAGTTTGCAGTGTGTGAGCAGAAATCTGAAGGTGAGACAGCACCGAGTGTGGTTCCTTGATGTTATGACAGAAGCTGATTAATGGGTTTTCAATTACTTTTCCTTACAAGGAACAATGTTTAATTGTGGATCTGGATCCAATACTTTACCACAGTGTTCTTTTACTCCTTACTACTTTGATTTATGCTCTTGTCTTTGGCTGCTTTATGATTCAAGCATCTTTCCTGGATAACATAAGCTGTATTATAGGGCTGTCATGAAATTTGATTTCTACTACACATTTATATCACTCAAAGACCTCAAGATAACATCATTGTAATATCAGCAGACAGCTAAGGAATAATATAGATATAAGGGATAATGTGGCTCACGCCTCCACGTCATCCATCATTTTCTGATAATGGACACCTCGTTGAGCATTATCGCTTACATATAAAAAAGGTGAATCTTTGCTTTATTTGCTTCTTTGCAAATAATAGAAAACATCCAATCATTTATTTTCTACACATTATTTCAGTGCAAGGAATATATCCAAGTAGCTGATTTTCATATCACCTTCTTTTAATATCACAATTACCATTAACACCAATACAACCCATAATTATTGAAGCAGGTTGGTTAGAAGGCAACACACAATCTCCACTGAAATACTTATTTTGTATATTTTATAGCAACTAATCTAGGTATGAATTGTAAATAGTTTTCAAGCAGGTCTAGCTCTAGTCCCAGGCCTAGTGTGAGTTCAGGAATTGGACAGAAATTGCTGTTTGCATCCAACCAGACTCAAGAAAACTAAAGAAGAGTCAACAATGTTAGATCATACACTGTGCCCTGGATGCTACTAACCAGATATCACAAAGTCCAAAGCTGTTGACGATTTAACACATTCAAACTATTTTGGATAAAGCAGAAGTTTATTATTCATTATTTCATTTTAAAAGCAATAACTCATCCGCTCTACTACAGGCTGCGACGGCTTCGCTGTTTCTCTGCAGGTCAACACTTCCAGCGCTACATCAGCTGTTCACCCTGCGCCTTCGCATCTCTGAGGCAAGTGGACCATGTGAATAGCTCAGCACCTCATTAGGAACAAAACCAGCCCTTAGGACAACAGGACACACACTCTCAAGCATAAACACAACAAAGCTGCTAGGAGAACATACTGGGGGGCAGGGAAGAGGATGTTTTTTGTTCTTCTGCACTAGAGAGAGAAAACAATGACTCATCTTTTCTTATCTTTACGTTTCCTGGTTAAAACTGCTTAACCTTTTAAGGCAAGCACACAGTTTTGATCCCACATACACAAAGACAGCCACTCTGCTGTACTGTGGAAGACAGAGAATATGTTGTATAAATATGCAACACTGTAGGTCACATGACAGGATGGTGTTTGCATCAGCTGTAAAGCATCAAAACTTGCAGCAAATACACATCTCTGCAAGCATACACACAATGATCAGACTGCTGGCACACTGAGGTCATTACACCTCTGTAGCATGCTCACAAAGAAAAAAAACATGACGCACATCTAAGCGTGCAGAGGAACACACGTATAAAACACACACACATCTGCGTTCTTCCTTGCCAGGAGCTTGTCATGACCTCGCCTCTGCATTTCAAATTACTTCAAAAAACACATTTTAGGTGATGTCATGCTCTTGGCTGAATTTTGCTAATACATGTGGAGTCACACAAATCAGACATTAGACACGCGCATGCCCACGCTAGCACTCACACTGGCAGAGGAGACAAAGAAGACACAAATAAATCCAACGTAATGCACATAGACAGCTGACCTGGATTCAGCCAGCCAACACTTCACTCCTGCTACCACCTACAATCCAAACCCAAAGGCAACCACGTCCAACAAGAAACGAGGCTGCTAAACACACACACACACACATCCAAAATCCCTATCTTAGCTAAAGGAGAAGGTAAAAATGCTGGGTTTAGAACAGGTTTTTAAATAACTAAAGCATTATCAGCACAGTCATCCAGCATTAAGCTGCAAATTTACTGAATTTCTCAACAACCATTTACTGTAAATGGCTCAGAGTTCACTTCAGTAAATGATCTAGAGCTCTGACAAAAAAAAATACACCTGTTTAAAGAAGCTTTACAATTTTCACAGCAAGTATTTATTCAAGATTTTCTCTTTGTCCTTTAAAAGTGAGTTTTTGCCATCACAGAGTCCTTATAAAACGGGTTAAGAGGATTGCAGACATTGCCATACATGAGCTCAGCGCAAAGTTAGATAAGACAAAGGAATATTCATATAAATGCAAAAACTGCATCCTGTTTTAAACTTCTTTTTTTATTTAAGTGCACTTACACAATTAATATAGTTTACCAACAACCATTTGTCTAATTTTGTCCTGCATTATCAGTCTGGATTTATTTCACCATTGTTCTGGACAGAAATTAGGCTGCATTAGTGACTGTTTTTTCCATTTCATTTAGATATCTTTCATGGCTGGTTACTTTTAGCTCCAGCTGTTAAAACCAAGCACTTCCTGCTTTTTAAAAGTTGGAGTAGCATTTTGGGAAGTATTCATATCAGCCAAGGGAGTACAAAAATGGTAACATGACAAACACAATTTATTAATACTCCTGGGTGTTTGGTCATACTTAAAGCCCTACAAGGATGAGAGTTTGTCCAAAACAAGACGACTTCAAGCCAAAAAAAGACTGTTTCCCACATCCCAAATAATGATCAGATGAAGCGCTTGTTCCAGAAAGTTCTGACCTCAGATATTCCCCTAACACTGGATTGCTTCTTCTCCAAGAGAGAGCATTGAATAAGTACAACAATCCCAGCATCTAACTGTGAGTATCTTCGCCTGTTCACTTTACATTCAGAGCAGGTGGACACACATCAAGGAAGTCCCCATCTTCAACATTATAAGAACATATAACTTATGTTTATTCTCATTTTAAACCAAACAAACTTGTGCTGACCAAAGCTGAGCAACCAGCAAACTTTGCAAACAACAAGCATCAAATGTAGCACAGCTCTGCTAAAAGCCTCCAGCAAGCGGAGGGAAAAAACTGCTGCAAGGCCGTTATCTTCCCAACACTGAACGTGAGACTCACACAGTCAACAGTTTTTGCACGTTCACACCACACGTCCATTATGTAAACAAATAAACTGACAACTTCCCAGAGTAAACACAGGGCACACCGAGCACAGATGGCAAAACGGCAAGAAGGGAAATGTGGCAGTGAGATATTTAATTTCAGCACGTTAACTTTGACTTGTACTGTGTTGGGTTTTTTTTCCTTGTACTGTATGGGTTAACGAGTTCCAGAGATGAGCTCTCACAGAGCACGTTATTAAAAAAAATCACAAAAATCAACCAACTTCCTTTGACTGTTACAGAAAAACTTGCACATAATCAATATTCTTCTCTTCTGGTTAACATGAGGATGTTTTATATTACATATTTGTGCATAAGCTGACAAAAAGGTGAAAAAGAGGAGGAGGACAAGATACAGCAAAACAATTAAGTCAAACTAATAACAGAGGTCCAAATCAAAGTTACACACTCAAGACACTAGCTTTCTAAGAAAGCAGTCAAAAGAGTTACGGTAAGTTTCTTTCTCCCTTTACATAAAGCATTTTCCGTTTTACACATCTAATAGTTTTGATTCAAACACTGATACCATTACACGCCCTAAAATTAATTTTCACCCCTCGGAAATGCATTGCAAGATCATTATTTCAAGTGTACTTAACTTAAAAAAAGTAAGATCATAAAACTGTCAATTGTTGACACAAAACAGACTACAGCTGCACATCAACTACTATTCTCTTGAGAAACTTTCTGGACATCCAGATGTTCCAGAAAAAACTTCACATTCAGGCCTTCTTGAAAAAAATCCATCCTGAACTTGTTTAATTAGTGATGCACAATATATACAATGTCACAGCCAGACGTATCTTGCCTTCCTAAAGACCTCCAATGGATGTCAAAACATTGTGACTTGTGGACTTAACTGGACAATTGCATGTCAGCAGCAGTGCAAAGTGTTTACGATGATAATATGAGCAGAGAAGTCCCAATTTTCACAGAAATCCATATAAGAGCATGTTTAGACTGGAGAGCAGAAGCTGGACTAACTAGTCTGATGGTTGTGTAAGTGTGTAAGTATGTGAGTGTAAGTGTGTGATGACTGCTGTCCCTGTCCATCACAGGGTCATATGAGGAGCAGATTAGGGTTTCTAACCGCAAACCCCTGTCGCCATGGTCCATCGTCACTGAGCCGGTGAGGAGAGTCGTCATGATCTGTACTACCGCTGACTCAAGCCCCACTAATCTCACCCACAAACACACACATATATAGAGAACCACATCCAAATCAGGACTTTGTGATGCTGCTCTCAAACATTTCAACCAATCAGTTTAGGCTATGGATGATGCCATTATCCAACATATTCCTGCAGTGACAGTCAATTAAAAATAGAACAAACACATCTGTAGAGACGAACATCCAGCTGTGACATGCTGCCACTTTGAGCCTATTAGAGGGTATTTACAACCCGACATGCAAACTAAACTGTAAAGCTGGACCTGCCTCACGTCGCTCTCATCTCCCCAACCCATCCTTCAATTAAATCTGGACTTTAGCAATGCCTCAACAGACAGAAAAAGAAATTAGTGTTTGTTGTGGGAGTGATAAAGGCACCACATAGAGCTTTAACTGATATTAAAAAGTTTATTGGATTCATTACAGTTACGGATGAAAGCAAAACCGAAAGCACTGGATTATTCATTTATCCAAGCAGAGCAAATGCTAAAAATAGATGTTTTAGCATAAACACAAACACAAAAAAAAGTCAAGCACACACCCAAATACACTCCCAGGCCACATCCTCTGTTACTGGGTTATTTTCTCCCCTGCTGTTTAGTGTCTATTCTCGGAGTGGTGTTTGTGCATGTGACCCAGTCGCTGCTCACGGTCAAATGTCCGGCTGCCTTTTCATCTCAAGGGTTCACATGTTTCTGAGTCTCTCCATCTGTGAGTGTGTCACACCGAGACAAGGCCATGTTTATACCTTCAGCTCCACATTAGTCACCGACTTTTCCCTCTTTTTTTGTTCACTTCCCTCATTGCCCCCCCAGTGTCTCCACTATAAGGGCTCTCTCTTCTTTTCTTATCAGGTACTTGCCTTTTTTTTATCTGACATACCAAGAACACCTCTTCCATTCCTTCTTCATGTACACATATCTGCAGGTGACTGCAAGATATGTGTACATGAAGAACATCCTAATTCATGTGTTAGAGACACTGGTGTGTCACTGGTTTCATGACTCTTAATGCTCATGTCTGCAAGGTAGCACTGTCAGAGGATGTCAAACAGCTAGCTTAGGTCTTAGTAAATGTGGAGAGAAATAAAACAAATATATTTACAATCCATTGTAAAACAGAGCCAAAAGAATTACTCAACCCTTTAATAATTTTTGGTGACTGTGCTTCAACAAATATTTTCCATTTCACATGTGTTGACTTTCGATTATTTAGTGTTACTCAAAATGTATCATCACAGCTAGGTAAGGCATTTCAGAGATGACTGTAAGTTTCTATAAACGTAGCTTTTTTTCTGAGATACTTTTCCTTTTCTATTTTAGAAAGCAGTAAGGAAAAGAGAAGAGGGATGTGTGAAAGTGCAAGAAAAAGAAGCGATGCAGCACAAAAAAACTTGTTTATTCAAGTTATAAAACTGGGTTTGGCCCAAACAGAATCAAGAGTCAATAGAAATTAAGGAGGCAGATGCTGTTTTGTCTGTCTTCCAAATATAGCTGCAGGCTACATTTACATGTATCCCCAGCATGCGGCTTCACATCTGTTTGTAATATGGCAGCACAATGGCAAAGATTTACTACATGAGCAGACTTGAGTATGGCTTATTAGATGCAAATAATGTAAAAGCAGGACTTGACAGAGCTTAAGAGAAGGGTGGGACTCCCTGCCTCTGCTGTCATCTACACACAAACACACACATATGGAAGCATACAATTAGTCCAGCAAACCAAGTCTCACAAAGAGGAGATTTCAGGTGAGAGACTAAAGTAAAGCTACACGTATTCACACAAACACAAACAAAGGCAAATGTTTTCATTTAGTTTGTTCCTGTCACCTGAAGGAAAAAACAAGATTTCTGGTACTGAGCCAGCATGTCAGGCATATAAAGACAATGGCTGCAGCGTGTGTGACTCACACAGATGCACACATAAACACACACGCCTTTGAGTTGGACTTAAAAAAGAACAATCCCTCATTAAAGCTGCATGGCAGCAGTTCAAAAGCAGAGTTGAGAAGATTTGCTTGCTATGGTTTAAAGTGGCTGGAGGCCTGATTCACCCTACCGACTACTGTCACAATGTATCATAGTGACACACTGACCAATAGGCGAGTAAGTCACACACACAATGGCACGGCCTGCCAACAGCGCTGTCAATTATAATGCAACATTAGCAGCTTATCTGTAAGTGACTGTGCAAAGGCACAGAGCCTCATAAGTTCAGCCATATACGGCAGTTTCTGGGAGAGGAGAAATGGGAAAGCATGATGACATTTGAAAACAGAACCAGACCGGAGAGATAATGCAAGCATAAATTAAACTTAAAGTCTAATTTGGTGATTTTTTTTCTCCTGAAAGACACGCCTAGCCAGCTCTGCTTAAAGGGCCATAGCATGTAATGAGCCAATGGTGTAATAATAAGTAACTACTGCTATGCAGAGTTCTGAAAGTGAGGGACAGGATTTTTAATTGAACCTTTGTAACCTTCTCCATAAAACGGAGGCATTAGTTAAAACTGGAAAGCCAATGCTGATCTGTGCAGGAGTCTGTAAATAATGTGTGTTATCAAAGGATGAATTCCTAATCATTATAATGACTTTCTGACCTATTTCTGAGCATGCCAGTGAGATCAGGGTCTCAACTAAAGATTTATATCCTGTGTGCACTGTGTCGGGCATAAACGGACAATTAAAATGTTCTCGGATGAGCCAGACTGACACTAAACCTCAAAAAGGTAAAGCCACCCTTCTTTTAGTTAGTTTTTTAATCTGCTCCATCAACATTCTCATTTCAACTGTAAAGCAACAGAGAAATCTGTCCTAGTTTGGATATATCTTGGTCTATAAGTGCATATGAAACTTGACCAGTGGTGTCGCAGCTGTTTAGGGGCGTCACTAAGCACTTCACATCTTAAATTCAATTAGCATCAGGAAAGCTAAAACTTTATAAGAAGATTCTGATGTCCTGTAGACTAACAGTCTCTATAGTCTTTATAAATAACGCAGGATGAATTTACTCTATAGGCATAATAGGAGACGCAGGGTACATCTGAAAAAGCAGTATAGTAATAGTATCATCACTGCGTAGTTAGTAATGACGAGCTTTGAAGTATGTTGCTGTTGTGTTTTAGAGGAGAAAAGGTTTAATAACCCTGCTTTATCCAGAGTTGTGCAACACAAATACACACCCTCATAACCAGCATAAAGGTCTCCAGTTAAGCATTAATTTCTCATATTCATCATGTAAGCTCCAGTATGACGACATGCAGAATGCTGGCGGGGTGTGTTACTGGCTCATGTCTCTGTACTTGTGTGTACGTGTGTGTTTGTATTCCTATAAAAGCTGAGAAGATATATCAAGCATATGTGTGGGTGTCTTTCTTTCTACTATTACCTTCCAGTAAATGCTATAAAAGGTTGATATGAGTGTGAGAGCATGTTTCCATATAACATGAATAGGCAGTGAGCGCCGTGATTCCAAATTTTCCAGTCAGACAGGGAACGCAGACACACAGTCATCCTGCCAGTACACTGCCAAGTCTTCCAGCCCTCGCCTCATATCGATTTACGTTTGCACAAACACATATATGCCCACAGACACAGTCACAATAAAGGCTGGATGCTGATCAGATATAGACACACATAAATATGAACATTTTTTGGCAAAAAAAAGTCCATGAATCTCACAAAAACTGCCGACACAATCTGCAAACAGTGGATGAAAAAGTGGGTTTTATTTGTGCATAAACTGATCAATCAAATAGGACAATCAGGTGTTAAGAAAGCAGAGGATACCATCATGTGTGTGATTGTAAGCATTTGATTCCCACCACAAACACACACACTTGTGATCTTTAAGGATTTGGCTCCTCCAGCAGCAGTTACAGCGTGACTGTTTTGGCCTTTGAAGTTAGGAGTCCGTAAACCTCTGGGAAACTGGCTTCGATCTTCAGCCTGTCTCCACCCCTCAGTCTGCAACTAAAGAGCAGCTTTCCGAAAAGCCTCGTTATGAAGTCAGGAGGGGGGGCTCAGACTTCTAATGATCTGTTCGAAAAAGCCTTGGGCTTCTGTGTCAACTTATGTCCAGCAATTTCATCTTCTTTTGGGAAATACTTGCCTATTTCAAAGGCACCAGTCATTCATCTGAGTTTCTAAAAGCTTCCCATCCTCTCCGTATTCTTGGGGTTTTTTTTTTTCTGTATGACACGCTGCGCTGTGTGGGATTAAGACTCTGGGTTTTAACAGATGAGATATGCTGACTTAAAAGAGTGAAATAGAGAAAGTCATCATGCTTAGAGATGCAGAGAGGAAGAGACTGGCACTTTCAGGGGAAGAACTCCCAACACCTTTAATCAGAGCAGCTAAATTACATGTTTACATGTCTCCAAAGAAACAGCAGATCAGATCCTAAACTACAGGAAAGGAGAAAAAGGGTGGATTCTTTTCAATTTGCAGTATTGTATGGAAAATGTGTGCAACTCAAATCAATCATTTCTTTCTTTGGATTCCTAGAGACAAGCAAAAACAAAGACCGAAGGGTCTACATGCTACATGCATGCCATTACAATACGACTCACGATAAAACACTGACAGCATCTTAGTGCATGTTTTTTTTTATCCTTTAAGTGTATGTTGCACACATAGGAGGAGGAAAAGGAGCACATCCTGAAAGCAATGCTGGCATCCTGAGGTTTACAGCCTATATATAAGTCCTGATGCCTGGGGGGTAGAGTAGCCCACATTCCCCTGATTCAGCCTAAATGATGGATACCTTACATATCTTCCTTCAGTGTCATGGTTGCTCCTGACAGCTTGCCAGGCCAGAGGATGAATCTTAACACTCAAATTCACTCATTACCTCCTTTGCCCCTCTTCTCCAACACACATGAATCAAGTGGTTTAATTCCCTCATGCACCACATTATGTTATGCTGTGACATAATGCGTGTTCAACCACAAGAGCTGCCCTCCTGGTAGACATTAGAAGAAATGCATGCTTCATCCCACAAACTAGTTAACCCAATTCTTCCACCAGATCTTAACAAGTGTTAAACATTTTGCATAACTGTGTAAGCACAATAGATCCACTCCACAAGCATTCAAAGCAGTAACAAAAAGCAAAAAGGGAATAAAAAAGAATATAAATATGTTATTGTCGATTTTGTTCATTTCCAAAGCTGAATCAGGTCAATACATGCTTACAGGCTGTGGACATGAGATCAGTTCTAGTAATAATTTCATTTTTTACCATTTCAAACACTCCTTATTAATAAGGACACTTTAATTTTTCCAGCTTTGTGTTCATCACATCATTCCTTTATTAGCTATGATAGATCTATAGTGCCTATGCCCAGGTCTCTTCCTGGTTAGTGTCACACTAGCAGGGTCAGCATGGGTCTATGGGTGCATCTTAGCTTTGTAGCCATAATCCAGGATGTTTACATTTGTTGATAGGTGATCCTTAATATGTGTCGAGCCTATCAAACTAATAAATAAAATTAAAAGCACAGATTCTAAATGTATGTCATGGTAAATCTGGCACTTCCTGACTGAAATGGATTCACATAATAAAACATTTTTAAAAAACACTTCATGTAAAAGGAAATTGTTCCCCCCTTGAAGTCAATAAACTCGTCTAATAAATTCAATAATAAATACAAAACGGTCAATAGTTTTGACACAATTTCTTCTTCAATTTAATGGAGAGTAAGACTAAAGGAGAGTCCAGACTTTGGAGTGGTAGTGCATATCTGTTAAGACGATTGAGCTGGTTGAAAGCAGACCTATTAAATCTGTGGTGCAGTAGAACATCTGAGTTGCAACAAGTAAATATTGTTTTAATTAAAAGGTCTCAATAACCACAAAATAAGTTGAGAAACACCAGTGTTTGTTCTACGTTGCTTAGTAATAAAAAAAGTCATCTGGTTTTATCACATGTTGCAAGTTGATTGTCAAACAGAGACAAAAAAGGAGGCACATCAAGGATTTAAGGAGCAGATGAAGGGGCTAAACATTTCCTTCTGCAACTGAAATGAAGAAGTGAAAAGTGGATAGAGAAAATATGGAGGGAGGGATATCTGAAAATCACATTTTTTAAAGTGTTTCTTGGCTCAAATCCACATCTCTAAACCATCTTCGCCTGGGTGTATTTCTATGTGCATGAGTGTTCTCATAAGTACAGCGCCTGAACCTTGGGGCATGTGAACACAAACACAAACCCATACAGGGCGTGTGCTTTAGTGAGTAAGTGAATTTGTAATGCTGAAAACAAAACAAAAGTTATTTTTAGAGTTTTTGTAAAATTGCTTTTTGGTATTTCTAAATGAACACTTTTGTGATTATTTGTAAGCATAAGCAGGAACTCTGTCTTTGTTGTGTGTGAGTGCGTTGGCTCTGAAGCTGTGGGGAGTGTGGGTCTACCAACAACAACAACAACAACACAATCCTAGCTGTCCCCGAGGACCTGAGCACTAAAAGCCACTCTGGTTCCCATGAGCGCTCTGCTACACAACCTCTCACTGGATTGTGTTACTTTCTATTGTGAAACTCAATACAATGTTGCTACAAATAAAGCAGTAAATTGCTGCTTAATCACAACGTTACCATGATGAAATTGCAGAGTAATTACATGCACGGACCACATCAATGTTGTCAACATGTACTTCGCTGTTTCTTAAATGAATGCCTTCAAACTTGGTCTTTAATCAAGATGCAATCACTAAGTACAGACTAGGTTAGCTAAAGCATGCTATTGTGTCATTATTCTAATTGTAGGTGATTTTACCTTGTAGCATGTTGCCATTCTGTGTTCCCTATATGACGTCTGTGAGCATACCTTTGCCATCTGTTTCAATCAGCTCTCATAATCACATCAGATGGAGTCAAACTGTATGAAAACCTTGTTTAAACCTTTCAATCACCTGTGTGGCAGAAGTGAGGCGTAATCAGAGATCACAAACCAAAAACATGTTGTTTCATATATCTATAAGCTTAATTTGAGAAAATTGGACATCTGAAAGCACAATGTGATTAAAAGCCTGAGAATGGAACCACATTATGAGGATAATTGCAACTTTCCACTGCTAGAGCAAACCATCACGTTGTATACTGTAATAAACAAAACATGGACTACTGCATTGCAGTGCACAACAGTAGTGACTACCAACTCGTTATAAGCAAACATAACAATTCTGTCACTTCTTTCGAGATGGCACAAATAGTTGTTTAGATTTGCAGGGTAATGATGCTTCACACTTCAAGTTCAGAGTATAATTATCCAGTCTCGGCATCTTCACATCCTGCATTCACCGTAGCCCACAAATAGGAACATGGATCTCTTGTCTCTTTACTACTAATAGCAAATTCTCATCAGCAGTTATATTGTTTACTTATGATGCACCACCAGAACTTGGTTTCATGATTTGTGTTATTAAATAAAAACAGCTAAACTTTCGGCCCTTAAAACTTCGTGCTTCTGACTCCTTTTGATGAAACATTGATATTCGTGATGCACGCTGATCAGCAACTTGCTGAAAAACCTCCTGGAGCATTACAATAGCTGCATTTAGCTTTAGGGCCGACATAGAACACCTGATTATCATACTGGATGCTTTGGACATAAATCACAGCTGATTCAACTAAGAATCTTAAAATTACATTGTCAAAGAAAGCAAGAGATAAGACATGAGTCAATATTGGTCTTTACTGACTGGAGAGCGCTCAGAGAGAAGACAGGATGCAGGATAGATGCAGAAGCCTTCGTAACAAGGTGCCAAAAGGTGCTCTAAGTACTACATATGGAAAAGTTGAGGTTGATAGACCCCATCCATGTTCCCAACGGGGAAAGTTTTTTAATATTCTGCGATTATTGTTTTCATTCTGAGATAGTAAAATGCTTGAACCCAAGTTTTAGCTCCAATATGATTTTAGCTGGTTTGTACATTACTTAAATTAAATTAAAAACATTGCTCTTCTATTGGAGGTGTACTAAAACTTACAGATTTAATTGTTCAGGGAAATTAATACATCCTTTCTATTAGCACAAAAAAATAAGGTTGAAACATTTATATTAAGTCTTCTTTGTTTTTCCTTTAACACAATTTTAAAGGTTGATCTTAAAATATGACTTATAATAAGCAGAAGACAATCAAAAAAGCTCCTTCATGGCTAATAAAAGACTTCAGCAATCTGAGACTAACCCAGTGGGGATCTTTCAAGCAGCAGCTTTGTTCATACAAAAGTCTGTCTTTGTTTTTATATCCTCTCCCTTGTGACTCAGTTAGCGAACAGCTACAGTAAGTGCAAAGAGAATATCTGCAAAACTGTCAACTCATTGCAGGCAGAAATGGAAATATTACCATGTGTTAACTGCACAGTGTGCAACTAGATGGTTAAAGTTAAAACATAATAAAAAAAATGAATTAGGCATTCCCATCATGCATCCACCCCCCATTAAAAAAGAATAAGAAGAGAGAAAGAACAAAAATCTATTAATATGTCAAAAATGAAAGAAAGACGGAGAGGGAAAAAAGGACTAGTAAATTCAGTATGCAGGTGATGTGAGCGCAGCTGCAGCAGCACAACAAGCTGTCTTTGATTCACTTCAGTTCAAACACTGGCAGGAGAATCACGTTATTGATGAAAGAAAGCCAGTGATATCAAACTACGACATCTTAGCTCTCCAAGTCAGGGTCCGCTCACACACACACTCACACAGAGTTACATACTTTGGGCTTTTGAAAGACAAATAAATAACCTTCCACAGATAGTTATCTTAGCTAGAATTATAAATACTCCGAAGCAGGTATGTGCAGCAGTTCTTGCATTGCCTGATTTCACAAAAACAGCTCCAGTTACTGAGTTTATATCAAAGCCTTAACATCTCTGGCTTCATCCCTCTGGGGTGGGGAGAAAAGGAGTTACCTGGACAGATAAATAGTCAGAGGAAGAAGATATGACAAAACCAAGGGAAACACTGCTGTCAGGGATGTCTGAATAGATTAGAAAACAAGGGGACAGGAGGAGGAGATGGAGTGGAAGAGAGGGCAAAGACAGGAAAAAGCAGAAAGTCTTGCATGTTTGAGTCTGCTTCCAAAAAAGCCAAAACAAGCAGAAAAATGACAACAAGCACTTATTCAGTTGTCAAGACTAGAGAGTAAACTCTTAAAATGTCACAAAACAATAAAGAAATAAAGAGAAACATCACAAATGGATTCTCCCAAACAGGCTTCTGAATCTATATAAAAACAGGAAAAAAAAAACAAGCTTTTTGTTATTCTTACAACTAAAAGGCAAGAAAGGAAATATTCTCAGCTTGTGTCCAGCTGAATTTAGTTTAAGTTTGGCAAAATTCATTAGATTTCATCTAAATTGTAGCATTAACTCTGCAGAGACATGTCAGTGTCTAAAATCCAACACATCCAAACTGAATGAACAAAGGAAAATTAACCTTAATGGAGGATTTCTTAGGTCTAAATTTGCTGCTTTAAATACCAGTCACAGTAACTCTGCTCTTTGTGCATGTCTGGGGAACCAGCAATGTCTGTCACTATGGTAACCACTGAGATGCAACACTGACAATCATAGGAAGTGTTGGCATATAATAGCAATGTCGCACACGCAACACACACACAGGCGCATAGTCAGGAAAAGTGCCATGATCAAAGTAATGAAAAGGTCCCACATTTAGTGACTTCAACAGTCCGTTAAGGTTTTGGCTTTTTTGTCGTATTGTTAAAAAGAAACTGAATCTTTCTAAAAGGGAGCTGAGTACACTTGCTTTTGGCAGAGCTTTCCTTCACATTCACGCTTCAAATGACTCATCTTCACTTGGAAAAGCAGCAATACCGCGATAGTTGTTCAAGTTCAACATGCTGCTCAAAGGGCGACTTGACCCGTTTATTTTATGGTTATTTACTCATGGTGCCCAGTCCTCCACTGCTTCGCCAAAACTAACAGTCCTCTGGATGTGAGGCCATAGCAACAGCTCACTACAAAGTCTAGAAAAGAAACAAACCATAGAAATGAACAACTGTGGCCTCTTTTGCAGATTTCAAGCGGAAACATTTTATGTTCAAAAGAATTGCTATCCAGGAGGCCAAAAACAACTGGGCTTTAAAACAACTAAAATATTGTCAAATTTGACAAGATGATTTCACATCCTCACTCTGTAAATGTGGCTCTGGTGTGTGCATTTCATTTTTAGTGAAGGCAGGATGGAAATATGAGGTTTTCCAACAGTTTGGAGATCCCTTCAAGTTAAAATTCTCATTACAATCTTCTATCAATAGTCTTCATTAATTAATGCGTTACATAAAGTTACATTTGAAAATAAAATCCTCACCTTTTTCATCATGCATACAAAGACAACCTAAAGCAGAAGTGCTGATAAAATTTGTGTTTTAGGTAATAAAGACATGTTCACTCATGCCCAAAAACACACTCTGTAGAGATTAATATACAATAGACGAGGTTTCATAATTGGTTATGGTGACAGTAAAAAGCATGAGAAAGGGCATATTCTTTAGAAATAAATTATGATGTGATATGATCAAACACAATGTTTGCCCAATTTCACATAAAGAAGCAATAGATTTAACTATCTGAGGTGCAAGGAGGTGGTAAAGTAGATGAAAAAGAATAGCACGCCAGATTCTGGGAAGGCGTGCCTGTGTTTATTTTGAGGTAACTGCAGTAAATGCAAATTATATAAAAGGTCAATAGTCTTTTTTATATTCAACCAAGAAGATGACAATTTATTTTTTAAGTCCTGCAAATGGAGCTATAGCATATGTTGAATGAGTCCTTGCATGGCTATGCTGCGCTCCAAAATCATTAAGAACTAAAACCAGCTGTCATTTCCTATCATGTATTCATGTAACTGCTACTGCAGATTAATTTCAAGTAGCAGCAGCAGTAACGTAGTAAATGAGGGGTCACGCTGATTTGCTTTCCATCCAAAGAGCTGCAGGCACACATCAGACATATAAATCAGACATGTTAAATATGTTCATAACATCATAAAATAAAATGATTCCCATGGGAAAAGAGGAATTTAACATGGAATTATCTCTGGTTTATTTGTTACACGGAAGTTCACTGCTTCATTAAGCGCGCGCGCACACACACACACACACACAAAACCACTAGTGGTCAGACTGGCAGGCATGGGGGAAGTTTGAGTGTGCACAGTTCGGACCAGTTCACTGTATACTGGCTGCCAACACTTCACCACACATGCACATAAACACACACTACTAGCTGGTCCAACCACAACCTTGCAGCATGTATCTACTTACGTGTCTGTCTACGTGTGCCTTTGCAAACGTTACTATGACTTTGTGTTAGTGTGTGTGGCTGAACGTTGTGTAGCAATGTCCTCTAAGTGTGTGTGTAAGGAATGGGGAGTCGCAGTGTAAACAATGTAGGGACTCCCTTAGCTTGTGTTTACTGACCAAGATAAAGGCTGTCATTCCTCAACACCAACCTACTTCCGCCTCCATCCAACCAGAAAGAGGGAGAGGTGCACTTAAGTCTTGGCAATGTCAGTACAATCTTATCTCGCTAATAAAGCTTCTTGAATGGGTTTAGATTAAACAGAGACAGAAAAAAACAAGAGGGCAAACTGGTGCAACTGGGTCAATTCACCCCTTAGAGAGAGACTGCTCCTCCTCCTCAACTTCCTCTCCTCCCAACACGAATGTTAATGTACTAACAGCTCTGCAAAACCTATACTCTAGCCTCAATTGCAGGCTGGCATAACAAACAGGAGCAAAGGCTTACATAGTCTCTCCACTTATTTATCATGCTACACAGGGAGGTATTTCTGTGGTGGGGCAAATTCCTGACGGCAGAGCCAATCATTTACCAACATTTTAGTCTTTACTTCCTTCTTCTGTATTCCTGGTTACAAAAAGTCTTTTATTGCTGACTTTCCTTAACATTTCCCCACTTTTACAATTTTCCATTTTTTTTCTGTCTTTCTCCATCAGTGGTCGACAGTCAGACACATTGTCTACCCACACTAACCGTTAAAAGGCAACCATTAGCCTCTGTCACTTGGTCAGCTTGTCTGTTCAATAGTTCAGGATCTTGTAGGCCAGAACATCCCTCTGTCTGAACAGAGGGACTGACTTCTGATGTCACAGGTTTGGGTTCGTCTCATGACCTCCTTGCAAGCTGTTCCCCCTCTGCCTGCTATCTTTACAAGACTGTCCGTCACATAAAAATGATACCAAAGAATGTTTGCTCATGGAGTTATAACCCACACCGATGATTCAGATATAGCTGAACTCTGAAGGAAGCGCAAGTAAAATCTTAAAGGGGAGTAATCATCCAGACAGTCAATAACATTATCTTCTGATTAACAGTGATTATTTAAGTATTCATGTTGCCACAACCTAATGTCAAAAATGTGATTTGGTAGAAAATCAATAAATAGAATAAAAAGTGGGCTCTTTCCCAACACCAACAAGAAGACCAAACAACAGTGAAAGCGCCCGTGCTTAGGGTACCAGTATCTAAAAAAACCTGAATATCCCATAAAGACCACGGCTGTGTCTCAATCAGTGCACTAACACTACTTCACGCACTATGTATAAGTGTGTTTACATTGACATTTATGCACTAGAGAAACTACAGAAAAATTAGCAAAAGCTGTGAAAATTGTGTTAAAAAATGGATTTATCACATATAATAAGCTGTCAATCAGAATGATTGTGAAACAAAACAATGGTGAATCAGCAGTACTATGACAGTAATGGTGCAGGGTGAGTGTAACACAGCAAAAATAATCATTCACCAACACTCCAGATGTTCTCATCAACACATCCTAGGATTTGACTTCTTTTACTAACCTACAGCTTTCTCATATAGACTCATACCCATCCGATAATGTTTCACATTTGATTCATATTTAAGGCCATTTAGTTTGTTTCGTTCCCACCTGTCTGCTTTCCAGGGTTCATTAAAAGGTTTTTCTTGCACAACTTTACACCTTGAACAACTGCAGCCACATTCTTACTCTATAAAGCTCCCAAATTCAATTAAATCCATTTTGATGCAGCACAGGGTTCATCTGGTTTTAGTGCTAAAGTGGAGCGAGGTAATGAAAAGAGCAGGGGGAGTAAAATGATCATAAAAAGCTGCAATAAAATATTTTTAGCCTCAGACCCATTCATGTCTCGAACTCAGGCCAATAAGAACCACGCTGCCATGATGACTATGAATGGTCTTCGTATACTTTCTCCATTTCTCTCTCGGTCATTCTTTCTTGGCAGGTCCTCTGCTACTGGAGGAATGCCTTGTTCATATTCAGATGTGTGGATGTGTGTGTGTGTATTCGTCAAGCGTGTGCAGTCTGGACAAAGAGAGCCAGTGTTGACAACAAGGCACAATCAACCACTCAATGGATAGCTATTAACTCATCACACACAAATGTGCACAAACACACACATGAATTCCAGAGCCCACAGATGAGAAGCAGTGACATTCACAGCCAATCAGCACACTCTACGGAAGCCACAATAGAGCCAGTCAATGAGCAGCAGGGGGGGACGATGCAGATCCGTGAATCAAAGTGTCCAGATCCTCATCCATGTCCCACTAATCTTCATCCCCTATCCCTCCTCCTCCATCCTTCTTTTACATTCCACTGCTTCCTTATTTCCCAGAGTGGATCTCAGTGTTTAAAGGTGGATCAGGAGAGGCCACTGGGCAC
The DNA here is from genome assembly GCA_037177535.1 of Pseudomugil gertrudae. Lineage (NCBI taxonomy): Eukaryota > Metazoa > Chordata > Actinopteri > Atheriniformes > Pseudomugilidae > Pseudomugil > Pseudomugil gertrudae. The sequence continues at coordinate 15,306,018 of JBAMHV010000021.1, read as the reverse complement.
AGTCCACCTCCCACTCACTCCTATATGAATCACACCATTGTGGGCTGGGTTTTTTCTAAACACGGACGCTTTCCATTTCAAGACTTTGTCTGGGCTTTATTTCAGCAACTTGTCTCTTTGTTTTATTTGCTTTCCATTTTATTCTGTTTGGCACCGACTCTTTAACACTATAATCACACATTGTTTCATCTTTATTTCTCCAGCTCATACTACTGTGAAATGCAAACAGGAAACTCATACCTATCTGCATGTTTTTCTTTGAACTTTATGTGAATAAAAACCTGATAATGAAGGAGGCATTTCCCAGATTAGGTTATTTTATACGTTAGGCTGGTATTTTCATTTTAGGAGATTATTTTTTACATTTCTAAAAGTATAACTGACAAACTTTTACTCAACCATTCATTAACTTTGTCATACTCTTATAAAAGGTTACCTGCATAGTAAAACTCTTTATTGATACTCTTATATACACAAAACATGATTTCTGTCAGCGAGATAATGTGTGAAGCTAAAATTCATAAAATTTGACCATGAAGGAGGAGAGAATGGATAAAGGAGGATGAAGCTATTATGCAACATTGGCTATGATGCATTCGCTGAATGTTATCGTTTATGCGGTCCTTTGGTCCTTTGGATCCTCAAATCTATGGCTCATTTAGGCCTGATAAAGTTACATAGGGATAATATGTGAGCTCCAGCTTAGCCTTTGCCTTAAAACATGCTTTCACTCCAAATAAGCTAATATTTAACCACTACTTTTAAAACTGTATTTGCATACATGTTGTTTACTTTATCATAAGGTAAACTAAAAAATAGTTGAACTGATACTCAAAGTTTGTGTTTCACCACCAAAGCTTAGGTAACATTTACTTCCTGCAGTTGGCTATTGTGATGAAGCAACCCTTCCACGTTCCAATATTTATTTCTACAGTTTGCAAGTTCATGAACTAAGGTTTTTACACTTATTGTCACGTATACATATACCTCTATTACAATGTAATGCATGCAAACCATAAGTGAAAGCAGATGAGTTAGAGAGAATCTGTATCTAAACATGCATACATCTGCTTCCACTACTATGTAGGTTGTAACTATTTTTATGCAAATTATGCTGCATTTAAGAATATTAACAGGTAAACTGATGATTCTTGGCTGTAAGCTGTCCACATAGTTGTATGTTACCTGGGATGGTACTGTGATGGACTGTCAAACCACTTAAGATGCACCTTGACTCACCTCCCATGTCAGCAACTAAATTAAATGAAACAAAATTCATTACATATTTTAACAGGTTGGCCATGTTGCTCATGCGTATGCTTAAAAGATTTCGGAAATATAGTAAAAATGATATTTTCCATATAGAAGTAATGACTTTTTTTTACCTTTGTGTAACTAGAAGTTGTTCCAGTAGAGCAGACAAAAACAGTTGCCTCACTTTTATAAGTGTTTCTAATATAATTATAGAAGTTCTACACAAACCCTCAAAACCTTGAGGCTTTAAAAACAGTAAATTAGTCAACATAAGTCAACATTTTCAACAGTAATAGTTGCCTCCTTTGTTGATGACTAACTTTAAAATGGTCCTCTGTTCCACAGAATATCTCTTTCAAAGTTCAGAGAAATAATAAAAAGATCACAAACTTCCTGCTTCTCAAATCCTAACTCAATTCCAGGCGGCCACCATAGCTCATGTTGCATTAACTTTCATATCTTTCTCTATTGCAAAACAGGCTTTGTGATATGAAGGTTAGCAGCACCTGAAAGAAACCCAACAGAAAAGCTGGACAAAGGGATTTTACCAGAAACGGGGATGTGTTGACAGAAGGCTGGGATACTTTAGCTTGTAGTGATGCAGCTACACGCGCTATTACACTCACACGTTCCCCGTTATGTCTTCATTTTTAGCAGCCGACAGCACTTTGTGCAGTGTGAGACGACCACCCACAGAGACAACACACACACAGACATACATGCTGCTCGGAATTGTGAATGAATGCGTCACTAAAAAGGCAATGATGCAAAGTACAACACTGCCTTGTGCTGCAGTGATGAATAAGCCACAAATTTGGTGTGTGTGTGCATGTGTGTGCAGGCATGGGTGTATGCTCGGCTGTTGCACAACCAAAGATAGACAAGGACAGGCTTTTCTATAGATCACATTCTGAATCAATTATAAAGTATCAATGAGGTAAGTCAAACAGCAGCCATGGTACACAACATCCACACATGCAAACAGGAAGTTTCCTGACTTTAACAGAAGGGGTGTGTGTTCACCTTAGCTGACACAGTTACCACCTTATTGACTTTCCCATCACGCATCTCCTTTTTAGATTTACGTCCCATTATTTCATTAAGCCTTAACAGGCTCACAAAAGATCTGCATCTACTGAATAAATCAAAGGACAGAAGGATGCTCTCTTCCAACCGCACATTTAGACTTTGTCTCATTGTTGGAGAACGTAAAGTTCTTTTATTTCTTTTGGCAGAACAACATGAAGCCAAATCCGCAGTAAGCACCCTTTAGAAAAAACTGTTACCAAACAAGATAGCAAAAAACACAAGTAAAAGATCTTCTACACAGTCAGTGGATACAGATGTTAGCTGCTCGTTAAAATATTTTTGGCTGCAACTGCTGCTGAGGCACACACGCGCATGCACCATGGGAACATTAAAACCACAAAGCAGTTCCACATTGACCTCCAGTCATAAATGTGTAAACTCAGAGTCGAAATGTGTTGAAAATTCAAGATCATTTTTGCAGACAATCGAAAAAGTAACTCCAAAGTTGCACATGCAGAGTACATTAGCAGTCCTACCCAAGAGCCAGAGTTAAACATTCATGAGATCTGAATCTCATTATGAGTGTTTTTAAATGTAACAATAGCAATCTCTGAATTAAATGCATGCTGGAGAGGTTAAGTCAATTGTTTTTAAAAATAGCAAGATTGCCAATTTTACTTGTCTTAAAAGGAACATGATGCTTTCCGTACTGACACCTACAGCAAGGATAATAAATGTGTTTTCCAGCACAGACAGGCAAGCCATTAACTAAGATATTACAAGCCTGATCTTTTTATTCACTTTGTTGAATTGTCACAAATATTCTACATCTAAAAATAATGTGTTGAGTTTGCCTTGGCAACAAGAGATGCTGCATTTAATGACTACAACAGATGCAAACAGACCTGACATGAGCAAGGACCAAACTGAACGCTGCGAGTCTGCGTTTTGTGACTCAACCCACACAGCCGATCTGCATCTGTCTACACTAAGCCACCACAACCACAGTCATTACTTCATTACAGCAGGACACTCCCAGCGTATTCCAGTGGGATGCTGTTAGCAGACATTGACTGTCCCCCTCCATCTATGTGAGAAATAGATCAACTCCACATTAATATCACGCATGAATGCACGTCCACAAATGCAAACACACCAAGCTTAGGAGCAACACGCAGCCGTGAAAAGACACACATGATTGAAGGAATGTGAGGAAGCCGATATATCAGATATCTTCAGATCCAAAACGGACGTCCACTCTGTCGCCCTGTCCACCCACTGCACCACCCACTAACCACCCACACCAGCAGAGAGGCAACAAGGAGACTATCAGCCAATTTCTCTGGAAATTTAAGCACATAACAACAAGCTCATCTGCAACGTGTTGGTGAAAGAAGAGGAGAAGAATTGGGAAATTTAAGACAAATAATACTGGTCTGAAAATGAGAAGTTGAAAACTGCACTGTTAGAACTGCTACATCATTAAAATTGGATTAAACTGATATCTGTGACCCTTTTTAAATAGATCAGGACAGGAATGTGCACCGTTATCTATAAAGCAATCTCAGATAAAGGAATCAGGAAACCACAGCTACCACTGATTTATGGAAGAAGGATGCAAACAGACAAATGTCTGTTTCCCTCCCTAAGGTGTTAATTTACTCATTTTCTCCTTGTGAGTTGAGCCTCTTGGATAAGTTTACACACAAAGCAGTGTCAGGCCCTGAGGTAGCTTCACATCATGTTACACAGCAGGAAAGCTTTGTCCTGCCCATTCATAACAAAAAACTTAACACATGTATCCTGTATGCTCTCACGTTCAAATACATACATTTTCTCCTGCTTGCCTGCATTAGCTTCAACACACATCAGTGCAGACAGGTGAGAGGGCTCGGAAACCATATGAGCTCATAGTTACCTGCCATGAGGTTGTCATTCACTCATTTGTAAATTCTCTTAGGAAACCAACAAAACACTATGCTTTAGTGCATCATTAGCACCATGAAAGATACCGAACCACTTGACTCTTAATGTCAGAAGTGGCCTCTGCAAGGATCAACCTTGATGCTGCACGTTGAGAAATCAGGGCGTTGAACTGGTCCCCAAAAAGATATATTCACTTTGTCTGTTGTAAAGGAGAATATCTGTCCTTTAACATTGTTACTTTGTGGTATAAATGCATGATGAAATACTGATAAAATATCCTCTATGCAAAGGCAGCACAGTGATGCTGTGATGTGCTCTGTTCCAGTTTGAATATCAAGAGACAACAAATGAGTATAATCAGCATTACTAGAGGCCAGTGAGATGAATATTATTGTTCATATACATGAAGCAAAGATGCTATTAATGTTTGTAAATGAGTGTGATCTGTAGATAGTAATAAGCACACTCACATACATGCAAACAGTCCTCCACGGTCTATGAAGAGCACTCTGTGGTCCTCCAAAACTCCGTGCATCCAGCCGAGCTCGAGTTACAGCAGACAAAATCCTCTCATTCCTTCTCCCTCACACACACATACATGTTAAAGCATCCATCTTCTCACAGACACTTCCTCTGGACAGGCCAGGGGGCAACAAGAGAGTAGGTTTGTTGCTCTCACTCTGACTCATTCTTGTCTTACAGACAATAGAATGTGCCTATAAGTAGCTGTCATACTTTGGCCAAACAGCAACAACATGATACATACCAGATGGTCTGAAATGCTTAAAAAGTCCTTCAGAAACGTAACCCCATGAGCATCTGTGATGGTGACACATTGACACTCATTGTGCAGGGAGATCAGAGGAATGCAGAATCTGCAGGTACTGAACAACTTCAAAGAGAAATATAACAATAGCAGGTGATGTGCAGTGACTAATGGAGTCTAATAACCAAGCTATTCAGTTCAGAAGACTGAATCAGCAGTTTTGGTAAATGCATGTAGAACTGCTCCAAAAAGAGACAATACAAACATCCTCTCAAAGCCATGCTGGGTAAATCTGCAATCAATACAAATCTAACTACACAACTAAACTAGAACGAAAGTCTAACGGGAGCAAATTATCAGCGCTGCAACAGTAAATGATGGTATTAGCACTGAGGTCATTACTGGTGACCATCAAAAGAAAAAGACATTAATCTGACCAAAGATGCCTCTCAAAGTGTTTGAGCCACATCTATTCTAGGAGCATACCAAAGGGGAGACCCTGTGACTGACCCCCACCTCACAGGACCTGACAGGATATCACCACACAGCGTGCACACTTACATATGCACACAGCAACATGTCATAGGAGGGCTGAAGGACACACATGCATATAACCAGCAGACAACTCCAAGTGCCATCAGTGTGAGTGGCTACACAGTTTTGTTGTGTTTCTATACATCAAATGCATTTCTCTCTTGTAAAGTTTTTCTTTTTTATTCATGTGGGGGGTTTGTATCTATGTTTGAAAGAAGCTATGAAGATATGATGTTAATTAAATGCATCTACAGAGTCATTGGGATCCAAACACCTACTGCTTTTCTAATTGTGCAGCACACATACGCTCAAAACTTAATTAGTCAGAGTAATAACCCAATTAATTATATGATATACAATTATAGGATGAATAATTATAAGCAGAACAGTGGTAGAAACTTCTCTTAGCATTTAAACGCTCAGGTCTCTGCAGCTTATGCTCCAGCAGTCAGCTGTCCTGGCTCTTAAAATCTCGGGTTAAATAACTTGTAAAACTGGAAGGAAGTATAATGACTGTAAATCAAGTTACCTGTAAGCTTCAGCACTTTTTCCTGTGACATGAACTCCAGCTGCAGGTTCAGGTCACCCACCCCGCCTCCCTAAAATCCACCTGAATGCTCTGCTACAGACTCCTAATCACCCAAACTTCCCAACAGAAGGATCCCCTCTCCGATGGTAAAGGGCACGCGCATATCTGCACGCAGATAGAAACTCTTCTATGACATAAACACGCCCTGTTTGTCTAAAAAAATATATATACAAAAGAAAATACAGCAGAATAAAAGGTGACGTCCTTTTACGGCACAACACAGCCGGGGAGGAAGGCGGTTTCACACGACAAAGTTTCTAAACAGAAAGCGGAGAAGGAGCTACCTACCTTCTCCTTCGCCGTTCACTCCTCCTTCAGCTGAGTCCAAACTCGTGTCACGACGAGGCTCGACGCAGACTGCGGGATTCAAACAGCCGCTTCTCGGTAACCGGGGAACAGCGCAGAGCTCGCGGAGGCTTGCTTCAACACGCAGCGGCTCGGGAAAGGTGCGCGCGCGAGCGCGTGTATGTGTGTGACTGTGACAGCTCGTGGAGAGAATAAGCAGAGAGGAGAACCGGGGGGGGGGAGTTCCCGGTGGGGCCGGTGGGGCGGGGGCTTCAGGAGAGTGACAGACAGAGGAGTTTTTACGTTTACGGCTCGTTTCTGTTGCACAGCAGATTAAAGCATTTTAAACACTTAATGGGTCATTTTAAATTATTGTTCTTATTTTCCAATCTAGAAATCGGGTCCAAAGTGTTCTGGTGATCAGCCAGGTGGAGCACAGACCAGGAAAAATGGGACCTATATGTGAGACAGTTGAAATGATGTAGATTTATTATTACTGCTATAGTCATCTAATAAAAACATGGGAGCAAAATGAGGCAAATCTAATGGAAACTGGTCATTTTTCAGCAACAATTGTTTCTTTTGGAAAATCCTGCTTTGGTGTTACAACAAAATCTGTGACCCATCAGAATTTGTGACCTCAGGGTGCACTTGCATACTTTAATCTACACGCTGTCTAAACACATCAATAAAACTAATAAAGACTATTTTTAAAACTGTTTTGATATCTCAGTTCATCGCTCATGTTACTTTTCTTCTAACACACGTGCACCCTCACATAACCTGGATCACCATCTCTGTTCGCCACCAGAAAGTGGGACTTTACTGATGATGATTTCCCCTCTAAAGGAACTAATAAATGTTTTTGTCATCGATTATAAGTGTTGTGTCGATCGTCTTGTAAAACATATGCAGTAAAATGTAGACTAGCGCTCCCTGCGGTCACTGATTCTGATGGGTCACAGATTTAGCTGCAACACCAAAAGTTGCAAACAGTTTGTTAGTTCATGATGATTAATGACTCTGTGCCATCAAAATGAGCTGGAACCCACATAATTCTACCTGCATAAACCATCATTCGTCATTGGTGAAAAAAAAAGTTTTTATTTGTGTTTCTTCATATTTTTCTTACTTTAAGCAGTCATCACATTTGGTGTTTTTATGACCTTTGCATCTTCTTCATAAAATGTAAACAGTTTGGACAAATATTGTGCATGCAGGCAGTGAGATGCTGTATGAATGCTGCATTATGATCAACAACATCATATGATACACATTATATGCTGCACTCATGTGCAACTGGGCTGCTATGGTTTACGCAGGTAAAGGTTTGTTTACGCTGAGTACTTGTTAGGTTTTGGTGGAGTGACACTGCAGGAGTCTGCTGCAAGAACCTGCTAATTTTCAAACATTTGTCTTAAAAGAATTGCCTCAAGTTTTTAAAATATGGATTAATATTTTGTAAATTTGCTTTGAATTTGCTTACTCTGTGTTATTTAAAGTGCTGTATCTTAACTAGCACACTCCACAAAGCACAATATTGCATATGACGTCTATATATTTCAGGCTCTTTGCAAGTCATTTAACACCATAAAATGGTTGATTAGGGTATAGGTCATGATGTCATCCGTCCTGTCTGTAGGGTGTGAAATCACACCCAAAAAAATTGAGTTTAAAAAGCAGTGTAGGCATACTGATAACATATAAAATAGACTTAGATTTAACTTTATTGATTCCTTTAGGATGACACCCTCAGGGAAATTAGATTTCCAGCAGCTTATAAAGACTCTTCAATACAAAGAAACAATAATAAAATTAATATAATAGGATATAAATACAATACAAAGGAAAATAGAAAAACTTTATTTAGCCTATGTGATCAGGTCACAGTATCAAAAAGATTTAAACTGGTTACATACTGCATACTTCACAATCACAATTTCAACCATGTATACAGGACAAATATTCCTTTAATAAAGATACAATAAGTCCAACGAGACACAACCTAAGACTTACGTGAACAGTGTAGACCGTTTTCACCAAATCAGCAACAAACATCCTCTTATTATAGGGCATGTGCTGTAATGAGTAGTTTCTAATGTCAACAGCAGCAATAATTTAGGAAAAACCGCTGCCTACATTCATCACAGAGAGTTCAACCGGTGTTAATAACCTGAGATGCAAGTTGTAGACCTCTTTCCATAACTAGAGAATGATATTGGAATTAAATTGTTCACTTATAATAAAGGGTATATTTAAAAGCAAATGATTTGCAAGAATTCTCAGCTCTAATGCTGTTTCTATGGACACAAGAAAGTTAAATTACGCACCAACATGGTGCCGACAGTAACACCTGCACTTAGCTTTCAGGTCAAGAGTCTCCCTAGAGATAATTTTTAAACATTCCTCTATGTTGTGATGATAGTAAGTGACAGAAATATGTGAGATCTGACTCCACATGTGTGCCCTTTGGGCCACATGGCATGCTTTAGAAGAGACTTCATCGTCAGCGTTGGAGGAAGCAGCAAAGCTGCAGGCTCCACTTGATCGTTTAAGCCACAGTTTTAGCCGATGATCCATGAGGGGCAAAAGTAGCTGAAACGAGAAGAAGTCTGTGGTAGTGTTGCAAAGGGTGTGAGGTTACCGCGTCGATGAATGAGAGTGCGACCTGCTGATGGATGGTCTGCAATGTTCTTTACACAGACACACACTCACACCTTAGACCCTCTAAATCCTGTTGGAATGTGTCTCCTATAACAACATCAACTATCACAAGGTTTGCATCACATGACAAGTCGAGCCACTTAGTGTGCGTGCATGCATGCGTCTATTTCTGTGAGCGTTTCTGTGTGTGAAAGTACCTTATTCTGCCCACAGAGTAAAAATACATTCTCACACTCAGTTAGAGGAGCTATAAAGAAAGATGACCGAACCGAGACACAGCAGGACATCAGCTAGACTGAGAAAGAAAGTGCCAATAGATAATGGAAGACAGAGAAATTAAACCATGTTAATGTTCTGCTTCATCACAGGCAGATGTGCTGTACAACCACCAACCTCCCCGACCACCAACATGTTCTACATTGGCAAGTTTGAGATAAAAACTAGAAACATTCAAATTAACCTCAGTACCTCTGCTTACTCATCTCGTGTTTGCTTTTATCTAAAGTCATAGCATGAGCTCAAAAAGGCCTGGCATGGACTGAGGGTGCTATACATTGTGTAAACATATTGTTATGCAATATGATGGTGTTCACTACTTATATACTTTGTGTGTGCTGGTTGTGAACTGCCTTTTGGAACCCTTTTTCCTCACAACGACATCTTTAGGTCTGCTAATTTCAATACTTGTAAGTGTTTGGATTGCTGTTTGAGACCAGTAAACCATCTTTGTCCAAGCTGCAGCACAGGGCTGAAAAAATAGAAAGAAGGGATAAGAGTTGAGGGATAAAAGAAGAGGCGATGAGGGTGCTGACACACACTGATAAAATGGAATAGGGTGCGTCACTCAGCACCTTGCGCATGCACACATCCGTGTGGTGGATGAGAACTTGCTTCGAGGACGAAACACCTGGACCAAAGCTTCTGCTGAAAGCAACAGATGCTAGAAATACAGCATCACATAAAATCAAACTGCTTCTCTCAGTCTTTGGGAGTTTGCATTTTGTTTCCTCTCCACTGGGAAATGTTAGGAAAAGGGGAAGACTTTTATTACAGTGTTACATGATACCAGCTGTCTAAACGGCTTCTCTACAACATGACACCCTTTTCCTGTCTTCTAGGCAGTCTGTTCAGATTGTGTGAAGACTTTCTGCAGCTTCTCAACATACCAAGGTCTTCCGTTGCCGCTCTGTGACCAAAGGTTTTCATCCTTGCATGTTAATCTGTGAAAAGAAATCCCGCAGGCCTCAACCACAGATTGAAGAGCTGATAAAAAACCGGGTTATCACTCAAGTAATTTGTAAGTGGATGTGCATTCTGGAGGTGACCCCCAACCATATGCTGGAGTATCTGTGTGTCTTCTCTGGTTGCTGCCGACTGCATCACTCTCGCCCTTCGCCACCACAACAGCTGCCTCTTGTCAACGTTGCTGTGCAGCAGCTGAGGATGAGGGGAGGAGTGCAAAAACTACATTTAACAGCCTCGGTTCTGGCTGAAGGGGACGTTGGGGAAAGGAGGGGAGGTGGGGTGTGAACATCAGGATCGCATTTAGACCAGAGAAAGGCTCATGGGAGTGGGCTGGGGCGTTGGCTGAGGATGCCTGGAAGGAAGTGGGAGGTCATAAGTCTGTGCATGCCAATCTACGTCTTTTCCAATATGTGTTTGATCACAGATGCTGGATTATTTACCGCTACCCAACGCGTTCTGCCATAAAACGTCCGATGTGGCTGTTTGTATTTGCCACAGTCCATCAAGGAGGCCGGCAATGCCTGTCTGATGAAACCTGTTTCTCTTTTTAAAAAACAAAACCCAAAACAGTGGATTAGTGTCCTCATGCAGACTTTGGTCAGAGGTCAGGACTGAGGCATGCAGATGTCCACATCAGTTTGACACTTGACCTTTCACCCCTCTCTGCCCATGCTGGCTACCAGCTTGATGCATTTTCCACACTGTGGGGTGCAAAGACCAATGTACTATTTGCTTCTGGACCACAGAGGAGTATTACATCCATCTTCTTAAGGATCCCCCAGGGAGCAGTGGAAAACATCCGTTTGACAGAAACAAGGTTTGACACGGTGATGGAAAGACTTAGTAATAAAAGGGAGAAGTCTTCCAGAAAATGTGGTGAAATGGCCAAACTAACAACAAAAAGCACGTGAAACCTTTCCCTACCCCAAATTAGTCCTTAATACCCTTCCTGGCAGACAACAGATCAGTTCTTAGTGTCTGATTTACAGTAAAGTAAGGTTTTCATTCATTCCTAAATCATCATTAGTCAGAGTTTGTCATTGCTCCCGGGCTTGTGGTGTGGGTGTTTAATTCATTATGTGGGAAGTGGAAGATATAACGTTACTTTTGGTGGTAAATACGATGACAAAGAAAAGACTGAGCAAAATTACCAATGTAAAACATTGTTAACAGGTGAAAAAGGCTGTTTAAACCTATACTGTAAATATCACAGATGCTAATTAAAATGTGCAAACCCTTTCCACATCTGTAATATCTTGCCATCATGAAAATAGAATTCATTTGGTTGTACGAGTGAAAACATTTAAGATGATTTCAAGAATTCCTGTAAAAAAAAATCCTGCTGTAGAAAGCTTACCATTATGCTCGATATCAACAACAAAAGCGAGCCTCTGCTGCTGTTCTTCCAATAAGACACCTTGCTTTGTGTTCAGCAATAGAGCAACAGGTTTGTCATTTCAGAAATAGCACCTGCAGCTGAAGCAAACGCCAGCTGGCTTTCTGTCCATGACATTTCTGAACACCACAATATATTATTGGCATTCAGTGTTCTTACAGTATCCTTACATAATAAGTGTGACATTATCATTTAAATGGAAAACAAGCAAGTTTATTATTCAAATACAGGCAGATCTAAATGGGTTATTGTCCTAGTAGTTTGAATTTGTTACTGTTGTCACAAAGATTAAATGCTCTGACTCTACTTTGAGGACATTTACACTGTCTGAGGCCAAGAATGGATACTCAGAGCAGTGTTACTTGTCTAAACCACTCTTGTCAAGCCTCTGTAGACTTCTAGGTATTTTCTAAAAATCTCCCTGAGTCAAACAGTGACTTAATAATAGTAATTTAATCTGATCATCAGGCTGCCGGTGACGTTCCTTTCTGAAGTATCCAATAGGATCACATTCCTTTTGGATGCACCTAATTTCATGTATCCTTCTCAATGTTTTGATGCACTCGGTTAAAGTAACACACCTAAATTCTTCATCCTGTAGTGGCTGCAGTCAGGAATAACTGCATGTGCAGATTAATTTACTCTCCCAATGAGTCTCTGTTGAAGCATTTTTCAGCTGCATGTGTTGCTTCTTACCTGCATCAGACAGCTGTAAAACAACTTTTACATTCAGGTTTGATTATTTTACATGTTAAGAACCTTTAAACACTGAACACCGCCTGTTAAGGTATTAGCTTTAGGCACGTTTGCTAATCTTCGATTCCTCTCAAGGCTCAAGGCAGAAGCTTAAAGGAACAAGACTAGGCTGCCTGAAATGGAAAACCATATTTCTGCCTCACGTGTTTAGTCAAGTTAAATGACCATAAGTGTAATTCCAGCTAGTGACAGGAGAGAGGGGCCCTGTTTCTGCCCTCCATACCACAGACTGCAGGGAGACGCCAGGCCAAATCACAGCAAAGTGGGAGGAGGCAAGAAGAGGGAGCTTAAATGCACTTTTATTTATTGCCATACATTAACACAGCACATATAGGATATTTACACTGTAGGCCTCTTTGATACCCATGATTCAGTCATATTCATGTAAAGTGATCCACTTATCCTGTGAAGGGTTTAAGGTTTCAAGTTGACTGCTAAATGTCTGTGCATCACAAGTAGTTGTAGATGTGGTTGCTGGTTTTGAAAAAAGAAGGGGAAAAAGCTGAATAAATTCTCTAGCATAATCCAAACTGCTGGTGGTGCACATCTTCCATGCAGCAAACTGTTTCTGCATCATTATGGAACAGAAATGGGAACCCGAAACAGCAGATGGAAAACCAGCTCTGCAACGTCTGGCACTTTTAATCCTAGACCTTTTTTTTTGCTTCTTTTAAATATTATTTTTTAACATAAAGATAAAAACAACAAATTAAAGGAGAAAAAAAATGTAATCCTGACAGCTGTGGTCAACTCTTATCCTCCAGAGGGTAATCTGACATGGGCTGATGGTCTTGCTGCTCTGTTTTGGAAAATCAGCTTACCTCAGGGTCAGATCCTCATCGAGTCTGATGTTTGTCTACATTCTCTTACAAAGCTATGAGGGGAAGTCTCTGGTCAGAGAGAACAGAGCAGGTAATGCTGGGACTCTTTGCACTACTCTTGCTGCCGGCCATTGCTCACTATACTGTGCTGATGCTTGCCTTTCCGGGACAGTGACCCAGATTTTTAACCAATCTTGAAAATCAGCCATGGGGTGTCACAGCGGTTTATCATGCATACCCAGTGACTGCAGCATTCTCTATTTGAGGTATAGCTGGGGACCTTCATTGCATGACTCGCTCTATCCCTCTGAACTTGTGTTTACAAGGTCATTAGTAAAAACTCTGTCTGACTCTTCCACCAATAAAAAAGTAATTTATGTGAAAAGATATAAAATCCAAAAGGTCAGGTTGGTGGAATATTCTTGACATGAACAGTGGTGACGGTTATCTATTGCAAGCGATTGTCCAACACTAATCTGCTCATAAAAAGTAGCAGCATTAGGGAGATTAACACAACCATTTGTTTTGAACTGCTCCCATTTCATATCACAATTTCCTTACATTTTCTGTAAACAAGAGATGAACAGGTGAATAACTGAACACCTGAGAAGCTCAGCCTCACTTAAATGCTCTTTTCATACTCAGTCATGTTACCATTTTAGCTATCTGCCACATGTTTCTCAGGTTCATTTAGACAGGGAAGGCTTCCTTTATGACAGATACTTTGCATGGCTTTTGTTGCCACTGTTCAATCTTTTTTTTTTAATTTAGCTGCCATCAAAATATAAATTGAGCTAATATTTTAAAATGGTAAAAATCTCCCAGTTTTAGCATCTAATGTGTTTTTATATATTGTATTGGGACTAAAGCGTGCACTTATTAAATTGTACAAGTCCCTGCATTCAGTTTTAATTTACATTTTATCAGCATGCTAACTCATTAGGAATCGGGGTTGTAGTTGCCCTGAGCCAAATCATTAAAATGTAGTAGTGTAATAAGTGCATAAATAATTAGTCAATTTCTGCCAGGGTAATTAATACATTGTTTCATCAAAACATCACGTAGGTGTAGCAAATAGAAAAGTATCTTTTTGTAATTAGGGTTAATTAAAACATAACTGCATAAATACTTTGTTTTATTGTTTAAATCAGTCTGAAGCTCTCTGCTTCCCCCTTGTGGTCTTAAAAACGCATTACAGCGTTGCGTTCATCTAATGCTTTTTTTAAGATAAGAAGAAAACTCAAACTCCCAGAAACCATCTAGTTTAGCTTTTAAACCTTCATTTGAAATAATTATAGTATTAACAATAATAAAAATCTAAGTTTGGTTTAGAATCTGATATAGAGATACAAAAGCTGTTTTCTCTTAGATAATAAGATACAACATTTACAGGTAGGTTAGGGCTTTTTTCTTTTATTGAAACAAACTCATGCATTTTAACGGAAGTGTTTGAGTTGCGGCATGTTGCTTGTGTGAACTCCAGCCCTCTGCCAGAGCAAAGCTGCAGCCTTTCCCCGGAGCCTGTGACACACACCGCGGGGAGAAGATGGGGCTGAAGCCGCTGGTTCTTACTGCGCTTTTAACCTTCACGGTTGCTTATTACATCTACATGCCGCTGCCTGATGCCATCGAGGAGCCCTGGAAGTTGATGTTATTGGATGCTGGGTTCCGGTCAGTGATGCGCCTGGTAAGAAAAGAAAAGAGGTGTTTTATTGTTTGTGTGTTTATTTATTTTATGGGGCATGCAAGGTAGCAAAAATGCATCAAACAAAAACGAATCATTTTATTTATTTGCTCCGTCTGCAGGGCCACAGTGCATACAGTGAAAGCACTGAAACACAGGGACACACTTGGACTTTAACCCGCCTGTAAAAACAGGTGCAAGAACTGCTCAGTTGTTTTGAGTTTGTACAGCAAAGACTTCGCAACAATGTGCATTTAAGCAAACTTTATTTCACTGTAGATGTGATTAAATGCTCATGGGAGCAGTTATATGATTTACACTATCAAAAATCTCAAGTTCAAATCTTCAAATGCCTCTGCAAACAGTGACTAATGTGCATTTTTATTTATTTATTTATTGCATTGAGAGAAATATAAAACTTTATGCAAAAAAAGCCTAACATACCAACAATGTGATTTTGAAATGTCTAAACCAAGAGTAGAGAACCCTGCAGGTTTTCTGTGTATCTCTGATCCAGCACACCTGATTCAGATCCAACTCTGTAGAGTTCTGTACAACATCTGTACAGCGATTCATTCATTTGAATCTGGTGTGGTGCAGCAGAGAGACACTGAAAACTTTCAGAATTAGTCTTTAAACCGTTTGTCATGACTAACATGTGAATGCATAACTTTGGAGCGTCCTCCTTCATCTCACCTTTGTTCTAAACTGTAAAAGCCAAACTACCCGATAAGAAACATCATCATGTCAGATATTTGTTTCTGCACAGGAGAAAGCCAGAGTACCTGTAGAGAACCCACACTAACATGGGGAGAACATGCAAAGTTTATACATAAAGGCTACTGCTTCTTTTTCCACATGAATTGGAATCAGATGTGTTGGAGAAAACATTTAACACCTGCAGGTGTACGGCTCTGTGTGGCCGAACTTGCTTACCACTGATCTCGGGGTAGACCTTCGAGCTTGTTATCAGCTGGAGGGCATCTGTGACGTTACAGCACAATTGTAAAGGCAGCAGTGGATTTATTAATGTAGCATTCTAAGCCAAATCATTTTCACTGAAGACTGAAAACAAAGCGACTCAACCAGGGCTGCTGAGAAGTTATGTCCTCTGGCACTTGATGATGAAAAGTATTGAGACATTAATAAGTAGGGCAGAGGGCAGACGTTATTAATCACTCATTGTGCAAGAGGAGAGATGTGGTTGGGTGAAATGTCAAATTCCTACTGAGATACATACATTTGTCCTTTCTCATTTGCTATTTCCTTTCTCTTAATATGTGAGGTATGTTATTTGTTTCCTGACACACTCTTTCTTCTATGTCCTCAGGCATCTTTGAAGTCCTGGCTGGGCCTTGATCATCACATCACATCAGTCAGACAATCAGTAGAAGGCTATGAGAGCACAATGAGGGGGCTCGTTAGTACCGAGTCTGGCGGAGGGGTCATGCCGGGAATGAAAGTTAGCGACATCACTTTCGCTGGCATCCCAGTGAGAGTTTATGAGCCCCCAGCTGGAGGGGAAGGCCATCTGAGGAGAGGGTTGATGTTTCTCCATGGAGGTGGCTGGGCCCTCGGCAGTGGCAGTGAGTACAAAAGTGATACTGTTGCAGGACAAGAGAATGTAGATTTTCAGAATAAAGCTATAATAGTTGAGATTGTTCAAACCATGCTAGTAACCATGTTTTTAATTGTTCCAGTCAATTAGTTGGTTAAATGTGTTATCTTTTTAATTTAAGTCTAATTTCTGAAAAAAGTTGAGTTTTATTTTGGCATGTGGCATGTGGGTAAGTGTTATTAAACTAATTCTGTGTGCATTTGTTTTTGTTTTACAACTTTTTTTAAAAAGTGGAGGATTCAGAAACATTTTCTTTTAATATCTTTATTTTGTCTTCTGTCTCTTCTACAGAAAAGGGGACATACAATGACATTAACCTCATGGTTTCAGATGAACTCAACACTGTTGTCGTCTCTGTGGAGTAAGTATGTCTTCTATGTAACAACCTTCATATTTATAGTGTACAGAGATGAAGAATCATCAGCCGCATGCTGTATGATGATGTGAATTCAGTGGATCACATTCTAAATGATGTATAAACTTTGTAAACTACCACTAAGTTAATATTTGGAACCTCTGTGTGCGTAGGTATCGTTTGTATCCAGAGGTACAATTTCCAGTCCCTTATTTAGACTGTCTCGCTGCTGCCAAACACTTCTTATCACCAGAGGTTTTGACCAAATATGCAATCGACCCTGAGCGTGTGGCAGTGTCAGGCGACAGCGCTGGAGGAAATCTGGCTGCTGCAGTTGCTCAGGAGGTACAAGATGAAACCATTTCCTCTATCATATTTGATTATATTAATGTTAAGCAAGAAATTGATATGCATGCATAACATTCTTATGTTTTCCTAGATTTCTATTGATGACAGTGTGACTGTGAAATTCAGCGTTCAGGCTTTGATCTACCCAGTGCTTCAGGCTCTGGATTTCAACACACCCTCCTACTTGCAGAACCAGCACATGCCTATCCTCACCCGAGAAGTCATGGTGCGATTCTGGCTGCAGTACCTTGGCGCCGAGCTTTCCCTGCAGTCCCAGCTCTTAGCAAACAACCACAGCGCCTTGCAACATTCAGCTTTCACCCCAGAGCTTAGGTCGCGGCTGGACTGGAGCGCATTGCTTCCTCAAAGGTTCAAAAAGAACCATAAACATGTCATCATGGAGAGGGGGCTGCATGAAATCCTGAAAAAGGTGCCAGGGTTTCTGGATGTGCGGGCAGCGCCACTCTTGGCTGGACCAGAGGTGCTGGCTAAATGCCCGCGTGCATATATCCTAACATGCGAATATGATGTGCTGAGGGATGATGGGCTGATGTATGCTCGCCGCTTACAGGATGCAGGAGTCTCAGTCACCAACGACCATTATGAGGGTGGCTTCCACGGGTGTTTCAGCTTTATAGCCTGGCCATTGGACTTTGATGTTGGGAAGAGGGCAGTTAGGGGTTACATCAGCTGGCTGCAGAACAACTTATAGGAGTGTTCATGAGTTTTTGCATGCTTGCACTAGCCCTTGCTTTGTGAACAACAGACTTGCTAAAAGGGCTTGTTGTAAATATACTTGTCCTAAACTACGCAACATCTAAGCTCAGGACTTCCATGTACTTGCATGTCCACTTTTTATACTGAAAGCATCATGCAGCCAACACTGTGATGGTTTATTAAAGCATTAAAATACTTAATCAGCTATGGCGTTCCACATATAGATTCACTGGAGGCACATTAGTGTGTTCACTAAAATCTACACAAATATCCACTGGGATTCATTTTGATTCAGTAATTATGCCCAGTTTGCGACAGCTATGCAAACCCTTATTTTGCCAGCATAGGAGCAGAGCAGGGATTTGAGCATTATTTCTCATCATAGTCAGATTAAATTTACATTTTCACAAGCTAACACATTATCATAAAGGTGAGAATTATTTAGTGTTATTGTAACCTGATCCCGGCAAAGCTGCATCTACGACATTGATTTTTTGCTTAACAAAATATTCTTGCTATTGAAAATCTGCAACAACCTGCACTTTTCTTTTACTCCATTCACATAAATATGAGCATTTACTGGACCTGATACAAATCCACTGATGTGGACCTGCCTTTGTAATAACCTGTCATTTTGTTTCCAAATGAAATTTCTACACGTTTTAAACGTCATGTGGAAGATTCCCAGTTTCTTCTGCCTGCTCTCGGGATTTGTAAAGCAGCTCAATAAAAATTTTATGACATATCATGAATCAGTTTGTCCTGTTTGCTACAGAAAACTAAATCTCTCTTTAAAAGAAACAGAATTTTATATTATTTATAGATGTACTTTTCATGTTTCAGTTTGCAGTCAACCTGACTGTTCTGTGTTTTTTCCATTGCTGCTACTTATTTCTCCCTGAATACCTCTTATTTTCAGTATGACTAATGCATTTTTAAATCAATCAGCACTGGCATTGCAACAGAAATACTGCAGATGTTTTTGTTTTGTTATCTGACCTACACCATCATATATTGATAAGGAAGCTTACATGAATGCATTACTTTTTTATACATTCATGTCAAACCTATATCTAAAAAAGCTCATATAAATTGAGATTCTTATGGAAAAATACTTATTACAGGAATAT
>JBAMHV010000021.1:15240304-15284861 GCA_037177535.1 Pseudomugil gertrudae | reverse complement strand
TATATATTGCATGACATGATAACATTTAGAGATATGTATTGTTCTAAAGATAGTTTCTGCAGCAAATTTTGTAAAAAGATCTCATTATTTTCCTGGATTCTTTTTTACATGTATTTATAAGTGTCCTGAGGAAAAAAATCACCTGTTCATTTCTTAAAAATACCACAAAAAAGTGGACAATACTGCTGTTTTAACAGCATAAAAATGATCTTGTATATTAGCTGTGCACAACTAACCCTTTTATCCCTTTTTATGAATAATTAAGTCAAAACGCTGCTTTCTGGGTTGTAATAATTCCCAGTAGAAAGAGTTGATACAACACTCCCCTCTGTTGGACACCCACATGAACCCACTATGCTCTGCTACACTAATGCATTTGTTTCCTCTGAGTACTCAAGCTGTATGCTGCAATATTTCCTTGTTTGTGAAGCAAATATCTTCTTCCAGCTTTTCACTAATCAAGATATGAAAAACTATTTGAAAAAAAAGTTCTTTATACTGACATTTAGTTTAATACCAAATCTGATATTCTTTACAGCTGAACACCCACATAGAGCTACACGAATGAATATCAAAAGGATTCTTGCACCTATTTTGGCTCCATTTCTTTGTTTTTCATCCACACAGAGAAAGCGTTCTGTTGGCAAACCAGCTTAGACTTTGACAATTATTTGTTTGTTATGCTAAAAAACATTGGCACAAATGTTTGTTTCATATATGAGACAATGAGCAGCCATTTGGGAATTTAGGGAGATTCCATGACTTTATTCAAAAGAAGTCAGAGGAGAAGCTGTTAAGAGGAAAAGAGGAGTGGAGGGTGGATTTAAGCATCTCTTATTGTCTTCTGGGTATTCAAGTAGCTTGTTGTAGGAAAAAAAGCTGCTTTAGTAGAGCAGAAGATGTTCTGTAATGGTTTTTGCCCCAGTGTAAGCAAACCATATCTATAAATGTTTATTCATTTCAGCTTTTACATTTCAAACTGATAAACTGCTGCATGTGGACTCATCTAACAGGGTTCAAAGGTCACCAGCTAACTGAGCCTAACAGTGGCAAATATAAGTAAAAGGAGATAATTAGATGGAAATGTAATAATGAATGCTTGCTTCCGTTTATGACAGAAGAGAGGCATTTCTCCCATGGTGTTGTCTTCCATGCCTGAGGCCAAGCAGTCTTCATGTGTCACATAACTTTTACATCTCTCTAACAAGCCTGGGAATTGACTCACTTAAGGGACAATTTATCACCTCCTCCCCTGACGTTTGAAATTCTAGTAACAAGCTTCTAAATGTATTAAGGTATTGACTATTTTTACAATAGTTTATTCAATCAGGTCCACACTAACCCTGGTGCAAAAGGCTCTGGTTTTATACTGCAAAATGATCCTTTTTAGTGAACGTGCAAAGCTTGAGTGGTGAATTTCACTATCAGTCCCAATGCAGAGGACTCCAAAACGGGGATGGTTAGGTTTCTGACAATGTTTTTAGATAATTATGGTGCTATCTACATTTCCGGGCTTATATGGTGCTAATGGCAAACTCTTTTAGGCATAGACAAGATTAGATTATTGGGTGGGTTTGCCACATCCAGGAGCTGTGAACTCCTTCAACTCCATTCTCACTTCCTTACATAGACAATAGAGCAGAGGTTGGAGGTGAAGGAAGGGAAGCATAAGAACTATTCAAGGTTAAGCTTTTGAATGACTCCCCTGTGACAAGCCAAGTTCTGGACTGAAGCCCTAACAATTGCAAAGCACTGGCTGCCTTGCGCTTTTTCAAATGCATTCACAATAGCAGGAAAGAGAAGATGCTGCCAGTTGCTGATAATCTACAAACTCCCCTGCAAGTGTTAGCGTGATGTCTAATTATGACTGCCATGCTAAATAGATATACAGGTGCAGTTTAAACCAAACCAAAGCTCTAAAATAGGCATAAACATAAGACATCTGGAGATGTCCTGAGGACTGAATGTTGCTCTATGGGTCGGGCCTTCACAAAGTGCTTGCTGTGCACACATGGTCTTGATCTAGTACTGTTTTACATGCTAACAGTTGACAAAATATTTTTTAAAAAATACAAAAAAAAGGGTCACATTTCTTGATTAATCATGTCACCATGGCTTAGATTGTTCCCAATGGCTTTGTGCAGCTTTCATTTATATATCATGAAATTAAATAAACATTAAGAGGTGACCTACAGACTGCTGAGTAACTGAATCAGGGTGAATCTCTAGATAAAGACAATATGATGTGATCAAAAGTCCAGATAGACACTAAGTGGATCTGTATTCTAGTTAGTGCATCATAAAGAGAAAATGAATAAAAAATCATCCATTTTTATTCAATAATAAGCAAGCTGGCTTTGCAAAAGGTTCCCACACCACACCGAGCCTTCCTGGAGCTGAATATTGCAGTATAATAAAGCTCCCTGGCTGTTTCTGTCTAATAACAGTGACATGTTGGAGAAGGTGGGGCCCTTTATAACTTCTCTCTGCTCCACCTACAAACTCCTGCACTGTGTTGCTCCCTCCGTCACGCTTCCCAGCAGAAAGGCAGCAGTGTTTGGTCTAACTTGTCCTGCTTGTTATTCAGTCTTTTCTTACCTCTCTTGGCTTTAAGGTGTTCCTGAGATGGCCATTTCTATCTCTCTCCAGTGTCTCGGACTCATAATACTCGCTGCAATCCTCCTGCAGACCATCGCGGTTGCGGTCAGCTTTATATACTTTAACAAGGTCCTTAACACGGTAAGGCACGCGCATGACCTGTTTTAGTGAATAAGTTAAAGGTGTGTTCTCACACATTTATGGCGGCATTTAAAACAACTTCACAATAACACGTAGTGTTATAATGGAGGCATAAAAATATTAAGCTGACCTATTTTGACTACAGAAACAGTCGTAGGAGGCTAAAAGAGACATAACTGGAATTGCGCCATTACTTTCTTCGATAAGTGCACCAGAAAGCTGATTTAGGTTAAACTAGTGGGATTACTGGACTTTCTGCTGGACAATGAGCGAGGAGAAAGTTAGGCGAGCAGATAAGCTGAAACAATGAAAGGAAATGAAAGTAGTTCACACTGAATGGGTTGTGACACCCAAACACATTTTAAATAAATAAAAACAAGGGCTACGTGACATGTGGGCTTTTAAAAACTTCTGTTAACACTGATTACTCCTGTCCTGACTCCTTATTGGCTTAAACTCAGTCACACCTGTGGTCACTTAAGACCTAATTGCTCATTTGTTTATTCTGGGTAGGCTAAAAATAAAAGCCTCTTGAGAATGTTAGTTTTGCTTTTGGTGGTTTAGTCAAAGTGTCAACAAACATGCTTCACACTGTAAGGACACATTTTGTATAAAATTTGAAGATGTAACCGACTAACAAGACTTTAAAACACAGTTTTTAACATATTACCACAGCAGTGTTTCAGTCAGTCATTTAGCATCATGTCTTTGGACATAATTTATCTTTTTGTTTATGTACACAAAGCTTGGTACATTGCTGACAGCCTTGAGTAAGTCATGTTTACCAGGTTTAAGTGTAAATACCTTGCAAACCCACTTGGTTTGTTACCTTGCTGCTTTTAGGACATCATTTAACAGCTTTTATCTTTTTGGAGCTGTTTGTTTCCTGTCTTTAGTCTTATTTATTTATTTGAAATGAGTTGTCACTTCTTTACATTTCCCTGTTTATTCTGCTTAGTTGGGTTTAGGCCTTTAACGCCTTAACGTATGAATTAAAAAGAACTGAACAGAAACATCCAATTTTCAAAATCTGAAAACTTTATTTGACCCTTTAACAAAGACAAAAAACTATTTTTTCCACATATTTAATATTATATATTATAATAATTATCCAAATTATTATAGTGTAATCTTCTGCTCTTGGTATTCACGAGGGTGCAGGAGACCAGTATCATATGGTGAACAACAAGGTTTTGAGTAAAGTTTCTGCCATAAAGTGATGCAAAATGTCTCAGAAACAGCTACTGTATCAAATATGCGACATCAAGCCATAAGGGGTTAAAACCACTTGGTTAGGTTTAGGAATGCATTATTATATTTATTATTTTATTTTTTAGCAGAGCTTATCTGCACACACACTGAACCAACCCCTGCAACATTATAGGCTCCTTGTTGGCAGTATAATCCTGTAAAAGTAGAGAAAGTTACTGAGGCACTTAAGAGGGTTAATAAATTAAAAAGCCTTTATTAAGTCATGGCTTCATCTATAAAAACATGCCAACGCGTTTCAGCCTACAGGGGCCTTCGTCAGGGTAAGAAATGTTAGGAAGCTTGGTTCTCTGTTAAAAAGGTGAGACACAGCTGCTCTGTGTGGACGGTTCAATGCTCACATGATCACCTGTGACAAAGTGAAAAAGAGTTGTACATATTGTTTGCTTCATATTTCAACTTGATTCATACAAAAGAAAATTTTATACATTCATATAATGAATCAATGATACATTCATACATTTCTTACCCTGACCAAGGCCCCTGTAGGCTGAAACGTGTTGGCATGTTTTTATAGATGAAGCCATGACTTACGGTAATAAAGGCTTTTTAATGTATTAATCCTCTTGAGTGCCTCAGTAACTTTCTCTACGTTCACTGGAATCCCCTAACTGAAGAGCCCCAGAGGAACACCATCTTTACACCCAAGAAGCACTCCATGCAGCTTGTTTCCATGGACAGTATAATCCTGTAATTACCTTATTTTTTCTGTACATTTATTTGGGAGCACAATCTCTGCTTGGATTATTGCCCCGCACCCCTCCTCTACCACAACGGTGAAATCCAGGATGCTGCATGGTGATTAGAGGGTTAGGTTGTCCTCGCAGCAGGAAGGTTCCTGTTTTAAACCTCACCTGGACCTTTATATGATTGCATGTTCTCCACATGCATGCATGGATTCTCTTCTGGTTCTCCAGCTTTGCACTGCGTGAGGCCACACATATACTTAACTGGTGTTCTCCCTAGGAGTCAATGTAAGTGTTTTGTCCCTCTGTGGCCTTATGATAGATGGATGACCTATCCAGGGTGTACCCTCTAGTCTAATACCTGGTGCACTCCATGTTCTTTTACTTTTATAGAAATTATACTCTGTACTTGTGGTAACTCAAGGTGGCAAGATGTGAGATTACAGAGGAATAGAAGGTCACAAAGATTATTTCTCCATTTATCTTGTGTTAGCGCTCCTATTTATCTTGTTTTGGCTTTTTCTACTATCTAAAAGCATGGAAACTACATCACAAGCTGTAACTGTGTTCAGGCAGCAAAAATAACTATCCAGTGATATTTGTTTCGCATTCCGTAGTTTTGTCAAGTCTCCGTGTTTCTGGGTTTATCTCAGAAATGTTTTGCCTGAATAAAATAATTTCTAATTGAAGTTTTTCACAATGACAGATGCAGGAGAGTTTTTCCCGGAGTAGTGTGTCATGTTTGATAAATGCAAAGCTGCAATCGGAGTTTGAAGACCCCCCAGCTGATAACAAAAAGAGTGACCCATGTTGGCAGGTCACGCAGCAGCTCCACTACCACATAGAGAAGGTTTGACTCTTCTTTATTTAACTTGACTTGGACATTAATCATTGGTCGTTTTCTGTTCTTCTCTTTCTCTCTCTCTTTTTTTAATTATTAAACATTTTTCAAACACATGAGCTTCTTAATGCAAATTGCTTTCTACAGTGTTTTTGTGTCCATGATTCTGTGTAACTTTCAGAAGTTCATAAATTACATGCACATCCACACTATGGACTAAAACTGGGACACACGCTGCAGATCACCTTTAAACAGCACTGACTCATACAAAAGGAATACTGCCATGACTTCTGGGCCAAAAGCTGACATTTCTGTGAACCTGAATGATGATGGGATAATATGTTACTGATATTAACTTAGTTGATTCAGTGTGTGTTTTTAGGAGCATGGTGGATAACATTCAGGCCGTTTTGCTGACACTTTTCTCTTCGTCTTCCTTTGTTTTCTATCAGAAGATTGTTGACAGATTGCAGACAGAGATATCTACTGCTATGAGAAGTAAGAACAATGCCATTGTTGTCTACCACTGGGGTTATGTATGACTTTTCCCAACTAAAAATGCCCTGCGTGCGATTTGTATGTTTTGGCTTTCCACAGATAAGCTAACAGGAGTGCTGCCTATGTTTCACCCTGGGGTTCGGGGGGTCCCGCTTCCTAAAGTTGCTGCCCATGTGACTGGTGTTGCCTCATCAACAAAACCTTCATCAACAGAGAGTGAGGATAATTTAATTTAGTTTGAGCTAAATTATTGAGTTTCTATAGTAAAGTCTTGGAAGGCAAAATTGTGGATTAGCATTGTATCATTGCAAGCCCTCCTTTTCTAAACTATGGGTGAGGAATTAGCTTCTGGGCATGCTTTCAGATCCAGTTACATCTTCATACTTGTTTCTGTCTGGACCTGCTGTTGTGCCTTATTATAAGCTGGACTGTCAAGTAGTTGTATTTTAGAAAAATATACCAGTAAAAATATACCAATATCAGCAAATTAGGAGATAGCCACACTTTTTTTTAATGTTTATTTAAAAATGTTTACACTTTTAATATTTTGACAGTAGATTTAATGTTTCCTTGTAGTTGACAGATGAAACAAACAGAACAGCATTTACCAGAGCACCTAAACATTATTTAAAATATAACGTGTGAAGTTGCAGGCTTGCTAAAATGTGCAAATCCTCAAAATGTAGTTTTGTCTAATACAAGGACCAAAGACGATCATTGTAGCCTATAAGAGAATATGTTATAATATGTTAATTAACAGTTACAAAAGAGAAGGTTTTTCCCATTTCTCAGTTGCACAGCAGGTTGTTACAGTGTACAGACAAATCAGGAAGTACATGATTTGTACAAGGTGATCAAGTATCCAACCATGTGATGTTTACCAGAACACTTAGCTGTGTCACTCAGAAACACGTGTGGTTTTCTCTTTTAATTCAACATGTTCGTTATTCACAGAAATAATTTACGAAGAAGTATATGAGGAGCAAGCTCGCGGTATGCTTTTTTTTAGTTTTACTTTACCACTAGGGGGAGCCAAAGTTAAGTTGTGAATCTTCATATAGTGGCTTTAATGGTCCGTGTGAAATGTATTAATATTTACTTTCTTTTTGTGTATACATATTGGATTATCTTGTGTTTGTATCTGGTACGTCTTTTTTTTAATGGCTTGGCTGTTGACATGAAACTAAAAACACTTAATGAACATAAAATGGCAGCAACACAATTATTTCCACATCTGCTTTTCTGTGGGCACATCTGCTAACATTATTTATAGATTGAACATGTGATAAACATGTTTCCTATTCAGTTAATATCATCAAGTATATTTAACACTGTACCTACAGTTCCAAAGGCCTTGTAATTTTGTGAATTAACTGTGTGTGTTTCTTTGTGTTTGTGATTGATGCTGTTTTTAGGTCCAGGGAGCAGTCGGGGCTACTATGGGGAGCGCATCAGAGCATGGGATGGTCAGAGAGGTCTATCCTTCTTACAGAACATGGAGTTGAGGGGAGGTGAGCTGCTCGTGCCCAGGGCAGGCCTCTACTACATCTATGCCCAGACCTATTTCAGACTTTATGCCGTGGAGGAGTCAGAAGGGGAAGCACAAGATGACGAGGGTGCTGAGCTCATACAGTACATCTATAAAAAGGTTAGGCTTCATTCTCATTACAAGATATTAGTTTGAACTCAGGGTGGCCCTTAATAGATAAAAATAATCATGAAAGTTTTATCACTTGCTGTTGCAGGATGTTTATTTAGTCTTTAAAGCTCTCACAGGTCTTAGCACACTTGCTTTTAGCTTTATTTTTATACCACTTCAGTTCTTCTAATGATTGTCCAGTGTTGCAGTTTTTCTGATGTGAATGGTGAGGGTTAGGACAGTGCTCCGAGACATTGTTTTATGTACGTGGAAGTAAATGAGTGGGTGCACGTTTTGTTGCTTTTGTGCTGGTATGTTTTGTAAGTATGGGATGCATGGTGGAGCAGTGGTTAGCGCTGTGGCCTCACAGCTAGGAGGTTGCTGGTTCGAAGGGTTGTTAAGTGACCTTTCTGTGTCACAAGTTTGCATGTTCTCCCCATGTATGCGTGGGTTCTCTCCGGCTTCCTCCCACCCACAAGACATGCATGTTAGGTTATAATAGCTATGGTTAAAATGGTTTAAAATAACATGTAAGTCGCTTTGGATAAAAGCATCTGCCAAATGACTGTATAGTAATAATAGTGGATTTTTTTATGTTTAGGTATATTTTATGTTTTTAATGTGAAAAACTTTTGAGTTTTATATGATAAAGGGCTCTATAAATAAAGTTTGATTTGATTGAAATATTTCTGTCACACAGGTGTCAGGGTAATATGACAGAATTTAAACAGGAACAAAGGACAGTTTGATTTTTCTAAGTCTTTGAAAGTAAGCAATCCCTCAGTCCTAAACATTAATTGTTCTTGAATCCAGAAAAAAGTTATTAGTTTCAGATGATATCGGGAAAAAGTAATACCTAATGAATTACTGTTTTATATAATCTGTTGTTATTTTTTTCTTTGGTGTGTGCCACAGATGAGTTCCTACACAGGGCCCATCTTACTGATGAAATCCTCTCGAAGTGCCTGCTGGCCCCGGGGTCCGGAGCCAGGCGTTTTTTCTCTGCATCAGGCCGGCACTGCCTTCCTTCAACCTGCTGACCGCCTCTTCATCACCGTCAGTAACGCCAGTGCCATGGATGGGAGGTCGAGCTACTTTGGTGCTTTCCTGGTCGGCTAAAGGAGACGTCAAGGACAAAAATTGAAAAAGCACAAGGTTGACCTCAGTGTGAGGGATTCACTTGACAGTATGGATGTCTGCTCTGAAGCAACAGGATCAGGGGATAAGAACTGTGAAGCCGAGTGGCTGCGGTCAAACTAAGTTATACTGGAACCCACTCTGTGGCCCAGAAGAGCAAGAACGAAGAGGCATTTATTTGGTGTGCGTATGCTCCAGTGATGACCTGTGGCCACATTTCAACCTCAAATAAGCTTTTAGAACAAATGTGCTGTTAAGAAAGCAAATGTGGCCTGTGTTTGGAGACATTTGGAGGAGTACAGTAAATGTGGACTCAATATTGCAGATGCCCTCTGATGAGAACAGTGATATATTTCACCTGTAGGTGAAACTATCAGTTTTCATTATCAGCCAATGACAGTAGTATTGGACATGTTTTTGCAAAAATGTGAATATGCCTATCAGGAGACAAAGGCATTCATGTTTAATATTGTAAATTAAATGTTTGTCAAGAGTTTATTTCCTAACCTAGGTGTTTACCTGTTATGGACAAGACTACCACTTATCTCAGGTCTATTTTCAGTGACGAACTTGACAAAACTAAATGTGTGGAACATCAACAGGATGTGATTCAAAACCCATCCCCAAACAAACTGCACCCAAATGACCTTTGTACACAAAAAGACAAACCGCTGAAAAAGTAAAAAACTATCATTTAATTCATGTTGTATTACGTCTCCATAATGTGGCAGTGAATATTTTAGCAATATTTGTCACTCCTCAAACATGAATTTTTAAACATCAAAAAGAACAAAAATACCAGAAACTAATCAGGGTTCAAGTAATGCCCAAAAGAAATGAAACACACACACACACACCCACAGGAAGATAGGTCATTTCTACTGATCATTCTGTAATACACCTGCTACTTCTTGGTTCACGAGTGGATCAAGGTGATTGTGTGGTAAACCCACTTCCTCACTTTTCAGTCTTTTGGTCACAATGACTGAACAAACCGTTACAGCTGAGACAAACGTAAACAAGACAACACACAGCCTTATGGATTATAAGAGGGCTTCACTAATTTACCCCCCTCCCCCCCCAAAAAAACACACACACACACCTGTAACAATCTGTATCAAAAATAATCTCTGAGTTGGTCTCTGATCAGTTGGGACACAAACAGTGGTGGACAGATATTTTGTTCTGTTTACAACCTATGGCTTCACTTTTATCTATAAACACAGTCGGGTACAATCAAATGAAACAAGGGTGTATCTTTTTGAAGACAGCTTTAGTCTGTAATGGCAACACTGTGTAAACAACTGTGTGCGCGGGAGCAGGGGGAGCTCCTCTGTGATGCTCCTATTGCTATGGTAACCAGGAAGGGTTAAGTTGTAATTTGGGCAATCAATCAGACTAAGTGCATGCGTTCCAAAATCTTCATCCCAACTGATATTAAGAGTAAATTTCTGCACACACACACACAAATCATGAAGTCAGTCAAGTGCTTCGACATTATCTCGCTGCATGTAAAATGCCTGCATCGGTCAAGTTCATTAAGACATTAACAGCTGACAGTACTTTGAGTGAATGGAACAGAAAAGGCATACAGTCATGTATGAGACAGAATCTCCATACATTAGAAGTGTTGTTCACAATTAAGATTTTAGCACAAACAGGGTTAGTACGGGCTGTCCTGATGTCAATAATGCATTTCTTATATATATTCAGGAGAAATACTTGCACTGGGAAAATGCTGCAGCCTTGATATGATGCTGCAGTTGTTGACATTATGCACCAAACGTTGGAGAGGAAAAAAAAATCCACACATGCATATACATAGATGCATGTTTGTGTGCACACATACAAAACTTGGTATGGGTTTCTATTGCCTCTTACGGTATGTCTCCGATCTATTAAACAAAAAAAAAGCACCTCTCAAGTACAGAACATCCTTGGAATATAATAAGTCTTGAACTACAGACAGACAGGCAACACATACACAACAGCGCACAGGCACAATACAGGAGGCTTTGGCACACTCATGCTAGTCTTACAACTAAGCATTTTCCAACAAAGAAGAATAGCAGGTTACAAAAACAGACAGAGCCATAGCTGCCTTAGATTGCCTCCCCTGAGGATGGGAGGTACGGGTTGTCTGACAGGAAAAAAAAAACGGTCAGCCGTCACATTCAATCAGCACCAAGCTGTCTATTTTTGGAGTTCCAGCCTCTCATCCAATAAACAGCTCCAGGCTGTCATCATAGTTGGAATCTTGAGGGGGGCTATGGGACAGAAAGGCTGTTGTCACGGGTGTCCCTGTTGCTGTGGCGACGTTGAGGAGGGTGTTAGGGCGAATGCTGGTAGTTGCTGGATTGCGAAGAGCCGCCGCCGCTGTGATACTGGTCAGGTTGATGCCGAGCGTGAGCCGTGTCTGTTCCAAGGCTTTCTCTGGCACAGCGAAGGCCTCAAGCTTTTTCTCACCGTTGGCCATGTAGGAGTTCTGGCAACCTCGACAGATACAATCCAAGCATGCCTATGACAGATTTAGGGAGAAATATAACGCTACTTTTACTCAGGAATGTAACAGTCTTGTCTTAAAGGCTAGGTTTGGGTGATTTTTGTAAAGAATCTATGAGAAATTGGACTATTTAATTATAAATTGTTCCTGGACTAGTTACGTCCCAGTTTTACTGAACTAACAAATGATTGACACTTAATTTTACATGAAATAAGAAAAGTAAAATCACCCAAAATACATGGTGATAGCAGTAAACTAGTGTATTAAGTACTGAATAAATACAGATTATTTTGTAATCGATAAATCTTAAAAGTGAAACAAAAAGACTCAATAGCTTTCCACTGAAAGGTAACAGTCTCACCTTGCGGTTGGAGTAACAGGGACAGCGCTGCCCCCTGCAGGTCAACACAGATGGATTCTGAGTGGCTCTACCACATTTACAGCCTTTTTTCTCAACTGGCTTCTTGTATGGAGGCCGGACAGGTGCTGTCGGCATCAAGCAGCCTGACATTGGCCGCTGGTCTTTGCTTCGGTCCTTGGCCTTGGAGCCTCCACTACTGCGGGCCTTGGCATGGGGCTTCTTGGGGCACTGTTCCACATGCTTCCTAGCACCTTTATTGTGGTTCTGTGTGGGGCGACTGGGCTTGGGAGGTGCCCCATTGGAAAGTGACGAGTATGTGTGTGCTGGTACAGTAATGGAAGGTGTGGGTAGTTTTGTGTGCAGTGTGTGAGAAGGGTTTGGAGTGTTTACATTTGAAGAGGGGCCCTGCAGGATGGAGGTGATAGAAAGGGGTTTCACCTTTTCTCTGTCACTCTCCGATCGAGATCGCTTGCGATTAAGGCGGACTGGCATGGGCTTAGAGGCTGGAGGATTGAAGGAAGAGGCGTGAATGTGAACACCACGGCTTGTCACTGTGTTAGTCCGGCCAGTATGAATCTGTGTGTAGTTGTGGGCTGCATCCAGCTGTATGTACATCTGACTGTGTGCTCTATCTGTTGTCACATGTGTGTGAGTGTGTGTCCTTTCTGGCTGCGTATCAAGAGAATCTCGACCAGGCTGAAGCGGATCCAAAGTCTGTAGCACCTCCTCTACACTGAGAAGCAACACTTCTCCTTCCTCTAGCTCCCTGCTACTAGATTCCCCATCCCTGAGTGAGCACATAGTGCCTGGTGTTGGGGCTAAATGTCCAGTGGTCAGACTCAGTTCCAAACCATCACATGCAGTATCCGATACAGACAGGCCTGCATGAGGCTGCTCCTCCACAAGATCACATACTTCCAGCTCAGGGGATGAAGGATCAAGGTCCTCCAAAGCTTTTCCATTGCATTCTTGTGGTCCATTGAAACAGGGAGGGGCAGAGGAGGAGCTCTGGGGAACAGCTGACAGCTCTGCAGGAGCAGGTGGTGCCTCTGTGGGGGTAAGAGACTCAAGTGCAGATAGATTCACATCTTTTTCCAGGCTTGAGTCTTCCAGTTCTAGTTCTTCCTTGTGTGACATTAGCACTTCCTCTAACAAGGCCATAACCTCTGGAGAACCTCCAGCATGGCTGCTGATTGACTGCAGCAATGGTGAATGAGTTACATAGAGACAGAGCTTCCTGTAGCACTGAACCAGTAAAGAAAGCTGCTTGTTCTCCTGGAAACAACAATAGTCCTTACAGCGGCTGCATGATGGCCTGATCTGCATCTTTTGGCCTTTGCAGCCCAAGCAGACGTAATGCTGACACTCTGGGTGTGTGGGAGAAATAGGATCCTGAAGCAGTTTACCTGAAAAAAACATTACAAATGTAGTTTTCATAAATGTGTAATTGCCAAATTACAATATAAGACTATACACAAGTAATTTATACTCAACTACTTCACAGTAATAATCATTAAATAAATAAAATATTCAGAGCAAAAGGAAGTTATGCAATATTTTGTCATTCATAGTCCGCCTCTGTGTGAGCTTTGCTATTCCACGGGCTAAGCAGTGAGTAAATAAAGCATGAAAAATAACCGCATGGCTCTGCAGCAAGTACAACAACAGGCGAGTCATCTGTCTTTTCAACAGGGCATATGACTGAAGCTCAGCCCTGGTTGCTAAGACGACCGCTATACTGAGCGCGAGACGGCTGCAAGTGCGAGCACGCCCACAGTCAGTCAATGTAAATAATAATTTAATCATTTAAAACTTAAAACATTGCCATGGTATTCAACTAAATAAATGACAGAAATCAATGACAAAGTTGCTAAGAAATGGGATATAAAAAACTTTCAAGTGGGCTGTGTGTTGTGATCTTATATTTTAGGATTCTTACCACAGACAAGACACGCGAGGGACTGTCGGAAGAAGGGCAACAGCTTGTACATCTCTGCCAAGGTGTGAGGTTGCCGCGGGTCGCACTGCAACACAGCCCGGCTTGCAGACACATACAGAGCGGTTGCATTAACGGGATTCATAGCGGTTTACTCTCCCAGCCTTCGGGAAACACCGTCCAGGGAAATATCCTGTCGCTTGGAGCGACACTAATATGAACAGCCAGATTTTGGGGTGGTAAAGGAATAAAAGTGGCCTTGTGGTGCAACAGTTACACCAATATTTTCTATAAAAGACTAAATTATTTATTAATTATAGACACGAGACAATGAACATGGTGAAGCGGTATCACAATACGCGCATGTTAGCTAACTCTGCAGGTGGCTAGCTTTGGTTAGCATCACCAGTTTGTTGTCGTCACTTTCTTTCATATCACAAATAAAGACTCACTTTATCAGCAGCATTTAGACACTAATGTATCATATGGTCCATTTCTTAACAAGCCTAATGGCTAATTAAATCAGATGACTGAAACACCCATGATCAAATGTTAGCTTCGTAAAGCTAATATTAGCCTCGTACATCAAATGTTGTGTACGCCAGAAGTCGATTATAGCTATGCAACTCAATTACTGTCCACATCAGTCTCTTCATTGGCGATCAGAATAATGTTAAGCTGCTGCTATTTATTTTTTACGAATTAGTTTGGTTTGAAGTTAATAAACAGAATCTTCCAGGCGCGCATTTGATGTAAACAAAGCTAACCAGCTACAAATAGCATGGCTAGCCAAATTAGCTAACGAGGATCCAACCGTATCGCAAATCTTTTCACGCCGTCTTATACCTCACACGAGTGTTCAGAGTGCAAGGTGCAACCCATATGTTTCAGATTCTGGTACGTTTGACTATAATACTCATCGAGCGGTGATCGAAACATAGCAAACTTGCCGTTTTATAAATGCAATCGTTCGATTTTCCACTTTCCTCACATCAACCCTTCCCGAACGGCACGAACATCACGCGAGACTTAGATTAGTTACCCTGGTTACCGTCGTGTTCCAAAGGCTCGTCTGTTGTGTCTTCTTCTTCTTCTTCTTGGGTTTAATGGCGGGTGACAACTCGCCAAAGTAAGGTGCATTACCGCCACCTACTATGCTGGAGTGCGAGACTGAGTGTTGAGACCTCTTTTTATACAGTCAAAAACTATATTGTATTTATGAGACCAGTTTCCACTAAGTAACAAATGAAATATTTCCATGGTTTCTCCTTTAAAATAAAAATGAAGTGGAAATATTTTATTGATCCCAGAGGGAAATTCGAATTGTAGTAGTTTTTTTAAATACAAAAATAGTTAATGAAGGGTCTTTACTGTTCTTGTTGGGATGGGAAACCTCACTGTTCTTGCCGGGACGGTGCCGTCCACACAGGAGTCCATACAATCCGTCACACACTCAGTCATGCTGTTGTAATATATTTCTGTTTTCTGATTGGCTATGAATTCTCGCCCCCTTACCTCATTGGTTCAGATTTTTGCCTTTCGTCAAGCGCATGCCGTCATTCCTGAGCACGCACGGCAAAGATGGCGGCCTTCAATGTCGCTCGTAGTAGCTGTGGGCTAGTAAATGGTTTAAGAGTCTCTTTTAGGAGTTTGGTGCAAGTGAAATATGGCGCGGCATCAGCACCAATTCCACAGACGAATCGCTTACGGGACTGTCGCTGGTATTCGATCAGCCACCTGTCCGTTAGGGAGAGGATTGAAAAGAAACGACAGGCTGCTCTAGTCGGGGGAGGTCAGAAGAGAATAGATGCACAACACAAGAAGGTAAAGTCAGCAAACACCCAAGTATAAGGTCCATATGTGCGCTTTTATGCGTTAAGGTGCATATAATAACAGAAGGGTCTTGTTTTGTAGGGTAAGCTGACAGCCAGGGAGCGAGTACAACTCCTGCTGGACCCAGAGTCTTTTATAGAGACA
Organism: Pseudomugil gertrudae; assembly: GCA_037177535.1. Classification (NCBI taxonomy): domain Eukaryota; kingdom Metazoa; phylum Chordata; class Actinopteri; order Atheriniformes; family Pseudomugilidae; genus Pseudomugil; species Pseudomugil gertrudae. The sequence continues at coordinate 15,269,275 of JBAMHV010000021.1, read as the reverse complement.
GACATGTTTGTAGAACATCGCTGCTCTGACTTTGGCATGGAACAGGACAGCAACAAGGTAACATGTCACATCTGCAGCATCTGCACAGTGGAAATCAGAAAATGTGCATTGATTTGTCTTTGCGTCTGGTTTAGTTCCCAGGTGACAGCGTAGTGACAGGCAGGGGGAGAATCAACGGGAGGCTGGTTTACGTGTTCAGCCAGGTAAAGTCTGCAGTTGCTACACAACAGACAACAACTTCATTTCACTTGCTTTACTCTCCTTTTTCTGCCTTTTCTGCTTCTTTTAGGACTTTACAGTTTTTGGTGGCAGCTTGTCTGGAGCCCATGCACAGAAGATCTGTAAGGTAGACATGTTAAATAAACTAAATATTCTTTTCCATTCAGCTATTAAAATAGAAGTTACTGCTTTCTCTTCTGCTCATTATTTTTAAAATACCTGTTCAGATCATGGATCAGGCCATGACAGTTGGAGCCCCCGTCATCGGCCTGAATGACTCTGGAGGAGCTCGGATTCAGGAGGGAGTGGAGTCCCTGGCAGGATATGCAGATATATTCCTGGTTTGTTTTGTTTGTTGACGAAAGCATTACCCTTATCATTGCTGGAAGTTTTTGTTTTTCACCTGGTGTTGATGAAAAATAAAAACATCTTTTTCCAGAGGAATGTGTTGGCTTCAGGAGTCATCCCTCAGATCTCCCTCATTATGGGTCCCTGTGCAGGAGGGGCAGTCTATTCCCCTGCCCTGACTGATTTCACCTTCATGGTTAAGGTAAACGGCTGCTTAATAAATTGCATTTAGAGGTAAGAAAGTAAAGCTTATCAGGAGAGTTTAGATTGCACATGCCTGACTATTGTTTTTGCGTACATAGGACACGTCATACCTGTTCATCACAGGACCAGATGTTGTGAAGTCTGTCACCAATGAAGATGTGACTCAAGAGGAGCTCGGCGGAGCCAAAACTCATACCACAGTATCTGGTCAGAGCCGTAAAATGTTTAGGTTTTTTTTAAACCACTTTATTTAGGATGTTACAATTATCATATAAAAAACCATGGTCATTGTTACATTTTACAAATGAAAATAAAAAAAACATTCCCATCATAAAAAAACCAAGATTAACCATATCCATCTGACATATCTGACATCACACGCAAACAGAAAAGATAAAAACCCACAAGTGAACCTAACATATATTACAAGATGGACCCAGGGCAGATGGAGACCTTTAATGTTCCATTACCACACCAGGCTAGGTATTCACATAAGTTAATGGAGGATCCCATAATTCATTAATAGTGTTGTTGAGAGTGCATCTGATCCTTTTCAACATTCTGTATAATGTCCCAAATCCCATGATGGAGGGGTAGAGGCCATCCATTTAAGTATAAATACATACAGAAATGTTGGTATAATATTAATCTTTACAGAATTTGTTCTCTCAATAAGAGAAAGCGGCAGTATAGACCATCTTTTAGTATCATGTTCTACATGATGGCGAGGTTAATTTTTAATAGATTGTAATATGATCCGGTGACTTTTATACCTACATATGTAAAGGATTCAGCAGACACATTAAATGGCAGATGGGAATATTCTTTAGTTTTACTTCTAATAAGAAAATATTCATTTTTATTAAAATGTACTCTTTGTTCAGCTATATTACCAATTCCAGCAAAATTCTGGGGTGGTTGTGATAGGATTGGTGACAAATAGTAACAATATATCGACGTAGAGTGAGACAATAAGAATTTGAACACCAAGTGAAATAGCTTGTATACTATTATTGAATTTAAGGGCTATGACAAGTGGCTCTATAACTAAAATAAAGAACGACTGACTCAGTGGTTCCTCTTGCTTTGTGAAGCCGTTGGTATAATCTGAGTTGGTTGGGTCGATGTAAATGAGCTTAATATGGTGAATATAGTTGGGGCCAAAACCAAACTTGTCAAATGTATTGAAAGGATTTTTCCTTTCTGTAGGGTCAAATGTCTTTTTGGGGTCAAGCAATATTGCTGCCTCTGGGGGTGAAGTGTTTGATTCAGGGTAACTAATAAACAAGTCGTCTCAAGTTGTAATAGGAGTTTCTGTCCAGAATAAACCCAGTCTGGTCCTTCAAAAGGATGTGAGGAAGAACTGTTTCCAGAGTGCAAATGCTTTTAGAACATACTGATCTGTAAGATGAACAGTCTTGGTGATGGAGGGTGGCAGAGCATTGTTCAGTGCTTCTGTATAAACCCAGAGAAGAGGGGCAAGTTTATCTTTACATTTTGTTTTTAAATAAAAATGAGTTGGAAACCCATCTGGGCCTGAGAATTTTCCACTGAGGAGACAGCAGACTAATAATGTATTACATATTTCATATTTAGTTCCAAACAATCTTTAGAGACAGAGTCCATTGTCAGAATGCTCTGATTAGAAAGAAACATATTAAATGTCTTGCAATCGGGTGTTAAATCAAACAATTATAATTTAGAATAGAAATCCTTAAAGCATTTATTAACAGCCTGATGGTCCTGCATTAAGGAGCCATCTGGTAGCATAATTTGTGGAATAAACAGGATAGTGTTTTTTAGTAATTTGGAAGGCATGTCTCCCTCTGAAGGGATTTAGAGATAAGCCTCTCTGTTTAGGTGAGTTAAATTCTCACCCTGAGTCATATTTCTGGATTTCTAAGAGTTCTGTAAATGACCGTCTGCTGCAGCTACTTGATCTTTTAGTCCCAGTTAAACCCCAGTGGCATTTTTTCTGAAGGAGTTAAACACTGGGATTACTCATCAAATCTCTATTTCTGAAAATTGTGCTGAAAGAGGTAATCTCTGTTTTCAGGTGTGGCTCATCGTGCTTTTGAGAATGATGTTGAGGCTTTACTCAACCTGCGAGAGTTCTTTAACTTCCTGCCGCTCAGCAATCAAGACCCCGCCCCCATACGGGAGTGCCATGACCCCAGGTACCCAACAACAACCCAGGATTTACAATACATTAACAGTGATTTAATACAAGTAATGTTTAATTTGAAAAGGCTACTAACAAAGAATACAAATAAAGACATGGGAACAAAATAATAATGTGAAAATGATCCTGTTTAATTTCATGAGGCTATATAGGCTAGCTGTTGGACATGTTATTTAATGTATTAGTTGAGTCAACAAAAACCTCAACATGATTATAATTCCCATATATTTCACACAATTTGCCTGCATAAAATAAATGGACTTTCGATACATGGAAATATGATTCTAACCATAAACAAACAACTCGTGTTGACTTGGAAACCAGAGTTTCCATGTTATCATGATGCATTAAAGCAGCCAATCATGATGTCTCTGTGTAAAGCTGTGATTGGCTAGAAGTGTGGCACCTTTGCAGCACATGCAACAATGAGGGAGGAGATGAATAAAACTCATGGAAAGTTGTTTCATCTACAGAGAGAAGCTAACACATTGGTTTTGTGTGCACATACGTTTTGGTTATCTTTTGCAGAAATATCTTTTCTGCTCAAACTCTGCTCCTTTTACTCATGAATGGGTCACAATAATAACACCAAACAAAGCTGACTTGTATTTTAGATTTTATCTCTATTGTTCTCTTTCAGCGATCGCCTGGTAAAGTCATTGGACACCATTGTCCCTTTCGAGTCAACGAAAGCCTATGACATGTTGGACATCATTCACACAGTAAGTGCAGAATACCACATATACCTGAAAGTACCATCTACATTCATCATAAAGTAAGAGTTAACTTTCTTATTGAATTTGTTCAGATAGTGGATGAGAGGGACTTCTTTGAGGTCATGCCTGCCTATGCCAAAAACATCGTGGTGGGATTCGGTAGAATGAATGGCCGCACTGTGGGTATTGTGGGTAATCAACCCAAAGTTGCTTCCGGTGAGAAAAGAAGTCAAATACACACATTTTAGTTTGGCAGATCAACCCATGATAAACATCTTCTTTGTCAGGTTGTTTGGACATCAACTCCTCAGTGAAGGGAGCACGCTTTGTGCGTTTCTGCGATGCATTCAACATTCCTATCATCACCTTTGTGGACGTACCAGGTTTCCTGCCAGGTACGCTTGGAAAAATCCCAGTTCTTGTAAACAAACTTGCCATGAGAGTATCACGGCGAGTTCAGATCACTTCTGTCTTTCCATTCCAACCTCTGTGCTGGTTTTCATCAGGAACGGCTCAGGAATACGGCGGTATCATCAGACATGGAGCCAAACTGCTGTATGCCTATGCAGAAGCTACTGTACCAAAAATTACCATCATTACTAGAAAGGTGTGTTCACATTATGACTGGAGAAATATATTAGAAAATCTAAAGTAGCTCCTAACCTGATGAATGCTTTTAATGCAACATATAATGCTGCATTTTCTGTAGATGCTTTACAATAACTATTTGATTATTTCTATTTGAACATTGAACAAGCTGAGCTCTTTAAACACGCTTGCTTTAGTTTAAATCCTAGTTTTCTTCTCGTTGATGTATCCCAGGCTTACGGAGGGGCCTATGATGTAATGAGCTCCAAACACTTGAGGGGAGATGTGAACTATGCCTGGCCAACAGCTGAGGTTGCCGTTATGGGCGCCAAGGTATCATTATGCCCACACTTTCCATTTGTCCCACCAAGTAACTTTTTAAAACCTTTTATTCCATTTATTTGCACTTTGTCTTGTATTTTAACAGGGTGCTGTTCAAATTATATTCAGAGGGAAGGAAAACCAGGCGGAAGCAGAGGCTGAATATGTGGAAAAGTTTGCCAACCCTTTCCCAGCTGCTCTCAGAGGTAAATCTTTCAGTGAAACAATGCCAATGATTTTACTCTGCAGCTGCATACATCGGCCTGAAATGTGCTCGTTTCAGGTTTCGTTGATGACATCATTGAGCCAGCGACTACTCGGAAGAGGATCTGCAACGACCTGGAGGTGCTTGCCAGCAAGAAGCAGGTCAACCCCTGGAAAAAGCACGCCAACATTCCTCTGTGAAGCCCACCCAAACCGCTTGTACGACACCTGCTTTGGGATTGTTTTACTTCAGAATGAACTGCAATGGTTTATCATAATGGCGGCTTTGGGAGCCTGTCAAGCACATGTAGCTAGTCATCGTATTTGTCTCTCCTCAGTTTACCACTCCACTGAAAGCATCCTCTCCGATTTGTTCCCGTCACGTCATGACACTTTTAAAACTAAACCCCAGACAAGTGTTTCTGATTTAGAAGAGTGCCCGGTAGCCAGTCAGATCATGCGTTGTCACTACTTAATGAAATGCAAGATGTTGATGGGAAATCCTAAAACATTTAAGGCGACCTGAACTAAAGAATACACTTAAAGATTGTCCTGTCAGCAGTGGCCATATTGGTTACTGTTGATTATTTACAGCTTTTTTAATATGACTGTATCTGGAAGGACAAAATACATGTTAGAAAAAAAACATGGCAATAACAGCAGAAAATGAAAGTATATTGTCTCTTATCCTGATTGTGTGTAGGGTGTTTATGTACTGTATTTAGGCTTTTTTGTGCACATGATAAATGTGTCCATCATTCTCCAACTTGGAAATGTGCCTTTCTGTGGCGGTGTCTGTTCTGCCGTCTGTAAATAAACCATCTACTCGGTACCATGCACTACTTTTATCAATATTTTGTCTAAAGTCAACACACAGTTACAAAAAGATTGACAAGTATGTGTGTTACCCCCCCAAAAATAACTTTAAATAAAAGTGTTTAGAATGTGTTGTCTGTGGTCCTGGCCTGTGGTATTCCTAATGCCTGGTCAAGCTGAGACTGGAAGAGTTGTGATGAATAAAAATATGCAACAGAAATCTGGCTTAACAGAATCTGTAGAAATTAGTTTTGTATGGTATAAGTTTGCCAGCTAATAATCGTGTATATAATCTGTCCAAATTAGCTAGATTCCTGACCTAAAAGGGTTAAAAAGAAAATCCCATTCATAGTTTATATACTGATTACAGATTTTATTAAAAAGAATTGAAGTTCACAGAAAAAAAAAACAAAAAGGGGGAAAAAGGCTTAAGTGTATTTTAGGGCAACTGATGTCAACTGCACTGCAGAAAAGATCCAATTGTCTCTGATATTTACACAACTGCCATCCAGCCAGTGAGTAAAGGTTATAAATGATTGTTTACCCCAACAAAAGGGTGAATAAAGTTATGGCTGAAAACATTCAAAACACATTCAAACACATCTGTCAGACACAAAGATTCATCACTGCACTGGATATGAACAATGACAACACCAAATCTTTAACCTCTTGGATCAATTAACACTGTTGCAGGTGGAAAAAATGACTTGGTTGAACTTGTAAAATGAAGGAAAAAAAAAACTTCTGATATTCTGCTTCAATACTTATGTGTTAAATGGTTACAATCAAATGATACAGCGCCTAAAAGCTGGTATTCTTGGTAACCGTCTTGATATGACTTACAGGTGAGAGGGAGTAAGGGGATGGAATATACTTTTAAGTATGTAGGCCACAATTTGGCAACAAACAAGATACATATTTAAGAAAAAAAACTGTACAAACAGACAAACAAAAAGACACTTGATTTAAAACTTTAGTACTAAAGCTACAGGATTGAAAATATGTTTATTGTCTTTTTTAAAACTTTACTTTTTACTTCAAAAAGCCATTATTCAGAGCGAGTGTGTGTGAGCCGGGGAGGTGATCTGTCAAAGATCAGTTGAAGATGCAACCTCTTAGTCAAACTACACTTTCTTTGCTTTGACAGCACACACAAGTGTATGTGCCTCTACTTAACCATCATCACCAACACTTTTACACATCGTACACCACATACGGGAGATGGGAAACAGTGAGAGAAGAGAGGTCAGTGGGTGCTAGTAAGAGCAAAGAGATAGAACATTTAGTACTGACATCCTCTCTAGACTGAATTTAACCAGGAAGATTGAAGTGCAACACCAAAAGAGAAGGTATGGGACAGAGTGTCACGCTGCTCAGGGATGCAGACCACAAGCAGAGTCAAACTGTACATTTGTGTAACAGGTGCTCATCGGCCAGCTGCCACCACTAACAAGAGCATAACCCACAGGCTGAAGAGGAGGAGGAGGAAGAACAGGAGCAAGATGAAGCTCTTGAATAATTCAGAGTAGACTGTGGAACCACCAGGCTGGGTGAAAGAACAGAGCGGGTCGTTGTTGCCATGTGAGATCCAGCCGATCTATCAGTAGATATACTTGACAAGCATCCTTCCATCATGTCTTAGAGAAAGAGAGATGTACTTGAACATTGTATATTCTTCTTAAGTTTGTTTGGCAGGTGATTCAGGTTAGACATCCTAAAAGCCAAGTTTCAGATCCAATGAACGTTTATTTCCAGATCAGAACATAGGCATGCTGAAACCCTGGAAGAATGGAGAGAAAGTCATAAAATGTATCAAAGTTATCTATAACTCCTGTTAGTTACTACTATGAACATTGAGGATGATTATATTAGTTATTAAATTAAAATGATGATTATTTAGGGTGTGAAAAGCAGGATAAGACATACCGACTCGTCTTCAATCATTGCTGCTGAGTCAAAGAAGTCCGGTCTTAACTCTGCTCTTTCGCGTCTGTTCCTTGATGGTGGCTGGGAAAAAAAAAGGTATGTTGGACTTGGACAAATAGAAAAGTAGTCTAAAAGCAGTTCATATATTAAGTGGTATTACTGACCAAGTCGATCACCATGGTATCTTCAAACTCCTCATTCATGTCCTCTAGTTGGCCTCGTGATGACATCATCACATCCTCAAAGATGGGCTCTGCATCATCCTCCATCAACCCGCGCCTGAAGGCAAATGTTGCTTAAATCAAAATATGATTCAACAAAACTAGTTACCACTTTATGTTCCGAGTTTGAAAAGCTTACACAGTCTGCCGGACGCCCTGATTGCTGCGTGACTTGATGTAGTTCATGCTTGTTCGGTCCTTTCTGTTTACTTCTTCCATCTTCTGCTGTCCGAGCCACGACATCTGCATCTGAGGACTGGAGACAAACGTGACCAAAGTAACGCAGAGATTTAAGCAAACCAGCGTTAAAACAAAGAAAGATGCTTTGTTTTATCATCCTCAATATTATTTTAAATCATTTACATCACTATAAATTCTGTGTTTGTTTATGTGAATAATAATAATATGAACGCACTTGTGCACAAAGTCGTTTTCTGATCCCGGCTCTGAGTCCGGGTCAGGCATGTGTTCTGCTGGTCTGTTCTCTCTGAGGACTGTTGAGGTGAGCTGTGGAGTCTGGAGTGCACCTGGTGTCTGTAAGGTGTCATTTCGCATCATCCACGAGCTTTCTACACTACTCTCTTCTGAAATGAAACACAAAGACACACAGAGTTTAAAATTTCAACAAACCAACGGTGTGTAATTATTAACATGTTTTTCCTGTAATAGATGCAGGCGAGCCAGACCTGACAAACTCTGTGCTGCCTGCTCACCCTCGATGCGTTTTTTGTGCAGCGGCGGTCGTCCCTTCTTGCTGCGGACCGAGCCGGTTTTGCTGCTGGAGCCTGACGTGACAGACATGTGATCTTCGTCTCCTCCTGTCAGCAGACTGTTCCTGTAGGAGATCAGTGGCAGCCACACATCCTCCCGACGCTCCGACATGGACTCAGACATGAATTTCTCCAGGTAGGAGTGTCTGAGGAGAAATGCATGGAACAATTTTATCAGGTTGAATTAACAAAGAGAAGACGTTTAGTTTTGCCTGAAAGGAAGAAATGGAAGGGGAGAGCTTACACAGTCTTTTTATCTTGACGGATTAATTTAGAGGAGAATTCACTCAGGACTTCCAGGAAAGCCAGGTTAATAGGTGGAAACTCTGATCCTCGAGGATTCTGGTACTTAAAGGCAAACTCGATTCCGTCCCTGACATGACAGAAAAGAAGAAAAAGACACAAAACCTGTATAAAAAATGATGAATATAGCAGGTGCAGGCAAGTATACATGATTTGTTTTAATTTATGTTTTAAATCTATCCCAACTAATGACAGGCAGCTGCTGTGATCCCAGTTTACAAAGACAACACATCACTCAGTATCTAGTATTTATATAACTCAGTATTTTGCATAAATCTCACTTGTGCAGTGTTGCAACAGCCTCCCTGGTCTTGATCTGATCCAGGCCGAAGGTGAGGGCGAAGCGTCGGGCCAGCTCCTTAATGCCGCTCACATGAGACGACGTTCGGTCCAGGTTGGGACCCTGATCCTGCAGCAACTCGTTGAACAGCTGAAACACAAACACATGCACGCATCAGTGTTTTTGCTCGTGTGAACTGTACAAGCGAGGAAACGGTGCTGTCAGAGTCTCACCTGCTGCAGACTGAGGATGAGTGTCTTCGCACACAGAATCTTGTCTGTCTGTCTGGTTTTACTGAGAGTTTCCTTGATGATGTCACCGTAATCATTATAATACTGAGACAGAGAGATAAAGCAGTTAAAATGGTACACACAAGGAACATTTCCTTCATCACATTATATTTAATATTCTTACATGTTTTCATCAAAACTAAAGTATATTTATGATTTCTATCTCCAGTCTAAAAATAGAAAAATGACCACTTTGATAAATCTATGAGAAAGAGCAACAGTCCTACAACATAATATCCTACAGGCATATTCAGTCATTGCTACTTGATAGTTGTTTAACTTCTTCCTTCTCATAATGTCAAGCCTTTATCAGACAGTGCAGGTGAACAAACCTTCATGTAGTGTTTGAAGATGTCAGCAGCAGCAGGCATGTCTACGATGTCGTAGATGATGAGTTTACAAAAAGCTGCGAGCAGGTTTCTCCTCTTGTGGAGAGCCTCAATCTTGTTGGCTTCATCTTCTTCATCTCCCTCTGCAGGCACACAGGTTGAAATGGAGTGAAATGGTGCGGAAACTCTCCTCATAAATATTAGTTGTGCATAAATATCACCTATTTCTACTGATCCTTTCAGCCTCCTGAAGCGCTCACAACAATGTGGCTGAACGTGCAACAGAACATATAAAAAGCATACAGAAATCTTCCTCACCCATGCTCTGGCTCTCATCATCCTGATCGATGAAGACATGGTCCAGGACAAAGTTTAGCAGCTCGTTTTGCAGAGTACCGTCTGGGTTGAACACCAGCGGCTGGAGGCCCTCCCTCCCTCCAGAGACCAGCTGGTGACTGAAGATCATCAGCAGGTCGCAGAGAAGCATGAAAGCCTGAGTGAAAAGCACAGATACGCTGAAGAAAATAAAACTGGAGGGTGATTACAGTGACAACAGAACAAAGGCTTCCTTCATCAATCCGTCTCACACCTTATATCAAAGATTTTTCTTAAGCTCTTTCTCTTTCACCTGTTCTTTCACTGGTGTGTTGACATTGGACAGACACTGCTGGCACACAGCAAGAAAAGACTTGACCACTCTCCTGAGAGCCACCAGGTCATCCTGCACACACAAAACAAAAACATGTCATTAGTGAAATGTACAAAATAATAAGCACTTTTAACAGAAATCATTAAAACACCAAAAGTATCGTCAGTCAATGTGGATTTTCTCTTACTGATAGTACTACTGTTAAAATGTTAATTTATTTACCTACAAACAGAACCATCAATATGATCCGTCACAGCTCAGAAAACACATTGCATTTGTTTTACAGTAAAACATGAAAAATGAGTAAGAAATAAGTTTTTAATAACCTCGATTGTTTTTGAATAAGAAAGTAGAGAATAATACTGTATATAAAATATCACACATGCATGAATTTCATGCTGCATTTGGCTTTACGTCACTGTACAGTGTGTAAAAAAGTGAATCAGCATCTGCAGAGACTCTACTCAACCCTGAATAGATCATTCATATTATTTTAGAAGCACAAAATAAACATTGGCCTCAAGAAAAAGTTTGACTGTTTTGAATTGAACATCTATTTAATTACTGAATTAGAAAATATTTCAGTTTTAGTGAAAACTGACCAGACAGATATAATGTCAGAGTTCAGAGGACCGTCACATAAAATGCTGCTTAGTGAGACAGGAGCGTAAAATGTCCCATCAGCGGATCAGGTGTGAACGACAAAATAAGTATTTAGATCTTATGACTTTATATCGTGTTAAAGTGTTATATACGTTATATATTCCTGAGAGAGAAATAGATTTCTTTGCCTAAGCCGTTCCTGCAGAAAAATGTAGATAAGCTCCTGTCCCTCAGCACCACTGATGCTCAGACCAAACATAAAGCAGTTGTGTGCAGTTTTAAAGCATTCTGAGTGAGGTGAATGAGGCACCTTGCTGGGAACACCCTCTGTGATCTTGACCAACTGCCAGAGGATAGAGTAGTGGGAACACTGCAGGGCCTGGACGGCAATCTGCTCCGGCATGGAGCCCTGCTCGATGCCTGCCTTAAGCAATCGGTAACAGTTCCCAAACAAATCCCACCGTGTCAAGTCATGGGCACTGAAAAAAAACAGGACAGAAACACAATCATTTTATCGTCTTAGTATGTAATTTTTGGCATAATAACCTAAAGATTTTTAGACAATGTTAGATTTCCAAACATTTATTTATAAAATAAAGAAAAACTCTTACTTATGGAAAGCTGTTAGTCGCTTAAGTGTTGACAATACATTATAGATGTCATCGTCATCTGCCTCCTCAGCCTGCAATACAACAAACACACATCATGCTGACTTCTATTTTTACCAATCAGATCAACACAGAAGGAAAAAACCAAAACCTTTTCACTACTAATTCCTCCCAAACCACTTTCTTTTCGGCTCTTCATACCTCTTGTAACAACTCTTCAACCGAGTGTGCAAATCGGTCGGTCATCTCATCAATGAGCTGGGAACGGGCGATGTCCACGCGGTTCATGATAGTGTACTCTTCCGAACACAGGATGCTGTAGGTCTTACTGCAGGCCTCAAGCACGTCCGTCTCAATGTGCTTCTCCACCACCAGCCGGATCTGCTTCAGCAGGGCGTCCAAGTGTTTCTCCATGCGCCCTGCGCTGTACACGTCCAGGTCAAAGTACTGCGGGATCTGCAACAGATTGGCTACCTTCTCCGAGTCTGCCTGGTACTATGAGGAAAAAGAGTTGAGAAGAGAAAAAAAAGATTGAAACCACACAGAAGAAAATGATTTTACTAATCAATCTTCAGCCCCTGCTTAGTTACACTTTCTCAGTTGGTAAACAGGTCAATTAAAATGTATGTGTTTAGTCAGCACACTTTACCAAAGTAGCAAGCATTTAAGTGCACCTCAAGACTGCATAAACAAACACCACGATCAATTCTTTCCACAAACAGATCAGTCTTCCAGGACAGTCATTAGTCACCTGCTCCTTCCTAGCTGAGCCTGTGCAGACGGCTGTCTGAAGTAAATAAAAAATCTCACCTTGGACAATAACATTGGCAGAGCCATGATGAAGTGCTCTGTCAGTTTGTTCTTATCGTCTATCTGAGTCTTCCTCTCCTTCGCTGTCAGCACCTGCCCATACAAAAAGAAAAATTACAGATCTTTATGCTAAAAACAGCATTGTATATGCAATTCAAATGAATAGAAAGAAAACTAAAGGAACAAAAACAAAAAAACTGATCATGAAAATATAAAACAATAGAGAAACAAATATATACATTTATATAAAACCCAGAAAATGACACACTCCAGCGTTCCATAAAATCTAAATACTAAATGAACCCCATAATAAAGAATAGAGGGACCCACTCGTTTGCCTGTGCCTCTTCCAACAGGTGGGTGTGCCTCTGCTGCCTGCCGAATGGTACACACCGTCAGCTCAATCAGCGCACTTTCCTGCTTGTCTGACAACACTGAAGAGACAGATGGATAAAGTCAGAGCGAAGCAGAGAGGGAAACTAATGTGAAAGAAAAGGGTTAGGGTAAGAGAGATGAATGGGCTTTTTGGAGCTTTGCAAGTGTGAAGTCGTACTCGATGTGAAGTCGCCTCGATGCATTTCACAGCCTTCCACAGAAAACAAAAAGTGAATGTGAAAATGTGAGCCTTACTCTCTTCTCCCTGCACCGGCTCCTCCAGCAAGAGTTCAGTCATGCACTCCCAGTCTTTCAGCAGCTCCTGAGAACTTTCCCACAGTGAGTCGACCAGATAAGCTGCATGCTCATGAAGCTACACAAACAAAAACACTTTTTAATGATCCAGAAGCAAACATGAATGAATCTGTTCAAAGTTAACTTTCTCCAGCAGCAGCAGTGGAAACAATACTGAACATTTTCTAAGAATCAGAGGGAAGACACAGCAAATAAAAATAAACAAAAACAGGTCATTGTTTGCCACATCGGTAACTCTGAGTAAAAAGTTTCAACATAGTCCTCAAAAATGATTGCAAGTAGAAAATACAGATTAAAAAATACCAGTATCAGTTTATAGCCCTGCAGTTGGGACGTTGTGGTTAATCAATTGTGTAATTTATTGGTGCTGTTAGTGAGGATGAGCAACACAACAACAATATTTTGACAACATTAGCATCTAGTGCACAAATGCACCAGGTTTAAAGATTTATATAACGCTCTCACAGCAAAGGGACATAAATATGACCAATCAATATATCATGGGTAGTGTATTATGATATGCATACTTGTGTTTATACGTACATGGTTCATCTTAAGTGTTACAGGGAATTTATAAGTTGGTAAACTACATCTTGTTACATTACCTCACTCTCCAGAAAGAAGAGCACCAGCATGCGGATGAGATTCCCGTTGGGACTGCTCCTCCCTCTTCGCTTCGCCAGCGCTTCTTCGGCCCGTGGATCATGGCGACTGAACAATCTTTCAGAAGAGAAGAGAAAGATGTGCAAATTAGGACAGGTAATGTAGAGACACTGACGGGGGGAAACCAAGCTTCATGGCACATATTATTAAAGGTGTAGTTGTACTAACTTTCTGTGAAGGAATTCTCCAGCGGCAACAGCGACAGGCCGGTGGGCAGAGTAAACCAGGTGGTACACGTTCTCACAGTCCTCATTGGACAAGGCGTCTTCACTGCCCCTGCATTATAATAACTGGGTTTACGTTTATGCACACTAATGCTGGAATCTACTTTACTGCATCATAGAAATTACTTTGTGGTGGGATCAACTTTAAATACCAAATGTGTGGATATATGTGATACTTTCTGCAGGTAAAAGACTGCAGAACATAAAGCTCTAGTTTACATGATAAACTACATATTGCTTGAAGCCATGTTGACATCAGCTATTGATAAGAAATTGAAAAATGAATTGCCATGATTTGATAGCTATCTGATTACAGGTGCAAATGCTATTAAACACAATTATGCAAATCAGACATGCAGAGAAGCACCAATGCAACTTACTGCAGGATGAGTGTAACCAGCCTGATAGCCTCTACAGCCACATCATACTCCTTATCCAGTGTCATTGATACTATGCGGTCCTGCAAAAACAGACAGACTTGAAGAACAGCTAGAATCAATAAGAAACAAAATAATTTCTAAAACAAATAAAAAGAAAAAGTTTTGTTGTTTAAAAAAAGCATTCGTTCATTGCATTTACCTTGAAGCGGTTAGTGAAAAGCTCTAGTTTAGGGAAAAGTTCTCGGTTTGTGTAGAGGTTCTGGAGAGCCTTCAGGCATTTGAGACGCACTTCTCCTTGCTGAAATATAAGAGTTGGTCCAAGGGGATCAAACATTACATTAAAGCTAGATTGAATGGGTTTAAGGTCTACTAATCTTTAGTTACATAAAAATATCATCACAGGAGCATTGCACTAAACTATCAGCTAAGCTTTACAGTAAAAGAATAAACTCTCCCATCCCAACAAACAAATAGTTGCATATCTTTGTGCTCACCCTATCATGTAGCGTCCAACCAACATATTTTAGGTAACTGTCATTAAGAAATGCATCGCTGTACATCTTCATCCACACACCAATCTCCTCGATGCATATGGCTCTGATCTCAGCAATAGCATCCCTAGTAAATAAAAAAATATTATGAGCATATTTTTAATGATTCTTCACAAAAAACAATATTTTTATATCAATACTGAAAGCCATAAAATATGGATGAGGAAACATACCTGTAGCGATGCACAAATATTCCCTTAAAAATAGAGTTCATCATATTCTCTATTTCATCTTGGTTCTCTTGAAGCTGTTAAAAAAAGCACAAACTTAAACCAAACAATGAAATCTAAAACATTTCAGGCAATAAAAAGGACATAAATGCTTTAAAACGTACATTTAGATGTGATTAAATCCTGACGATTTAAAGACATCTACAATGTGCTTCTCAGTCTCCTCTGCTCAGATAAACACAATCAAACTGACACAGGACTGTGTTTTCTATTTTTGGTTAACTTGAGGCTTGTTTTTAAATTGTTAAGCTGACCTCACCAGATGAGGGTGAAGCTTTTTATTTAGAGAAAAGAGATCAAATAGAACATCATCCTCATTCCTAACAAAAAACACCCATCTTATTGGCTCCTCTGATCAGCCTTTGGAGACACCATCTCATATAATGAATATCAGCTGACAAGTCATTCACACACATCAAAACACACTATGAAAACACTAGCCAACCTCTTTCCTCTTCTGTAGCAGCAGTTCCAGCTTCTCGTTGGCACGTTTTCCAGCTATTTTGTTCCGTTCAGCTTCGTACTGTCTCTGCGTGTTGTCCTGGTGTATGCTGAGGTTCAGAGCAACATTTACCAACGCCGTCATCAGCTTCATAGCTATGCAGAGACAAAAATGTACACACAAAACTCTGTCATAAATATACACTTGAAAGCTTATGGGGAGAAAACTTATATACCCTTAAAAAAAATCTGGATGCAAGTTTAGATAACACTGCAATCGCATCAGAACAGACTGATTATATTATGTAACATGGTACAAACAGTTGTGTTAAACATTGAAAGACACTCTTAAATAGTTTTACTGGGTTTAAACACATAGCTTATTTTGATCATGAACATGAAAAGTGTTATCTGTTGCTTTCAGTAATACCTGCTAATGTAGACGTGTGTCTGAAAGCTCGCACTTGAGAGTCAGACAATCCGGTGAGGAGGGAGATCACGGTGTCCATCATGTACTCGTCATAGATGATGCTGTACTGACACTGGCGGATCAAAACACTAATGAACTCGCAGAAGTTGTAGCGGAACTTTTTCCACATTGGGCCTGGCATGGTTAGAGGATAATCCCCACTGTCCTGTTGAAGAAAGCAGAAGGATTGACACCACCTGGGTTTTTAGCGTGTGTGGGCAGACATGAAGAAAAAGTATGGCTACAGAACAGTTTTTTCTGCTCAGACAGCACATAATATGTAGAAAAGGTTGAAATATATCATATCAGAAGTGTGCTTTGTGGTCTCGTTATTTTAGATGTACTTAGATTGAAATGTAAATCTGTGTTGCTGATGTGTGTAGGTGTATGTTAGAGGGGTTGTCTGCAAACACAATGAAACTTCATCTTTGGGTTAAGAGCTCATTTGTTACCACGAAGGAAGTCAAAACTACTTTTATCTAATTCAATTCAAATGCTACAAACCTGAACTGTGTTATTTCAGAATTTAGATGAGCTAATTGATAACAGTCCACATTTCCCTGTATTTCCTGGGAGAGGATCTCTCCTTCAATGTGGGCTCCATGAGGTATCTTCTTTTTTTTTCCTACAACTGGGTTTTTAAAGAGTTTTTCCTTAATGAGGAGGGTCTGAGCACAGGGATGTCCTGGGTCTGCTTAGTTTAGTGTAGTCATTACTTGTTTTTATTGTGTATTATGTCTGCTGTTGTGTGATTAACCTTGTGTGAAGCCCTTTGAGACGTCTTCGTTGTGATACTGGGCTATTTATATAAAATTTAATTGAATTCATCTAATGACACACTGCTGTTTGTCCTTTACACAACATGTGTTTAAAATAGTGAGATGTTCAGAGTTTTAGCTTTAAACACTTCAGAACGTCACAACAGAGAACACTTTGCTGACGTATTGGATGTCAGTGTTTTCATCTTTCAGACACGGTTACCTCATCAAACTCCTCCGTCATCTTCCGGATGATCTCCGCATTCTGCATGTTCCTGAACATCTCAATCCTCACAGTGCCTGGTTACAGACATTCAGATTCACTGTTTTAGTCAGCTGAGATGGGCACAGAACAACAACAACAACAAAACTCCAGAAAGCTCTATTGTCTCACCTTTGCAACCTGAGCACTGGATAAAGAAATTGATGAGGTCTAGCAGAGCCAAGTCTCTGTCTTGCTTGTACGACTCGATCCAATCATCCACCACCGACTGGGTTAACACACACACAAAACTTTCCTGATGTCAGTTCTTTGTTTTCAATATCTGCTGTATCTTTACACATGCAAAAACTTGAATAACATCATATACAACTATTCAAAATAGAGCTAAATGTGAAAGCAACAATTAAAAAAAAAATTAAACTCATCGATGCAAATATCTGACCTGCATAGCGCTCTTGCCCAGTTTGACCACTTCAAACAGAGTGACGGGGTCTCCCCCCTCTCCATTATGTTGAGCCACACCGTTTGCTTTCCCTCGCCCTCTGCTCATGCCCATTGTCTTGTCTGTCGGTGACTTCCTTGGCTTCTTATTAGATGTCTATAGTTGGAAAAAACATTCACCATTAAGAAACAAACAAATACACACTCATTAATAAAAACAGACATACAGAATGAGGATTTTAAGAAAATAACCTAATTGTAAAACAGACACAAAGCTTGATTGTGAAGCTGCCCTTTATCAAATGTCTCATAATAATCAGTAAGACTCATACCACTGGTTGTTTACCAGGCCTCCCTCTCTTCTTTTTTCCTTTCATTTCTGGATCATCCATTTCAGTCATGTTCATACTCAGGCTGACAGCATCTGTCGCCCCAGACTCATTGGAGGAGTCCCTGAAAGAGCAAAACATGAAATTCACTAACATTGAAGGATTTTATGAAGGTGCAAATGAACAGAAGCTATTCATAAAACATTGAGCTTCTTATAAATGTCACTCACTGTAGGACAGGAAGTTCAGAGGTGATCATCTTGGTCAGCAGAGGAGTTGTTGACCTGTGCAACTCTGTGCTTTGTTTTCAGGAATGAGTCTGATTCAGGTGAGATGATGCAGGTACAGGATGGGTTTCTGAAGGGAGGAAAAGGTCTGGGAGGGCAGGGATGACAGGCCCTGGGATGGACTGAGCTAAACTTGCCAGCACTCAACTCTCTTCAGCTCCTGGTAAAATAAAAATATGAGAGAAAGAGAAATAACATTTTTAACCTGTAACTAATTAAAATACACAGTCATGTGTCCCTTCTATGTGAGAAGACATAGAAGGGAAGTGACAATGTTTGTAATAATACCCGATTTAGAAATAAATCCGCAACAAATATTTTGTTTAATTCCAGTTATAATGTTTATGTGGAAGCTCATGAGCACCAGTTCAGAGTCCAGACTGTCACTATTGTAGAAATCACTGAATGCAAACAGAAACAATTCAATCTTTCATTTTGGCAAATAGTCTGCAGAGGTGAAAATAGAGCAAGGAGGACACCAACTGGCCAATTTGAGAACTACAACAGCTAAATATTGTCAGTCAGGTGACGAAGATTTGTACATAGGACAAGTCAAACAAATAATGAAGAAAAAACTATATCCCATTACGTTTATGCATGCTTCCTATAACAAATGTAGAGTCAAATTGGCATAACACTCCTCATACCTGTCACTTTAAGGGAAACTCATGACACTAAATGACAGAAGACAAAGTTTGATCCTAAATAAAAAACATCTTTGTACTTGTGTTCTATAGTAAATTATTCTCATTTACCATCACTCAACTCTGACAGCACATGTTGTTATCCTTATTAAAATCTAAAAAGTCAAACAAGTCAAGCAATACCTAAGTAAACCAAAGATGGCAGTATGCGCCACAAAGTCCTCTGCCTTCTGTCCATCTCCAAACTGCTTAATTGGGTTTTAATGAAAAAAATGTGATGGGAAAAATCAACTAAGGCTCATTTAAAACCCATGTCAGTTTCTCTGTAATTCTGCTACCTGCAAAGGTTTTTTAGGGGTCAATTTTCTCCAGTGTGTATGAAAGTGCATGCATGTGTGTTTGAAAGTTAGTCTGGGCAACAGTAGGGGGCAGGCTAAGAGAGTGTGTATTTAAATACTGTCTTCCTCTCAGTGTTTGTAGTGTGGAATAACATGGGCATAAGAGGCCCCCCCATTTCATTTCACCATGCTCAAATACACACACACACACACACACTTATACAGTTGACACATTAGCCTGCCTTGAGCTGAGAAATATGTCAGATTAATAAAAGAGTCTTAGAGTTATTTTTGTCTTCAGGTCAGTGCAATGTCTACTTGGTTTTGACATGAGATCAGAAACAACCCATTACAGACTTTCCGTATTAAACTTTAAGGAACAGATTTTGAACAGTGTCATCAGGTTGGATTTGACTCGTTCACATGCACAGACTTTCAATGGATTTGAAAACCCCTGCTATGTTAACAAAGGCCAACAAACAGATGTCGATTCTGCTGACATCGCTGTTTGTATACAGCAAACAGTGAAAAAAGTCCTCCTGAGTTCCTACGAAAGCACTTTCATGCTTGCATGGACAAGACAGAAATGTTAATACATCAAAAATGTCAAATCAACCTGTTTTCTTAGACTATTGTTAATTTAAACTTTTCCACACAAAAAGTTGGATGCAGGGATGCTAAATCTCAAACAAACAGCGGGGAAACGGGGAAAATCTGTTATGACATTTACATGTTGGCAGACATTTAGGAAAACGGTGGAAACAAGAAACTAGTGTGATATTTCAGTGGCTGCTCTTCCTCCTTCACCTCCTTCTCTAAAAAAGAAAGCATCCTAAATGATCTGTGAGAAGCAGATTAAAGTAAATCTGTTGCTAACTGGACGGTGACCAAAGATGATGAACTATCATCTGGTCTATTCTAATCATCTTGAGTGATTGCAATTAGCAGATCAAACCCACTTCATATAATTCAAAATGTCAGCTGGAGCTTAACAAGACTAAATGTTAATTTGTAGGATGAATAAGTGATCACAAGAATAAGTAATCACAGATCTTTGCATTTATACCACATCCATGAAGCCCCAGATGATAAAGAGCATATAAAAAGAGGAAGTAGAATTAATTGTATAATTCCATCACAGTGCCGCCCACAAACTATCCTCTCCACAAGTGGAGACTCTAAACACACATCCACTATCTCATTTATGCTCTTTAGACTGTCATAACCCTATGGCGAACCCTGACTTTTCTAAACATGTGTCTTTCTGTTCATTAGCAGATTATTTTCTCAGAAGGGACAGGAACCAATAATATTTTAATCAATTCTAATGTCATTATTTTTCCTAACACTCAAGAATGAACATGCAATGTGTGTCTTTTAGTGTGTTCCCCTTGTGTGTGCATAAACCAATCGTCTACCAACAATGAAATAATCCTCAACACATTCAGGCTTTCCTTATTTTCTTGACTTTAACACTCTCCCCCTTGGCTTTCCCACACTCGTACAAAACACACACATAAGACTGTAGCAGCTTCAACAGGAGGCTATGAATAATTTGCAGCGAGTCTCTAGAACTGCTATACAGTTTTTTGGAGGGCAGGATGGAGGCTGCAAACTGCTTTCATTTTGCACATCTCAGCCTCTCTCTGTATATTATCACTTATACTAGTGTATATATGTGAACAAAAGCTCAGGATAAATTTAATCTCAATGTTCAAAAGAGATCACAATCAGAAAAAAAAATTAGTGTTACACCTGTACTGCCTGATACCTGCTTCTGTGTACAGAGCAAACACTTTTTTAACATGTCAGCCTTGGCTGGGGCAACATTAATATTTGCCCAGGGAAAATAAGCGGTGTAAATGGGAAGTATTGAGAAGTGATGTTTTTCTATATTAAAAAATGTTGCTGGAATTTTGCATCAAGTTTCTCTACAAATCACGTGCTGTGTTCATGAGTGGTTAACCCAAGTCTTAACAGTGGTCGAAAGTATTTTCAATTTTACAAGCACAGTGGGATACAAAGCAATCAGCTGGATTTGGACCGAGATATCTTCTAACTGTGTAAGTTCAGCCGGGTTACTAGAAAAAAGTCAATTAACTGAAACAGAAATAAATGAATGGCAAAAAAGAGCAGCCAACATGAGACAGAGATGCATAAAAAATCCCACTGATTGACAGAAGTTTCGTCTATGACCAGGAGAACAATGCAACTTTATTAAGAGTTTACCAAGAAAATAGATACTTTAGCTTAAATGAAATTCAGTTAGAAAAATATTTCAGGGCATAACAATTCAAAGATTATTGGAATATAATTCAGTAAGGAAGTGTTTAAAAGAATAACATTTATTAAAACATTTAGTATTTTAAAATTCTTGGCCAAGATTATTTTATTAGTTAAAGTTTTACTTATATAATGGCCACATTTAACTGTAATTATAGTACTGTTTTTTAAACCACATAAACCACTATATCTTTTTGCAAGCTTGGGGTCATTAAGGTGACAAAAGTGGAATTGTAATATTAAAAAGTCAATAAATTGATAGATAGCTCATTGTAGTTCATTGGTAGAGCGATATTAGCACACCAGATTTCTTATGTAAAAATCGGCATGAAATAATAAAAGATACATACATTTTTAATAGTTGGATTTTCCTTTGATAGGGAAGTTTAGATACTGGCCAGGAAAAACAACATCTGAGGAAAACATTTCACAGAACAGACTTGTCAATAAAGTGCAATGTCACCACTATAAAGTAATGTGTAGTCCTGCAGGTGAGATAAACGGAGCTAAATGGTTAAACCAAATGTTTTGAATCAGATGATAATCCATCCTACAGCTTTAAAAATAAACAAATAAGAATTACTTACTAAATGTGTCATTCACCAGTGACACACTATATAGTGCAAGGTTTGCTAACAAAACAGCTCAGTGATGTTGTGGTTAGCACTGCAACCTCATAGCAAGAAGGTTGCTGGTTACCTATATACATATAATATATGACAGTAGTAACATATTTCTCCTCTTTTTGCAGGTTATCCTGGATAAAAGCTGCAGTGTATCTGTCTTTCCTATCCTCTTCATCCCAGTCAGTTGAGGCAGATGGCTGCGCTCCCTGAGACGGTTTTGCCTTCCTGTTAAAAGGTTGTTTTCTTTCCCACTGTCACCTCATGCTTGCTCAGGATGGGAGATTGGATGGGATCGGTCAAGATTTTATGCAATTTTTTTGGTTTCCCATAGATAGGTAATTGATTATGAATTGGCTCATATTATGTCTGTGAAGCGCCCTGAGATGACATTGTCAAGTGGCATTATACAAATAAAGCTGAACTGAATGGAAAGAGTTTTGGATTTAATATTGATTGAAACATGCTCACATAAAAACCAGGTATACAGTAGTAATCAAAAACTGTGTTAATAGTTATAGTATAAAAACCACCCATTGGATTGTTAAAGGCCAGTGCATCTTTGTGCAGTACACACACAAGGACACCTAAGAAATTCAGCATCTAACTGTGGCCACTCATGCTGAAACAGAAATATTTTAGACAGCAGTCATGACTGCTCCTTTAGACACAGCCCCAAATGTTAACTTGTAATCTGCAGTCTGTGTGTGCATGCAAATGTGTGTGTACTGTGTGTGTCTACTTTAAGACTTAGCACAAGGCAGAGACAACTAGTGAGCATCTGAGAACCACTTAACATGCATGACATGTTCTCTGGGAGGCAGGCCTCTGTTGCTATAGCAACCAGTGTGGGTCATAAGCCCAGCAGTGATGGCATATTTGATTGGCTGAGTGGAGACATGAGGGACCACAGTGAGCAGGGAAATCAAAATCCAAACGGGACAAAGTTATAGATCAGTCAGTAAAACATTAAATCTGTGCTGGATAAAACTGTTTTCAAATAACCTTTTGCTTTGCATTGATTAGGGATGGGGATCACAAACTAGTGCTACGCTGATGTTAAAGTATTCCCAAAGTACCAACAAATTTAAAAGGTGCACAGTCCTTATTTATATGCATTTTTTATAACATACTGGTATCAATGTAGTGGCATCAAATAATCGTATGTAGAATATTCCCAAATTCATACATGGCCCAAATCTCCAAAATGAGGCTTGGAATTCAATTGCAACAGCAAGCATAACAGGTGGTTGCATATCAGAGATCGACCCAAAAATATCCTTACAAAACCAAGCAACAGATGTAGACAGCTTCAGTAAAATAGCTAAAGCAACAACTAAAGTAGCTCCTGGAGCCACGATGTCTTGAAGATAATAACAAGTTAAAATGTTATTTATCTTAAAAAAAAGAAACAACTAGACACAAACAGATAAAACGAAATGGAAATGTCTGCATTATAGTCTATGCTGTGGCTTGCCAGAGCAGCAGGGAGCAGTAGAGTGTACAATATACCAAAAGCTGAAACAAGACTGTACAGAAACAAACAAAGTGCAAGTGTCAAATACATTAGGTGGTTTCACTTGAATCATAATTATGATTTTCTCAACTTGGCCACATTTTTACAAAAGTTTTGCTTGTTTAGTATTTGTTAAAAAACTTGTGTCACTTCTGCATACAAGTGCAGACTGAGCATGCTCACTGACAAGCCACCAATTGCATAAGTGAAACTGGCAAAGTCTCTATTCACCAATGCTCCAGACATGCCTGGTAACAGTTTGTTAGCTTGATATAGAAAAAAAAAAGATCCATTGCTTTTAGATAAAGTAAAATAGGCTTTTTTCCATTAGCAATGCCAAAAACCTGGACAGATGACTGCAGAATTAGGGTTGGAAAGTGGAAGCTAGGGAATTTTGGAAATATTTCAAATTGGAAAATTTCATTAGGAATTCTTTGGAATTTGGGGATAATTTCAACCAACCAGCCACACGTAGATATCAAAATTGCCACAAGTGCAAAATAAAACCATTTATAAAACGTTTCAACACATTTAGAAAAACTATCATTCTTGTATTAAACATTAACAAAAACATAACTGTTGAGTAAATTATTATTCACACACCAAAACACATAGTCAAATGACCCAAAAATTTCCATTTTCAAATGAGATAAAATCTGTTTCACAAGCCCGCAGCAATATATTTCCCTCAATAACATTTACGTTCTCTGTTAAGTGAATAAACCCATAATTCAATACATTTCCAATTCATTCCTATATATTCCCATCAGAATACAGCTAAACCAGAAGAATTAGAAATATGTATGTATATATGTGTTTACCATTGATGCAACCTCATTTCATTTTGATAAAGAAGCGTTAAGCTGACTTTACAACCAAGCTGATCAAGTGGCTGGATGGCTTAAGAAACTGGCTTCATTTTCCTGATTCATATTAAGTCTATTTCACTAAACCAAAAACAGAATGTAGATTAAATTACAGGGAGTACAATCAATGCATGTAATAATAGTCAAATACAGCTTGTGGTGGTCCAAAAACACATTCAGACATTGGTTGGTGGTGGAAGTTTTTAAAGTGAAAAACAAATGCAAAAATATAAAACTATAAATCAAGTTTTACACGGTGCATTTCATCAAAGTTCTCAAGGACATTTAATGATATTCAGCTTTGATAGATTACTTAAAAAATATAGAAAACATCTCTCATGAAAAAAAAAACCACCAATACTAGTTTTATTATACAATAAAATGATGCAGCATTTCAAAACCAAACAAGCCAAAACAGCTCTACAGATATGGCTGAACTGGGACAAAGATAAGCACCGTCACATAATAGTTCACAGCATATATTATCATTCAACTGATTCACAGCAGAAACTTGTCTTTCATTTTATCTTTTTGTCCCTACTGAGAGCTCCTGCAGTGGATGGCCAGTCACAATTCTGTGCCCCCCAATCACTGCTTAGAGGCAGCTGTGGATACACATAGCTTATCTCTGTCAAACATTTGCTGCACCTCTACATCCAACTTTCAACTGTGTGTAATTGATTGCAAATCTGCAGTGCATGCTTTTACCAAATTTACAGAAAATCTGCAAAACAGAAAAAAAGCACCACAAGAAGCACAGATTATATTGACATTTAGTGTCATCCATTGGCATCGACCAGAAAACTCATTAAGAGTGGAAAATGACAACTTCAAGAACATATGCTCAAATCACAAGTGTTTAAAAAAAAAAAAGAAAACTATGAAAATCATGCTGGTATGTTTCTTTCACAAACACCTCAGAAATTTTTATCACTCTACAAAACACATTTGCTTCATAGTAAATGTAAAAACATTTTAAGATTCAAGGACTTTTTATTCAGAGTGTGCTTTTTTATCCAGTAACAAAAACATGTAAAATATGCAGATGTAGGTGTGCAGTCTTTACCAAAAATAGTGTCAGTGGATTAAAACTACCACAAAGAGGATTTAACAGGTTGGAATATACAGAGATTATGGCTTTCAGATGCATTCTGCTCAGTTTACTTAATGGAAAATCTGCTCTGCAATTTTTTTTCTTCCAAAAAACTCAGCCAAGTCAGCCACACACACAAACACACACACAACTTCATGCTGTTGGGTCCCTGCTGGCTGATTCTTCTGACAGCCATAACCTGCACTGCATCTGCTATAATTGCCTATCATCTCAGGAGATGTAGAGCGGCGAGTCCCCGTTTCCACCACTGAGAGCTTTAATAGTGAAGTCTTTGAAAGATACAGTAAAAAAACAAGAATAGATAACAACACTAAGAAGGATGGGGCAAAGACCGATTTCTCACATGACAGACAGGAAATGAGAGTGATGTTTAATTACAGCAGAGTGGAGCACATTATTAACTAAGTACTGGGTAAAAAGAGGTGTTTAAATTAACATAATTAGGAATAGCATAAACACAAAAAAACATCCTAAATGAACAAAACCAGGATGTTCACAAAGCAATTGATTTACTGGCATACGGTTTGTGGTGCCTCTGAAGACAGCAGGGACAAACCAAAATATCAATATATTCCATCAATGAGAGAAAAAAGAAATCCAAACTCTACATTATAAAAACTATGAGAACTGCACTCCAACTTACTTAAAATGCAGAACAACAGAAAACCTAAAAATAGAAAAAACACTTTGAGCTATTATATTCATTTTTAAAAAGCAGAATAAAGTAATAAAAATAGAATAATTAGAACACACAAATACTTGCTCACAAGCCATGTGCAAATGCTGGACATATTTTCATCACAGGTTTTCACATGGCAATTTCACAGTTAACCACACACACAATTTGGTTACAAACATCACAACCGCAATGTTCCCTCAACATGTTAATTATCCAGTTACAATGCGAGGAGGGGAAAAAACCCATTAAACTACATAATAATAAGCCTTTTTGGCAGACGAAAAATAAAATGGATCATTATAGAAACAAAAATCAATGACCTTAAAAGCAAAGCTTCTAGTCAATTTAGAGAAATCTGTCCACTATCTCTCTGAATGGAGAAAATTCAGCTCAAAGAAAGGGGAGAGGATTTTTCTTACTCTCTTCTTTTACAGTCATAAGCAAAGCAAAGCTTCATCTGACTGCCACATGACAGAGCTCCAGTCTCTTTACACCACAGCAGCGTATTCCCTGAGCCCATGTTGCATCAAGGTTAGATTGTAGCTGATTAACTTTTCACACCTCTGTATGATAATTATGCAGCTTCATCACTTCTTATAAATTGAGTTACAGTTTTGTTTGCAGTTTGACATGATCTTTAAATAATTTGCCTTTAAAAAGTTGTTTTCCAAAGGGGAAAAAAACCCAGAACAAATCTCAAATTAGACATTTTCTGTCAGTTTACCACTCAGTATCTTCTCAAATATGACATGTGACAATAAACCAACCTCTGCATCCTACTATCCTACCTGCCGGAATGGAGTCTCTGCATTGAACTTTTAACACAACACTTTATTGCAGCATGAAGATTTAAGGACAAAGGCAGAAGCAGGAGCCTCTGCTGCTATGTGATTTATCCCTGTAGAGTACTAGACCACTCCCAGGAGTGAACACTGGCCATTTCAGTAATACTTAAGCCTGTGTGGCTTTAAACAGATTACATTAACTTGAATATTGGTGTATCTCATGACATGAAGGTGCCACACAATGAGAAAAAGAGCCCTCGAGATGAGGGTCGACATGTCCTGAAGAAACAAAAAACTTAACTGCAAGCATGTTTAAAAAGAAAACCACTTAAAACACAGCTGTTTTCAACAAATACCAACAGCAACAACTCTTAAATGTGTACAAGAAGATTCATCAAGAAGATCACATGGTATATAGCCCTTCAGACTTCTGCTACAAGTGAAAGCAAGGCAATCAATCTGCAATCAAGTGGTGAAGCTTAAGGTGTAGGTCTGAGCTGGAAGAGCCAGTTTCCTCACAGCTAATGTGCACAGGCTGCCAATTAACTTTGTTGTTTCTGCAAACACACTGTGATGTTTCATACTTGCAACACAAATAGAATAATCATGGAGATAATGATTTATATAATGTAGTAATGAGTTTACCACTAAAACTCTTAATATAATGAGCCAAAACACTTAAAATGATTTCATTCAATGAAGCTGAAAACCACTGAGGTCAATATATTATAGTCACAAATAGAAGAGATTGATTAAAATGTAAACAGATAGCTAGCAACCGTATGGTCTTAAATACAAGTCTGCTATATGCAGAGGAGGTGATGTACAGCTTAAACAGTTACACTTAACACAGAGCAATTACTTAGGAGCACTGTTAATGTCAATCAGTGGTAGCAACTAACAGCGGATGTACTAAATTTAATAGTACAGCGTCTGCATATACAAACCTTTTTACCATTCAGAGGCACTCTAGCCAACAGTACACTGAATATAAGCATCACATATTAAACATTCTGTAGCTGCACAATATAAGTATCACTATTAGTAAAACATGTCGACTTTAAATATTTCAGTTAACTTATAACACTTCTAGTACTCATCCTCTGCAGCAGCTATGTTAAGTAATAAAAATGCTTCAGCCTGCATTAGATAGGGTAGTGCTCTTCCACATGCTGGTATCTGATTGCAAGAGGCATAGCTCAGATCTGTAAAAGCCATCATGGTGGAGATAAGATGTGAGGTGAGGCGGGCTTGAGGATCAAACCATGTAAACGACCAGTTCAGTCCAATGGATTCAACTGGACCAATGAAGAACTACTAGAATCTAGAGATTTATAGATTTAGCTTTCCAACTACGTGGCCAAGATGGGTCAATTTAACATCATTAATAACATCTTCTAGTCCAGAGTTATTGTGTGTTTGTGTGTTGGCCCTGATCAGAAACAGCTGCTGAGTCATTTTCAGTGTTGCCGACTCCTCAGTAAAGAAAAGCAGCTATTAGCTGTCCTAAAAGTTGCTTCAAGTTACTTAATGATGCCACCAGTTAATTTGCATAATCAAATTGGTAAATAAAGTTGCAATGGATGATATAGAGAGCATAGGAAAGGCTAAATTGATAATATGAAACCCATTAATATGTTTAGAAAACAAAACTCTGGTATAAATGTTTTAATTATTTATTTTAGTTTTTATTGGTTAGTTTGGTTTTTAATTATGAGTCAAAATTATATTTTTTATTACATTTTTGTTCACACTCATTAGTAAATGTTCATATCTGACAGTGAGCCCAGGCAAGAGCTAACACTAGCAGTTTTATATGTTTCATTTTCAGTTTGGCCATGGAGCAGTGGTGATCATCTCCTGCTCTGACTGCAGCTGGGAGGTGGGAGCAGAACTTTGTCTGAGTACTTACTATAAATACAGGGACAAAGTCGTTATCTTTGTGAGCACACAAGACTTTCTTTTTAACGTGAAAGCAGAGGTGTATAATCCTGGTCCAGAAAGTAGAAATCATGTCCAGCTGCTGTTCCAACCAGTCCCCAAACCAGCT
>JBAMHV010000021.1:15216685-15236941 GCA_037177535.1 Pseudomugil gertrudae | reverse complement strand
ACTATTGCCCTTGGTTAATATTCTCTGACCGGTTTAATATTAAATTGGCCATTGTTTCATTCCGTCATTTAATCTGTTGTCACTCCTGATTTCTTTATATCAGTAGCCAGCTCACACACTTGATGCACCTAGTAGGCTTTATGCCAACCTATTTATAATTTCAGTACCTATTGGGGTTTAGTGTTGGAATAGTCTACAGTGCAAACAGTGTTAGTAACAGAACTTAGGGCCCCGTTCATCAGAAGCTAAGCGGAACGGGTGCTACACATATATCACTGAAATAAAGACTGACTTTAATAACTAAATCAAATGTGTGCTTTTACGTTAAACACTTTTATTATAACTATGAAGACCAAAAACTAGGTGATGAAACACAAAAGGCACAAAAGCCCACGTGAATAAACCAATGTGTTTTCTGTGATAATGAATTAACTTAAACTTACACACACAGGGTGCAATCATTTTACTGCACTCCATAAAATTCAGTGTTTCGGTGTCAATTGTGTGAAAGACATGTCTATCAAGAGGCATCGATGAAATAAAGAAAGCCATATGAGAGATGAAGATAATTAACAATGATGCCACATATCTCACTTCAGAAGGTGATGAAGACAAAACACTGGCACTGTGTTTGTGGAAAAAGGAACAGAAACAGACAAGAGAAGACAGAAAACCTATGTGATTTGTATGCTACATGAATAACTGAAATGTGAGACAGAAGTAAAATAAATATCTTTAAATCACAAGCTGGTATCTAAATGACATCCCATCTCCAATACTCTCCCATCAGCTTTTTATATGCATTATTTTAATAATGTGAAGAAATGCAGCACTAGCTGAAAAGATGGATTAAAACTAACACGTGAAAGCTCAAATCATAATGAAAACCAAGTAGCATCAAGGCCAAACAAATGAAAAAAAAGACTTGAAAAACATTTGCTTTGGTGCATATATCAGTTAACTACACCTGCTTCGTGATGCAGGGGAAGTAGAAAGCATAAGGTTTTTTAAACAATAGCTACCTTCTAATGACTTTGATGTGATCAAT
Source organism: Pseudomugil gertrudae (assembly GCA_037177535.1). NCBI lineage: Eukaryota > Metazoa > Chordata > Actinopteri > Atheriniformes > Pseudomugilidae > Pseudomugil > Pseudomugil gertrudae. The sequence goes on along the minus strand of JBAMHV010000021.1, from coordinate 15,235,893 downwards.
TCTTCAGCTAAAGTGAGAAACTGTTTCCCCCTTTCTAATTATTTTGTTTGTATTTTAACTATGGAAACAAGCAGCTACTTAAAAACACGTTAAAACAAATGGTAGGAATGTTGCACAGCTCTTCTCCACCAACCAAAAAAAAAACATTCACAATTAAGGTTAACCAGAGTATGACTGGTAAGCTGGAAACACAATTGGTCCCACTGGGCCACTGCTATGAGCTGAACACCAATATTTCTACTTTATCATGCTGCCAGCTTCCATACATACTGAGACCAAAGATCCTCAACCTCATAATGTAGGAAAGCCTTGAGGCTGTCTGTGGCCGGCTGGTTTAACCAGATTATGATTATGTCACAAGGGAGATTAACCGTCCAACAGTCAGACGCGGTCAGAAACAGCCACGGTACACGCACACATCCACATCCATCTGTTGTTGCCACAAACTACTTCACGGTCATATTATGGCACACAAGAAGCCTGATTTGTTTTTTGGAGGAAGGGTGCAGACTGATAAGAGCTCTATTAAAAACATTTTTAATATAAATATAAAATGACAGAGATATTTCTGAATAAAGAAATGCAAAAAAAAAAATGCAAACGAGCAAGACTAAGAACTAATATAAAAACAAAGGAGGAAATATTTCTCCCAATTTTGCAATGGCTGCCTGCTTTCAGATGACTCAAAATGGAGCCGAGAGTGAATTAAAGTGGGACTGGGGGCAAATGGGTGGAGGGGTAAGTCGGGGGAAAAAGGGAGAAAGTGTCAGCGGTGGGAAAGGGGGGGGGGGTGCTAGGAAGGGAGCAGAGGAGAAACACACCGATTTGCTCTACTTGTCTGTTTTCATTCTCTTACCTTGGCCCAGATTTTCAGCCTTCATCACATTCACATCTAATAAGGGGGTGTGTGTGTGTGTGTGTGTGTGTGTGTGTGTTTGTGAGTGCAGGACACATGCACACATATACACTGTCAGACACAGACTGTGAAGGCTATTAGTCCTCACACCCATCATTACTTTCTAATCATCTAGCAGTATGTGGAAGATTTCACAGAAGCGGGAGAAGATTGTTAATGTGTGCAGGCAGATGTCAAAGCATGAGGGGGGGAAACAAAACAAAATGCCATCTTGCAATAATGTACAAGCGGCCAAAGGGGTAATATTGCTTTTAGACAGCAGCTAAGGAAATCTAAAGTAACTCCAGACACTGAATTGAAAAGTTGATTTAAAATTAAAATTAATAAACAATAAATAAACTATTAAAAAGTGAATAGTAACAGAGCATGTGGTTGTATTTAGCAACCGTGTTGATATTCAGCTGTATTAGTAAAAAAAAAAGGTTCATTCTGTTTGGCTTCTTAGTTGTAAATATATTTAGCTTTTCTTCATCTAATAATAGCAAAGAAAATTTATCTTGAGTTGTCAAGATAGAAGGAAGATTAATTAACCTTTGCATTTTTGAAAGAGGTGGGGGGGGGACTGTTCAATGGACTCTATTAACACTGAAAATATTATTTTAATGTCAGCCTTAGTTGAATGACAATTTCAGGGTTAGGGCATTTTTATTTTCTGTTGAATGGCTTTCAGTGGCACAGAGCACAAAGCTAACTGCATGGTTTCCCCATCATGAACATTCTGTGTGACAAGAAAAAACACTTAACCAAGTCCAGGTTGTGTATGCATTGTATTAGAAGCAGTTATGGGTCTTTCAGTGTTACAAGATTTAGTTGTATATGTAACAAGTATACACAGATGTTTTCATATTTCTAGCACCCTCGCTGATGTAACCTGGATTTAGAAAGCAGGTTACAAAGAGTCGGATAGGGTTTGCAAGAGAGATAGGGAATAAGAATGGATTTATGGATAAATAATCTGTTGGATTCTGCTGCTGCAGCCAATTTAGACCGTTAATCCAATAAATAGACCAAAGAGTAGATGGGAAAAGGCATGTTTCACTGGAGGGTAGAAAACCAAAACCAAAACAAATGTACTATCATCAAATATTCACTGAATGAAAACCACAGAGGGATTCTTGTGAAACTGATATAATCAAACTACCCAACCATGAAACGTTTTCACCTCACTGGATATTGCATATAATTCTTTGTCAAATTATCAAATAAAAAATATTTTCAATCACTACTAAACAACAGCAAAGTCCAGACTTATGAGATATTTGCATCTACAAGCCTACTTTGCATTTCTTCTTTGTCCACTCCATAACCAGAGAATTGACTTGGCAGGAGCCATCAAATCAATACTAAATAAGCCTGTGTACAAATCTTACTGATTGCTGTGAAAAACACAGACATAGATGATAGTGAAGAGGTGCTATCCTCTATCGCTTACGGCTAGTTGTTAACCTCTCCTACAGAAATGACACCTTTAGGATTTGCTGGGCTTGTCTTGAGCCAAATTTAGATCTGGCTGCACTGAAGATAAACGACTAATTAAATCCCTTCCAAGCCATAATGAGAAGATATGAATATCCAAAAAACAAATTCCTTAAGTCTTTAAAAGTCAGTTATCAGTCTTAGCATCTGAAGCTTGAGGCAAACTTTAATGTCTCAAAAAGAAATCAATAATGCATCATAACCTGTCTTTCATTTATAAAATAATGGACCTCCCTTCTGCAGATGCATTTCACACCTCTCAGCCGAATACAAATCCAAGACTTTTCTTGACTTACTACACAGCTGTACATTATTTAAAAAGAAAATTCTTTCCAGACAGGGATTAGAAAAATGACAAACACGGCTATTTGGTGAAGCAGCTCTCAGTTTTTGAGCCAAGTTGATGAAAAAGCCTTCCCAGGGACCTGAGTGGAGCTTAAAGTGCTGATTTGACTAAAGAAATGATTGTTACTACAAATAAAGGTTGTTACTTTTTTCTCATTTTCAACGCTTTATGCTTTTTCTGAATTATTATTTTCTTCCAGTTATTATAAATACTGACTAAATTGTTTTTATGTTCAATAGTCTCAAGGTTGAGGCTTTAATGTGGTATTTTGATCAAAAGATGACACTGCCCAGCATTTAATCACAAAAATAGATGTTCTGTAACTTTCTTTAAAGGCATCAATCATTCTTGGCAATGCAGCAGGAAACAACAAAACACTTAAAACTAAGTAATCTAATTCCCAGATGATTTTAAACTATTTTACTGTTCACATAAATAAAGAATGATGTTTTTCCATTAAACAGTTGCTCGTCTCGTATACAATTCAAAAGGATTCTGTGAGGAAATATAAGTGTCAAAGTTAGTAACTAATTTATGAGGCAACCTGCAAGATTAAATTTCATGCCGGCTTCATCGTGGTTTATGGTTGTCTTTTGGATATAAAACCAACATATATAACTCTCTAGTAAATACCACATGATTCACTTGGAACAAACTACAACAAATATATAAATAGTTGCTAGTTTCAGAGTGTTAACCTACTTGAAGAAATGTTATGTTTTCAATGGATCTGTGCAAACCCCGATTTACCACCAGATCTTATTTCAGGCAGCCTATCAGGACATTCAGCGTGCAAGTTGTTATCTTCTAACTAATTTCAAAGGAAGAGGCTTTTGAAAAAGCACAAAGGTTAAAACATGTGAGCAATGGAAAGCTTAGTTCAAAAGCTGACATCTAGTGAGTCAAACTAAGTTAGGAATAGTAGAATCATCAAAAATTAAAGAAGTGAAAGTAACCTAATTAGAGCAATTTGAAACAACTGCTCACTAAAAATTACATAATGTAGTATTTGCCTCAAGTGATTATGACTTTTTTCTCATAAAAAATATGATTAAAAACAGATTGCTTATTAAATGTGACCATAAAGAAAAATGCATGTTATGTGCAGTAAACAGAAGAGTGCAAAGGCTGTTGTTTGATGCATCAATGTCAAATAAACAGTGAGAGATCTGAACTATTATTGGGATCCCAATGGAGTGAATAAGTTATATACACTGCCACTGTGGGAGCAGACGGTCAAAAAAATAACCAGCTCCCAGATCCAATACTAGCTAAAACCACAGTAATAATGTCAATAAATCAAGTCAGAAGGAGTATAAATGACTTCATAATACAGATACAGTCAGGTGAAATAACAATGTTGGCTATCTTCTTTTTCTCTTCTGCAAACATGTTTAACATATTAAAAAGAAGACAAAAGAAAATCATCTTTATGTTAACATTAAATTTCCATGTGACTCCAAAATGGATGAGCAGACTTAACAAGTTTTAACTAACTGATAAGTATGAGTATGTAATCTGATACATTAACCCCTGCCATGGTTTTTCCAACTTGATGCTCATCATTGTGTCAAGTTAAAAAGATGGCAAAGTTTCTGTTAAGCTGACAAGAAACATCAACAGAGGCGAAAAGGGACCAACATCATGTGTGCTTACACATATCAAGCCAGTATCAAACTTCACCACCCTCACCAATGTTGCCACACACCAGCTTGATACGTGAGGGCACTTATAGAAGACTGAGCTGCCCCTGTTAGGAAAATGTTACAGGGAGGAAGAGTAAAGACATAGACATTTTTAAAAATATTTTGTCCTGAAACATAAGGTTGCTATGGATAAGAGGCTACAGAACAGGACCTAATATTGGACTTTGCTTTCATGGCTGTCTCAAAAGCTATTCTTGTTTAAACTAAAGCTTCAGCTCCTGGTGCAAGGTGGTAGAAAAGAGATATCTGAAAGCTCCAGGAAAAGAAAGACAGAGGACCCAAACAGACAAAAATGTGCCTCGACTTCAGACAATAAATCCATTCTCGACTCCATTAAAAAAAAGGCTCCGATATAGATAGTTTGGCTGGCATCAGCGAAATATACTATTGTGTCAGCTGCAGGTGAAATCAGCCTTCTCACCCTAGCAACCATTGAGCTACAATGCAGTGCCAGAGAGAGATAACGATACTCGGAAACAAACATATAAAGCACACCTAATATAATTAGTGTTCAACCTGACAGCTGAAGGCAATTGCTTGAACAAATATGCTCTAAAAACAGGCTTTGCTTGCTTCAAGGTGATGAAATTGTTATCTGGGGCCATTTTGTAATATGACTCATTGTTATGTCAACATTGTTTTGCTGTGTTATTTGACAAGAGGCAATTTCCCTGTTTCCCAACAGCCGAACAGTTTCTAACACACTCAGGTTGGTAGTCTTCAGCATTTTTACACTGTATGTGATGGAACGACCTCACTGACAATAACCATGAATCTAGATACATTAGAAAACACTAGTTTAATTAATTTATGCAAAGCTTTTTGTAATTAAATCTAGTTTTGTTTTAGACGTTTTCTTTAAAATGCTATCAGAGTGTACTACATAATGTGCTGTGAATGAGAACGTGTCCCTTCTGCTGGCTTTTGTGTCTCTCTTTGAATACCAATTATATGCTGTAAGAACAAATAGTGTTCTTTGTACTTACCAGTAAATATAACATCACACACCCACAAATGCACACCTACAACTGTTGTAATGTTTTTTTTTTATTTATGGCCAGTTGAAATACTCTGTGCATGTTGCCAAATGTATACTTTGCTCCTTGTAAAACCACACAGTGGTACCATAAATCAGTGATCAGTGCAAAAACAAAGCATGGGTTATCACTTTTTAATATATTTTATGCCTTCACTACTTGGTTACTTCTCCAGATAATAACTTTAAAAAGTGGCTGCACAGCAATCTCATATCCAACATGAATTTACAGGAAATAATGATGCAGGTGGTTGCACAACAGGAAAGATCACAAATAAAGCTTCAAACAAACCAGAAGTGGCAGAATTATTATACACAGGGTTACACGGATTTGCTTGCTAGCTGGCACAAGCAGGCTGTATGGCTTTCCAAGAAGTGGGAACCACATGGTGGAAATGATTTTGCAGCACATATTCAACAATCAGTAACAGTTATTCAAAATCTATATTTTGATATAGATTTATATAATTAATTATTCATTCATGATTAAGTGTCTGGAGTGACAGGTGGACCAAATTGTTGTGAAACTGATTGCACTATGTGGAAAGTTTCTGTATTCACTGCCACTCTCATCACATGGCTTCACTCTTTAAATATGAGTTATTTAGCATATGTCTTATCACACAGCTTTAAACTGACCCAAGACAGATGGCAGCAATATTTGCTTTTCCTTTTTACATCTCTGCAACTCTGCTGAAACTACCAAAAGCTGGAAAAGAAGGAAATGTCTGTCTTTTCTATAGCCAACATTGTGAATTAAGGTCATCATTTAATAAGCTCAGACAAATGTCAAACCCATTACATAATCCCCTGAGCTGTACCATTACAAGCATATGGCTGAAACAAGCAGTGGAGCAAGAACGGACTTGGGCTTAGTTACTGTCAAATAGCCAAGTTCATGCAATTGTACAATTATTTAAGACATATTAAATTATTAGTGCTCGATAACAATTCAGACCTATTTAGGAATAAACCTGTTCTCCTCAAAACAAGCAAGCATTGTATACTAACTACTTCAAAATGACAAAATGTCTTATTTATAAAGATACTACTTAGTCCCATTATGCTATTCATAACTGTTTACTGGTTTAATATTGGACGAACTAGGACAAAAATGCATGTAATTAAAAAAAAGTGCAATTTCTGTTCACTCTTATATTAAAAAGGTTTCAGCAAATAACACACTACATATCAGCTACCTTTACTGTGTTAAGCAAGAAATGTCACTGAATGTCTGCTTCAAACTGATTTATTCACCCGCTTGAGGCAAGAACAGAGTAGTGTAAAAGCAATGAAATATGGATATCAAAGGGATGGCATCCTATATGACAAACTGAGATGTTAAAGGGTATTTTGTGCAAAGAGAATTTCTTCTTCATGATTTGCAACACAGAGTTGTTGTTTCACCAGTCAGAGGGCAAGCCTGAATATTAAAACCACATAACAAATGTAAAATTTGCCTCAATGCTATCTGGTATAAAGATGTGATGGTGGATACTTCGGGTTTTTGTGGCTTGAGGGACCTTGGGATTCTCAAATATTACGTAAAAATTATAACAGTGTAATCTTCTGCTTTCTAATATTCACCGGAGTGCATAGAACCAGTATCATATGGTGAACAACAGGGTTTTGACTAATGTTTCTACCATAAAGTGATGCAAAATGTCTCAGACTGCATGTATCATATATGATATGTTAGGCCTTAAAGGGTTAAGAAAGCATTGTTTGTTACAAAATAACATTTGCTTGAATGCTAGCACCCAAGGGCTCAGTTTGAGTTTGTAAACTCAAACCTCACTTTTACCCATTAGCACAGGAGATCTGCTGTGACCACTCACCCAGATGAGGAACATGTGCAAATATATAAACCTGAGTGTGCATTTTGATAAAACATTTTTTACATGATCCCATCAAAGAATCCAACAATGCATCTGTACTCGTATAACAAATGTCCAATCTAAAAAATTGCATGGCAGTGACACAAAATCTGTTGCAATAATAATGTAGAGCAGAACCCTTCTCCAGATGGTTTGTGAAAGAGCAAAATATGAAGCTTCTAGTTTCTAGCGAGTCACTTATTAACCTGTCAGATCGATCAGAAAGTTTGCATAACACAAAGCATACATTCACTGAAGGAATACTAGACTCACTTCTGGTTGTTACAGTCAGATATAATGTGTGTAATAAACATTGTGGTAGTGGCTCTATTTCCAATTTGACATACTTTGAAAATGGTGCATATCAAGAAACAAGGTAACTGTCTGCAAAAACTAAAACCTCATGACTTCCACATACATCTTATTAAAATATTCCACAAACAATGTATCATGTTTCAAGTAAATATAATATTTATCAAAATATATTTGAACTATTATTTTATTTCAGGCAGTGTGCACTTCTGCATACTAACTGATGTATCAAATGCATGCATTGTAGTTATGTAGTTCACATTAAAAACGTGCTAAAATAAAATTATCCTAATACCCAAAAGCTGGGGTGGGACTTATAATAACACAGTGTCTACCTTGTTGCTTTGAGCAGTACTAGGTTAAGAGACTGAGAAGTGATAAAGGATAAGTTGGCAGGGAAGCAGGAGAAATCACATGGCTGACTGTAAACAAAGCAGTTATGCAACAACTCAAGATTCATGCTACAGCCAGGAGACACTGACCCGCTGTCATCGCCGCGCAGGGTGAGCTGTACAGGGGTCAGTGAAGAGGGGAGCTGGGACTTAAGCTGGTGGAGCCCATCCCCCCCCCTAATGTTGACTCACGTTTCCCCGCTCAGTGCTGCCTGTTTCCCGCACGGAAGGGGCGGGAAGGGGAAAAAGAAGCGCCATAATAATCTTGGAAAACATACAGGACCCCATCCTGCAGTTTTAAAATAAAAACATCCACTTGCTTTCATCAGCTGAAAATACGCAACATGTTCCATCATTTTACTAAAGAAAACGTCCTCAAACTTGAAGGCAAGAGGATTGGATTCTGATGTTGACACAGGAAAAAGTAGTAAGAAGGTGCACATTAATATCTCACGTTGTGCATTTCTACGTATGCATGAAACACAACTGGCAGCTGTTCGATGAGAACAGTGCCAACAACAATGTGACAAGTCTCATTTGAGCTGACGACAACACCTAACCGCAGAAAGCACCGCTTAACAGGAAGGCAACACATTTATATAACGCGGCGTAATTGAGAAAAGGTGATGCTCTGAATGCTGCCTGCAAAGAGCAAGAAAACACGTCACACAGCATGGCTTTTTATTTGTTGACAAGACTAACTCCTGGAAAATGATGGCAAAAGAGGCTGACTCTGCGGCAACCACTTGCCTTCCTAGCAAGTTGTCTTACCAACATTTTGGAGCTAGCTGAAAAGCTAAGTGCTCTGCTAGGTTATAATGTAACTGAGGAAGAGAGAAAGCACATTCACCTCCGTTAGCCGCTAGCGCCCATCCCCCAACCAACCAGTCTTCCCTGTCTGTCCACCATCTTTAATCTGTGCTCCGTCTCCCTTCCCACCGCACAAAACACGACAAAAACACAGGGCACTCACCTTTAACGACCATCCCCAAATCGATTATCACCTTCCGAAATATACAATCGATTTTTGTTTTAATATTGTTCGTATATTTATATTGAAAATTGGCCGTGCGAGCGGAACCGCGCCTTCAGAGAAGAGCAGCAATCCTAAACCGCCATCTGGTGGTATTTTCCTCTCTGTGATGCAGCGGGAGCGGCGCAGGCTCAGACCGAGACACAGCTGCCCCCTGGCGGACACACTGCGCTGCGGCGGACACGCGCCCCGGGTGCGAGTATTAGGAAGGGAGGGACCCCGCAAAGACAACAGTGAAGGGGACGCGCACAGCAGCAGAAAGACTCTCCACTCTGTTCATGTTTAGTTAATTAATTTATAAAGTTGTCAGGTGGAAACGGTAGGCTATATCCTAAAAGTATTAAAATCACACACACTAATGATTGAATGAAACGTGTATCCTTTGGGATAGTAAAAAATTACATTATATCAGCAGTAATGCAAACATTATGGCCATAGGCTCCTGAGCACAGGTGTGAAACATTAAAAAAAAAGCCATTATTGCATATATTATTATTATATACAGCTGTTTTGTGTCTCAAGCTGGAGTTTTGTATCATTTTGTACACTTAAATTAACAGCCTAAAATAACTTTTTGTAGTCTCATTTTAGTAATTTGGTCTCTGTGGTAAATATAAATCTCATACTATGAGGGTGATTTATGCCTATTGTGCTTTAAAATATATTTTATTGTGGTTTTTCAGCTCTTTCTGGTTGCTTCATACATTATGCTGAGCATTTTAGCATCCCATGATCATTATGTTTCTCAGAGTATCTTGATTTTATTTTACAGCACTTTTAGACTTAATTTTTGTTTCCATTCCATACATTTACTATCTACTTCTTTTCAAACATGAACATATACTTGTTTTTAAGTACAACAAATTACATAAATATAACTTTAAATAATTCTGACTGATGCAAGTAACCTGACAAAAAGTAAAACCTTTAATGACTTTTAAATGCTGCAGCTTGTCAATAAGTTTGATTTTTAAATCTAGTTTCAGATAACACTAATAAATGCACAATCATCTTTATCATATTTTTATTTTAATACAGGACATAAATGAGATAACTGCTCTAAAATACTTTGTGAAAACTGAGTGTGTTTTAATTTCTTTTTATGTTGTCAAATTAATCTTTTCTTGTATTTATGAATGTTTCAAAACCTGAAAAAATATGAGCGATATAAACAATACTACTACTGATAATAATAATAATAATAATAATAAAACTAGTTTGCTTAGCAAACATGTGCATCAGTGATCTTTAACCTGAGAATTAGCTTTTCCCTCCCACCGTATGTGGAAAGAGACATCAAAAGAAAACGAATGAGCTTGTGCACAAGGCTGAAACACATTTGCCAGAAACTGGGCTGAAATTGGATGTTCGTAAACCCAATAACAGAGGCTGAATACACTCACATTACTCATTCCAGCTCACTATGGCCTGATAGAGAAGGAGACAGCCAGGGAAAGCAATGACTTTGGTAATTATATTACTCACATTTCAGTGTCATTAAGTGGATACCAAACACCTGCATTACCACTGTGTCTGTTCTTGTGTTGGCGAGTGAACAAAGAAAGGCTGATAACAATTCTGCAGTGCCCTTTAGTATCTTTGAAATAGATAAGGCACTGATGCATGTCTGGGCACACACACAAATACACACTAGTAAATGTTCTGGTGTGTGATCTGATGAATGCAATGTTGTTTGCCATAGCAACGGCACATTTTGACCCTAGAATCTGCTGCCAAAATCCTCCCTTCAGGTTATTAGTTTTTTCCAAACACACAGATGAGATAACTTTATAATTCTTAAACGTGTGATATGAAAAATGACACAAAATGAAGAAAATTATTGGATATTTTCTGTCATTTTGGAATCAGGTGTAGGTGTACAATTCTTTTAAGTTATTCAATGATCAGAGTGAAGATAATTTCTTAAAGTCTGTCTTGTATTTGTAGATATTCAGGTAATATTTATAATTAATCTGTGTAATTCAAAGACTTTGAAAGGCCCTGTCAGACACAGACTCACTGATTTACAGACACCACCCACACATTCTCAGTTCCTCTTTTGATCCTAACCGGTGAAATCATTCACATCTCAGGTCATTATATTCAAAAGCATTTTTAATATCTGCTGCAAAAGAAAAAAATGCAAGGAAGTAGGAATGTTCCCCCTCACATCCTTGTTACATGAATAATTATCAGAAGGGGAAAAGAAACCTTACTCAGCTCAATTCTCCTCCAAGGAAAAATGCTCTTCTTTGCAAAACACTTTGTTTCATTAACAGCTGTAGATTACAAGAGAAACATTAACAATGTGCAGCCAATGTCTGGAAAGAAAATAAAGGAAAACAGGAAGGGATTAAAAGCAGAAAGAGGATCTTCTTCACTAAGTTTTACTTATGAAGTAACAAAAGATGCATCAGAGCCTTAATTATACTTAAATGCAAAATGTGCAAAATTGTTCTCAAAAAAGAAAAGAAAATCATGTTTGTACTGTAGCTGACACAAGCAAGGTTGGTGGCTAAAGGACATAACAATTCTAAAAAAAAAACAAACAACTAATCTCAAAGTCAAGAAACTGAGATGCATAAAAAAGATGTTAAAAACTGTATTTCTATTAATCACCGTGGATTAAGAGTTTGGCATAATAAAACTCAAGATGAGGACAGAATGAGGACAACAAGGCTATTCACTAGCAACCAGATAAAAACAAGCTTTTGAGGAACTAAATGGACAAAAATTTGTCCAGTTAAAATGAGAAAATCAACACTAACAACTAACACCAGTCAGTTGTTTTCTTAACCCGCCTAATCCAGTTAAGGGTTGCGGGGTAGCTGGAGCCTATCCCAGCAATCATACACTCTGGAGAGGTCGTCAGTCCATCGCAGGGCAACACAGAGAAACAGACAATCAGGATTTAGAATAACAATTAACCTAACATGCATGTCTTTGGATGGTGGGAGGAACCTGGAGTACCCGAAGAGATCCCAAACGTCATACAGAAAGGCTGCTGTTTGGACCTCTCATCAAAAACAGTAGGAGCTGAATGATCTCACTATAACGTAAAATGTTAGAGCCACAGATCTCTTTCTCATCTCCTTTTAAGAGTTCAACAATTGGCAGAGGCTGTTGAGAAGAAGCTTAAAAACATAATGAAATACAACATAATGATATCAAACATAACCAGAACTTAAGAATGAGTACCAAGCAGCCATGCAGTACTGTTTGGTGGAGAACAAAACACAAAACAACCTTGTGGCAGTAGATACAACCAAAACTCAAAGAAAACCAACACCTAACAGACACACAACCTGCTCCAAATATCACATATGAGACAAAGGGTTACTAAAGAGAGGGACTCCTCAGATCCTTTAGGGTCCTTCTGCTCATCTTTCCCTGTTTCAAAATTACTTTTTCAAATTATTAGGTCATTGTGCAGAACTTGATATCAAGTTGTTGGATCCATTTTATTTGAGTCAGATGTGTTGGAGCAGGGAAGCGCCTGAAACCTGCAACACAGTGGTGCATTCCCTGGTTGCAAAAACAAAGACCAGTCACAGCTGCAACCTGCTAAAAGTCCCACATGAAAAGAGAAACAGATCACAGGATTGTCCTTGTATTTGTGGTAGGGTTAGGAGGAGAGAGGGCTTAGCTGAACATCCACAAACTCAGGAGGGAGTCATTCATGTGTATTACATGCTCTAAACTTCTGTAACCATCTGCGCTTTTGTCATCAGATGTTTGATTCACTTTTTAAGCATAACGTGTCCTCTAATTTTAGGATCTCAAAAATGTCACACTCACATAAAAGTAAGCATCAAAGCAAGTTGTTTTATTCTACCATCTTCAGATAAGTCAAAGAAAATGCGTCAGGGTGTTGCAGTCTATTGCAAGTGTTTTCCCTAGCTTGCCAGGCTTTTTATCCCTCCCTCTGTCTTTCTCTTTCAAATTAAATCTCTCATCCATTTAGCCATAATTGGTCGACACTACCTCAGGTTAGTGCATTTCAAATTTGCTGTATACTTAAACCCCTGATAGTGTTTCCTTGAGAGACTACATGTTACTTTTTTTAAGTATACGTGCTGCAGTCTTTAGTTATGTAACCAGGAGACGTCTGTGCAGGGATCCCATCGTCCCAGTTTTGAGCTTTGAACATTTGTGCATTAAACAAACACTCCTGTTTGAATGCAAAACACTCTCAATCACAGCATCCAGCATAATCGAAAACTTTTTCTGGGGCTGTATCCATGGAAACAGAAGCTGTCTAGTGTAACATCAGTAAAGAGAACTCTTTTTTTAGACAATAAAGGCAGCAGATTGTCACAGTAATAAAAAGAAAATCCTCACTTTGAGGCAACATCGTGTTTCTTGAAGATGATAATGTCACCTGTCTCTTTGATTTAGGGTCACACACACAATCATTTAAGTTATGTAATTCTCCATCTTTCTGTGGGACTGTTGGCTGACAATGAGATTTACACCACATGGCTGTTCGTGCATAATTTTTCATTTTCTCTGACCTTGCCAGCAGGGCTTTCCTCGTGAGGCTATTCTTTCGAACCCACTTCCTCTTTGATGCTCCTCTTTCCCCGCATGCCTCCCTCTTGCCTCCTTTTCCTCTGCGCTGGCCACCCCCACCTTCTCTTTTTCTGTGCTGTGCTGATGCAAAATGTATGAGAAGTAGAGCGCCATGTTAGCTTGAGAAAAAAAGCAGTCCATTATAACCTCAGCTGTGAACCAGGCAGTCATCACCCATCACCTCGCTCACTGAAACACACTTTTTTGTTTTTGTTAGTTTTTTTGTTGCAGTGCATCCCCATCTTAATCATAGCTGGTGTGATTTTCATTAGTAATTTTTTTCTTTCACACTGTTATGGTGATGTATGTTTCCTGTCTGGTGCTTTGGTTGACTTATTTCTGCGCTCCTCAGCTGCTGTCACCCTGCAATCTTGCAATGGAATAAGTGGGTACAGAAAAAAACATGGATGGATGTTCATGGTTTATAAAAAGCCAAAACACAAAACAAATATAAATCCCACCAAAAAGAACAGAAAGAAATAATTTGATTTGATATAAGTTCAAATAACCTGCAAATTCAGTTTATTCTCAATTCTGACTGACATATTTCTCTTTCAGTGACAAATAACATCATGTGTTATAATGTCAGTGTGTGTAAGAAGACAAGTAAGAAAAATCAACAGCGTTGGAATAAAGAATTAAAAAAAGGTTCACGCAGGAAAACAGATTAGGATGCTGCAGTAGTTACATACAAACCCCAGATTTTGTGCACTTGAAGTCAAGTTTCTCTCTCAGATGCTTCTCCTTCACCTCACTCCATAAATAATTTCTTCTTGACCAAAGATGAAGCATGAGAGAGAGAGAGGCAGCAGAGAAACTGGTTGACTCTCTGCCTCCCACTTCCACTTCCAGCTCCCCACCACTTTCTGCTGTCAGCTCATCTCCACTTTCCTCAGCATATTCCCATCACAGCGAGTCACTAACTCCTCCCTGGAGTCTGTGCCTGGGATGTGATGAAGCTGTTCCCAAAACCTGCAGAGCAGTCGATTGGCTTTAAACAGCCTCCCAAATAGTCAGATGCACTTTTATTCACTGTAACCATGGAAACACTAGGTATTCCTCCTCATCCACTGAGAATACATTTAAACTGTATCCGTAGGTCACAGAAACACGGAATTGGAAAGAAAGAAAGAAGAAATAGCAGAATTAGGCCAAATAAATGAGGACACATACAGATTAAGTTCCTCTTACTTCCATTTGATAATGCTGAACCTAGTTTAATAGAAAGTTTTGTTGCCTTTCTGCAGCATGTCTGTGAAACAATAACAACAAAAGTCCCTTGGTTGCATTAAATAGTAAAACTTTAGATTCAGTCATTTCTGGTAACTTTCTCAGTTGAAGCATCGTGATACTGAAGGAAAACTGAGGACTTGAGAGAATAAGCTCACTCCCTTCGTGCTGAATGAGTTAATAAACTCTGACACTAATATAGAATTTAATAAACATTTTAAAATAATTTCTATTAATAGAAAAGTATATTTCATATCCAAGTTTTCATCACAAAGCCAAGAACAACAGTGTGAATTTAACAAACTGTCCACTCTCATGGCGACACTTACATTTAATCTCTAAATGAACATTCTTCCCATTCTGTCTCCATATCACAATAATAATAATCTCTGTTGCTTGTCATCATAGGATCATAGATGCCGAATTTGACTCTGATGTGGATTTGTTAGTCCCGGTACTCAGTCTATCGCTGACAGCTG
Organism: Pseudomugil gertrudae; assembly: GCA_037177535.1. Taxonomy (NCBI): domain Eukaryota; kingdom Metazoa; phylum Chordata; class Actinopteri; order Atheriniformes; family Pseudomugilidae; genus Pseudomugil; species Pseudomugil gertrudae. The sequence continues at coordinate 15,220,518 of JBAMHV010000021.1, read as the reverse complement.
GAGGCTTTTATGAAACAACACTACAACCTGGTCTACCAACAGCTGACCCTGCTACATTCAGGAAAGGTCAATACACTTCAAGACAGAACCGAACACACAAGGGTTACAGCAACAAAATGCCAAAACAATTACTGTCAGATAGTTGGATGTATGGGTTTGAATGCTTGTGAGTCAAAGGGAGGAGGAAGGACAGAAAAAGAAATGGTCACCTTCACTTCACTTTATTTAATTACTTCATGATCGAAATCAATAAACTAAAAAACTGTTTTAATAGATATGATAAAACAAGTCTTAAAATGATCAAAAATGCTTTTTTTCATACATATGTTCATGCATATCTTTCTTTTATAAATTTACCACATAAACATATTGAAAATGTGCATCTTGCTAAGTGGCAGTGTACACCATGAGGCTCTGCTTAATTAAAGAACTGCTATACCAGCAAGAAGGCTGAAGTCAACCCCACTTTTTATTGGATACAGACACGCTTAGTGATATTTTGAAATTCTGCCTCCTTGATATATTTAAATGGGCAGTGAGATGACCAGAAATGTGGGTACCATGAAGGTTGACACAATTTTCACAATATCTAATTTACTGCTCAGCCCACAAAATGCAAGGAGGAAATTAGATCCATAAATTCTACCACTTTTTATGAACTCCCATCCCTCAGTCAAAGAGGTGAAGTGCAGGAATTTCAAGTGAAGTTTGAACTTTCATTGTTTTGTTGCCAGCAGAGTTAAAGGCCGGGTTTCAGGTTAAAGTTTTGATTGATGAGGGAAAGTCTGGCTCTTTTCAGCCACACAAAGCAAATGACGTTATTATTATTATTATCATTAAAAAAAGAAGAAAAATTACATAGAATGCCTTAAAGTGTTGAAAGCAGAAAGGAATAAATGGGGAAAATGTTATTTTCTTCAACAACAACAGTTCCTACAACCTGCGTGGCAACTTTTAAAAGAACAAATGAGGCCATAAAACAGAGAAAAGGCATTAGTCCCATTTGTTTCATCATAAGAAGAAATTATTTTCAGAGAATAGTAGATATGTTGTATTTTCCCATGTTCCTTTTATCCATTGGGCCATTTTCACTGCATATGTTTTTTTTATTAACAAGCAATGTTATTTTTAGCTGCAAAGTGAAAACCATTCTCTATCTTTGAAATGTCAGTGCTAAAAACAATGTCTCATTGTTTAGCCTTGCAAAAGCTCAAATCATCTAGCACAAACTTTTGTATATGGCCCCATTGTTGATAGAATAATCTCATTAACATTTGAAGAAAGGCCCATTAATTCTCCCAAAGATGATGTCAAATAACGCACAGTGTGCCACGCATGCTCAGACGTTATGATTAGTTCTCCTCCTCCTGTCTCTCTGACCAGACTGAGGTAGAGCATCTGTATCAGTTATTACAGAGAGATGGACGCGGGCAGCAGGTTCTCATAAAAGCCACAAAGCCGCAGAAAGGAGGCTGAGGCGCACCGCGGTGTCCTTGAGGTTCAGCCACTGTCGCAGGAGGAAGGCGATTAAAATAATTGGAGATAAAATCGAGAAGAAAAGGAACAGATAAATAGCAAGAGGTGATGGGGCGTTGGAGGTGTTCAGTAAATGACTGAGGTTGACGGCCGGTGAAGTTCAGTCTTTTCCGCTGGTTTGCGCGAAAGCAGGTGAGTGGAGGCATTTTTTTATTATAGTAGGCTACAAGACATGACTAACCCACCCGATGGTGCAATTATGACAGTACATCGTGTGCTTTATCGTGAAATTAAGCTTCAGTAAGGTCACAATACACCTGCAAGGTGTCGCGGTTAATTCATTTCTCTGCCTTGTGGCGATTCGCGAGCGCGCGCAGAGTAAAGCGCGTCGGATACGTGCGTCTCCATTCAAGGATTTGACATGGATCAGTTAGTCTAACCGAGCTGTCGTTATAGGTTACGACAGATCATACACACAGGATGGATAGTGATGACAAAACCCTCTTGGTGTGCCTAAAGCGGGAATCAATAAAGGTTCTCAGAGTTGCAGGTGGTGCGGAACACCATCAGAAAAAACATGGTCGTTATGATGTTTTAAGATGCCAGTTTAGCTGAATCTAAATGCTTCTTAGCCCCTCCGTATTTACAGGCTATGTCAGTACCATGTGTGTTTGTGTGTGTGTGTTGGTGTCTGTGTTCCATCCCTTTGGCGTCAGAAGGGCGCAACACAGAGAAACCATAACCTTGAAACAGCATCTCTCACATCAGCCTAAAGCAATGAGGAGCATATATCATCTATGGGAGACATCCTAAATTACATCTAATGAGTCAGAATTAAACCATCAGCTCCATAATGCTGTTTAATTATAACAGCAGCACCATCAATAAGCTGACATGGGGTACAGAAAGCTCATATCAGTGTTCTTAAAGCCATGATAGACCACGGGATGTTTATCAAATGAAATAAAAAGATACAAAAACCAGAATCCTGCTGTTTTTTCCCCCCTCAGTTTGTTCAAAGTGCACATCAAATCCACACTTCATCTGCTGCTGTTATCACACTGTGCAGGTGTGCTACTATCTGGTTGTATAAGTTGGAAAAAAGCTGTTCAGAGTAAAGCAGCAGCATTGCGGAGGCAGGCTGCATCATCCGGCTCAGTTATCTGACCGGGAGGAGAAGATTCAAACAGGAACATTTTCATATCTTCTTACTTTTTTCACAAGGTGAACAGCAGCCAAGTTATAGATAAACAGAAACATTTTCAACCATTCTGCCTGATGTAACTTCTCACTTAAGTCAGATTTATGTGTCACTATACTACAGGCCATTTAGAACAGAGCTGTCAGATTGGATGTTAGTCTACAATTCCCCTAAAACATCTTTTTAAAAATAGGTATAACATTAACTAGAGACACCTTGCAGCATGATGCCTTTAAGCTGTTCCTTATGATGATAATGTGGGGATATGTGTCTTTACAATGAACAAACAATATACTGCAGGTAATTATTAAATTCTAATAAAAGAATCTGCTAAATGACTGTAGAATAGAAAGAATAGAACAGAAAAAGGATTTAATCATTAGAGAAAAACATCTATTGTATTTCACTGAACTTGACTTTGCCCACCAGTCACAACCTCAGGAGAAGCAAATAAAAATAAAAACGCTAAATTATAATATAACTTATGGATTTTATAGGTTTATACTCAGTGGTGTTCATGAAAGCTTTATGAAAATCAAAATTAGTTTACAGAAACCACATAGTTACATTAACATATATTGGCTCTAATTATTTGTCCATATTTGACACACAGTGTTCACTTCAAGTGTTATAGTCCATCTTATGCTTGCTTATTTGACAATGCTACAACAGAACTGTTGCAGTACAATTTGTTAGATATATCATGCCAACATCTGTACAAACAGTCATAAGGGACCACATAAGCTGGCTGAGACTGCACAGAGATAAAAAAGAAATGAATGAAACAGAATTTAAAATACTATTAATCTCTGGAGTAAAATTATAAATGGGCTTTGACAAAAACACACACTTGTTCAGTACTTTAATTAAAAAATGGCAATGCATCTCATGATGCATAGCTGTTTTTATGTTACATGTGGACAAAATAACAATTACCAGGGAAACTGCTGGACTACTACGAAGCTTTTTATAGCCATAAATGCAGCAGTTTAGATGCACCCTATAACATCTTTGACGCCATATTTTGCAGCAGAGGCTGAAAGTTTCTGTTAGTCATCTGCAGAAAGCACTAGAGAAAAGTTCAACAAAGATAGATTTATGAAAACAGAGACTGAGGGAGAGTTTAACAAATATATATATATATATATATATATGT
>JBAMHV010000021.1:15179314-15216585 GCA_037177535.1 Pseudomugil gertrudae | reverse complement strand
CAATCACAAGGGACAAAAGGAGAAAAAGTCATTAAAGAGACAATGGCAGATGATAAATGAAGCATGAAGCTCTTGCTTATGTAACTGTCATTCCCAATAGACATTTAGTCCCTTTGAAGGTTGCATTAGCAGAGAAGATAGAGACAGCTTAATAAGGCAGTTGCTGTTTGGCTAATGTGTATTTAATGTGTTTCATTAAACAGCAAGAAAAGCTAAACAATTAAAGCGGTGATTAGTCAGCTGTGTAGAGCTTACGCAGATTCACTTGCAAACCAGAGGGACACATGGGAAGATGTGAGTCACTGCTATTATTAATATCACACATATTAAAGATATATGAGATATCAAGCACAATCCCAGAGGGAGACAGCATGGCAGAGAAGTGAGAGGATTTACTGCAATCTGTGTCAGATATGATTTGTGCGCGGTGCTAAAAGTTTTCTGTTTGTCATACAGGTGCACGTCAACATCAGCTTTAAAATGGAGTCCACACACCTCTTGGGTGGGTCGAAGAAAAGAGTCAAGATCCACCCTCACACCGTCACAGCCAAGTATGCCACGCAAACCCCCTACTCCCCCCAACCTGGCGTACACACCCACTTCCCTCAACCAGGTGATGATGGCTATGATGATGCTCCATCTTTTGAGGACTTTGGCTCATTCCTGGAAGAGACGTCTGACAGGAAACAATTGACAGAGAGTAAGAGATGGCCTCTGACGCTTTTTGGCTCTAAAGACAAGGACGCATCTCATAAACTTCAAGCCACTGGGGCCGGAGAGGGGAGTGAGGGGGAAGCCAAAGCAGCAAAGGGTCCTGGGAAAGGAGTTGGGGAACAGTTGGCAAGTTTTGGCGAAGCGTCTGTATCTGCATCTCGGCTCACCTGGGTGGGGCTGCTAGGTGCTGCACTGGCACACGGCTGCTTGATCACTCTGACCCGTCTAGCCTCTGAACGCTTCGGCCTTGGCCCCTTGTTTCTGCTTTTAGTACGCTCCATCGTACAGCTGCTGTCTGTGGTTGTCCCGTTGCACAAGGGGGAGAACCCTTTTGGACCGGAAGGTTATAGACTACGTCTGCTCTGTTACGGCATTGCCTACTCCCTCTCTCTTTGTTGCGCCTACTCTTCTTTAACCTTTGTCTCCCCTGGAAATGTTACAACGACTTGGCGCCTGGCAACCACAGCTCTGTCAGCAACCCTAGCATTCCTGCTCCTGGAAGAGAGGCTTGGATTGGTTGATGGGATCACCATAGCAGCAGGGCTGTGTGGTTTGGGGCTTGTGTTACTTCCAACCGCAGATGAGAGCAACACAGATTCGCCTACTGACCCTGTTGCATTCTGGAGGGGTGCCTTTGGGTGGTCCCTTTCGGCACTCGCAGGGTTGTGGATGGCCTTGGCTTTGGTTGGGTATCGCTCACTGAAAGAGAGAGTGGGAGTTGCCACCGCCTTGTTTACGGTGAGCTGGACAGGCTGCCTGCTTGCTCCGGCCTCTCTGGCACTACTCCAGGAGGGCTGGTTCTGGCCAGTGAGTGCTTCCGCCTGGGGCCTCATCCTGGGCTTGGTTGCCTGTTCAGTGGCAGCTTTCCTGGGAATGACACATGCCCTCACGCGACTCCATCCAGCTCTGGTCTCTGCCTCTCAGAGCCTGGAGGTATCGGTTGCCATGCTCCTGCATCTGGCCGTTTTTCATTTGATTCCCACCGCACCCGAGGTGGTGGGGAACGCGATGATTGTGCTGAGTGTCGGCTGGCTGGTGGCGATGAAGCTGCTTCCCTCTCGAGGTGGTGGGCGGCGGCAGCGGGAGGAGTATGAGGAGATCCTGGACTCACCCATCAAATAGATGGCTACTTTCTATTTCTTGTGCTTGGTTCCATTGTAAATAAGTTTGCTAAATGTTTATTCGAGCTCTACCTATTTTGTATTGTTGTTTTTGCTTTTGAAAAAGTGCCAATATTGTGTTGTCTGTTACAGTGACCAAGTGATGTGACATTAAAATCTCTACTGAACTCACTGCGTTCTTGTAGCCCCTGTCCTCAAACAACAACAACAACAAAAAAGAGTCTAGATTGCCATCTCTATTTGGTTGTTTTTGGCTGAAAGAGAGATAAAAAAAAATACAGAAGCCGGGAAACAAGGGAGAGACAGAATGAGAGGAAGACAAATAGAGGAGAAACAAGAGAGGATGATGGAATTGGCACACAGATAAGAAGCAGGGAGAAAGGAAATTGATGGCAGATGAAAAAGAACAGATGAAAGTAAGGGCAGAAAGTAAAGCTGATAGTGGCTGCTTATTATGTAGTGTCTGGCCAGCTGGTTGATAAAAAGCACAGTTAGAGCCACATGGAGCTGTCATTATAGCTTGTAACTACCAACCAGATACATAAATGCTGTGGCTGCTTTTATTTAGGGGTCTCTTTTCGATTTCCCTCCTCATTAGCCTCTCGCGTTCCTCTTTTCATCTTGCTCTCTGTGTTAAAAATGAACAATGCAAAAACAAGGAGACCATTCACAAATTTCTCTCCATACACACTGCACAGATGGGGACTTTTAGTGTAGCTAAGTGCCAGTGTGTGTGCATGTGTTTGCATGCCTGCTGGGTATCTTTGTGGAACAGGTGTGGCGTTAAGCCAGGTCATGACTCACAACTCCTCTTTGCTTCTCTGAATCTTGTTAGAAGTGACATTTAAGAGATAAAAAAGGGTCAGCAGGGAAGCCCGCTGCTGCCTGCAGTTCTCCACGCAGATTAATAAGGACCATTACATGCAGACATGCATGGAAGGAATGGGCACAAATATACATATAAACCACGGTTGTAAGAGTTTCACCAGTGAAAATGTTTCTGTGATGTCAGTTTGCTGGCATGATTAAACTCTCGTAAGGTTAAAAAGTTCTTGTTGCCACATTTTGCTCAGTAGTTTGATGTTATTTTGCACTTTGTTTACAGATCAAGATACTTGTACTTTAATATGCCTTTTGCTGAATCTCAAAGGGAAGGATAGGACATTTAACTGGATTTGTTATGTTGTTTTTTTCTTTTTATACATAAAGCATTTGTATTCTTCATCTTCAACCTGTCTCCATCTTTCTCTTTTTATGCTCTCATATTTACCTAATTTTCTCCTCTACGCCTATAAAATTAGTCAAATCATAAATATGAATTTATTGAAAATAAATCAAGAATTGAGACAAAATATAGTAAAACCATCACATAGAAACTGTAAAGTGTATGGAAAGTGTCTATGTAGACAAACAAATCTGATGTCTGTGGTTTTCCTCGACTAGCCTGCCTGCATGCAAGCACGTGTGTGAGTGTTTGTGTGCATGTGTGTGTGAGGCTGAAAGGGTGAGGAGCAATGGTGCAATAGGGTTTCACACACCATAAACACAGTGAGCATCGCAAGTTGTGGCCTCGTAGCATTCAGACACTCTTAAAGCAAGTAATGTGCAGAGCAAAGCTGCCAAGAAGTACACACAACCCAAAACCTCGGACACACCTTCTTGTGGTTGTGGGCATTAGCCGACATCACCACAGTGGTGTAAACTCTGGCATTTACAGGACGGGAGAAAAGCTCTTTCCACGAGTGACTCAGACAAATAAAACTGTACGCAAAGACATTGCTAAAAATGAGTTGATTGCTGTGTATAGAACGAGGGAGGAAACATTTCCATGAGAGTAATATGATTATTTTATTGAATTTTATCCATTGCAGCCAATCCACAGTCTTTATGGTACATTTGAACTCATTTTCACTGGAAAAAAAAATAAAAAACAGCATATGAAAAATCAGGCCTATGTGCAACATTCAATTAGATCTTGATGTATCTTTTTCTTCTGGACAATTCATGTGTCTCCTCTGTCCTTCCTCAGTGATCCTGCCTCAGTGATCACTTTGCTCAGCTGCAGATGAATCCTCTGCAGCTCTGTTGCTATAGCAACCAGAGCCCTTTCCATCGTGGCGATGTCCATAGGTGAAGTCACTTCTTGCTCTTTCAGGCCAGACAGGAACGGACCTGCTGTCCCTGAACTTCCGGGTCTTGGTGTCGGCTGGTTGCTGTTTCTGCTGCCTGCTGATGCCAATAGCATCCCTTCCTCAAGGCGCTTTAGTCGTGCGTTTTCCTCATGACCGCTGTGCAGGATCATCTGTAAAGTAGCATTTACTGTCCTCTCCTTCTCCTCGATCTCCTCCCGAAGCTTTGTCAAGCCATGATGCAGTCTCAGACTTGACTGTTCTGCCTGTGCCCTGCATGCTGACACCAGGCTGGATGCGTTCTGCTGGCATGGCTCATTGGCCAACTTGTCCATTTGCATCCTCAGAGAGTGCATTCCTCCGCAGCACAGCTCCACAGACTCCAGCAGCATGTTCTGCCTCATTTGGGAATCCTCCAGAGCGATAAAAAGCTTGTCCCAGCGGGAGAAGTCTGCATGGCACGGTCTGGGTTGAGACTCCCCTGTAAATAACAACCACAAGGGTGCATTAATAATGCAATCCTACAGTTCACTAAAAGGTTATATGACATTACCGCATGCCAAAAATAACAAATATATTATTAATTTACTATATATATGGTATTCATTTACTTTCATGTACTTTACACTTGAGCTTGTAGGATCGTTATACCACACAGAAACACAATTGTCAAAAAAGAGTCATAAGATTTTTGATATTCTTTATTGTTAGTTTGCATCTTCCCTAAACTCATGCATGCAAACAATGCATGAGTGTTGCAAAAATAAGGTCCTGGAATCTACTTTTGAGTGCAGGGAAAATATATTTGCCATGTTCTTCACTCGTTTTCAGGGCCTGTGCCCCCAGTTTCCCACCATCCCACAGTCTACTTACGATGCATCCGCTGGCTTGTTCACAACAGTTGCAGTTAGACACACTGATTTCCACCACTCTTTCCTCAACCAATCCCCAACAAAGGTAGCAGGTTAAGTGACACAGAACATCTCCATCCACATGGATGTAACTTTACCAGTTTCCAACACCATAAATACTTCAGCCTCACTAACCCATATGGCAACAGCATTCCCCAGAACCCCCCTCAGCAGGATTATTATTTCTTCACTTTATAAAACTCATGTGTGAGCATGCTGTTTGTTCATTTAACTGCAAAACCTCACATCCTCTGGTTATTTTTGAGACTTTGCATGGAAACTGACTCCACCTTGTGATTCGCCTTGTTTTTGTTTTCGGTTTAGATTTTTTCTCATAAAGATTTAAAGACATTTTTTCCTTCTATGCTACAAATTAAACTGTACTGTGCTTTCACTTGACACAAACAGTAAATGAATGTCATCACAGAGCAACATTTTGGAACATCTTACACAGCATTACACATGAAGAAAAATTCTTGTCTTTTTACCTTCACTTGTTGAAATTTATGTGAAATATTTTATTGTTGCTATGGGAACTGAGGACCAATTCATTACAGTGATTCTTCTGTTCAAACAAGCAGTTTACAAAAGAAACGTGGGGATAAATAAACAAAACTCACCCTCCTGTTGGTCCTGAGAGATCTCGTTGTCATAGTTGTCTGCATAATTTCCTTCATCTTCAATATCATTTGCATACAGAGATGAACCCAAGGTACCAAACAAGCACAGCACACGCCAGATCCTGAACACTTGCATGACTGAGCTCTGAGATCTGCTTGTCTATGAAAATGTTGGATTTAAATTCAAATTTATAAGGAAATATAAGATCAATCCCCCTGAATCTCTGTTGCTGGACCCAACAAGCTGCTTTCTTTTCTTTTGGACCCCCCTTCACTTTATGCAAAGTTCTTCTCAACAAACCAAGTGGTGAGGGAGCTGACTTATAAACCCTGCAAAAGGGAAGAAGGAGGGAAGACGTTGAAAAGGTGGGGGCTGGTGTGGAGACTGGGTGAGTTATATTTCCATGGAGGTAATGTTAAAAGTCAAACTGACAAGGAAATGTGGTTAATAAGGGAACCACTGGGGAATGGAAAGCAGTACAAAATATACATGTACAACAGAACACACATCCAACCAGTACAGGAGCACAATCATTTTTACTTTCAATGCAGTAAAAGTTGCGCTTGCTTGAAAAGGAATTTACTCTAAACTAAAATTTAATGATGAAAAGTTCAGGACTGAGAAAAGAAAGAAAAAGCAAAACAACAACAGAACAATGAAAAGAGTCGCCTAAATGACTCATAAGCAAATATGCAAATGCCACTGATGCTTTTACCTTTATATGAGTTTGATTTGTGATGACTAATCAGTATTTATGATGCAGTCTTAGTTTTAAGATTTCATAAAACAAGTTTATGAATTAACAGCATAGAAACACTTTGTAAATCTGTAAAACTGAAATCTGAAATACTTTAAGTCATATTGAAGTAATAATGAACCTCTAAAGTATCTATAAAGTGTGGGGACATTTTTATGTACAACTCTGAACAAGTGTTCATCTAAATGCTTTCATTTCTTTTAAAGGCAGTTTTTTGCTAAATCATAAGACAAAAGTCCAAAGTTAAATAGCGATTACTGCACGTATACCAAGATGCATTGTGAAAGCTCTACTCTGTTTCCAAAGATTTGACTAGTTTATCCAGATAGTTTCTTTGCTTCACTGATATGAAAATTTTGCTAAAATAAAAATTTGTTCTACAGTCAGATGAGTTTTGGGATTATTTAAGAAATCCCAAAAAACACAGTTTTAATTACAAGTAAAATTTTTAAAGTTTAAATTTGATATTTAATCTGATTATTTTCTGATTATATCTATTATACTGTGAAAGTTCTTATTTAGAAAATGCTTCACTTGGATATTGATTAGAAGATTTCTGAAAACCTGTGTTTAATTAGACACAACAATAATTCATTATCTGTCAGGTAAAATATTTGCCTTAAGAATAAATAGTCTCTTGCTTCTTTATTATTAGTCCTTTGTTACAACTACTTAATGAAATATAATCTGTAATAAACATACTTGGATACAGTCATAAAATTAATATCTAATGTTTCTGCTACAGTAGAGCGGCTGTAGCTCAGGTCGAAGAGCTGTCATCTTTTAACTGGAAAGTTGTGAGACTAATTTCATGCTACCCCTACTACATCCCGAAGTGTCTTTGAGCCCCAAGTTCCCCTCCCAATGTGCCTATCAGGGAATGAGTGTGTGTGTGTTAATGTCCTATGAGGTATCAACATGACTGGAAAAGTGTTATATAAGTTCAAGTCCATTTACTAGAAGAAAAATGAAATTGTGACATATTGACATTGCTTCCATTGAATATTTAAATGCACATACAGTTTACCATTCAATAATTTTCTATACCACTCAAACTCAATCTAGTTCAGGGTCATGAGGAAGCTGGAGCCTATCCCAGCAATTAGCTGGCGAGTGGCGGGTCCTGTGCATCAGCTCAAAGCACTATAAACTGCAACGCTACTGTATAAAAACTACTTCAAGTTAAATTCTCTCCCTGGTTTTAATTATATTTAGTTGCCTGGTGACAATGTTGATCAACCATATAGAAGAATTTAAAGGTTATTGCATTCTTTGTGAGGAGTGCTAAGCTTGTTCATATAGGCAGAGCCCGCTGGTCAACAGGTGCAGGCATTCAGCCACAGAAGTATGACATGTAGGGGTCAGAGGAAGAACCCTGACCTTTCTCCCTGTAGACCTCCAGACAGCTCTTCACACTGCACATGTCACCAGTATTTACGTCTCTGTCTGGGAGGAGCTATAATTGTAGCAGTGGGAGTAAACCTGTGTGAGGATGGCAGATTTATCTCAGGAAAAGAGACAACCTGCAGGAAGAGATGGAGAGAACAGGTCGGAAGAAGGGGAGAGATGGGCATCAAGAGGTAGATTTTTGGTGAGAAACAGAACAGAAGGTCAGGAAAACTTTGACCCTGTGCGCACATTTTGGGCTGATTTCCATAACATAAAACTAAGCACGATCCATGAAAAAATAGCCATAAATCAGTATGCTGGAAGCTGCAAGTTTGCTATTTTCATCTTGCTCTTTTATATATTCCAAGTTTTTTCCCTCTATAGGTCAACTTTCTATCAGACCATCACATAATTCTGTCTCCGCTGTCTAAAGAGACACATTCATCAGCAGTCGCCAGACGCTGTTTACCACCCCCACCTGTTTACCACACCTACAGTGTAGCTGTCATGCAAAGCACTTCCAGCTGGCAGTGAGGGGGACGAAAAAACACAGAGACAGGAAAGAAGATGGACAGGCAAAGGAAAAAAGAGATAGTAATAATAAAAGTTTGATTCTGTCGCTCGTATTTATTTCTCTGATTTGTTTCAAACCAGAAGTAACTGGAAGAAACAGATGACGTTTTCTGCCTTTTCCTTACAAAGCCCTGGAAATCAAAGTAAAGTGGGACGCTGGGTGTTGTCAGCTGAACCCACATTAACTAAAAGCAGCAGATGTAAAACAGCAACAGATTAACAAACCACATAGTAACATGACAAAGAGCCAACACAGGCCTGTTTATGAGAGCTGTGTGGTTCTTTTGGGTGTATCCCAGTTTGTCCCCGATGTGTAGGATGGGGCGGAAACTTGGAGGTATTTTAACAAAAAGCAGAACAAAAAAACAAACAGTTTGACATGAAAACAAACAATACACTTTAATGGATGCCTTGATGACTTTGCTTTAGCTATTGATGTCTGAACCTTTATAGAATCTAGCACAGTTTATAGAAATAAAAAAATATGTAGTTCTGCAGGGCAGGTTTACTATGTGTTTGCAAGATGGTAAAATAGAAGTTACATGCTTATTTGTAGTAGTATTTCTCATTATTTAAAATATAATAGTTGAATATCTGTTATGAACATTGCCCACTTTCATTTTCTCTCTGCAATGAATCAGCAAAGAGTTATATATAATATAATATATTATATTATATATTTACATATATTATATACATATATTATATATATATAATTATATATTTAATTATATATAAAGTATAATTTACATTACGATTTGAGAAACATTTTGTCAGTATAAATTGTGTTTCAACATAAATGTAACTTTTATTGTAACCTAGCGCTTTGAAAAACATAGCCATGCTTTACATATAGATATATTTTACACCCAATAATTCCAATGCAGGAGCTTAGAGGTTCAGTGGGTCCAGTCTGCTGTGATATCAGCATTCATATTCTTTCCATCCATAATGAACATGTTAGATGTTAGATGACCCCAATCCTTCAGAGTTCAAATAGTGACTCTTCTGTTAGTCGAATCAGGTTTTCAGTTTTAGAATACCCCGATCAGATGTTCTTATATCTGGTATTCTGGATCTCTGCTGCATTTCTATGAGAAAATCCTCCCATTTCACATAATCCAGTTATTACTGGGCAGTAGTATTTTGTTTTAAGTAATGGAACAGAGCTTATTTTGAAAACCCCAATGAATGAAGGCTGTAGCTCAGGAGATAAGAGCAGTCATCTACCACTCTGGAAATTGGTGGTTAAATTCCAGGCTTCTTTTTAAGTGTTCTTGGGCAAAACACTGAAACCCATGTCCCGGATGTAAGCCACTTTGAGAAAAGCATCTGCTAAATAATTGTAGAATAAAGACATTGTTACAGTGTTAATGTAAGCATATAAGCTTCTGGCATATGTCTGCTTAATCAGATCTATTTTTATCATGGCAGGATGAGTTTTCTCTCAATAGGAAGGCTAGTATTTCTTTATCAACAAGCTTACCACTATATAACATTACACTCTTAAGTCGTGAACATGTAGGAAGAACACTGTGTCATAAACTGCAGTAGAAGTCTTGCTCATGGTGCAGCAGTAACAGAACCAGGGTATCAGCAGGCATGCTGCAGCTTCACCCACAAAATTCCCAACATGCTACAATATTTTCAAACTCAATGGGACTTGCTTGGCAACGTCTGGCTAAATAAGAAAACATCTGAACCTTTTTATTGAATCTAGTATGTTTGCTGCTCTCTGCAAAAAGAAAGTCTAATTTAATTAAAACCATTTCCTCTATCTAGTTTCACCAGACCTGCAAAACCTCATCTGTCCCCCCTTCCTTCCTGTACCAGGCTGCCTGGGACAACACGTAAAAATAAAATGTGAGGGGATTTACAGTGCTGCAGAGGACTCACATTCACAACCGAGGACAGATTGAAGAGAATCCGTCGTTTAATGAGTCAGAAGAGAAAAAGTTGCAGCCTTAAATTCCTTTTTAAGCAGCTGCACACACACCTCTCCAAACACACATTGCTAATCTAGTAGTGTGATTTGAGTGTTGATGGTGTTATTGACGCAAAAGCCTCCTGGCTGATTTTAGATCAATACCACACACAGAAAGTAATCGATGCAATCAGTTTGGACAGCGGCATGGAGGGAGGAGATAAAGTGAAGGAAGGAGAAACACATTTAATGCTTGTGTTAAAAGGTCGTGGTCCATGTCGCACACAATCAGGCCTCATCATATGGAGTTTAGACGGATAAGTAGCATGGCATTTGTTAAAAGTAGCTGCAAACATTGCAGGTGGGGTTAAAATGCAGCTGAACCGCGAGTCTGGATCAGAAATTTGAGCTTGTTTGGAGAGAAAAATATGAGCACATGGTGTCCAGCTGATTTTTATAGGGAAATCATTAACATCATCGCTGGAGAACAAAGACACACTCCATACTTGATCTGATTTACTTTTTGCATGTTTATTTCCACATGTTCACAATAATGGAGTGAAACCTCCAACCTTTCAAAACGTAGCTATCCAAACCCACAAACATGTTACTATACTGGGACAACAGCATCAAGCTAGTAGGTTAGTGATTACATCAGTACAGCCAGCGCTGCATTACATGTGTGTCTTTCCATCCACATTGGACACACATCACATCACAGCACAGAAAGGTTCCCCTCGTTAAAAAAAAACAACATCTGGAAATGTGGAAAATTTAACCCATTTCATCTGAATGAAAGAGGGTGAAAGGGTAAAGAAAACATGAATATGTGACTTGAGCTTGTGTATGAGGAAACACCCTGCATATGTAGGACACATACAGATCCAGTTTAACCTGACATGTTTTAACCCCCCCTAAAAAAACACATATACACACATATACAGGAACAATGACTGTTTCATATGGAAAATGACCTCACTTTATAGGAATATGTGTCAAGCGGTGGCAAAGTAACATACAGATGTCTCTTTTTAAACGTGCCACAGGTTTGAGTAACCTGTAAGCATAAGTGCAGGTAAAAACACACACACTTTACCTTCACACACTTGGCACAAAGTTTGATTAGTTTAGTAATTTAGTTAATTGCAAAAAAAAATGTACTGTTTAGTTTCCACTAGTGAAAATAAACATTTTCAGACACCAGGAATATTACAGAAATATTAATACTAACATATCTGGCACTAAATCTGATCCTTTTTAAAGCAGTTTTATTACCACTTCACATTATCTTCTCCTTAATTAGACAGGAATACACACATCTATACAATGATTTTTATCTTTTAATACAGCCTGGATGTCAGGGTGTCCAATACCAGCAGACAAAACCAGCTAAATCTCCAGCCAATGTCAGTACCAGCTGACAATACATTTCTACTGAACCAGATCTTGCCTGTTTGATGATGATGCTGATCACTGCTCCTGCCTTTCATTGGTTGTTTGGGGATTGGCAACCACACCGTTGGGCGTCACAGTCTCAGTAGCCACTAAATTAGCTGCCTGAGACTCATATGGGGTTTCATGGGGTTGTAATGGTGGGAAAGCTGCTGTTGTCGCTCCGCCGGTTCCATTGTTTATTGAAGCTGTTGCACTGACAGACTGAGCGGAAGGTGGAGCAACACCGCTGGGTGCTTGCAGTTCACGTCTTTGTTGTGATGGAATGGCTTGATCAGATGTTTGTCTAAGGGATGACCAGTCAGTCATTGCTGAATGGTGACTGTTTGCCTGGCTGTGAACGGACAAAATTTTGTTATTGTTATTTGTGTGGTTGGGCTGGAGTTCGGTTTTGGGAGGTGTGTTTACATTCCATGAGTCCTGGTTGAAGTCTGGAAGTTGGTGGATGGTTACAGGCATTGGAGGGATCTCATCTAACCCAAGAGGCTCATTAGCAACATGGCCGCTTGTTGATGGCCGATTAACGGCACCATTAGCTACTGATTGCCAGTTATTGGAGCAGAAGACAGCTGGAATGCTGCGAAAGGGGAAAAAAAAGTAATAAACTATTTAATAAAATATTCTCAATAGACTTTTTTTATACCAGATGTTCAGAGTTTGTCCTACAAAAACATCCTTGTGGCAAAACTGGTTTTTCTTGACTGCACTACTATAAATGTGCATGCGACATATAAAGTTGGCGCTGCAGATGCAAAAAATCCACAAAAGCTTCGGTATAATTTGAGCCATGCTATATACAGGCTAAAGGTGCATCGTGCAGAGAGGAAGCCATGTGATCCAGAGATACAGCCAGCTTCACTGAGCTTAAATTGAAACAGTTTTCTGTAGTGAATTATGAAAAAAATAACAGAAACTTAGATCTGGTCTTTTCAGCAGTGAAGAACTGTTGTTAAATAGCATGCAGCCCAGTCATGATACAGTCATGTGTGGCTGAAAGATGTTTAACAGGGGCAATGCTTTTCATTATATGGTAAAATGTCTCATCATTTATTATGTCTTCTACGCTCCATAATGAGTTACACATCGGTAAGACTTGCTAATCAAACAGTTTACTTTGTGTGACTTAACATTAACCTCAACACAAACGTATTAAACTATGAAAATGTTTGGAGACGGGTTATCACATCAGTATCATCATGTCAGTGCATCAGTGCAATTTTGGTGGAAAGTTTTTAAAAAGTTGTGAATGAGACCAAACAGACCTGGAAATGTGTCTTCGGAGTTCCTGAGATTGCTGGTTGCACTGAGCAAAGTAAGAGGCTTGAGCATCCACAAAGTCCATAAGGCTCTGCATGTGTTTGGTCTGGGAGGGGTGGGCCAGCAGGGGGAAATAACAGAAACAAAACAGATGGAGCACCATGTTTGGAACTGACACAAACACATTAATGTAGGTATGTAAGAGAAAGTGAATCATATTTATTCCTTAGTGTGTGTGTGTGTGTGTGTCTGCACATACATGAGTGTCGCTGATTCCTTCCAAAACACGTCTTATAATCTCTGATTGTCGATCAAAAAGACTCTGACAGATCCTCAGCTCCATCTCTGCCTACACACACACACACACACACACACACACACACACACAGCCTCATTAGTTAATACCTCATACATTCCAATCTCAGCAGAAACAAAATCTCATTACTAACACTGGTGGAGCTCTAGTCCAAATGAACAATACGAGACAATAAGAAGACACTGCTGTCGGCTCTGATAACAAACCCAAATTCAGCTCAGCTGCTGGAATATCGGAGATCAGTCCAACCAGACAGGGCAGCTTTAGCTTGCACTGTGATAGCTAAACAGATTTTTTAATACATTCAATCAAGAATACATTTCAAATGTATTCCTCATTTGTACTTATTCATTTAGTAAACAAGCAGCTTCTGTGTAAATTGAAGAATTGTATTTTTATTTCTGCTGCAGGGAGCCCTCCTTATTCACCCACAGCTTACTTTATCTACATAAAATGCCGACTATCTTTCTTTTTGCCTTTTTGATGGAACAGGATTGTAGGGCAGGAATGAAAACCTCATAATGAAGCTCTGTAGCTACTTTACATTCATGCAGAACCGTTAGCACGGTAATATCTCTTTTTCGTGAAAAATTGTGTGCACTCAAAAATAGACCCGTTACCTGAGAGATTTCCTGAGCCCATAACTGTTGAAAAAAAAGAGCAGAAAATGTTTAAAACAACGTACGAGTCTGCCTCTATTAATGTGCCTCTACACAACTGCTGACCTTCAGCCATTTAACACGCAGGAAGCTGAACATGTAGGAGACTTGAGACACGTAGTCGTCTTCCAGTGGGTTTGCATTCAGGTTCTGACAAAACAAGAAAGGAGGCAACAATAATGTGTTGCCTTATTAGATTCCCCGTTGATCTTCATCTTAATAAAAGCAGATGAATTTCTAAAGTTTCAGGGAAACCATCATTGTAACTCACTCTAGCCTCTCGGTCGGCCTCGTGGGCTTTTCTCAGCCTGCTTTTGGCGATGTCCAAGTCCAAACGCTTATTCACCAACATCTTACGCTCGTTCTACGAATAAACAGACTTGGTAGCTCATAAAAAAACAAGAGCAGAAGAAGAAGAAGAGAGGGGGGGAGATGAGCATGCATGTCATATCTTTGTCTCACCTGTATGGCAGAGTATTCCCCTTCAGTGAAGCTACGCAGAGGAGTGAGAAAGTGAATGTTGGTGCTTTGGACAAACTTCCTTTCCACCTCTCCAAGCTGCTTCTGGGTCTCTCCACTCTTTATCAGCGCTGTTCCTGAACACAAACATATCAAACAGGATATAGTGTCAGCATCATAAACACCAAGCCGAGTATTTACAGAGAGCTGACTGTTATGCACATGCTTGGAGACCAACACACTCACCGTAAGGTGTGTTTGACCCAATCTCCATCCCAGCCTGGGTCATGTGATCTCCTAGGATCTCATTTGCACGTGGCCGAGGTGGGACGTTCCACTCTAGATGCTCATAAAGGCGGTCCTCTAACCGAGCTCCTGCCAATCAAAGAGAGTCATTTTGCACCCACCGTGAAAGCCCAATACTTAACCTTAAAGAGCAAACATTAAAAAGTGATGGTTAAAATCTGCTTGCCTCTTCCTCTATAATTAGCCCATGAGGTATATTATAAGGTAAACAATTGATGCAGCAGGGAGACTAAAAGCACTGTGGAAGAAAAAACAACACACAATCTAAAAATATATCTGTAATGCAACTGGCAGCTGACCAGTTCAGTTATTTGATAGATGGCAGACTGCATCAACTCCTAACTCCATCAGCTGAGCTAACTGGATTCAGACTAAAGAATAACCCTCTCTATTCATTTAAACAGACCAATTACAGTCAAAGTAAACAAATGAGCTCACAAAAGGTGCATGTGTGCATTAGAGAGCAGAGGTGAGTTGAAACGATGGGTCCCAGTAGTACACATTCACAACCATTCAGGGGGTTTCATAGGACATGGTGGTGTCACAGCAGGTAAAAGACCCTGATGTAAACAGATGACATCACATGTCCAAGAAATAAATGTCTGAGTAGTTAAATATACATATGTAATTATGTTTGAACCTGAAGAAATTTTAGATTTGACAGAATTAAATTAAATCCCTTCCTCCAGTTTAAAGAGAAATACAATCAAATTAAGCTGTGATTAAGAGTCACATTGATCCCATATTCATTTATAAATTATAATGTGAATATGTTCTGGGAAACAGCATTCAGATACTTATAAAAGCTAAACTAAAAGCAGTTTAGGAAACCCAACAGATGTTAACATGATCAGAATATTTGTGTATGATGGAAATAGATTCACATTTAAATCCTTATTATATTCAGTTCGATTAGAAATTTTCCCCATAAACAAGAAATCATGTAATAAGTTATTTATTTGCACAATTAAATAACTTTTACTAAGCATTACTTGTGTGTATGAATCAGCCCTTAACAAACCAGTTGAACCCACAGGGCTGGACCTCAATGTAACCTACTGTTAAAAAAAATTATTCTGATGTTTATTAAATTAAAACATATTTCAGAGAGATAAAGATGCGTCGCACCTGGACTAGGCTGCAATAAAACCTCAGTTTGGGAGATTATCTGGTCCGTCCAGGTCTTTGTGGCATCAGCCCAGGCCAGGAGCTCCTCCAGCCCCGGGTCCAAGTCAGTCTTCTCGGTCTGCCCAAGACTTTCTCCGGTGTACTGGAGCGAAATCACAGATCATTAGTTCAACCTGAAACCCCTTAAGGACACATTTAATCATCACCCGACCTTGTAATAATTCCGCTAATATCATTTATGTACCTGAACAGCCCTGTTGATGAACTGACCAGCATCCACAGCCAACCGCGTCAGATCCATAACAGCGTCCTCAAGGTCGAGCGCTGACTCCGGTGGACCAGCAGAGCGTTAACGACCCCACGAGACCGGGCTAAGCTAGCTAGAATGATCAACAACAACAGCGTCCCACTGACCTCCACATTGCCTCAACGTGCTAACGACCAGGAGCGCACATGAAGAGGGCACCTGGTGATGCTCATCTTCCGGTCATGGTGAGTCTTTCTTCTGGACAGTAGTTTATCTCTCTGTGCCACGGTTCGACTGAGAAATGACGTAGCCTAAACTTAATCGCGTAATATTGTCACTTGTGAACAGATTATTTGGATATTAATGTGATTGACAGCTGGTAGATTTTTAAATTGTGTCTTTCGTATGTTTAATATGTGTTTTCAGCCACTTTGAAGGATTAAAATCTGAATTTAAATTTGCCGATAATAATGATGACCCACCACTTCCGGTCTAAAATTGTCAGAATAAAAATAAAAACTACAAATATTTTCTTTTAAGTAATGAGCAAAACACAAATAAATATAACCAGTTTTAGATTATCAATATTTAAACTGATCAGCACAATGAATGGGATTATTTAAACAAATAAAAGCAATTGCGTCCTCCAAAAAATTAGGTGAAAAAGAAAGTATCTCATCCGTGTCTCAGTAACTCCTCTTGATCTGACAACAATTATATGCTCCTATCCCAAAGTTAGTTGGAAAAGTAGCCATGCATTGACAAAAAGAAGAAAAGTAATAGCACAAAACACAGTCACTTTCTGGGTGTCTGAATGCATGACCGAACTACCAAAATGTTTAGTATCCGGACTATTTAACCCAGCTAATGTAATCTGCTTCTCCAGCATCTGAAAAAATACTGTGCGAAACAAAAAAAGGTGAGCTGCCAGACTGTGTGAGAAACACAGATAAAGGATTAAGCCAATCAGCTGACAGCCTGGCTGCCTCTAAGGAAGGTTAAGAGATTAGAAGGTACTTAAGCATGTTAATAATAAACACATACTTTATTATAAAAGAACAATAAAAAAACAGCTTCTAGGAAATGTCAAAACAATAATTGGTACTTCAGAACAAACTGTTTTTATAAGTGCACAAGTTGCAGAGGTGTGGATGTCTTCCCATCAGATTTCACAGCTGGGCATGTTCCTACAGGTATGGACCCCAGCCCAAATACATCTGACAGAGCAGCTTGTCGTCTGTGGCTTCTTGGATGAGGTAGTGCACATGTCCTTCTATTGACAGAGGCAGACCCAGAACTTTATTCCTACTCTTTATCACCCCCTGCAAACGCTGCTCAATGTCACATACATGCGTCTTAGCCTGAAAGAAAGAGAAATATGAGTAGAGTTACATGAGGAAATAACAGTATTAGTAAACTATGTAACTTATATGTTGGATAAAACTTGTATGCCACCCTGTTTGAATGAAGAAACAGTTAAAGACAGTTACACACCTTTTCATTTACTGTCTCCCCTGTCTCATTAGCCTGGATTTTTGATATTCCTTTGGCTTGCTTGCTCCACTCCACCAGAGGGTCGTGCAGGAAGGTCTTCAGCACACTTAGTAGAAAAATAATAACACATAACACTTGTCTCTTATGAATTTATTTGGCAGAAAAATGCTTTAAGTGTGATCATGCAAAGAATAAATAGTGAATTCCCAATACATTAAATGTCATGTATGTATATATTCCCTAAACGTATATAGTTCTGTTTGGGTACTGTTATAAAGAAATGTTTAACATTAGAGCCTACCTCATGAGTGGCTCTCTTTGGTCTCTCATCAGTCTCAGTGTGACCTCACAGGCCTGCCGAAAAAGACCCTCAGTACCCATCGGTCCCATTGCATGGACCATGTTTTGGGTGAGACGGAAGGGAACCACCTCAGGAACGTCAAATGTCTCCCCCTAGTGGAAAGAAAGAGAAGCGCATGAGTGAAATTCAGGAGGAAGAAGTTAGTAGATGAAATAGTGCCTAAAAATGAAACAAATTATTATTAATAATAAAAAAGTACTGAATACATGTTTCTCAAATAATATATGTTTGAATACAAGTCAAAACAGGCCAAACCTTGTTAAAGAGGCAGTTGAAGTCAACATGAACACATTCTCCAGTGAAAGAGTCGAAGAGAATATTTTCTCCATGGCGGTCTCCCAGACCCAGGATGTACCCAACCATAGACATCACAGCTGTGGAGCGGCAGTATGCAGAGCGACTGCTGTACCTGTAAATACACAACCACGGATACACAAAGCAATGAAGAAACTCAGAATAGAGAAGTTAAACAGCTGTTCTCCAGCTTGTCAACACACATAAATGCAACTAGTTATAGTGATTGTTGTAACGCACCATGATGTTGGGTCAGGGAAAGTTCGAAGGAACCATTCATGGAAGATGGGAAGATGTCGAGCGCACAGGACTTCCTTGTGGATACGTAATTTCTCCTCAAAGGGAGCTGTTTTTGGTAGAATAAGCTTCCTCAGCTCTTTACCCGATAGATAAACACCTTACAAAATACAGACAGAAACCATTAAAATATTTCATCACATTTAGCTACTCATAAACTCATAAACTAACCTCTCTCTTTGTACAGTTTTGTGAGGATGTGTCGCAATCCAGCTGTGTTGTTGACCCATTCGATGATGCCACACTCCTCATTGAGGGGAATCACAGCATAGGTGCGGATATGCAGCTCCCTCCTCCTCGACTCAGCATCTTTACGTAGGCACTACACACAGAGGAAACAAAGCTGCAGTTGGACTACAGAACATTGGTAAATGTCACTTTTTTTTTTACCCTCTTTGTGTTGTTAAGAAAAGGAGATAATTATATTACCAGTGGTGTAAGACAGTACAGGTAAACAATTCAATCAAATCACACAAACCTTGTTGATTAGACAGTTGAACTCCATGAGCCTGCAGTCTTTCCTGAGATCATCTTTAGGTTTGCACATCATGGTGTAGCTCCGACCATCAGAGCCCTTCAGACTTATCTTCTTAGGCTTCTGCAGTGAGGCCAAAATCTCCACCTACACAAACCATTTCAAGACAGGTCCCTGGTGAGACACATTTCTTCTTTGACGCTAAACATCTCATACAGATTGACGCTTTCACTTACAACATCTTCAAAGCCATCAAGGTAGGCCCAGTGTCCAGGGAAAGCATCATGCTTAGTGTTTGCGCCGCCGGTCGATGGCAATGTTGGGATGAGGACGGACTGCAGTGGGATCAAGATCTGGCTGAAGGTTGGCTCCTCCACCAGACGCTTTAGTTGCTTGAAGTGGACGCTCATACTGAGGGTGGTGCAGTTGCCATCCACCTGAAAAGACATATAATATGGCTGTCTATATTATAATTTCTATCATGCTTCTGCCTTCCTTTAAAAGCTGCAATACTGTTATTTAAGAAAATGAATTAATTTGATTTGTTTTAAACAATAAAATGGTACAGACCTTCAGAGCTGCTGAACTACTTTAATATATAAATATGACAAATAATAATCCCTTTATAAAACAATTGCATCTTTTGTGTCTTAATTTATGTCTCCATGTAGGAATAATTTTTTATCATTATTAAAAATGTGTCTTCTTAAAATAAAGATTAATGCAGAAGATTTGGAATTCATAATCACTGCATACATTATTATTTCAGTTAATTTAATGTACAGCATGTTTCTCTGTCTGCATGTGTACCGGCTTGTTGCAGAGCTCCAGTAGCTTGTCTGTCAGTCTGGTGGCATCTCCAATAAATTTCTCCAGAGACTGTTTAAGGCTGATGGCTTTCTTAAGGATCTGATTACAGCGGTTCATACGCATGGGGTAAGAAGACTGAAAAACAAACACACAAGAGCAAAGGTGACACACTCTTTTTTTTTTTTTTAATGATTAGAGCAACTTAGCCATTGTGCAAGTTTTGGTTCAACAGCATTTCAAATAATTACCCATAATTATCTGATACTTTTCTCTAAACCTACCTTACAAACAGCAGTCATCAACCACATAGCCTGTTGGGGGTATGCGAGGAACACTTTGGCCACAATAGTCATAAGAACAGTGAAGACCTCATCGCTAGAATGACACACTCTGGAGATGAGCTGGGAGAAGGCGGTGAGGAACTGATATGGGGCCAAATTGGAGCAGTGCTCACTGACGACTGCGTTGATTTTACTAAGCTCCTGTCGCATCTGCCTGTCGGCTCGCCCAGCTGTTGAAGAGGGATATAAAGTCAATGAAGTGAAAAGACAAGACACAAAGTAGCTGGGTCTCCTTTGCCACCCACCTTTCTCACATTCACAAACTTTGGCCCCGAAATCCAACCAGAGAGACAGCATGCGAGGCATGGCCTGATAGATGTACTGGTTTCCAAACTGCAGCGCTCTGACAGAATATGCATTATATTTATAAACTCACAAAGAGTTAAATATACGTTAGAAAAGCATTTCCTCAACTCTGACAGTGACGTGAGAAGCCACAACAACTTACTTTCCAAAGAATGTGACAATGTATCGAATGAGGTTCCCCTGTTTCTCCAGCTTGTTATCCGTCACCATCGGCATCACTTTGTCATAGTATTTGGCAAGGTAGAAGTTCCCATCCTCCCACTCTGGTAGGAGATGGGTCACATCCTAAAAATAATAAAGAAACGCAGAACATCTATCAAAGGCAAGTCAAATAGAAGCTGTTAAATAAAAAAAAACTGATGTGCAAACCAATAAATAGCCCATAAAGGGTGGTACCTTGTATGCCTTCATGATGGCATTGGATTCAAAATTGGCTGTCTCCTCCATGAAGCGTCCCACCAGCAGCATCGCTTTGCCTTTAGTCTGCAGGCTGCGAGGGTCTGTGTGGGGCTGATTGTCTGGGAAACACTGGGCCACACCTTTCTGCAGGACGATCAGGGCCTGGTGTACATCGCCCTGATTAAAAACAGAATACCTGGTCAGTGTAAGCTACATAAGAGCACATTTTGTATATATAAAAAACTCTTATATCTGCTGCAGAAAAGGAAATATCAGATAAATGTCAGAGGAGACACTGTTTTATTCATTTATATTAAGCTGTTTTACTTGCATGACACAAAACAACACCAACAACTTCACATATAGAATGAAATTACACACTGGCTGTACCTTTGACCAGAGCCACTTGGCTTTCTCTGTGACCAGCTCAACCAGGTGTGTATTATCTGCATTCAGAAGAGCGTTGAAGGCCGTCTGGTGGTGTCCAGCCTTTCTGGCTACTCGAGCACTCTGTAACCAGCAGTCTCCTACCAACTCCTGACAACCAGGCCTGCAGAGTGAGATAATAACTGCTTACTGATAAATTTAGGATTTACCCTGCTGCAGTGGAAAGAAAAGAAGCAAATACATTATATGAGAGAAAAACTGTACCACTATAATCATTAAATAAATGGGTATAATTATCATTATATGTGTCAACTACGTGCTTTAGATGGCTAAGGAGGGAAGCTGACTGTCTTGTGATTTAATAAGAATTGAGGCAAAAGAGAGTTGTAAATATGTTGAAATGTAAATACCTGACTGAAAGTCTTCAAACACACATCAGATGCATTCATTTTACTGTCTTAAAACACACTTATCCCATCTCATTTTCCTCCTAAACTATGTCTCAGTAGTGTAAAGAGCAATATCTGTAACATCTGCCAAGACTGATAAATGGAAATGAATAACAGAGATTGTTCGGGTTATTTAAAAAGTACACAGGAAGGCATAACATGCTGCAAAATGTGTGATAACAAGAAATACATTTATGCAAGTGTCCATCTTTTAATATAACTGACTATATAACAACTACAGACTTTCCTGTAGTCAGTTCCTCTTAAGATTTTGAACCTGAGATGTGATGCATCAATGTGTGCAGATGTTTCTAGTCTCTTACTGTGGTTCCAGGCTGAGCAGGGCACGACGGAGGGCCAGTATGGGCTCCTTGGCCCTGAAGGACTTTTGAGTCATCTCCAGTCGGTCTGACCAATGAGGAGGCAGCTGGCTGACGCTTGGGGCGTAGCCTTGTTTATTTTTCTGCAGCTCAGTGAACGTGTGCTCCAACTCACTGAGCATGTGGAGCCTAAAACATATATACTCCATTTTTAGAATCACAAGTTAAAGAGAAAACACAACAAGGTATCATCGATTTGAATCACAGACCTGACAATATACTCGTATCCTCTCTGATACGTTCCACACTCATAACTGGCAGCAGACAGAGGGACAACTTGCTCCTTCCTCACAAGCCTCAGCTTCTCAGAGAAGGCCTCGGCATCCTTTTTCTTAGCTGAAAGCAGCAACTGGCCGAGACGTACGCCCCAGGTACTCGACTGCTGGTCTGGAGTAACCAAATATTTTAGGCAACTTGTTGATATTAAAGTTACAACTAGATCAATGGGCTAATTCTCAAGAGTTTTTTTTTGTTTTTTTACCTGAACTTAAATAATCTTCCAGCAAATCCCATTTTCCAAGCTTCCAGGCTGCCTCAACTCTGTAAGTATTCAGCTCCGACTTCCACTGGTGCCTAAATGTGTGGAAATAAAGTAGGTTTAATTTAAATTAAAAAATCTGACTGAGAATAACATGAGTTTAAAACAACTGTACTGGTCTTACTTGTTAGCCAGAACTCCATTAACCTGTGTAATGACTGTGGAGAGCTGTCCCAGGCCAAGCATGGAAGTCATCACACCGTGATAGTGACCGATCTGGAAAATCATTTAAAAACTTGTCAACAAATTCTAAATATCACTGGGGACATGCCAAAAACTTAAAAAAAAATAAAAAACAAGCAGTAGAAAGTGTTGAGAATGCAAAATAAGTCTTCACATTTTATGACGGATAAATGTTTGCAAAGGAATACCTGGTCTGATTCAAGCTGTATGGCCCGGTCATAGCAGGCAGTGGCGTCTCGGAGCAGCCCAATGCTCTCATGTTCAAGTATCTGTTCCCGTAGCGACGGTTCCTCCCTTCTCAGGGCATTGACCCCCCTCACTCCATCAGGCTCATGCATGGCAGCATACAGTGTCTGTAACCGTGAATAATGTATGACATTTCTGAGGGATGCTCTTTCTCTCTTTCATAACATAACCACTTTAACAGGATGAGTTATAGTCTGGAATCGTTCTGACCTGTAAGAAGGTGAGATGATCTTGAATGTTCTCTTTGTTTTCTAGGATATAAGCCTCAAAGTGCATCAGGGCACGAGTGTATGCTTTGGATCGTAGAGAGGCTTTAGCCAGAACATCCTGTGGTATGCCCTTTAGGAAGGCCACCACCCTCTGATAATCCCCACTCTCTGCAACAACATTAGTTTACACCTCAAACAATCATCAAACTATGGCTGCATGACTCTTAGTCAACATGAAGGAAGAAAGTATTTACACACAGTTGTAAATAGTTGTAATAAAATCACAATTGTAAAGAGGTATGTCTCTCTTACCACTGACTTTGGGCTTAGAAGAGAGAATGTGGCGGCTCCACTGGGTTAGGTGTGACAACATGCTGAACACAGTCTGAGTGCTGAGCTGTGATAGGCTGGAAGCTGTATCTAGCATGCTTCCACGTCCTCTACCATCACCCTGTTTCAGCACAGCCTGCATCTCCTCTGTTACCTTACAAAAAGGAAAAATACACAAAATAAAAGAGACAAAAAAAACATGTATTGACTCATTGTGTGAGTATAAGTGAATGCTCACCTCTTGCTGCTCTCCAGGTGTGCAGCCCAGCAGCATGTAGAGCAGGATATGTGGCAGCAGGTAGATTGTGACTTTATAATCGTGTTTAATGATGAAGCTACAGCATTTGAACACCCTGCTGGCCAAGTCATGTCTCACCTAGTGCACACAGAAAACACCACTCATACTTCTGAAGAACAAAGTTATGTAGTTTAAGAAAGGGGTGTTTGGTAGTTTAACTGTTCATATGATCAGTAAACCTTGCTGATGAGGTATCCAGCCCAAGTGGCTGACCAGTCAGAAAACTTGCTGCCTCTGTTGCTAAGATACACTGGCTTCCTTAGTTTGGACCAGTTTACCTCCTTCTGACTGCTCTTATATCTGCAAGTATAGATAAGAATAAATAGCCAATCACACCACACCCTAAGGCAGTTATGTATGTGTATTTACGTCTATGGAGTATGAACCTGCTGTTGAGGTGAGGCTCCAGGATTTCTTGAATATGCTCTGGGAATCTTCTCCACAAACGTCGGCCTGATGAGTCAGTTCTTCCCTCGCGACACTCAAATATAGACAGCAGTTCCTACAGGATACATGAAAACGCCCACAAGCACATTACATACATAATACAAGGAAAGCAAGTAATAAATGATGGATACAGAGAAATACTGTGTGATAATAAGAAGACCTGAATTGCATATGCAGCTGAGTCCTGGGCTCGCACATCATCAGCATAAGCCAGGAATGTTCTAGTTAGTTCAGTCAGCAAATTGTAAGCAAAGTTGGGATCATCAACTCCACTCTGTCACCGGGAGGAAAAAAAACTCAGTTAAATTCAGACTATTCCAGGTCAATTGATCATATTTAAGTGAAGAGACCTTATAATAATTTACAGATATTTGTCTTATTTTGCAGAATAATGCATATTTTATAATATACCAAAAAGAATCTGGTGAACCAATCTTAAGGATGAGACCAATGTGTGTTGTATCTAATTACATAAAAACCAGTGGTGACTGCTGACATGCAATTGTTGTAGGGGTGTCCTAATTCATAGGGGTTGACTTTCAGCTCTATCCCTTGTAGCTCCATTTTAAGGAGCAATGGGTTAGGGTAGGGTAAGAATGAGAAATGGAATTGGGTCTTAGTTTAAACTTGCCAATTTTTATGCATTCAGATGTTACTTACCACAAAGGTGTTGCTGTCGCCGGGGGCGTGCGTGTAAGACAGGTCCAGACGTCCAGGATCTATGGCCCCCAGCTCACCCAGACACTCACCACACAGGAGCCTGGCTTCTGGAGACGAGTCCTGGCAGCCCTTCAGCAGCACTGACACCAGGTTGGAGATGACCGGCTCTACAGCTTCACTTGCACAAACCTGCTGCAGCAGCCACTCCTGCAGCAGACAAACAGAAATGTAGCAATAATATGGTATATAGTGACCAACTCCCCTGACTGAATGCACTTTTCAGATGTTTCAAACACATCTGATTGAGAAAGCTGAACTGCTTATCAAGTTCTTTGCAATCTTGTTAACCCGGGGAACTCCATCTATGTGCAACTTTTTGTCTATCTAGTTTTACCAATAGTGTTCCAGTCCTAGCAATTGCAGATGTGATCTTTATTTAAAGTATTACCATTGTACCACAAACATATTAAAATATAAAACAATTTTTAAAAAATTAAGCCAAAAATTTTATTGCAATTTCATGCCGAGGTGGCCCAGATGAGCTCTCCTCAGGCTGTGAGCACACCCTGCCCAGGTAAAGGTCACTTTAGTGAAAGATAATGTAGGTAAGACCCATGTAATTAAATTAATTTGTTGTCATTAAGTAAGCAACAGGCCAATGCTAATGTCATCCCAGCTCGTCCATTAATGGTGACAAAAGTATCTGAACTGAATAATTAAATTACCCAAAGTCTGGTGATAAAACTACACCTAAGCTGCCTTCTGGATGCATGCAGATGTAATAGTGAGCTACATATTCCTGTGTGAGGTTGAATTTAAAAGAAAAAAAGAAGTCTGGGAGAAACGAGAACATGAAGGATCCACTGCTTGTAACCTTGGCTACACGCTAAACAAAGTGCTGGTCTGTGAGCTGGATTAGAAGGATCAGTGCTTCACGCTCATCCAAGACATATGCAGCTGACAAATACGAACTTTGAAGTAAGTAGACCTTGAGTTGTCAGGTATCAATGAATGTATTAATTTATATAGAAGAATAAATGTGCTTTATTTAAACAATAAAGCACATTTATAATTATAACCATTTAATGATTTAAATGTATCTATTAATTTACCTTTAAATGTTTCATATTCCTAACTTTTAAGCATGAAGTTTGTACTGTGGCTGTCTCAGAGGGAACAGAAGCGTACCTGCTTGCTGTGCATCATGTCCCTGAGGCTGGTCAGTGCATGAATCCTTACGTCAACGTTCTCATGCTGAACAGCTCTCATTGAAAGTTGCAGCGCTGCAACTAAATCACTGCTGCTGGCTGTCAGCTAGATGAAAAACAAAAACCCCACTGGATGTATAAAAACTCTCAAATAATAACTTTCTTCTCTATAATCATCATCAGACAGACAAACAAACAGACCTTTTTGTAATTTTGCAGAACTGTGTGAATGTCTTTTAGCTCAGGATGATCTGGTAGGAAGTAAATCTCGTGAAGGTAGTCGTTGACTTCCTCCCTGCAACAGATTGATACAAGTGAGGCATCTGTAGAAAGCGCCATAAAGCAGAGTGCTGATCAAAGTACTTTCTGATCAAGTTTAGCAATCAATAAGTAGATGAGAAGACTTAAGATGTGTCTTTTTGAACATCACCTGTTGTCGATGATAAGGAAGCGAATTATAGCAGCAGTTTCTGCAGGCTGCAGTGAAATCAGAGGGAGCAGAGCAACGATAACATGACTCAGCAAAGGGCCAAGATGGGAAGGCTCCACACTTTTCACAAAGCACTCCCATGTCCTGTTCAAAGAAAGCAGGAAAACATCAACATGTTGTTCAACACACTAAAGATAAAACTTTCTGTGGAATAATGAGAAAAATGAATATTTTATGTGCTTTAATTGTTACTTTTGACAATTAAAGAGACAGTTTCTTTACTTACTGGCAACAAAGCAGAGGGAAGTCCTCTCTGTAACGAAGGCCAGTACGAAGCGTCGTCATCATCTTCACTCTGACAGAGCTGATGTGTTTAGAGCCCATCAGACGCATCAGAGCCATCACACTCGTCAATGTCTGGACGGAGAACATTTAAGAGACTCGCTTATGTTGCTATACAAGCAATGCCGAATTGTGACTAACAAAATCCTTTTTAGTCACAATTTTAAAAAAAAGCTCCTCATAGACGTAATCGGCCATTAGTGGAGGACTTACCGACTTTTTGCGGTCCTTCTCTCCAGCACTGGAACTGAGCAACTGCATGTTGAAGAAGGCAAGAATCCCCAGTAGCTTTGGCTGCAGGTAGTCAGCCTAGAAGATGATGATGAAGACACAAAGAAAAGCTGGGAATTGCAACAATGAGGAAATATACATTATACCGAATACTAACAAGATAAACTAATGAATCATGTTTTACTTTCTTGCATGATTCATTTTGCAAAAATAAATAAGGTTGAAAAAAGGCTGTTATATAAGACAAATGTTTAGTTTGAGTAATCACACTGGCTCCAAGTATACTAAGAACTGAGGCTGAACATTTGTGGGTACCATGAGTTCAGGGGTGGTGATGTCTCGTGGACCCTGGTATGGATCATCATTGGAAGCAAAGGAGGCCAAAATAGCCAAACCATTAAAAACCTGCAAAGAAAAAAATCCTTAATAATTTTAAAGTGCTTAATAAAAAAATAAATTAAATGAGATTTAATGTCTGCACCAACCTGTTGGTAATGTTCTCCTAAACGCAGCAGCAGCTCATTGTGAAGTCCCTGGAAGTCTTGTCGAAGCAGAGAGCCCAGCTCAATCTCTGTCTCGCTCTGAGACAACACAAAAATGATTCATCATCATTCATCTTGCTGCTCACCATAGCTGTTTATCCCACAAACAACATGAACAACATGAAATATATGTCTTTTAGAAATAATCTTGCATTGCCCAGGCAATTTACCGATTCCTGGACCAAGCACATTTCCTTATCTCAACAGGAGTGTTCAGCGCATAGCTCATTAACCCTGATCCTTGCGAGCTACCATCCTGGAAGTTTTAGATATTCCCCTGCTCCAACACACCAGAATAAAGTTAAATTGATTTCCTAAACAGCTTTTCAAGTTCTACACGAGGCTCTAAACGATCCAATGGTTCATTGATTTCATGCATATGTGTTGCAGGAAGGAAACATCTAGTATCTTCAGGGTAGGAGCCCTCAATGACCGGGGCAATAAAAAAACAAAACACACACACACACAAACACACACACACACAAACAGTATTATCTAAAAATACTGTTTTTACCTGTAAGTAGTGAAAGGCTCGTTCCAGTTCCTCTTTCGTGCAGGAACAGACCAGGTGGCTGAAGATATACTTAAAGTTGTTGATCAGAATCTCTCTCCGGTTTGCCTTCAATTCAATGGCCAGTGTACGTATGAGGGCGGAGCCTGTGGAGCTTGCCTTAGCTGCCAGGTAGGGCAGCAACACCTGGAGGGTCCGCTGTATTAAGAAAATGTACTAGAAAATGTTAATCACCACAAAAGATGATATAAATATTCATATCATATGAGACATGTATATCTGTGATCTACAGTTGCTTGTGATCATACAGTGAGGAAGCGGTGGAGGTCTGGGAAGTCAAACGCATGAGCAATCTGAGCCAAGATGTCCAGAGCCAGTTCTCTCTGATTGGCTGATTCACTGCTCTGATCCGGTGTGCTGCGTAGGGCTGATGCATAGCGTGAATGCAGTGACTCCACCAGGAACTAAACAGGGAAGAAGGAAATCACAAATAGTAAAAAGAAAATAGTGAGGAAAGCATTGTGGATGGAAAACATTCAAAGCTCCACCTAAACAGAGTCAAAAACCACACTCAATGAAGACTCAATCCATTATGCACCTACTTCAGTATCATTATAAGCAGAATGAAAGCCATACGACAAATACTGTTTTACTTGGAGTTTAGTCTTAGTTTTCTGTAAACATCTGGATTGTCCACATTTTTTTCACTGCTCAGTAAAAACTCGGTTGTGCTGCCGTGTACATGACAATAAACTTCCAAAACAATGATCTTCTTTAACCTTGATAATAAATAAACTATGTGTCCAAAAGTGCACCCATCTCTTAAAAAATGAGTGGAGTGAGACTTGCTCCAGTCTTATCTAATCAAAACTGCTTTGGCGGGACATGTTTCGTACCTGACAAATGGGGTTCTTGTAATGACTGAAGAGCGTTTGCAGTTTTAAGCCTTTGGCAGTGGCCAGCGCTCTGATCTGTGTGTAGGCAGCAACAGACACCGTGGACGACTTTGACAGAAGACAGTGGAGCAGACGCAGAAGAGAGAACGACACCAAACTGCCCTGGGATGCTCTGAGAGAGAAGCAGACAAACAAATGAACAAAGGAATGAAGCTCAATTATGTGTATGAAAGCATCAGTAAGCATCCATACCTGCCGATCTCTCCGGTGGTGAGGATGAGACTGTTGCGCAGGTCATCGTCTCTACTGGTTTTAGCATTGTTAAATGCTTCCTTAAGACGTGCAACCAGCAGCTGAGGTGGCAAGAAGAAACCCAAACATCAGCAAGTGTTTAAACAAAACAAGTGTAACAATCTCATATTTTTCAACAGTAATGCCTCACCTCATTCAAAGTGCCCTGGTCTGTCTTTTTTGTGGTATCTGGCAGCAAGAAACGCACCGATTGGCTGAAGCGTGTTCTGACTGCAGGATCTGAATCCTCCATGAGAGCAAACAGTGCACAGAGAACTGCTCGCGAATCACTGTCTCCACCAATCAGATTAACATGCTGGCAGAGATGAGGCACAGCTTCTAAGAATGCTGAAACAATATAAAACATGACTGGTGTCAAACCCTGGCTGAAAAAATCTATTACTGACATTCTTTTATCTCCATAAAGCTCAAATAGTACCTTGTTTAACACTACTTGAAGCCTGCGCTCTGATTAAAGGAAGAAAGGGTCTAACAACAGAAGCACTGAGTGATGGTACTGCTTTCCCACCATGGTCTGTTTCAAGGACGCAGCATAGGCAATGGACTTTAGGAAGACCATTGGACTCTACGTGGACATCACTAAGCTTGGAGAGCTCAGACTGGATGCAGCTCAGCTGTCCAACAATCTTGGCAATCTCTATCTTCACCTGCTCTGATCTGTCCTCTAGCATGGACCTGGAAACACCCAAGAGACAACATAAAAAAGAAGGCATTAACGATGACTTCATTTGTCGTCAGCAGTGATGTATCTCTTGAAGTGCTTGCATAAAGTTTACACACATCAGAGTAGTGCTGATGAGGCTGCGGTGTGAGTTTCCCAGGTGGTGAAGAAGAACAGGGAATACCCTGGTAGCTGCAGCTCTCACCACCTCGTCCTGGCTCTGCAGAGCTTTTGTAAACAAGCAAACGCGCCATGTGTCACACGCACCGCGATGAAGAAAAGCCAGGAGCGACACGCAGTCTGCCTTCAGTTCAGGTGCTGGATATACAATGATACACAAGGTTGGATTATTCCCATATTAGTGACAATGTTTGAAAAGTCATGTAACCATCATTGTACGTGTCTTTGAACAGGTAAAGTATTTAACATGAGGATGAAAATGCTGGCTGAATAGTTCGCAGGAATACTCACAATAACAGAAGCTGAGCTTCTGAGCCATTGCAGGTAACCAGGAGGGGAATCCTGAACTCTTAAATGCTGAGACAGACTTGTTCTCACATACCCAAGGAAGAGACGCTAGAGCACACACATGCCGTTGGAGCTTTTCCTCGCACTGGCTGCTCACTGCACATGCACGGGAAGATAACATCAGAGTCAGAAGACTGTTGTGAGCATTCACCAGAAAATTTACAGTAAATGTCACAAAATATAAAGAGAAAACATGAAATAAATAGAGATATACTCTTTACAGCTGCTTAGATATACTGTGTGTATCTTTACATGTGAGGTAGAGAACAGAATCCAGGACCCTCACAGAGGTTTGGATTGCAGAATGAAAGTAGCTTTGGTCCAAGACAGGTTGAGAGGCTCCATCTAACACAGACTGACAGCTCTTCAACACATTGCCCAAAGTCTCAGTGGGAACCCAGAGGAAAAAGCATGATCTGCTGACAAACAAAGCAAGATGTCAGACTCACTGGGTCAAAATATACCATTAACATCTACAAAATAACATTTGCTAGCAAAGTCAGAAGGTAATTGTACTACCTGATGGGGGAGGAACAGAGGGCAGCAAGGTGGATGATGAAGGCCAGACCCTCCAGAGCAGACAAAGTCTTTACGCTCTCTGGCTCTGCAGAGTCTGAGTTTAATAGAGTCAGCAGCTCCTCCATCCGACTGTTTAACACGGCCCAAACCTCGCTGCGAACACGCATGTCTGTCCCTCTTAAAAAACACACACACAACAATATTATTCTAAAAATAAAGATTTAATAGATAAACCTGTTCCGTTTATTCACGATAGAGCTTTTACTTGCTTTTCAACCAACCACAATGTTATATACAGTGAGTTCTGAATGCTTTGAAACTCACGTTGCCGATACTTTCATTGTTTTGCCAACTGAACTGGATGCGGATTTGCAGAATTTCTTCGCTGGAGTTTCTGCATCTTCCAACTCAACCATCACCATAGCCGACTCAGCCTTAAGTGCAGCTTGTAAAAATCCCTCTGCAGACTGTAGAAAACAAAACGTGTTAAAAACTGTTGTGGAAAAACTCTCCAAAGGTAAAAGAATGAGGACAAGTAACTTGCACCTCATCTTGATTTTCTGTCCCAATAGTGCAGGCCAGCTTCCTGCAGACCTCTGTCACCCGCTGCCTCCTTAGCATCGCAGCACTCTCGTACACCGGAGCAACAGACAGCAAGAAGCTGAACAGCAGGCAAAGAGATGCACTGACTTCAGCTCCTAATTTCATACCAGCTCCTCCAAGGGCACAAACACACTCAAACAACTGTGAGAGATGGATGGGCTCAAAGTCAAAATAAGGAACAGAAGATGACTGAAACACACAGCGGGTCAGGTTTAGCAGCTCTCCTTCGTAGGGTTGTTTCTCATCAGAGTTTGTGTTTGCCGACGTGGTGTAGGATTGTGTTTCCAGCAAATGGAGAAAAGCTAGGAAGAATTCCTGGCTCTGCTTCTTAGGAAACCCTCTCAATTCCACTAGTTTCCTCAGCATCACCATGGAAAGCTTCTTCAGCCTCGCGTTGCCATTTGCCAAAATGGAGCACGCTGCGTCCCAAGCCACGCTAAGGTCCCGACAGGAGACGACTCCCCTCAAACACTCAGTTATGATACTGACACTCACAGCGGTTAGTGACTCCAAGGCAGCGGGTGAGGAGAGTACGAGAGGGGAGGGGGTGAGGTATGACGAGTTACATGTGGGTGAAAAACTGAAACAGTCAAGTGTTTCAGGCCATCTGCTTTCCATGTGAATGCCAAAACTGTATCCTGGTCCTGCCATTGTGGTAATATGAGCAAACAGGATGTTGCTGAGGTTTTGAGCCAGAGCTATGAGGTCCTGAGAGAGGCAGCTGAAGATGAACGGTGCCCTGACTTTCAGAGTGTGAAGCAAAGAGCACAACACAGCAGAGACGCGACCGTGAATCACATCACAGCCTGGAGAGGCTGCAACACGGAGCAAACGCACCATCACCCATTTACTGAAATCTGAAATCATTCAAAAAAGGCAAATGGAAAAACTAATTAAGTTTAATTAATTTATTGTTTGTTTGTTTGTTTTTTAATTCAGAGATGCTTTTGTTAATGTCACAGCTGTTTAAGAAATCTTTCCTACCAGTACAACTCTGTATGGTGTCTGGGAACTTCGCAGGCTCGCAGGCAGAGTTTGCAAACATCAGAGACGAGGACTTGATTATATGCTGCACAAAGTCCAGCAGCATCACACAAGCTGGCTCAGAACTGGACTTCTTATTTAGTCCAAGAGCAACTGGAAAAACAGATAAATTACTTGTTGAAAAGACTGGCTCACCAATACTCCTGAGTAATTATCAAGCTGAAAAAGTATAAAATAATAAAAGTTTGCACAAAGATACAGATACAGTCATCTGCACACATTTTGGCATCAATGGGTCAAGTGAGTTTTAAGTCTAAAAGGCTTATTGGATAACATAAGAACATTAACATAGATTTAGCCATGAAACCCCAATTCTGACCACCCCTAGGTAATATCAATAATAAAATAATGTTACTTTTACAGATCTTTTAATATGACGTGTGCTTCATGTGAAATGAGAAGAAAGCAAAACAAGCCCATCAAATTGTTAATTTTGTCAAAAAGTCGTGAGCATGTTTGCAGCCTTTTAGGCCTACACATTGCATCTTTTATTCTGCACACAAATATAAAATGCACATTGAGATTGTAGGGTGGGGCAAACGTGCTTCGTGTCTGAAGGTGTGCATTAATTTGCTAGCCAAACTTTTGTGTTGGTTTAAACATGAAAGGTACAATACAAATCAAATTTATTTTAAATTGAAAAACCTGAAACATTACTTACTATGAAAAGAAATATAATTTCTTGACATTGTGTTGCACTTATAGACTGCAGTTGCACTGTGCAACAGGTTTTATTATTTTTTTTATCTTTTACATTTTTGAAGTAGTAGTAGTGACAGCAATCATTAAAGAGACATTTGAATATTTACTGTATTATTTATTAATACTCTTAGACAGGCAAATATGGGTTTTTCCAACATTTAAAGTAATTATAAATACAAACCATAACCTTAAATAGTTAACTTAGTTCTAAAAGTGAGCAACAAACAAATTAATTAAAAGGAACTGTACTGTACAGTTTCTGCCTTATTGTGTTGATCATCAATAAGCTCTGAATCACTTACCCACATCCACATCTGTCAGTATCCTGTCAATAAACTGGCAGAGGATCTGTCGAGGTTTTTGCACCACCACGTTGTACTCAGCAGCATTGGCACTGGGAATACCAACACAATGCTCACGTTATTCGTAGTAATATGTATATAAGCTTAAATGTTTTTTATTTAGTTCAGTTAGCGGATAAAAAAGGACGCTTCAATAATACAGTGTTAGCATAATAGCCTTTAGCTAATTTTGGTCAGTAACTCACCTAGCTAGCTCTTGGAGAGCCGGTATCATTGTGGACATTTCAAGTCCTTCCATTTTAGCGTGTATTTATTGTGTCACTGTTTATCGCTTCCAAAAGATGTCATAAACGATATATGTCAGATATTATAAGCAAAGCACAACTTTATATCATACTCATGGTGTTAAGCCTTTCGAAAAATTTCGCTCCAAAGTGACGTTTTTTGTTTGGATACGGCAACCACCGAGGCTCAAAATACATACACGCAAAGTCAAAACGTGAACTTGGCTCAATTGCTAAATCTTTTATTTCTGGGACAAAAACATTTTCATTTTTCACACAAGTGCTTAAGGAGTCAAAGCCCCCCAAAAATATAAATATTTTGCCTGTTTATTTGGTCTAATAGGTTTATTGTAGCCTCACACATACATGAGAATATGTAATATTCTCATCATCTGGCTGTATAAAATAAAATAATATTAAAATAAAAATTAAAGACTGCTTTTACCTATTTGACGGAGTGGTAAAGTAGAAAAACTGTCCAAGAGAAGAGAGGTCACACAGAATAATTGCTATGCTTTTTAGAGCTCATCAATTTCCTCATTTTGATTTTTAAGAGCTAAATAAAAATATAAAGCACGGGCCGTTAAAAGAAAACAACACAATTCTTCTACAAGGACATTGCTGGCCCAATTTTTCAAACATCTGTTTGGAGATTGCTGTAAAAATGGTGTAGATATACTTACTGAAAAATGCTTAATAGTTTTGTAATGAAACAGAGTTTTGTACTACTTTTCACAAACAACACGTGCACGGCTGTTCAGGCATTTATTGGACATTTTGAAAATAATTAAATAGACATTTTCTAAGCACAACATTCATAGACGTTATGAGAGGACACATCTGTATGATTTAGTTTGGTTCCTCTGTTTGATTTCTAGATATTGTAAAATAAGTAAATACTTCACAGTAATGCCCTGTTAAATATAAAGATAAATTTTAGGTTTAATAAAATCATAGACAACAAACAAGTGCAGTGGCTTTGCTGATGACAAAAGATTTACACCTTTAGATAAAGCGTACTGTTAGGGGCATTACAGGAATGGCAGATTGTTTTGTTCTGTACAGGTCTGAGAAAAAGTCATTTGTTTCTTTGTTGGAGTATCTTCATCAGTAGTTGGTCTTTTTCAAGCCATATCCCATGAGGGACGCAAAAACCGTCAGCACCATCTTAGGATTTACCTCCACCAGATCATCAGGCAGAGCATAAACACGAGCTCCAATCTTTCGGGCCAGTGAGATTGCATACCTGAAAGGAAAGCCGAAGGAGAAATAAGCCAAGCAATGACAAAAGAATAAGTATAAAATCCTGGGAAATACTTTGAATGTTTTACTTGGCATTGTCGAGTTTGTCTTCATTCATCAGCGTTCCTCTCTCTACTTTCTTCACCATTTCCCACTTTACTGTGCCGGGAGCGATGATGTCAATCAGTTCAATCACAGGGAGACCGGTGCTGATCTGTTTGTCCTGCTCAGAACATGCAAAAACGTTAAACTCACGTACAGCCTCTGGTTTACTGAAGTACTACATGCTATTGCTCATTCACCTTGAAACTGCTGATCTGTATCCCCTTTCGTTTCTGGCTCAGTGTGCTGTTGACCCAGTCCAGGATGATCTGATCTCTGATCTTCTCTCCATCACCCAAATCGGACAAAACCATAATTGTGTATCTGAAGGAAAACAAGAAGGAAGAAAACTACATAAGAAAAGGTTGTGTGGATCATATATCTTATATTTCCTGAATAATATACTTCAGGAGGTGTCATATTCACAGTTCTGGGGGCACATATACCTTCTCATCAGCTGCCAGACAAGTGCCAGAGTATGCACAGGACTCCCTTCATTTAAGTTTTCTCCTCCAACTCCAACAAGGGAGAAATGAGCCACATCCCTGCTCAGCCCTACAGCGTAGTTACAGTTTTCCAGCTAGTATTTATGTATGAAAAAGAGAAAACACTCATTTTAGTTCTAATTTATGTTTTTGTGTTGATATCAAAAATTGATTGTTTTATTTATTATGTGTTTTCAAGTTGCACCTTCTTCATATTTCCCCCCAGAAAAGGGTATGGTGGGTTGTTGACTTTCTTCCAGAGCACAGGCACTTTTACTTTTTCTAGAAGCTGTAAAATCACCAAGCCATCACGCAGATCACTGCAAATGACAAGGGCATTTTTAAACAGAGAAACATCTGGAACCAACCATAGAGGCAAAGATTACAGGGCAAAGAAGGACACGATGGTACAGGAAAAGGTAAATCATTCCCCATTATACTGCACTATATAATATTATCAGATATCTATAGGAATGTTAAGTATCCGTTCTGTTGCCTCGATAAGAATAATCATACTCATGTCTATCTGATGACATACCGGTAAAGGTGATTTACATATGGAGAGACACCCAGTGAGTTCATCCAGTTGCGAAATGTTTTTTCTTCTTTGGTTTCCTCTGGCAAGACAGAATTGCATCATGAATGTCATCACATTCTCCTCCAGGTGTTCACATCATTTGCGCAGTGTACAGCGTATACATAAAAACATCTGAAACAACCTGGTCCATGATTCTGTTCTTACATACAACCTTAGCAAGAGGTGCACCTCACCCTTTATTTGTGTCTCCTCTACGTTTCCGTTCATATTAGCTCTCTGCAGACCAGGATGCATGTTGAACAGGTTGGCTACGAAGGCAAAGTTGAGTTTGCTGTTCCCAGTTGTGATGTCGTTAGGTGAAACAAACTGCCTGCAGTCCAGCTTGGCTGCCTGCTGCAGCATCAACTCTGCCCTTCTTAATAAATTCCTCTCCTTCACATACACAAAAACAGACAGTGATGCATTGGCCTAAATCTACAATTATATTGCAAGTTATCAAACCCAAAGGGACTTACACTGAGGCCACTCATGTCAATGTTGACACGGGATCTGAATTGTTGCATCTCGTTGGAAGCGATTTGATCCAACAGGTAGAAGTATGCTTGCGAGTCCTTCAGGGGAACAGCACAGGTCAAGGTTACAGTTCATGTCTCTGCATATTTATGCATGTGTGCTCTGAATTGCACCTTGATATCCTCACTGAAGTTAGAGATTGTTTGCACCCCTGCATTGCGTAGATGATAGTTAACCCAACGGAGCAGCAGCTCCTCGGGGGAAAGATCCATCAGGTGCTCCAGCTGCTCTCCATCTCGCAGAAGGTGCATCACACCTGGAGGTCAAAAGAACTGTCGTTAATTCGTGTTTATGTGAATTTGATAAAAAAAACATGTGAAACAATGCTGATAGTGAGCCCAATATATAT
>JBAMHV010000021.1:15144466-15178346 GCA_037177535.1 Pseudomugil gertrudae | reverse complement strand
ATTTTGGGAGTGATCATGAAGGACCTGAGTACACAGGAACCTTTAAAAGGATTCTTCCCAATGTACCGGTAGGTGGAAATTGGCTGCTTCATGTTAAATAATAATTACCTAATGTCAGCAATCGTTTTCTGCTTCAGCAGCTGACAAAGCAATGTGCACAAATTCCTCTCCCTCAATAAGTTTGAAAAAAATGTCAAATTTATGTTATTAGAAATATCTGCACTGCCATTAGCTGAAAGGGTTCATCATTGCTCTCCTTTTACAATTGATGGCATTAAAATTGAGATGAAAAATAGTGTAACAATGAAGTTAATGTTTTGTGTGCGTTTGTGTGCAAAATGACCTTCAGTCTTGCTAAGTTTTAAATCAGCAAAGAGTCCAGCC
Source organism: Pseudomugil gertrudae (assembly GCA_037177535.1). Classification (NCBI taxonomy): domain Eukaryota; kingdom Metazoa; phylum Chordata; class Actinopteri; order Atheriniformes; family Pseudomugilidae; genus Pseudomugil; species Pseudomugil gertrudae. The sequence goes on along the minus strand of JBAMHV010000021.1, from coordinate 15,177,962 downwards.
TTGATAATCTGCCAAACCAGTCCCATCACCAGATGTGGTTTTCCAGCCATCAGATCATGAGCATCGACGCTCACCACTCTGCAACCGATTGCTGATGCTGAGTTCAAAGCCAAGACCAGATTATCCTACAAAGGAACATGTAATGAGATCAAAACATACTTTTTAATCTTTTAGGAACATTAGACCTCATCTGACTAAAAGGACTGTGGCCAGAATCTCACCAATAACAACTAATTTATCAGAAATTAAACTGAAGTTGATTAATAAATATCAAACTGAATAAACTTTAAAAACAAACAAACTTTTAGGACAAAGACTTTCAAACTTTGAATGAAGGTCAATCTCAGAGTCACAGAGATATAAAACAGATATAGAAATCAAATCATGCAGTAAAAAGTTAATGTATTACAGGCTCAGTGCAACTTCATCATTATGGGTCACCAAGTCTACACTTTATCACGTCTTAGACCATATTCAAAGTACATAAAATAAATCATTTGAAGGCCAGGAAACATAAATTGGGTTTTTTTGTGCTCTTCATAGTTAAAACCCATAGTGATTTGCTTGTAGTCATAATTTCCTGATTAATAAAATACTTAGGCAGTTTGGGACAAAAGCTTATTTTCAGAATATTTGCTTGATAAAAAAAAATTGATCATTGATCGTACAAGCCGTTAGCTTAAGCCTGTTAGTTTAGCATACACACAGGAAGCAGGGTGCTATTTTTAGCCACTGCACTTAAACCTAAAACAGAAATAAGATTTTTTACTTCTTCAAGCTAAACTGTGCTTTGTGATATGATGGAAGTATGAAACTTCTCTAGAGAAACTCTTGACAACTTTGTCCAAATATTGGTGTTAATTCTTCATGACAATGTGCTTATATCTGCTATCCTGTCATTTTTAGATGCATCCTTTCTCCAGCACACCTGAATCAAATGACTGGCTCCTTCAGCAGAGCCTCTGCAGAGTTGAATGACACATGAATAAGAAAATTCACCCATTTTATTCAGGTTGCATCTAAAAGTTGCAGGTTAGTAGAGACTCGAGGACCGGACTTGGGCCCAGCTTAGACAAAGCATTTGCAATGTATCCATGTTGTAGGTTTAAGAGAACACTCACTGTCATTTTGAAGGTGGTGATATTCCCTTTGTTGATGACTCGCTCATCGATCGTGTCAGGTTGAGACAGGTTGATCATTTTACTGAGAGAGAATAAAAGCCATAACGGGGAAATAAGAAGCCATGAAATGATTGCTAGTTTCATGATGTGCATCTTTTCAAAACTCCATCTTTCAGTGAAAGTTTTATTGCATGTTGAAAGAAAGAGCAAGCGACTATTAAAGAATATAAAAAGTATCACACTGATCTTGTTTTGCTGCAACATAAAACTCTTCCATAGGCAGCAGTGAAATTTTATATGATGATAAACTTGTTTCAACACCTCTCTTTCACTTTCAAAAAAATGTCACATCTGAGAAGCTGTTGCTCTGTGATATTGATTACACATGCTCATATTGCATATTTTAACATAAATGTGTGTGTGATACCATAACAGGATGCCATCACGGACAGAGGTGAAGAGGCTGTCATTGTCAGGGTTCAAGGGCAGCAAATGCCGGCAGTCCGGATCTCTCATCAAAGATTTGTTGATCCAGTTTGTGAACGCCACTTTCTCACCATCTAAAAAGCATGCACGTTAAGATCACAGACTCCAGCTTGTACACCAGGATATCATTTCTTTATCATGTGTGACGGTACAACATATATAAGTTACGAGAACAGACTCATGTTAGACCTCTTGAGTTAATAAAGAAAAATTGGTATTGTCTAAGAGGTGAGGACAAGAATATTTTTCATTCCTGTGGTTAAAGGAGTCTCCGTGAACACCTATAAAAATCTGCTCAGGTTATTTAGATGTTTCAAAGTTATAACATAATATAGACACACACATATGTATGTATATACACACACAAGGTAATATTCTTTCACACCAGAGTAAGAGTGTTGTGTTCCTTCACTGGAGATTTCTGATGTGCCTCCAAAAGAGCGGACCCCCTCTCTCCTTGAGATGCTTTTCCTGAACGTCTCGCTCAACTTCTTACTCTTCAGCTGTTGGTAAATCTGACCACAAACAGACCGTGTTACTCTTTCTGTGATTTAATGGTTGAGATCTTAAAAATCATTGCGTCAAGACTCACAGAGACAAACTCCTCAAAGCTGATCTTCTCATCTTTGTTTGTGTCTCCAGCAATAAAGGTCTCCGCAATCTCGCGCACTTGGTACCCAGGTAAGTGTAAGCTTACTTCTCTGAAAAGATCCTGAAGCTCAAAGTCACTTACAAAGCCGCTGTTATCAATATCTGGGCAATGATACACAGAAAAGAAACACACACACAAAAATGGTTTGCTTTGGAAATATTAGTTTTGAATTAATTTCTCAAACATTTAAAGCTAAATACAGAACGAAAATACTTTTTGAGCAAGTCAATGACTTTAATAACATTGACCTCATTGTTAAGGTCAAGATGCTGAACTTACTGTTTTAGCTGAAATCATTCAGCTGAACTTTTGTTCAACTGAAGTCTTGACATTTCTCCTTAACCTGCCACATGTGTGTGTAACCACATAATAACCATGATCTGCATTGCTTCCATTATACAATCACCCTTGTATTCCCAAATAAGAATGGATACTGTTTGTGTGACAATAAAAGAGTCGTAGATGGGGAGCAAGTTGAAGTCGGCCACAGACCCTCTCTGAGTGCTGCACTTTAGGTCTCTCCCCATCGCCATGAGAAATACTCCACTCTGAGTTTATTGTGCCTTCTTACTTTATTAAAAGGAAAGCCCAACAGTCATAAAATTACGTCTTGCCACTAGTGCCAGATTTGATTTATTTATTGAATTATTTTGCATAATTTTAGTCTGAAAACACCAAACACAGTCAAAATAGAAAAGTGATGTGATAATCCAAGTTGGACTCTTTGTTTGATTTCATTTCCTGTTTTAATTCAATTCAATTCAACTTTATTTGTATAGAGTCACTTCATGACAGTGTCATCTCAGGGTGCTTCACATCTTATTTGAGCCAATTCATCAAATAACCTAGATAAGGGAAACCATAAGATTGCATCGAATCTTGACTTCGATGCAATCCCCAGCCTAAGCAAGCATTAGGCGACAGTGGGAAGGAAAACTTCCTTTTTAACAGGAAGACAAAACCTCCGGCAGAACCCGGATCAGGCAGCCATTCGCCTCCACTCGAGTTGGACTTTTTGTTAGATTTCATTTCCTGTTTTACTTTGTTCCTGTTTTTGTTTTAAGTATTTCTGTCTAGTTTTATTTCATGTTAATTGATCTCACCTGGTTTCATTTAGCTCACGCCATCCACCTGTGTGTTGTTTCAGTTTGTGTATTTATACTCCTGTGTTTCAGTTTATCCTTGCGGTTCATTAGTCCACTTTAGTCCTTATTTGGCTTCCTCAGTTCTGGTATTGGTTAAGTTTAACTTCCATGTTCGTGCTCCCTTGTTCCTGTAATAAATCCTGATTATTCTGCATCAAACCTCCTACCTGCATTTGAGTCCACACTTCTGTACCACTCACCATGACTAGTGACACCTTACTTAGATGTTTTATTCAGTACAAAATTTAGGAACATAGATTATAGATCTATGCGACAGAAACATCTAGCTTTTATAATTAAAGAGAAGTTAAAAATATCCAAGTCTGCAGAATTGTCTATACTTTCTTTCAAAAGAACATATATATTCTGTCGTGAACCAGTATGTTCCCATTGCAAATTGGTGCTATATAAAGGCTTTAAATGTTGGACACTAAACCTTTTAACATATAATTTGCTTTTTTGCAGTCAAGAATTTTGTCTTTTACCAAATAGTATTTTTATAATAAGGTTTTATTATAATGTTTTTATTCAAACAAAAAATGACATTTCTAGTAAGTGGCAGCTTGTAAATCTAGTTAGAGGTGCCCTGTAGGTAGCAACTTGTCAGTGAAAACATAACCTGTAACATATAAAGCTTTATCACCTATTCTAACCTGAATGTGGAAAACATGTATTTAATAAACATCCTGCAGTGCTAAAAAGAAAAGTTTAAACCATCTATTAAAGTTATGGACATGCACATCATTTACACCATGAACATTATAATGTTGCTGTAATATTTCTTGGGCTTGTTGCCCATCTTTTGTCATTACCAGAACAACTTATCACATCATAAAATCCCACAAATTGCTGATTATCTTTCTCCTTGCACCAGGAAATAATCTTATTGATACTTTAGACTTAATTTGTTATTTAAGGTTACAAGCACTATATTTTGTAATATACTGCTGTTTCAACTATGCAGTCTCCTAATCTTTTTAAGGAAAATTACACCTAAATAGACCATCATACTAGTTTTCCTTTAAAACCATTTAAAGCTGGTTGAAATTATGTCTACTATAAATCTGCTACTGGATTATTTTATTTGTAGTGATATTATTTAGTGATTTTCCTATTTGTCCTTCTGTTCTTACTGAACCAATCTTCTTGCAGTCATACAAAATAAATTAAGTTTCACTTTTCCTACCCATTACCAACAGCATCTGTCTTTATTTATAAACTAATGATTATCTAGTAATATGTTATGTCAGACTTTCACTGTCACCTCTGAACACTCCTTACACATAAAGTACGTACACTCAAAACCCCCAAGCAATAAAAATCACTCATATAAAAGATGTACTTTATAGCTGGCAGTAAAAGTCCAACTTTGGTCCGAAATCCATCAATAAATCCGTCCGTTCACGTAAGGTGAGTGTGAGTGTGTAGGGGAAAAAACCTACCAATTTTGGCAAAGGCCTCTCTGAGATCTTCCAGGTCCTCTCTGGAAATATGCGTCACGTAACTCTCCATTATAGCCTATGTTTTGAGCACCTTAAATACAAGCAGACATGCACATAAGCTCAGGTACAACAAAGACAGATTCTCCCTTTTAGGCTGTGAAGACATAATTCCACTGTATATGTGGAGATAATTGAGTTCTAATGTGGTAAAAGAGACAAAACAAAACAGACAAAGTTTCACCGACTTCCATTGCACAGATGTCTCTTTCATTTGTATAAACTATCCCACAATCACGTGCACACAAATGCAATTTAAGTTAAAGATTTCTCAGCTTTTCCGGAGACGTTTCCATCTGGTAGAAATCTTGTTGAACTGAGCTTTTTGAGGAAAACAAATAAAGATAAAAAAACTATAACAGGTACCTTCATACAAATGCTGCAGAAGTAAAGTCTTCCAGAGCTCTGCTGGGCTTTGCACCGGAGCAGAGAGAAAGGTAGACAGCTGATTACCTTTCCAAGGAGGAGTGTCTCAGTGAAGACTCTGTGAGTGGACCTTTGGCCTGCCCGGACCTGGAACAGGTGTTGCCTGACAGTTAACATTTAACACCTCAGCTGTGTCATCATGTTAGCATCGACTGAATGTGATTCATCTCATTAGTTTGAGGACAATCTTTTGAAGTCAAGACACCTGTCTGCCTCACACTGTCAGAATGCAGACTTGCACAAGCAAAATGTCCAAATATGTTGAGTATGCAACACGTATTGTGGTCAAAATGCAATAATATGGTCTCAATTAGATGCTGACAGTGCTTGTCAAAATGTGAGGAACAAAGAAGACCAGTATCTATACCTTTAAATCAAATGTTTCAGCTTCAGTATGAAACCTCTTTGCTGAGCTTTCTCTGTACTTATGACCACTTATGATCATCTGTACAAGATTGGTTGTATAATGTAAAAAGCAGTTTAGCAGCTGAAGCTTGTTCATTGTACTATGTTTCCATACTGTTTCAATGCATCCAGTAAAGGTTTCAATAACCTCAATAGTCTGTAGAACTTTATTGGTAGAAAGTCAAAGCATTTATAAACAAAATTAAATGAAACTAAGGCCACTGAAGATGGCTACAATTCAGCATGCTTACTCAGCAATTAAATAGCACAACAGAATTATTGGTGACTAATGAAGGAACATTATTAGTTATAATTATTTTCAACTTTTGAAAGTAAAACATTTTCTAGAACAATAAAGGAAAAAGGAAACTTGTTTAATTGTGTTTGCAACATATGGTTTGCAAAGCTGTGAACTTTAAAAGTAACCGTGCTCATATTTAGCATTTCTGACATTTTAAATGTGGTTGAATTTGCTTTAACAGCTTATTTTTTTACAGCCACACATGATTCCCCATAACCCGAAGCATTAGAATAAACTGCTTCACCTCACAAGAATACTCTTGATTCCTATAACTCTTTCTGATTTATGGATGAAGGATCGGCAACATTTCTCTGGCATTTGACCCGTTTTTGTACTTGTGGGTAACTTTATTTTTTATCACTTTTTGTTATTTGCACATTACAGTAAAGTTCAACTCATGCAATGCACCATGAAGTTGTAATAACAAAGGTAATGGTAAGGAGCTTACCTTTAGTCTCAGGCAGGCTGAAGGGCTAAGAGTCCAGAGCAGGACCAGTTCAGTGTAGAAAATCAGCTTGTGAAGCTTCTGGAGTTTTGAGCCCCTTTGCTCCTTTTCCCTTCCAGCCGCTCCTTTTCAAGATTTTTTGTTGACATTAACCATTTTCCATCTGTCTGTGCACTTTCAAAGTCTCTTCACCTCATCTATGTGTTTACCTGTTAACCTTTTCCCTTAACTCTTTTTTTTCTGCTGAAATTACATAGAATATCATCATCAGCTCAACCCAAAACACAAGTCTGTTACACAAGTCACAAGTGAGTATCCTTTATAAACTCCATCTTTATGTTTCCTTCAGTTCTTTTCCTCCTCTGACACCTGATCAGTTCAGTTTCACTCCATGACTCTGAGGCGCTCTCCGGTTACACTCTTTTCCTAATCACTGGTCTCAGACCAGTATGTCCTCCTGAGCTTGCACATACAGAGACTACAGTTTGAACTGTGGGTCCTGACCTGGGATCAGGTTCTTTTTCAAGCATTAAGACTTTTTCATGAACACCCTGCATTATTCACTGAACCCGAGAGCGCATGTGCAGAAAGGGTGAATACCACACGAATGTGCTGTAAACACACTCATGATCTTACACAAGAATCATCTTGTACATAAAACACGCTACACAAATAAAGCTGTCTTGTCTTCTGTTGAAACAGTGCAGCTATCCAATTTGTATGATTTTATGTAAAAGGTTTTAAGGGTAGAAGTGTTTCCACCAATTGTACTGATTCTGATTTTGGGGGCACATGGTTATAGGAGCAAAATAACAAAAAAACATGGCTTTTTATACATGAAAAATATTTAAAGCCTTTAAAAGTGTTTTTTTTTTCTTTTAAAGCTCAATTTAGCAATAGCAGCTTGAAGATACAATAGTTTTCATCTTAAACACCTGGAATGCTCTGTGTTTTAAGCTTTCTGGTTTTATTCAGCTGTATTGTAAATCTTTGGCCACTCTGAGGCGGTGTTGACTCAGAATTGACATCTTCTATAGATTATGCTGTGATACTGATAGTAACTTGAAATATTTTTGCACATTACTTTTTGGACAACTGACTGTTTTGTGTAGTTTATTGAATGATTAAATATGATGTTTTGAATAATGGAGAGTTATCCTCTACTGTAAAACAGTGGATTCTTCACATTTCAACAAACTCCAACAAGAATTTTGAGCCAATTAAATCTTCAGATTTCTTTTCTGAAATTTTTTTAAGTTAGTATGGTTCAGTTCCTTAGATGGACAACCATTTTGACTCAAACCTACCCCAGATATGCTGTTTTCTCATGATAAAACATTGACTGAAGGGGTCACCTAGACCTTTTCTTTGGACTTTGGGGCATCACAGCACTTGACGGCCAACAGCACACACCAAAACTAACATCATGTTCCGTTATGACATTTGGACATTATGTCATACCAACTAAAGTGGCCCAGCTCATAACTGCTTGGAGCCATGTCACTAGTGAATATTTGAAAACCAAAGTAGCCCAGATTTGGCAGACACATCTGTTGCTTGGATCAAAAGTTAATCTAAATCTGAATTCTAGTGATTTTCAGAATAATTTAACAAAAAGAGAGAAAAAATTGCCAAAAAGGGAAGCTCCGTTGTGAGATTTTTTCATCAAAATGTTACTCTAATAACCTTTCCTGTCGGAACGTTTTAATTTAACTGTTATTTACATTTAAATACATTAATTACAATCCTTCATTCATCATATTATGGTATCAAGTGAAAGTTTTCACAACAAAGCTAATAAATGTAGTGTAAATTCTGTGGGTCTAGTCTATCAATAAAGTTTTGTCAAGAGACGCAGACGCAAGGGGCGTGTCAGATGGGGTTGGTCACGTGACCCGGAAAATGTGGGCTTTAATTCCTGTGTTGGACTGCTCCCAGCTGCTGCCACTTTGCCCTTCGCAGTGCAAACCGTTCGTTAGCCCAATCTCGACCCCCGACCCTCCAGTGGACTGCCCTCAACGCACCATGTCGGGTAAGATTTAACGAGGCCTAGCTGACTCACGCGCACTCTATCGGAACATGGACACTCCAAACCGAACAGGAGCTGCGCGAACTGTTTCTGTCTCCCCAAAATTACCGTTTTTTCATTATACGCAGCTAAGCACACTTGCCCATGCTCTCATTCGCTTCTTTTCACTGGGCATCGATGAAGCGAATGGGTTTTAATTTCTAATACAGTCGCTTCTTGCGTCTGTTAGATTTTATTATGTTTAATTTGATTAGTCGCTGCAGCCATTTGTACTAAAGTAAAGCTCGCCATGATCAAAAGCAGCATATCCGGGCTCAAAATGATATCAAAGTAATATTTCTAAATGCTATGTAAACATTTAAGGCCATTAAGGCACGCTAAAAGCATAAATCCACCCCTTATCAGCTAATCCCAATATAGGGTAAGTAAATAAATTCATATATTAAAATATAATCTAAACCGTTATCTTCATTTACATTAATGTGTTCCCCACAAATGGCACCTTTTTTTTAGTCAGAATTGAAATAAAGAAACCTGTTAAATATATTTCTGCTGATCTCACATAAGCTCCATTGTCACATTACCCAAACTGATCAAAACAAAAAACTTAAACTGAGTTGCAGCTTTATAATTACAGTAAAGTAGAGGTATGGATTAAATGCATGGGACAAGGTAAAGCTATGGTGTCACCTGCATTGCTGTATTGCTAGAGGCCAGTTCTAAATAAGAAGTGCTGGTATATCATGCAGAATTACATTTTCTTATTACTGCATATACATTACTTTGTATGTCAAAGAGCCAGATTTTTAACCAAGGCTTTAAACTGCAGATCAGTCTGAATCAGTATGTGGTAGATGTGTCTAAACAAGCCTAGTTTACTGTAAGTCGCAGCTTGTAACTAACAAAAGGCAAAGCTCCCATGCTGCTGATGCCAAAGACTACAAGATGTCACATGTTCGCACGCTAAAGGGTCAGATCTGTTTTAACATCACCTGAGACAGGTGGGCTGATCAGCATAAAAATGTTTCTAAATAAATAATACATCTAAATAAACGTGTTACTTAAAAAAGATAATGTAGCTTCATTTACTGATTATTGAACTAGAGAAAATCAGAAAACCCTCTACACACTTTTTTCTTTTTTAATATTCATCAGGCATTTTCCGTAATTAAAAATATATTTAATGACCAAAATAAAGGCAATATAAATGTATGTATATGGAAAAGAGTTAATTGTGTTCCAATCATTTTATATACACAAGGTGCACTGTCAGTGGAAAACTTGTCAGATTAGTTTGACCTTCAGAGTATTAACTCCGCTCTAATGTTACAAAACTTATTTTTTCTTTATGCACATGTACAGCCTCGTAGTCAATGATGAAGATATAAAACCTTTCTGTGTGATTGCATTGGCTTTAATTTAGCAAATCATTTAAAAAGAACATTTATTAAATTCCCCAGTTACTCGACACAGCTGTTTTTGTAGTGTGGACATACCCCAGTGATGATTTGTAATTTTATTTTCCTTCAAATACCTCTAGAGACTCGTCACGTATCACACGATGCTATTATTATACGTGTGTCTTTGACAGCTGTGCAATAATTACAATTAATCATTGTGTGTGGAAAAACACTGAACCAGACACACTAGGTTAGTTTTATTTGGATAAAACTGATGTGTTTACTTTAAATGTTTTATTTGATGATTTTAATAATTCATATTTAAATGTTTCAGTCTTACTGCAGGATATTTTAAGGTTACATTACCTCCATTCAAGATACTTTTTCTAGTGTGTTATCAGTCTTCAAAATGTCCCCCAGAGGTGAGCGTGCATGTCCTAAGGCTTTGTGTAGCCACAGATATCACTGTGAGAGCGCTGCACATGCTTCCTGTGCTACTTGGTGAAGAAGGCTTTACTTTCACACTCTGGCCTTTAAAAAGCCAATTTATAGTTCCCTGAATCAGACCATAGCAACAGTGTGACACTGCAACACAGATCAGGTTTCTCAGAAGCCCCCCAACAACTGAAGCGTTCAGCCTGATGAGCACTTTTGTTGGCTCAGGGCCTGTTTTCACTGAAACAACAACACCCCCCACCCCCCCACCGCTGTTGTTTTATGAATGCTATGTTAACTCATTAGATGTTGAAACCTGCATAAAAATCTAGCAGTGTCATAAAGTAAATGGAAAAAATATTTACATCACATTTGTCTGGTCTTTTTTTGAGTCTTTTACAGGTTTGAGTGGGAAAAACATGATTTGATCTGCAACTTTGTCCACTTAAATTGCATGTTTAAGTGTTTAAGAACTGTTTCTTCCCCTTGGACAGTGGTATATTTGACACTTTTAAAAGCTGTAAACATATTTTATATTTACAGAACTGCTATAGATTTGCTTACCTTAAACTACAGTTTGATTAATGTGTACAATATTAAAAGCCTTTTGAAATTTGGTACAGGATTGAAACAAACCATGTAAGACTTTATAAAATGTCTTTTAAAAAGCACCATTATACTTTCATGTTTGATTTAAATGGAGAAAATTCCTGCAAGAGTCTGGATAAAGGGTGCATAATAACACCAGATTAAAGCAACAATAAAGCAGCTAAATGGAGGATTTTGGCTTGAAACTGTTCTTGAAAGACAAAACCTGAAGTTTATTATGATGAACTGATTATAGAAGCTTATAAGTATCTTTTTCTACCCAGACCAAGCTTTTGTAACACTGGCCACAAATGACCAATATGCCAAAGGAGCGATGGTTCTTGGCCAGTCCTTACGAAACCACAACACAACCAGGAAGCTGGTGGCACTTGTAGGACCTCACGTTGCAGAACCTTGCAGGTAATGCACACCTCTTTTTTGCCTTCATTGAAACACACTAATGCACATCGAACATGCACGCTGATCAATGTCTCGCTTTCTGTGTCGTAGAGATGCCCTCCACTCTGTTTTCGATGAGGTGCTTGTGGTGGATGTGATGGATTCTGGCGACACGGCTCATTTGGCCCTGATGAAGAGACCGGACTTGGGAGTAACGTTCACCAAACTGCACTGCTGGAAACTTACACAATACAGCAAGTGTGTGTTCATGGATGCAGACACAATGGTGAGTGAGAGCTTTGATGTAACCAGAACTGAGTTTAAAATGCTAAAATATCTGTTTTGAGATTTTTTTCTAAATGCATTTGAGGAAATAAGCAACAGTGTTTATATACATGTAGGTGCTGTCCAACATAGATGAGCTCTTTGAGAGGGAGGAGCTGTCTGCAGCTCCAGATCCTGGTTGGCCCGATTGTTTCAACTCAGGGGTGTTTGTCTTCAGACCATCCAATGAAACTCACGATAAGCTGGTCGCATTCTGCGGTGAAAATGGCAGCTTCGATGGTGAGTGTTAGGAAACGGATACAACGGGTATTTCTAAAAATAATTTAGTGTAGACACCATAAAGGGGAAAATATTTAAAAGGATGATGCGTCTTATAAACATGAGTGAAATGATATGCTGTTTTACATTGTAGCTCGGGTAGAGTGTGAATAATGCAGCAGAACTGACCTACATATACTGACCAGAGATGGGTGCTCGTTTATAGATAACTCGGGTCACCACAGTTTGATTGTCAATGCAAATGCAGACCATTTTATTCTGATTGAAAACCACAAACCCAAAACTGGAAGCCATTACTGGGCCAGAACTTGTTTCCCAAACACAACAGTGTGTCGTAACTTTGCTTCAGTCAGCTTGTGTTGGCTGGGAAGCAAAATGAACCCACACTGATAACAAATATTTGATCTGATTTTGACCTGGTGGTTTGAGATGGTCGCAGGAGTTTTGACACTATTTTTATGTTTTAAATGTTCTCTTGCTGAAGCATCCTCTTACATATGTGTCAACACTTCCTGTTAAGATTCTATTTTTACATGTTAGAAACGGTCTGGTGTCCAGAATGCATCTGATGTGCTCATGATGTTGTACATCGTGTTCGTTTGCTTGTTGTTGCAACATAGAGAGGGGAGGCGTCGCATTGGGTGATCATTGCTGGGATTAAGAAAATGAGATTTCTTTTAAGAAGGGTAATAAAATGTCCGTGTCTGCAGGTGGAGATCAGGGGGTTCTCAACAGTTTCTTTAACACCTGGGCGACGGCAGATATTTCCAAGCACCTTCCCTTCATCTACAACCTCAGCAGTATCGCCATCTACTCTTACCTTCCAGCTTTTAAACAGTCAGTCATTTCACACATTCCAGTTTTCTTTAGTTTGTAAAGATTTAGCCGACTCTCTGATGTCTGAAACATGTTCCAGGTCAGTTTGGAGGTTGTGCATATTTGTCCATCTGTTTCTGGGTGTTTTATTAGAAGACTCGGGACAAGCAGAGCACACTGCTGCTACAGTGTTTTTATTTAACTTTGTCTTCTTAGAAAGTTTGGTTCACTTAATACTAAAAGAAAATCAAAATAAATGAGTTAGAAGATTAGCTTTATTTTTTTCCTGCACCTTGTTTCAGAAAAGTGATGTGCAAAACCTGCTCTAAAGGATTGCAGCATTTCATCTCACAAATAACTACTACTCATTGCAAAATGGTCGGCGTAGCTTGTTGGACACCCTGCAGATGGGTCTGAGACCTGTATATATTTGATTTTTTCTCTCCAGATTTCATTCCTTTATTATTCATACATTTTTATTTGCTGTTTTCACAGATCTACATTGTAAGGTTACAAAGTCGGGGATAATAAAAGCTAATGGTTACAAAACATACTGTTTATTTCTCAATTTTAACTACTTGTTTCTTTGTTTTGAGGTTTTACTTGCAAATATTTAGCACAAATTTCCATTTCTTCTCTGTTAAATAAAACCCTATTGTATTAAAATCAGATGTTATGATTAGAAGACATTATGCTGCACTTTGAGAAGAGTAATTCTACATTTTCCTTTTTAGTTAGATGGTATACTTGAGGTTTTAGAAGTTTTAATTCTAAGGTTTTCTTCCTGACATATTAAGTGATGGCTCTTTTCACTTGCTATCTTTTGATCCTGTCTTGCTCTCGTTTTTGCAGGTACGGCCATGATGTAAAAGTGGTACACTTCCTGGGCAAAGTCAAACCGTGGCACTATTCCTACAATGCTCAGAGCGGTGAGGTCAGAGGTCACTCCCTGCAGCCCGACCAATGCCAGTTGCATCCAGACTACCTGCAAATGTGGTGGCAGCTCTACGCTAAATCTGTGATGCCTCTGCTGCAGAAGGCCTACGGGGACACTCCTTTTAACAGCGGCTTTGTAGTCTCAGGCACAGATGTAGGTGAACGCAGTGGTTTGTGATGCTAGAGTGTGTGAGAAAATGATTGCTGGATGTGGTTGTGGTGACTATGCAAGGAATGAAGTATTGATGACTGTATTTTTCTGTTGTAACCTGTTGCATAAACATCATCCTGACTATGTTGAAACCTCCTAATCATCGGGTGCATGTTTTCCCTTGCTTTTTTTAAACCGGCAGTTCCATCATGGTGTATAATTACCAGTAGGTGAAAATAACCCAAATCTGAAGCTCCAAGTGTGTGTGTGTGTGTGTTTTAAGGTATTGATGCTTAAACGCTGGCAGTTGTCGGTGAAACGACTAAAAGTTGATTGGTTCCACTTTCCTCAGCATCAGTCTTTTGCCAAAAGCTTTTGTTGGTTGCTGCTGGTTTTGCCTTCCTGCTCAGCAGGCCATCATTAGATAATTAGCTTACTGTCATCAGTGAACCATGCAGAGGCTTTAGCATCTGTGCAACACTTTAGAGACTAGCAGGAAGTTTCTATAGAGTATGTGGTAACAGCTCTGTAGTCAAATAATGGAGTTAGTCACAAGAAGGATGACTGCCAAATCTTGCTGCTTTTGCTAGTAGCATGAAGCTGTGCCGTCTTGTGTCATACTGACAGGTTTATACAGGCAAACGGGAGGATAAAGTCTTTTTTTCTTCCATTTTTCAAGTTTCCATAATGTGTTTAAACTTTTTCTGTAGTTTAAAGGTTATTTTAAGGTTATGCTGAAGTATTTGGACACTAAACTCTTTAACTAATTATGCAACAGGTACTTTAAAATCGTTCTTAGTTTATTTACAGATAACACTGTGTCAATCATTCTGAGTGAGTTTGATTTGTTAAGCAGTGTTTAAACAGTCATCCAAATGTAGACAAAGCTGCTGTGTGTAGTCTGGTAAATGCTAGTTTATTCTAGCTGATGGAAGAGAACACTGGGAAAAACTCCTTTTAAAGTAATATTCCAGTTTCCTTAAATGTTCCCTTCATTCTTTGTGTCTGCATCACAGGATAAACTTGGAGAAGATGTGAGGCAGCAGCCAGAGCCCTTTTTTTCTCTCCCTCCTTCATCACAAGAAAGGAAGCAGCGCTGGGAAGCAGGGCAGATCGACTACTTAGGCGACGATTCCTTCTCCAACATCGAGCGAAAACTTGACTCCTTCCTAAAGTAGCGGGTGGTTGAGGGTGCATGGCGGACAGCAGTTGAACCTCTGTGATAGTGGGGGGGCTGGAAAGGCATCACCACTCAGTCAGGGGCTTGATTCGCAGGAGATCTAATGCAGGCCTATGTGCATCTTTCACTCTCTGCACCTAATCAGTGAGTACACGTTTGACTAAATTCCCATGCACTCCACCAGTCATTTCCTCCTTAAATAAAATGTTTGACATTCAAGGAAATAATGTTTTGTCTTGCTGAGTTGAATGAGAAGATGTACATCTGTATGGTGTGAAGCTGCTGCAACCAACTAAGTGGGCATAAAAAAATGTGGCATAGTTGTTTAGCGCTGGTAGAGAAATCATAAAATCCCAGACACGGTTAGTCTGAGAGGAATAAACTGCTAGCCTGGCTACAACCAAAGATGCCAAACACCTCCTCTAAAACTCACTGCATACAAAGTGATGTCTAGTTTGTGACTTCCAGTCCTTATAAACCCCATCTTTTGTTTTCAAGGCTTAATGCTCATCCAGAGCAAGGAAATAGTCAGATACATACTTATAAAGCAACATTGCAATCTAACAATCCGTTTGTAAGAAAACAACTAATATATATACAGACGTTTTGGTTGTCAGGTTAGCTGCATGGTTTTATTCTAATTTAGCTGCTTGTAGTAGCTTTGTATAGCAAAACCTCTTCTCACTAAACTCCAGACAGGAATGGGAATTAATATAGCTGCTTTAAAAAGAAGTATTGCTCTTCCTTGTTTTTGTAATTCTGATAGAAATGAACTCTAGTCTTCCTAACCTGAGAGTTCATTATCAGAAATGGGAAGAGATGATGTGACGGACCTTTAACTTGGTGGAAATGTGATTACCGGTCTTCTCTGGAATGTTCTCACTTTTCCCAACCTTCCCTGCAATAAGTCAAGTAAATGCAGCCATTACCTCTTTCCCCTTGCACTGTCCATGCCCTCTTTTTCTGTCAGTTTTGACAGTCGTGCTTTGATATGGCAGTGTTCACCTCAGGATTGCACAGAGTAGCTATCCTCATCTGTACCCGACACTCACCAGCTCCATGTGACATCAGATTTGTGCCTGGTGGTGTTTTTGTCACATTTGCATGGCAGAGAGCCAAACGTGGGTCTGCGTCCACCACATCTGTAATTCACGTCGACTGTTTGTGCATATTTTTGTAGGATTGAACACTAGTGCGCTCTCCATCATCCTGTACACGTGCCCTGCATGTACATCTCCACCAGACCCACATCAGTGTTTGTCCCACGATCTGAGTTTCATCACTTCCTGTCTCTAGTGTACCCAGCAGCCTTGATTCACTGTTTACAAAACTTCACTTACAGTAACTGCTGCTTGTGACACACATTAGTCCCTCTTTTGCTGTTGCCAGTATCCGTTTTACTTCACTCGTATGCCGTTCCAAGTCTAACCCAGTGCACTTATTGCGCTCCTCCGTCCATTCAGACACTCCCACAAGCTGATAAAGTTCAGATGCAGCTTTAATGTGTGGAAGTCGATAACTGTAACATCATTTAATGCACATCTGTCCCAGCTGTGAAGTGTATGTGTTTAAGAGCCAATAAACTTGTGAAATAACCATTATACTTGCATTATTTACTGTCAGTTTATTGAAGCAAAGTTGAAGCTGTAATTCAAATCTTATAAGCCTCAGATTTTATTGAAATACCACTATACATTTGTCACAAAGCCTAAAACACTGCACCTGGGCACTATGGCATGTCTTCTACAGAAATGGTTGCAAGCATAGCAAAGCAAACTGATTAAAAACTGGCTGGTAGAAATGTTTCTATTTTATCTAGCCGTTTTCACCCAGAATAATGCAGACAGCACAAACAAATGTTCTCAGTACCAGTTATTTGCATCAGGCTGACTGGATTCTTACAGACATCTTTGACTACAATCTGAATTTTCCAGTTTATGGATCATGTATTAGGCTAACTTAAGCTAAAATGTAGGTTCATGTTTTAACACAATTATGACAAATGTAAAACTGTCTGCATTTGTTTAATCCACAGAAGTAAAGGCTGTAAACATTATCAAAACTGTTCAACTTTGCCTTAAGTCAAGATGGACCTTGTACAACATGTGGGTATTAATCTTCCCTCTACAACACGGGGTTTAAACTTAAAAAAAAAAAAAAAAGTTAAAGTTGTGCATCCGGTAAAATAATATCAAAATGTTTGATGCGACATGGTTCTACAGCTCCATCAGAGCTCTGATTTCATTGACGCGAGATGTTTTCCTGTCTGTGTTTGTGGCACCAAAGGCTTTCTCCACCAGATCCTGCTTCTGCTTCTGGATCTTCACCATGTTCTCTTCCACCGAATCCTTCACAATGAACTGCAGTGATACAAAAATAACAGCTTAAAGTGAAAGCAGATTGTGTTTTAGTCTTCATAATGCAGAACGTGGTATAGCAGTAATACTGCAGTACAAATACAAACCTTTGTAACAACAACCTTCCTCTTCTGTCCCAAACGGTGGCAACGATCAATGCACTGTTCTTCAGTAGCTGGGTTCCAAGCCTTAGACACACACAGATGGTTATTAATCAGTTTTATACCTGAATGCATAACGTTACACTTTTCCTTTTTGTTTCTGTAGTGTTTCCTCTTGCAGATTAAGCCAGTAAGAGCCTAATAGAAATCATCCTGCATCAGTTTAATAATCTTCACACGGTTATTTTTTGTCAGACAGTAGTTCTGTCTCTACATTTTCCTCCTTTCTGAGGAATGTTTCACTCAAGTCATCAGAGCTAATGTGTAGCTGCTTACCTCCAGTAACAACACTAAAGCAATTAAATCAGAATATATTGAGATTAAACTTCATGCAACTTTACAGATAAAACATGTGTAAATACATCTGGTCTCGGATATGTACGTACAGGGTCCATGATGAATACATGAGAGGCGGCTGTCAAGTTGAGTCCCACCCCTCCAGCTTTGAGTGACAGGAGCATGATGACAGGGCTGTCTTCTGCAGAGCTCTGAAATTCCTGGATGACTTGGGTTCGCTTCTTTTGGTTCATTGAGCCATCCAAACGCACAAAACTGAAGCCATTTTCTCTGACAGAGAATTAAGACAAATTAAATCCAACTGAAGTTTTCTGTTTACAACAGTTGCCATATTAGATTATGTGTGCATCCGTAATATTACAAGCTTTACCCATAGCATTGCATAAATCTAAATCACTCCTATATAACCAACATGTTACATTTATTTATTTAGACTCAAAAGGAGGAAATGGGACAAAAACACAACTCTTATAGCATCTTTGCCCTTGCTGTTATCCTCAGTATAGGACACGTTTACTGAATTTCCCTCCGGGATGAATAAAGTATTTTTCATTTCATTCATAGCAACACTTTTCCATTGTTAAAGTCATTTAATTAAAGAACAGTTCAACTAGACTGAAAGGAATTGCTAGCTTTGAAAGAAATAACGGTGAAAACAAATCCTGAACCTCCCCTGTGAGTTATGACTTACCTGAGTGGCGTCTCCAGGATGGTGAGGAAGCGTGTGAACTGAGAAATGACCAGACACTTAATGCTGCTGTCTTTAGACCGTAGCCTGAGCAGGTTTCCCATCAGGGCCTGCACCTGCAGATACAGAGATACAAAGGAGGAAAAACACGTGTCAAGTTTGTTTCTGTATTTACTAAAACTATTTAAAAATGGCTTGCATGTGATGTGCTAAAATTGGCCAAAAACTGGATTTAACACAAAACACACACTTTGTATCTGAACAATTTTAAATGACAAAATAGTTTCAGGTTAATCCTGATTGTGTTGTCTCAAAGCAATAAATCAATAATAAAATTAGTTTACATTATTAAAGGTAAATGTACCATCTAAAAACAGTATCGTTAAAAGGTTTATATATATATTATATTATTTTTCTAGGTTGGCTAGAACTGCCTCAGGCACATTTCCTACAGAAGTGTTCAGCATATGTTAGTGGTTTGAAATGTGCTTTTACCGTTTTCTATCTGCAGACTGCACATTTAGCTGTTTGTGTTGTGAATAAATACCTTTGAGCTCGTCTTCCACCTCTCAGAGTTTGGACTACCCTCTTCTTCCATTTCCTCCTGTGGAAACTCCACCAACTCACTGGTCTTAATTTTACTTCGGCAGAGAGGACATTGTGCATTCTCCTGTGCAACAAAAGGAAATATACCATTGTTGGCCTTTAGAAGCTGAAAAGCTGCTAAATGATCAAAAATAAAGTGGTTAATTGAGGTGGACAGCATGTGTACCTGTTCAGTGCTGATGACTTGGGCGATGCAGGGCCGGCAGTAAACATGGGCACAGTGTGTGATGACGGGCAGAGTGATCGAATCCAGGCACACGGAGCACTCCTCATCAGAGCCGCTTGCCAACACCAGCCGGAGCTTTTCTATCAGACGCTCCCGCAGCTCTGCTGGTGTTGCTGTAGAGTCTGCATGTTCAGTCAGAAGGAGGATTGTTTTAAAAGAGATGCATCAAGCTTTTAAATCCTTCCTTTTAACATATAAATCATTAATTTATTGTCTGTATAAAGCAGAACCGCAATGCTTTGGTCTGAATTCCTGCTTATTCTCGCTCCACACACACCATATAACCCTGTTCTGAGGTGCGTCTTCAGAACGACTCGTTTTGGTGCCGTCTCTTTAAATGAGAACAAGGCCTGTCATGCCCCGCCCCCCTCCAGGTCACAGGAAGTTCAACTCTACCCTGTTCTGCCATGTTTGTAGCTTGATAGCACAAACATTTTATTGTTAAGTTTACTATAAATGTCAACGTATCAGATTCATGAATTTGATTACCTGGAAGTCCACAATCTAATTTGGCAGAACCACAGCAAATACTGTGACGTAATAGATAAAGAAACGTAATAGAAAATAGAGAAAATTAAGCAGACTGGAAAATATGACTACAAATGATACAAAGATATATGTGCAGCATCAGGAGGGAATACATTTACATTTTCTGCATTCCTAAACACTTAAAAGTGCACAAATCATGTATTTAAGGGCTAAATTTTTTTAATTTTGCATACGTCAAAAAACAAACTGAATAGTGGGTAATAAGTGTCAACCAATAAACAGTGACCTGATTACCAACAAGTTACTCTTCATATATGCTAACAAATGTTTCAGTTATAAGAAATAACTAGAATGGCTAATTGTAGCTTACCCGTTATATTTCTGTGATTCAGCAATTAAAACATTGTTTAAAATATGAGTTTACTGTTTGATATGTAGCATTTATACTAACTTACAAAGTAAAAGAATTTCCAGATTGGCTGGAGTGTAGCATGCTGGGTCTTTTTTAGAAAGGGAAAGCAAAAACATGTTCTGTCCATCAAGGAAATCTAACAAGCACCACACGCTTCATAAATGATGCGTGCTGACTCACATCTGACATAAACGGCCGGTTTTACCTAAATCTGATGACATCTTGGCCAGCAGATCAGGGTGACAGCAATGCTGTCGGAGCCTCATCAGGATGACGAGCACATGAGCGTAATTTCTCAAGACCGTCCCCTCGGCTACATATCTACAATGTGCAAAGGCATTAACAAAATTATACAAAACCTATAAACTCAGTATGAAACTAATTGTACATGCATAAACAGACATGTTTAGTGTTTCTTTACAGCTATTCTTTGTCAGTCTTACAAACATGCTTGCACGAGTTCACAGAAAGCGCATCTGTCACCTGCCAATGGTGCTTCTTCCTTCACTGCGTGCCAGCTCATACTCCTCCCTCTCCTGCTGACTGAGCTCGACCTGCTCCACGTAAACCTTTTTCTCAGGCAGTGACACCAAACGGCGTCCATTCACTTCGCTGCTCTTGGTCCGTCGCAAGGTGATGCACTTCACCAAACTCTGAAGGTTTCTGCACACAATGTCACATGACTCAGATCTTTTCAGATCTTACGTGGTGGTATCATGACAGATTCCTCCACAAGACAAAGTTTTATCAAACACCCTCTAAACAAGGGCTGAATTAAATGTTAAAAGGAGGTCTCATGATTTAAAATGTCACAGTAAATGATGCTCTCTAGGTTATTTCTGCACCACTGCAGCAATATTTAAATTAATCTGTGAGGACTCACTGCAGCCCGGCCCTGTCTCCCTGTGTAACAGGCCTCTGGATCACTCTGTTCCACCACTCTCTGGCATCGAAAGGCTTCAGACGTAGGAAAGCCACAAGCATCCACAAATCCTTCACGCTGTTTTGGATGGGAGTACCTGAAGTGATTAGTGCGGTGATCAGAAACAGATTTAACAGCAAGATTTGAGTATTCCTCTAAATATTTAATCACAATGAATATGTTCAATGAATGATGTGATATGTTTTACATTACAGGGGAATAAAGTTAAATCCGGATGCAGGTTTTAGGCCTCAGGGGAGAAAAATTAGAGCTGAAATGAGTTTTCTAGTTATGTTATCAAAGCCTGGGAAGACTGACAGAATTCCTTGCTATTACAGCAGATTTTAACAGCAGTACAGTAACTAAAATAACTAGGAGAAATCCATTAAAAATTAAATCACAACTGACATTCAAAGCCAATAATTGATGTAACCCTACTAATGCTAATTATTGAAATGGTTTCAAAATGTCATTTCCTAAATATATATAAAAATATTCACTCAATGACCATCAATATTTAAACTGTGTGTATTTCCTTCCACTTATAATCCATATCTGCTTCTCCATTATAAAAATATTTGCAAGAAAAATGTCAGTAACCTATGAGGTCTAAAAATGAAACGATACTGAAATGACTGCTAATAAATCAAAACCTGTTGAATTAATCTCGATACTAATTTGAGGTTATTTTGCCCCGTCCTGGCCGAAACTGCAGTGTAATGCTTTAAAGTGTTGTTTTTATGCCAATACTAAACTCAGATCGCCTGCTGGCTGGTTATACCCCATCATAAAACTGCTGTCACACAGGAGCATCTTAATGATCTTTTCTTCTAAAAATAGAAACTACAGTTTGCCCACCAAGCAGAGCTTTGTCTTGATACGGGTAGACGATAACCAACACTTTCCTTACTTTTAGATTATATATATATTACCTTAAGATCTGCTGCATAAGTAGACATGGTAAAATAGTTTACATACTGTGTGTTGGGATGTGTCTGTGAGTGTTTTAACGTACCTGAAAGAATCCAGCGCCTCTGAGCTTTCAGTTCAAGCACAGCTTTACTCATCTGTGCATTTGGGTTTCTTATGAAGTGTCCTTCATCCAGCACCACCCTTAGCCAGTTGATCCCATGTAGTGGACTCTTGTTCTAAGCGTGAATCATTGGCGTACATTAATGAGCATGTTTCTAACGCATTTAGACATGTGGTGGTCTTTAAACATGCAATCAGGTAAACTCATATCTTGCATCAGCTCTTTAAAAGTGTAAAAATACAGATCAGATCCAGTGTTTTTCATAAAACATCTTGCTTGCAGCCACTGACTGACACAGGACAAGTCCTTACTCACCCCGAAGTCAGCAGAGAGGACGTTATACGTGGTGATCACAACATCCTGAGAAGAAAGAAACTTCTTGCTTCTGTTGCGCTCTGAGCCGTAATACAGATAGACGGTTAGCTTCACATTAGCATGCACATGCTGCTCAAACTGGTCCTGCACACACATAGACAACAGAAAACATGACATAAGCTGGCATAGGGGAATAGAAAAATGAGCTTTCTTTAGATTACGTTCCTACCAGCCAGTTGCTGAGCACAGAGAGAGGACAGATGATGAGAGTTGCTCTAGCTGACAAGTCATCTGTGTTTTCAGGGATGGAGGTTTCCACATCTGCACAAGAAGCCAGCATGAACAGTCTAATCTTTCTTTCTCTGAGAAAAGTCAGCATGTAAAACAAAGCGTTAATGGATTAAACTCACTGTGCCTGAGACCCGCCTTCTCTGCATTTTTCTTTTTCTTTTTGGAGCCAGTGTCCGATGTCGGGCTGCTCAGAGCTGCAGCAAAATCCAGATCTTCAAACAACACTTTGCTCTCTGTGGAGCAAGCAGATGTATACAAGATTCAATTCACAAAGAATATAAAATAATGCATTACTGAGATTTGCAAAGCCAGTGAATTTATCATTAATCACCAGAATATTTAACATCCCCGCATACATGGCGTTCTGATTCATGCTAATTTTATTTAAGTGTCAACGAGTCATAATTTTCTTTTTCATTTGAACTTATGGATGGCATTGTTTCTCTTTGGATAAATAAAATCAATCTCAGACCTCTGTGATTGATTCGTTTGCCAGGTGAGCTCAATAAATGAAAAACTACTGAAGAACAACGCTCCACATCATTAAGCAGAGCATCATTTTAAAGCAATATGGGAAAGAAAATGGGCCTTTCTATGGTTGAACAGTGTGAAATGGCTGAATGGTTTGAAGAAGATACGAAAACCTTGGATATTTCTATTAGACCCCCATAAATAATGCTCACAAGCAGAAACAGGTGCAGTGGCCCAGAAATACATGAAGACTCCTTTTCTAGTTGTCTTGTTTACTGATGAGCAACCATATAAGCCTGGATTTTCCAGATGAATGGTTGGAGGATGGCCATCATGTGGCAACAAGGCTGTGATGTTAACATGTTAGTCATGTTTTGGGCACGAGGACAGAACTGGTTGTCCCCTAAAACTGACCTCCAAAAAGTATGTAAAGTTTTTGAATTACCACATTCTTCCTCGGTTAAAAAAAACAAAAACAACCAAACTGCTTTCCATAACAAAATAACCTCCATGCGCCATCTCACCATGGTGTGTGCCCCTCCTGTGTTAAAACAGGACCCTTTAAAAAGAGCTCCTAATTCTGAAACTTCATCAAATGATTATTTTCAGTTCTTACAGCTGTTAAAATGTTTTAAAAAGGTTGTGCGCAATTATTTGTAACGACGAATTTTACGTTTATTCTTGTTTTTGAAAAAAAAAAAAACTTAATTGGGAGGACTGTTTAGTCACAATTTAATTACACTACCGGTAGATGACTAGAAAATTATGCTGACTGTTTGCAATAACTAAGGGAAATCACAGAAAAATATCATTTGCATAATAATTTGGAACAAAGTGTGCATCATCACATGTGCCCTTTATAAATATAAAGTTAAATAGGTTTGCACCTGCACTGGGTTTTCGCTTAGTGGCTTTCCACTTTCCTTTTTTTGTACCTGTAAGTAGAAAAGCTTGGTAAAGTACGTACAACACTGAGGGCAAAAACTGTAAGAGATTTTAAAAACTAATGAAAAGAGAAAAATATGAATTCTTACTTTTCTGTGGTTCATCAGTTTCCTCCACCACATGTGCCGTATCAACACATACTACTTCCTTCTGGAGACTGACCAACAGAAACATAATTGTTGTAAAACACAGAACAAAGTTAAAGACTTGCTAATCAAATGCTTACAGATTTGAGCATTGAGGGTCAACTGCTGCATCATCCACTTCACCACCTGCACTGCTGCTTCCTGAAACAAAGATGCTGCATCACATCTCCATTTTATGCATTTTACTATGTTCCCATTCAGACAAAGCACCCAGATACAGATAACAGCTTAAATGTAAACAGAGATGAAAGTACCCTCAAGTTTGGAGGCCTCTTGCTGTGTGGTTTTAGGTTTAGTGGGTGAAAATGGCTCCTCCTAAACATGTTAGCAAACACTGTGTCAGTGCTGCAGTTACTTTACAGCAGAATGAGCAAAATAGATGCAACATGGCTGCTTACATCTCTCTCCACAGGCAGTGGCATTCCTTTGTGAAAATTGGTGAGGATCAGAGCGATTGTCGTCAGAGTTTTACCCTGAAAAACAATTAGTTGTACACAGAAATATTGATTCTCTGCTCAAATATGACTAAAAAATGTAGCTTCATTTTGTACCTAAATTAGTGACCAGCATAGCAGAGCATAGCATCAAATGATTTATACCATCACAAAACACCCAGATTCTCTTCTTTTACTATGTGCAATAATAGTAACATAGAAACAGCTTAAGGTGAATGCTATTTACATAGATTTACCAGGTTGGAGATCGACTTTAAGCAGCAATAACTCAAACTGTTCTATGACATTATAAGTGTCTCAGTGTTAGCCTGCTCAACTAAACCAAATTACTTCCATTCTTGGATGTTTGCAGGCGTTTGTTTATACTAAGCTACAACCTCTGTTGGAAAAAAAAAAAGGTGAAGCCTACGTAAAGTGTTAAAAATTGTAGTTCCCTCCCTCATCCACTTAGGGGCCCCAAAACAGAGCAAATCCACAAAGGCTCATGTTAAAAAGACCAACTTCACAGCAGAAAGTAACACGTTTGCAGCCTGGTATAAAAATATCATTTTAGGTTTAATAGGTCAAGTTTAGCTTCATGAAAACTGTGAGGTGTGAATTTTTTCATAACTCATCTGCTTAGATGTTATTTGAAATTCAGCCTAATTATGGGTGTGTGCTTTTGATTGGCAGGTATCCGCAGCATGAAGGTGTATCAGCTATTAGGCCAGCTAACAGTGCACCTCAGCTTCAGCCCACCTACCTACGTTAGCCGGTTAGCTCCCGTTAGAGCTCAGTTAGCTCTTAGTTACAGGCAGAAGCTTTATAGACATCAATCAACAAGCAGCAATGTTCGGTTGTTTGGTTCCATGACTAGGTTTAAACTTATTTTATGGCACGGACAGCTTCATATTTAACTCAAATATTTTGAATTGTTGCACAACAAGCAGAAATGATCACCACCACCATGAGCACCAAGTGTTTGTGCTTGTAGGGTTTACTTTTAGCTAAACCACTTTGTTTCATCTGTCCAAAGAACATTACAGCAAGAGTTTACTCACATTGGCTTTGCTGCCGTGCTCTTTTCGGAGGGTCACAACCGGTTTTATTTATTTATTACTGTACCATCACAAAGTTTAACATTTAAAATGCTTCCTGAGGCCTGCAGAGTCTGAGATGTACCTCTTCTGTTTATTTCATAACACTGATGCTTCACAAATGTTCAGAGCTTGGAGTGAACTCACTGAGACACCAACTCTTCACAAGACTTTAAGCTGCCATGAACCCTTCTGGTGTGTGCAATATCTAATGTGTCTATGATCATTTGAGGCTAACTTATGTAACTTGTAGACCTAGTAAGATCAAGATAAGTTATAATTTCCTGATATGTAAAATCTAAGCAATAAGAGGATGCACTTTTTGTGTTACGTGACTGCATGTGCACATATGTAAGTATTTATTAGTCACTCACCAGTCCCATGTCATCTGCCAGGATTCCCCCACGAACTCGCTCCGGTACATCTTTGGCAGAGAAACACGTAAGGCTGTTGTAGTACAGCTCACCTCTCTTCTCCCAGAATGGTGGCAGCGTAGATTTATTTTCTCGAGCACACATCCAGGACAGCGCTTGCTTCTGGTGAAGCAAGAGGGGGGTGGCCACAGACTGCAGGGAAAGACAGCCACACACTCACATCTAAATCTGACAGAAGATGTAAAGCTTTTGCAAAAACTGTGTTGTAATGAAAAGCTGAAGGAAACCAAATAAGGTCCAACACATCTTGCCTAATCACTTCAATGCATTATTTGATAATACCATGACTGTGAGAATATAATGGAAAAAGGCAGATAAACTGATCTAATTTTTACCTCAGCTGCTTCTTTCTCCCCGTCTTTACTCTCCATCAAACCTTCAAACAGGTTGTCAAATGCATTCTTCAGCTAAAAAGTAGAGGCATGGAAAATATCTGTTAAAACAGCTTTAGAAGAGGGTTTCAGTGCGTTGTCACTTCATTTAATAATCACTTTGAACACTGAACAGCATTGGTTTGAATCTTTGAAGCATAATTTTAGCAATCTTTTGTTATTTTTGGATGGCACATATGGAGTTAAGGAAATTATTTCTAAGTGTTTTGAAAGACAGGGATGCTTAATCACTTGCATGAATCTAAGTAACCCAGTCAGTATTTGAAAACCAGGGTAATTTTACCATTTCTGCTTCAATAGAACAATACAAACATTCATTACAAATCTGGCTTCAGTCCAAAGTGGATCCTAAACCAGAATCTAGCTGCGCAGCCATTTTCCTTAAATGTTCTCCACCATATCTTGATGCCTTGTAATGATTACCTCCTTTGCAGTCAGTGGGGTGGTTACACCTTTTTTGGGTGGAAATGCACGAGATCCTGAAGAGCTGTACGAGTTCAAATTTGTACCTGAAAACAAGCACAAAAGATTTCCATCAGGAAAAAGAAACGGATATCAAACAGTGGAGTGTTTGTCTACGTACCTTTAGCTCCGCTTATATCTGAATTCAGTTTAAAGCCTTGACGGGCCATTCGTTCAGTCACAGTTTGTTTGTTTTCTTCTTTCCCCCAGAAAGACAGCATGACGGGCATGCTGAATTGGTTATTTGTCCCTGAAGGTACCACTCTGAAAACAAAATGATCAAGTCAAACGTTTTTTCTGAAGCATTTTTCATACAAAAGCAGCTGTGAAAGTGTTTTACATTATAAACACAATTTATATGCAAGCCAATGCTGCTCTTTAAAAACTGGCGTGATGTGTTTCCGGCCTCTGGTCCTCGTAAGAACTCGTGCCACTACGTTCTGAGGAATTGTAAATCTAGAATAATTTTCTTTTTGGTAAAAAAAAGACATGGGCAAATTCTGGTGATGAAAATCTTGTTTTTGTTACATTTCAAATATGAATTATGAAAAGCAGCTCAGAATAAAAAATAACACGGGTTTCTCAAACACTGAGAAGCTTTAAAATGTCTCAATTTAGTCTCAAATGATCACAATAGCAACATAAGCATACAGTTATGTAGTTTTCACCTTCTGTGATCACAATAGTGAGCTCAGTGGTTGTTCTAAATAGTACTTATTGGTAAATAATTGTTGCTGGTAAGGGTGTTGGGTTTCTAAGTGGATTCTTTTCATCTAATAACAACATTGGCAGCCATTTCTAACTCACCCCTCTACTTTAGCCAAGTTGTTGTCCATGACATAAGCCATAGCTGCTGCCAGCTCCTTCTTGATGTGTCCCACCTGGTTGCCATAAACATTTGCCACCATCACTGCGTTGCGATCATATGGATTTTGGGGCTCACGCACTAAACCGACCATCTCCCCACGGTTCACCTGTTCAGAGAGCAGTATACTCCTAATTAGTGACATTTCTGAGTGGAAATCTGTATATGTGCGTTGTGTCGTTAATAAAAATGACTGCACTAGAGATATCCACTCACCACCCCTGTGTAATATCGGAGGCCGACCACGGTGCCCCGCAGGTGGCCAAACAGCACGCTCCCATCCGCGTCTGGCTCCTGCGACGCTGCAGCTCTGATAGCCTGAGAGAGAGTCTCCGTGTCTGTCTCATAGCGGTCAGCGAAGAGGTCCACATCACTAAACCTGTCCCACACAAACCTCCATCCGCGGGAAAACATGTCTGAGACAGAAAACAAACACACATAAAGAGTTTTAACTGGCAAAGCGCGTTGGAGACAGGACAAGCTGAAAGACAACATTCTCATTTTGAAGAGATGCGGGAATTAGTCATCTCCAACACAGAAACTAAATTCAAATCAAAATTAGTCAGCTCGTCTTGTCTATTTACAAACATGATAGACTATTTACACGTGTCTTTAAGCCTTACAGCCGTTTCAGATAGCCAATAAAATAACACGTAGATAGCTTAGCAATTGGTAACTGTCTGCTAGCTAATCGGTGCCTGCGTATCCGTAACAAAACTAATTCTACATCTTTATCGTTCTTACTTTTAATCTCTTCTCGGCATTAGCGGAAATATTAAAGATAACACCAGTCAGATGCTCTCTGACATGAATCTTTTGGAGATGTTTGATCAACTTCTATCTGAATCAATTTAGATGCATTGAATGCGCCACTTCCATATTCGACCTTCAAAATAAGACCCAAATACTACTATTACTACTAGTAATTAATATTAATAATATTAACAATAATGATGATAATGTTTGATAAACCTGGCCCCGGATTCTGATATTTTATTTATTAAAAAGTGTATGATACCATAATAAGCAGACTGACTGCTAAATGTCAAATATAAAATTGATATTATTTTTTTCTTGAAACACTGCAGTTTTTTTATGGGGCACATCACTAACTCTTTTGCTGGATGATGCTTACTGGACCCATGTTGGTCTAACAGGACAAAAGCTAAATTAACTTAGCTTCTGTTTTAATATAGATGTTTATTGAATCAATAGCTATAATTATGATAGCATACTTCATTAAAATATCAAAATCTTAATGGTATGTTAAACATAGGGACTTCGAGGGCAACTGAGTAAAATAGGCTACATGTTTATCCAAAAATCCAACATTAAGAGTTAGGAGAAAAAGGCCAAGTGAGGTTGAAGTTGTTTTTTTTCCTTACAAAGAATGTGCAAAGAGTATTTGTATAAGATTTTTTTTTAAATAAAAGCCAAACGTAATGTATATAACACTATAATTTTTTATAAAAAAAAATACATTATATTAAACTGGGCTTGGCTTTTGTTGTGATTTGGTTTTGTGACATTTTTATTAAAAAACTGTTTACGCTTTGAATGCTCTTATTCTGAAAACAAGACATCTCGCTTCCGACGTTTTCCGTTTGAAAGTTACGCGCCGTTTGTGCGTGTGCAAACGCTACGGAAGCCGCGATGTTCTAAATTCCCCGTTTGTTTCTCTACGAGGTTCCGCTTCCTCTCGGCTAGGTTCCTCCCAGAACCGAGTGAAGAGCTAAGCTGGGACAGAGACACAAATAAAGCTGTGGTGTTTAAAGACTGTATCGCTTTTCACACTCATAAAACAGTGTGTGAAATCTCAGCGTCGAATTTGGGAGTTTAAAAGACTTAAATAACCTGAAACTACTGGAGTTTGAAGAGTTTTTCTGTAGTAGCTACGATTAATGATTTTTGTGGGTGACAGTAACCGGTGAGTTAAGTTTTTTTTCTTTTTAAGCGTTATTATTATTCTTTGCCTTTTTGAAAATGTGCAGACGGAGTGTAAGTATACCAGACTGGAACACTCTGGCTGTCTTTTTCTCTTATATCTCTTAAAAAAACAACGCTTTTACTGCCTTCTAAACAGATACAATATAACCTTGAGAAGTCAGATCTTAGTGTCTATGTGATTAGTGTAAAGGTGTGAAACTAGACTATATGTATATTGAGAACAATAGTATACCAATACAAGTAAGTACATTAAACAGTCTGGCTGATGTTATGTTATAAATCTTCTAGAGGTCTTTAGCTATTAGGAAACCTTTCTGTATGATGTAAACAGGACTCACAACTTGCTGCTAAATACAGAGTTTTAGTGCCTTGAATTTAATGAACTTTTTTTCTTTTACTAACATTAAAAAAACTACTAAAATGCACCAGTTTCAACCTCCTTGCTACAGATATCTGTAATAACTGTTGTATGTTGCTACTGACCTAACAACTCTATACACGTGTGCAAATTTGCATCCTAAATGTCTCCACCCAGCATTAATTAACTTGTCACAAAGGAAGCAACATACCTCATGCTGCTTTTATACCTGGTTCAACAGGCCTGAGACTTCAGGTTGTCAAGTTGATGATTTTTATGTCATGTTGACGCAGGGTTGATGCTGCTGTTTGAATAACAGGATAAGGTGCTCATTATGAGTGTGCAATTTAAATCTGTGTTTCTGCTTCTCATCACCAGACCAATAAGCAGTAGATGGACTGTATGAAGTGAAAAGCACAGACTGTGTATTGATTGTATGCACAGTAAATGCATGTTTCCACATCTGACTGTGTGGACCAGTATGTTTCTCTTGCCAGC
This sequence comes from Pseudomugil gertrudae, assembly GCA_037177535.1. NCBI lineage: Eukaryota > Metazoa > Chordata > Actinopteri > Atheriniformes > Pseudomugilidae > Pseudomugil > Pseudomugil gertrudae. The sequence goes on along the minus strand of JBAMHV010000021.1, from coordinate 15,147,138 downwards.
GAGTGAATGAAAGGTGTTGGATGTGGGTAGGGCTTCGGCTTCATCACTCCTTCCAGGAAGTCCTCCACAGAATTTCCTTTTATAGAAGCCAAACACAAAAGGCTTGTTGTCCACTTCCTGTAAACAGCTTGGCGGCTTGTTTGCTGCGCTCCGGTTGGCTGGCTTGGTCCTGTGACCCAGCGTTTTGGGCTCGGGGAGTTCCAGGATGAGGAAGTAGGCTTCCCTTGACAACTGCCAGCCATGGGGAATAGAAAGTATTTGGATTCAGTGAGAGAGTGGAGAATGAGGAACAGAGATTATGAAAGGATGTGACATGCTCTGAGGCACCTTTAGATAGTATCTTTGGATGGCAACATATATGAGATGTAGTCTGTGGATGAAAAATAGCATATCTGCAAACTAAGAATGCAGAGTTAATAAAGGTAATAAAGACTCAGAAAACAAAATTAATGTTTTAAAGATTTCCAGAATTGCTTTTCTTTTCTTTGTTTGAGTTATTGAATATTCAGTTTAAGCTGGTTCTGCACCTTTCTGCTTTGAGTTAATTACGTTTTTAAGAATGAGCTAAATCAGTATATAAATATTTGTTAAATTAATCATTAATGACTACCATTTATTCTTTTCCCTGTTAAATCTGTTTTTCAACATGCCTAAGGCTGCATGTTTCCTTTAAACATAATAATGTATAAAACTATCAACACACATGAAAAGTTGTTTTTTTTTTTCATTTACAGAACAAAACCAGTTTTTTGTAATGTTATATTTTCATTCTAAAAGTCCTAAAACATTTTTTTAAAAAGCCACGGCAGCATCCAGGGCAGAGGTAGGAAACTCCCGTCCTAGAGAGCCACACTCTTGCAAGTGTTGTGAGTTTCCCTGTTGCAACACACCTGACACACATCAGACTTAATTATCAGACTTGTGCAGAACTTGACATCAAACTCTACTAATTACCCATTGATCTGAGTCAGGTGTGATGCAGCGTGGAAACTCATAACACTTGCAGGAGTGCAGCTCTCTAGGACCGGAGCACCACACTTCTGAAAGTAGTGATTTTCCCTACAGCATCACACCTAACTCAGATCAATGGGTATTTAGTAGATTTAATCAGCAAAGTTTGATGTCAAGCTCTCTAACTTTATCTGTCTATCTATCTATCTATCTATCTATCTGGCTGGCAATAAAAATGGCAATTTCAGATATATCTACATCTAATATTTTGACACTGTAATTTTATTGTTTTTAATCATGATAATGAATCCTGTAGAAGCTCCTGAAATAATAAAACATCTCTGTAGTAACGACACTGAGTGGAACGAGACCCGTCAGGTTAGTTTGTTTTGAAAAAACACCTCAGCCTGTATTTATCTCTATATTTATAATTATTCAGTTATCCACCAATCAAAATAAACTTTGATTTTTTCATATTATTCTCCATTCTGTGTATTGAAGGAGATATATCATGCTTTTAAATTCTTCCTTTTAACATGTAAATCATTAATTTATTGTCTGTATAAAGTAGAACTGCAATGCTTTGGTCTGAATTCCTTCATATTCTCGCTCCACACACACCTTATAAACCTGTTCTGAGGTGCGTCTTCAGAGCGACTCGTTTTGGTGCCGTCTCTTTAAATGTGAACGAGACCTGTCATGCCCCGCCTCCTCCAGGTCACAGAGGGTTCAGTCTACCCTGTTCTGCCATGTTTGTAGCTTGATAGCAGCAGAGAAACATTTTATTGTTAAGTTTACTATAAATGCCAACGTATCTGGTTCATGAAATTGGTTACCTGGAAGTCCACGACCTTATTTAGCAGACCCACAGCAAATACTGTGAGTTAATAGATAAAAAACATTTAATGGAGAATAGAGAAAATTAAACAGACTGAAAATTTGACTACAAAGAATATAAAGGTACGTGCACAGCATCAGGAGGGAATACATTTACATTTTCTGCATTTCTAAACACTTAGAAGTGCACAAAAACCTGTATTTAAGGGTTAAAAAAGTGGATTTTGCATTTTAAATCCTCGTTAAATATTTTTCAGCTTTTTTTTTTCTTTAAAAGTTCACAGTAGCTGTTTTAGGCAATTAGCCTGAATGGTTTAATGACACCTGCTTAAGTAATGATCCACTCTGCAGGTAATCTGTGGAACTTATCTCAGGGGGGTATCACTACAAGATGAATGTGGTTACGTATTGTGAAATAATCTTATTTCATTACCTATTTCATCACCATATTTAAACTATTAGGCCCATTGAACATTAAATAAAACAGGAAGTCACAGTTTTAGGACTGCAGGGAACTTCTGTTGTCTAAGCCCACTATTCTCAAAGTGGGGTCCCTGGACCCCCGGGGGTCCGCGAGCTGCAGCTTAGGGGTCCTTGAAAAATAAATAAATAATAGCCTAGAAATAAATCAATTGCTTATCTTTGAGTATGTGAATAACAGGATATACAAGAGGTCTTTGATAAAAAAACTGGCAAAGTTTAGTTCATTTACTTTATTTTTGTTCTAATTCTTGAATAAAAACTGTAAAATAAAATGAGCCATTAACTCAAAATGTAATGTGTTCTCATTTTTACTCCCAAAAAATAGTTCAGGGAGCCATAATCTTAAAGTTTATTCATTTTTGTGAGGTTTTACAATGTTTTTTGTTGAACTGGGTCCATTT
>JBAMHV010000021.1:15130415-15144366 GCA_037177535.1 Pseudomugil gertrudae | reverse complement strand
CCACTTGTTGTTGATTCTTGACTAAAAATTTAAAGTTTATATCTTTATGTTTGAAGCCTGAAATGTGGCGAAAGGTTCAAAGGGGCCGAATACTTTCGCAAGGCACTGTATAAACATAGCCCCGGTAAAAACAGCTGGCAACACCACTGGCAGCCTCTCTTTGCAGTGTACATCAAAGTTCACATCAGAGGTTTGTTTTTTTGGCGTCTTCTTCCTCCTAACTTTACTTATATGCCTTACCTGCCTACTGTCTGACCCAGTTCAGGTAATGAAAAGAAACCTGATTCTGTGATGTGTAGTTCTACCACAGAATGGAAGCCTTTCAGGCTTAAGGAGGGTGTATAATGTCCTTTTGGGAACTTTTGCACCTAAAATGACTTGACATATTAGCTGAAGAGAGATGAGTTTAACCTAAACAGCATCAGCTGAAAGGTTCAAATTTTCACATTATATAGAGGTATTTGGCTTTTTTTTTACATTAAGATTTGGATTAATCTTAGAGAAACTCATATACTGTGTAGCATGTGGTCTTTGTAAAATGATTACAGTAAGGCCCAAATTTTTCTGAAACTTTTCAGCACCCCAGTTTAAGGGTACAGTGTGTAAGAATTACAGATATCACTGGTAAAGATGGGTGTAGAGATGGCTTCAGTTGTAAATGAATGGGGGGCCATCAGTAGCTCGAACATGTTTGCCTCTGTGAGGGGATCTAGCTTGCTCAGGTGCAGCGGTGACTCTACCACAAATGACTACTTCAAAACTGTCTGCATGTGTGCTGGTTTCTTCTGTGGCACTTTTTAAGGTGTTACTTATATCAAATTTCACCAGAGGGGAACCCTCAGGGCCTTCTACGCTTTCAGAGAAGGCCTTAAAATTTAACAGGATTAATTCTCTCCTTTATAGTTATTTAATTTCATATATATGTATGATTTCATCAATTTATTTCACCTATCAAAGTCAGAGAACTCTCACTTCCTTTATAATTGTTTAAACCTTCAAAGACACTGTGTATAGTCAAAATATTGGCACAAATTTTCCAGCTGCCATGTATGTGAGCCCACAGCACAGATACAGTACATGAGTAACTCTTGCTAAGAGAATAAAAACATGACATTTTTTTATGATGTAATAAATATTTGTTGTAGTTGCATGCACCTTTAATAACTTCTATTACGATAGAGATGAGAAGAAAACACACCAAAGCACGAAATGGCCAGAATATAGTTATATTTAAGAGAATAAACGACAGCGATGAAGAACCAAAGAATCCCAACATCCAGGTTAAAAACCAGTCTAGTTTGTAATGCATCAGTTTCATGGATGCCATCAAAGCATAATGAATCTCCAGTATAACAGCTCATTAGAGGAAGTGCATCTGAATTTTCTGCCAGAAACCTTTTTCAGACCTTTAAATAGTTAATCAATAGTACTTGTCCTGAAGCAAGTCAAGAGGCTGCACCTCCTAGCTATGTAAAATGATGTTGAAATGCTCTCAATGGAGCCCCTCTTGGTAGGAGGATCATGTTTTTTTTTCTTTTGCACTTAGTGTGTGTGAGAAAGAGAAGGATGAACACGGGAGCATGCCCAGCCTCTTAATTTCAACCCTGCAGCTATGAAATTCCTGCACAACTTGTCTCAACCTGGTCAGCCAGCACCCCAACATGCAGCCCAACACACTCGCACACACTGCCTTTAAAAAAGCACATTAAGTCCCACTTGGGTCTAATTTTATCTTGTTGGGGGCAAGAATACACTTGTCAGATCCAAGTCGCTGAGGAATGAGGCGGCCTGCTAAGACCTGCCCTGAGAGGGGTGAAAAGAGAGAGAGCGGCAGAGGAACAGAAAGGGCGAAGTAGGTAAATGAGTATTAAAGAAAGAGGTGAATACGCTCCGTAAAGATAGAAGTTTTTTTTATTGTTTACTTGATCTTCTGTAGGACACAGAAGAGGCAACAAACAGGTGAGTATTCAGAAGCTCGAAGCACCGGCATTGAAAAGATCTTCGGTTAAAACCAGTCAAAGGGGTATTTAGTTTTTTGTAAATGGATTTTTTCGTCGCTGGTTTGTGTATGTTTTCTGTTTAGGGTGAAAAGCCACTACAACACTGAGACATTCATTGATTCATTGTTGTTGCAGAGGATAAAACATTGACTCTGCAGTGTGGTGAATGTTTCGGATTTACACAGGGAGCTAGATGAGTTGCGCTAAAACGATGTTTGTGAAACTATTATCTATTCGTTACACAGTTTTACAGGACAAGTCAGGAGTCGGACACACTTTTGCATGAAACCTAATATGTAAGTGTGACTAAACGTATGACTTGTAGTGGATCTGCCTCTGTGAAATGCGCCGTTTCTTTTACTTTAAAAAGAAAAGACCTGCTCTGCAAACTAGCTGTTGTGCCAAATGAATTGAGTTGTATCCATATATGCATTATAAAGTGAATTATTTGGTTTCTTATGTAGCATCAGATGTGGGTCAGGTCTGCAGAGTACTTGCAGGAGGAGGGTTTTGAGCACACTCCTACCTGAGACATTTTTTACTCATTTTATTACAAATGTCACTGATGGTCAGAAGCAGGAAATGAGGAAACCTTTGTTTGCTTCCTGTTTCCTGTCTGTGATGTCACCCAGTATCTAGCTTGTTGCTGATTGAGCTGCTTACTGTGCAAGGCTGGAAGAGGTTTGAGGTTGTGTGAACACGTTTGTCAGAGCACCTGCAACCTCAGATTTTTTTTACCATATTTAGGTAATGAATGACACTTGAGTTTCTACAATGGGTGTTAAGAAGTACTCAAATCAGTAAACAATTTCCAAGTGTCTTCAAGCACTAACTCAACCAATTCAGCTCTGTGAACATTGTTTCTATAAAAGCTGCATTTTTTATGACGTTAGATTTCTGATACATTCGTGAAAACATAGGAAATGTTCAGTGTTCTAGACTTACCTTACAGTAAGGTAAGTCTTGTGAGGATTCAGACCTCATTTCAAACCCATTTCAGACTCTAAACATGTCATTTTGTGTAACTTTATAGGTGAGTTTGGTCTAAATTGAAATGAACTGTGTCAGTTCATTAAACCCCAAAAGAAAAGTTGTATTGTTGCAGTACAAATTATTTTCCTGCAAACGTTATTGAGGAGTATTAGTCAAAGAGGCTGCATGGGAGTGTGGTAGCATGTTACCTAACAGCAAAAAGGTTGCTGGGGAGGGGTTCGGACAGTGGTCTTTTTGTGCATGTTGCAAGGTAATTCAGCTTCCTCCCACAGTGCAAAGAAATGCAAGTTAGGTTAGTTGGTCACTATAAATTCTCTGTGATGTTTCTCTGTATTGTCCCTATGACAGAGTGGTGATCTGAGTGTATTCTCCTCTCCCCTGCTAATTACTTGGATAAGCTACAGCTTTCAGATGACCCTGAATTGCAATAATCAATATAGAAAATTAACTTTGGCATACGTCTCCCTCACTAACAATGTCTAATTTGGTATCCATTTTGCATCCTATCTGTTCTCTGAGCTTTCTTCAGTCAGTAAAAGTCAGTCTCATGTTTACTCTTGCCATATCTCCTGCTCTGTTTTCTTTTTTTTCCTTCTCTTTATGTGATAATGTTCTGTTGCATTAGTTTGACAAATCACTAAAATGGCCAGTGTGTTGATATCAAGTTGCTTGATCCATTCCCAGCTGTAAAGAAACAGACCGTCCAGGAAGAAAAAGTAGTCTTTTCAACCTCAGGGTGCATTAACATGAACGTGTTGATGTCTCATTCGCAATCCAACATTTTCATCTCATTTTGTTTTATAAGGCTGAATATTAGTAAGACTGAGAGAGGCTAGAGTCTAAAAAAGTTTCTTGCGACCATATTCCAGTAAAACACACAATACCGCATTCCTGATATTCCAGCTGTGCCCTTCTCAGCTCCAAGTTCTTCCACTTAATTTGCCAGTGGTCTCGCATTCCTCAGGACAATCAAGGGAAGAAATGGTTAGACTCTATCCTCCTTGCTCTCTGATTCAGTCCTTCCCGTGCATCATAGCCATCTCCTATTCAAGTCATTTGGGGTCTTACTCTGGAAATAACCCGACAGCTTCATCAGCTGCTTCCACATGTAAACAGTTGGCAAGATTACTCCTCATAACAGATGTTAAAAAATGTCAAAAGAAAAATTCCTTTTGTTGCACAGCTTCCTTACCATCATAGAAGTCATATCAGTGTTTAAGCAGAATAAGGTTGGGTAGAAAATTAAGGAAAGTTACAAAGAACGGCACAACATGACCACGACTATTACTACCAGGGTCATCTACAGCTCGTCTGCCTAAGATATGACTGAAGAATAACCTGCCTCCATTTCTCAGCTGATTTAAATCATGCTGACAGCTTGTGGGTTCCTCTCAAGCATGAGATGTAGAGTGAGGAAGACCGTTCACCTTAGATTAGCATTTGCTACTGCGGTTACTGCCTGAAAATGAAAGTTGAACATGAGCAGAAGAGCCAGCTAAAAGAATCCATGGATGGAAGGTTTAGTAGGTCCTGAGAAGAAAGGGAGTTATATTTAAGCTTCATATAGACCCAAAAACCTGACTTTATTCAGTTACTTGTTATGCTTCCAGTAACATATTATAATAAAAACAGTTAAAGTCAGTTACACTTAGTTTTTGAGGTCTGACACAATCACACTCAGTTGCTTTTCCTTCTCATTGAGATGGCCTCTCCTTCACTCCAGTTGTCACACTATTCTGTCTCCCACACATCTGTAGACACTCCTCTTGCTCTCACTCTCTCTCTCTCACTCTCTCTCTCTTGCTCTCTCTCTGCCTCTTTTCCTTCCTCATTCATTTGTTACTGTGAACAAGACTCAACGCATCGCTTTGCCCACTCAGCATCTCTTCCTGTTCAAACTCTGCTCCCTTCACTCCGACACTCGCTTCTGATCCTCAGCTTGTACGATGGATGGATTAGTTAACTCTGTAAGTTTTTCTTGACTTCTTTTTCTGTGTGCAAGCAGGCGAACCTTCAACCAAATCTTGTTTTAGACTAATGTAATGTGTTAGTTCTTGCATTGTGAAACGTGAAAAAAAACAGGAAGTAGTGAACCCGTGGTTATGGCGTGCAGTAGACATACTGGTTGCTTCCTAAATTTGTGCATACTGTTTCTACAGGTAGACCTGTGTGTAGATGTGTGACAGCGGAGTGTGTGAGGACAAGCCCCCCGCCCCCCCTGTCAGGATGAGTAGCCAAGGAGGTGGAGTGAAAGACTCCCAGTCAGCCAATCACAACTCTCGGCCCCTGCCGTCTGTACCCGAGGAGAAGAAGTCCAGGAATAAGATCATGTCCATGTTTGTTGAGAAAGGTGGGTGGTGTAGAAAATGCATGCATGTACACTGAACAGCAGGTGACACAGTCTGAATCTTAACCTGTCCCTTGCAGGAGGAAGGAAGAAGGATCGGGACAAGGACCGGCCCGAAATCTCCTCCCCCTCAGACTTTGAACACACCATCCATGTGGGGTTTGATGCTGTTACCGGAGAATTCACTGTAAGTTTTCAGCCTAGTACTGTGTGATGGATGTTTTATGTTTACTTACAAAGACAGCGTTTACTAAGAATAAAACCTGGGCACGGTTATGTTTCACTGCTGCTGAACTCTTAACAGACTGAAGTAATTATGGCAGAATCCTTTATGATGGACATTCAACTTTATGCTTATAGCCAAGTCACAGTGTTGGAAACCAGTCAGTATCACACACTGGAACCTACACCTAATTTGTGATGTGTGTGATGGCAGGCAATTTTTATTCCTGCAACTGGCTTTATTGATGTTTTCTGTCATTGCACAGGAGAATCTTCTTTTTTAAACTGGTATTTCTTTTCTGCAAGACAGACAATAATTTGGCTATTTTAGCATAGCAAGACATCAGTCGCTAATGTCTCTTTTCTCATTCACTATTAGCTGTAAGGTCCACCACCATCTCACCCAAAGCTCAAAGACGTTTGCACTACAGCACCAGAAATTAACACGTTTCAACAGCTACAGAACGGGTTGTATCACATTAACTGGGAATTTATGTAAATACATCTGAATCACTGCTCGATACTGTATGCAAATCTTTAACCTGCAACAGAAATAGGAGGATTTTAGGTGGATAAGTAATGTATCTATGAACTATGTTTTATTAAGGTTGATTTAACATTATATTTGCAAGTTGTGTCAACCACCTACTGACACTGTAAAACACTAGAAACACAGTTGATCTTTGTGGGATTTGTGTGGTAAACTGCAGCAAGTTGTGATGACTTGATGTGTAAAACTTCTCTTTGGAAAGACTTTGAAATAAGAGAAGTTCTTCTCACTGAGTTGCAGCTCAGCAGAAGTTATTAATGTCATTACACTTGATATGATTGCATGCTTTTGATGACAAAGTGCAGATAAATCCTGTAGAGTTTTTTTTCTTGTTTTGGGTCTTGTCTGAGAAGGAAGCTGGAGAGGATAATGCAGATAAACTAATCTCACGTTTTGATGATTTCACCATGAAGGTCCTGGGAATTTCCCGTTTTGCTGCTGTAAAATGACAGCGCAGTGTTTGACACCATATTTATTTATAAAGAGGATACACAACTCCTTCCTTGACTTGTGAAACTTAAAATGATAAAAACAGGTTAAGTCTGTTCTTTAATAAGAATCAGGTTGATCAAGGGAGGAACTTTGGTGTAGCTGCATGAGCTCTGTGAGTGTGATTCAGCTGTGTGTAGTCTGTTCCTGTTTTTTTTACTTTGATGCTCAGATATGTATCAGTGCCCTCTGCATGTTTGTTTGTCCAGGGCATGCCAGAGCAGTGGGCCCGTCTCCTTCAGACCTCCAACATCAGCAAATCGGAGCAGAAACAGAATCCTCAGGCTGTCCTTGACATTCTTAAGTTCTACGACTCCACCAGTGGAAAACAGAAATACCTCAGTTTTTCCGCCTCGGGTCAGTTTTCTTCATGTCAGCAGATAAAGTGAAAGCAGTTGTGTAACTGCAGACTCACTCTCACTCCTCTGTCCTCACACTCTCTCTTTTCTTTATGTCTTTAGATAAAGACTCTAAATCGGTGAGGCAATGTATTAATTATTCCCACATAACTAATAATTGCAATCAGCAGTTTCTGACTTTCACCGTGTTTATTTACTGGATGTTTGCACTTACAGCCAGGCAAGCAGGGTACTGCAACCTCCCCATCTGGCAAAGATGGAGATGATGATGACGACGACGATGCGTCTCCCCCTGTTGTAGCACCGCGGCCAGAACACACAAAATCTGTACGTTGTAAATAACTTTTTTGTTTACTTAGTTACGTTTCTATAACCGAACTGGTTTTCTGCATTGAGATGATATCATGATTCCTCACTAAGGCTTATCTGGATGAGAGTTAATCAAAGCAAAAACAAATTGGAACAGTATGTTTCTGTGTTGTGTAAGGTATACACAAGATCAGTCATCGATCCAATCCCAGCTTCAGAGGTGGACGGTGCCTCTAAGGCAACTGACAAGAGAAGGAAAGGCGAAAGGATGACTGATGAGGAGATCATGGACAAACTGAGTACTTAAGACACAAAATCCCCTTAAAAACACTTCTACCTGTATTTGTGTTGAGTTAAAGTTTAATTTTTATGATTATAGGAACCATTGTCAGCATCGGAGATCCTAAGAAGAAATACACTCGCTATGAAAAGATCGGTCAGGGGTGAGTCAGAAATCCAGTATTGTTTTATTATGATTGTTATTGGTATAAATTGACAGTAACATACAGTTTTTGTAACAGCAGGAGCTTCTCTTTTCACTTTTTCCTGTTCTTTTTTTTATTTAAGGGCATCTGGCACAGTTTACACAGCAATAGATGTTGCCACAGGACAAGAGGTAAGTGAAGTTCATTTTATGCCATTACAAATCAAGCTCAAGTGCCATGGTCCTGCTATTATCATGAAATCAGACATTTCAGGGCTTAGGACTGTCCAGCTGGATTTCCATTGCCCTGATAGACCGAGTTTGTCTGCTGTAGCATGTTTACAGGATGGTATACTCTACAGGTGGCCATCAAACAGATCAACTTGCAGAAGCAGCCAAAGAAAGAGCTTATCATCAACGAGATCCGGGTTATGAAGGAGCTGAAAAACCCCAACATTGTCAACTTCGTAGACAGGTAATGCGAATTCTCACTGTATGGAACAAGATAAAGAGGATATTTCTTTATTATTATTATGTGTTATGTAACTTTGTGTGAATCTTTAGTTTCCTGGTTGGTGATGAGCTTTTTGTGGTGATGGAGTACCTGGCTGGCGGCTCGCTAACTGATGTCGTAACGGAGACGTGCATGGACGAGGCCCAGATTGCTGCCATCTGCAGAGAGGTGAAATCAATTTAGCCTCTTTATTAAATCTGTCCACAGATTTCTGTCATATAATTTTTGGTATCTAACAATAGGTTCAAACAACCACTTTGAACAAAGAAGATGCACATCGTCGTTATTTTCTGGACTGATTTTTCTCCCCCATTTATTCTATATTTCCTGTGTTGCATTTACGTTTGGGTAAGCTTCTCTTTCCCCTCTCTTTGTTCAGGTCCTTCAGGCTCTGGAGTTTCTACACGCCAATCAAGTCATCCATAGAGACATCAAGAGTGACAATGTTCTCCTGGGGATGGACGGATCAGTCAAACTCAGTGAGCACATGCAAACAGCCACACATCCACAAACGGCTATACTTGTCGGCACACGTTTTTTTGCTTAACTGGCATTTGTATTTTTTTTTTATTAAAACTGTTGTAAAGTCTGGATCTCGGCTCACTTTTTCTTTTCTTTCTTAGCCGACTTTGGCTTCTGTGCTCAGATCACCCCAGAGCAGAGCAAGCGCAGCACCATGGTGGGGACTCCGTACTGGATGGCTCCAGAGGTGGTGACCAGGAAAGCCTACGGACCCAAAGTTGATATTTGGTCTCTGGGGATTATGGCCATAGAGATGGTGGAAGGAGAGCCTCCATATCTAAACGAGAACCCTCTCAGGGTGAGTGTGTTAGATGGACATTCGACTGTCTGAGTTCAGGTTTTCTGTGTGCTTCTCTACAGAAAGGGAGAGATACACATTTAATTTGTCCATTTTTATTTATTTTCATCATCATTTTTAAGCGTAACAGAAAAAATAGTTGTAGGAAGCAAAAATGCAAAACTGAAGACATTTTCCTCCAAGCTTCAATTGCTGCTTTATGGATGGAAAGAGTTTGGTTTGTTCATATCTGAAGTAAGTCAGAAACTGCTGAGAGGAGAGAAGAGGACCATAACTGGATGGTTTGCTGCAAAACATTATTAATGTTTCCCAGCGGAGTGGTATTATTAACCTTAATAATTCCTGACTTCTCCTTTAGCGCCATCATGTGGCGGATAGTTGTATTTCTACATTAAAGGTCATTTGCCATCAGCTTACCTTCCTATTTTTTATAACATCCCCTCTGACACCTTTACTCAATTTAAACTATACTTTCTGACAAAATATCTGCAGAAATAATAACTTGTTTATTAAGCTTAGTATAAAGCTTCATAGAGCTGCTGCATGTGTAGAGACCTTCTATAGTAACCTTCTCTGTGACACAGCTTTTGTCTTACATAGACTGTTTTAATCGTTACAGTTGAGAGCTTACCAAGTCAATTTAAGATCTGGTACAAGAAATTTATATAAACATTGCAATACTGGAGTTTATTACATTTGAACCATGAAATAATAAATGTATATTCTGAATATAGAATGAAGCTTATCTAACCGCGCCTTGCTCTGGTTTTAGGCATTGTATTTAATTGCCACCAACGGCACTCCTGAGCTACAGAGTCCAGAGAAGCTGTCTCCCGTCTTCAGGTCCTTCTTGTCCCGTTGTCTGGAGATGGACGTTGAGAAACGAGGTTCAGGCCGAGAGCTGCTGCAGGTAAAACAATGCCACACTTTTCCACTGTGTAAGTAATATTCACATAAAGGAAGATAACAAACACCTGAGTGATGCAACGTAGCCGTGTTGCTGAAATAAAGTTGTTCTGAACTTCAGTAAATCTGAGACACTGAAGAGGATATCGCCCGAGTGGGCTGCATGGTGGTGTGGTGGTTAGCAACACAGCCTCACAGTGAGGGGAGTTGCTGGTATGAGTCTCGGCTCGGGCAGTAGTCTTTCTGTGCAGTGTTTGCATGTTCTCCCCGTGTGAGCGTGGGTTCTTTCTGGGTACTTCCTCCCATCTTTCAAAAGCTAGCATGTTACGTTGATCGGTTATTCAGAATTGTCCAGAGGAGCGAATGTGTGACTGGTAACTGATTTCCAATCTTTTCTGATGCAGATGGTGAAATTGGATGTGAACTCCTAACACGAAACTTCTAATATTTCATGTCTGCATTCCTTTACGTGTTTTTCAGCATCCATTCCTGAAGCTGGCGAAGCCTCTGTCCAGCCTCACCCCCCTCATCCTGGCGGCCAAGGAGGCCATGAGAAGCAACCGCTAAATCTCTCTATGAAGAGACTACAGGAGCAAAAACCAGGGACATTCAAACGGTCATCATCCTTTTCTAGTCAATACACGATCATAAACAATCATCAACAGTCGTTTATCTCCACATGCTGCTCCACTATACCAGGTGTCTCTTTTTATTTGACCTTCGTGTCTTGTTCCAAAGCAGCCATCACTATAGTTTGTTTGCTTGCAGCTACAGCTTCTGCGTATTATGATGTATTTGAAATGCGTATCATCTGTAAGAGTTTCCTCACAGCAGTTTAATCTGCCAATTTGCAGCTTTTCTTGAGGATGAGCCTGAGAGGACAAAAGCAAGAAAACAAATGTGCTTTCATTCTGGGATGATGGCATGTAGCTTCTGCTGCTACTTTCTGCGGCTGTCTCAGTTGCATGTGTTGTTTGTTGTCCAGCAGGTTTGAAATGGGATGAAAAGCTAAAGCGTACCAAAACTGTGCAGCTTTCTGGGTGGGACAGCATAGTTTTTGTGTATTGAAATAAGGCCACACTGGTGTTCTTGTTTTACCCTGAATCTCACAGAAAATCAGATCATTCCAGAAATGTGTGCGATTTAATGGTTAATGTTTTTCTTTCACTCCTTTTTGTACGCATATCTTTAAGGATTTTCTTTAGTTTTTTATGTATTAGGTCTTTAAAGCCTGAAACAACAATCATTCATTGTTCTCAGACTTCATAAACCTCTGCTATGAATCTCTGTGCTGCAGAATTATGCACAAACTCGATTTACTACCGTTACACGCATGAAAAGAAAATGTTATCTTTAGTCCTGGGTGTCTAAAAAACACATTTATCCTGGCATGAAGCCTCATCTCTCCTCTGTTTGTCATTAGCTTTTCCTGCCTTACCACAGCCCTTAATATGTTGGTGTTAGGTGTGTGTTAAACACAAATACTGTATGAAAATGTCTGAATGTTGAACTGGAGGAAGAGTCTTTACAGTGTTTTGTATATTGTGTAAACTCCTGTATTTTTAACAACTGGTAGTATGTATATCATTGTTTTATATTTGTAACTAACACAGCAGGAGACAGCTCAGATCTGTTTTCAGGATGTCTGTGTGTACTGGTTAATGATGGATGGATTACAAACCATTTAATGCATCACCATAACGCTCAGTCCTGAGAATAACAGTATTTGGAAACTATGTGTTTTGATCTGATTGATCAGGTGAGTTAAAAATCAGTGGAAAGCGCTGAGTAAAACGTGCCTTTAAGAGATGTTTGAAACACTCACGGTGTCCAACAGGCTGATGCAAAGAAAGCCGTACTAAACACCAGAATGTTGTGTCGAACCTGAACGCACATTCCAGTGATGTATTTAATGTGGTCGAAGAGCATAAAAAGGATGTGGTGTTCGTTATCATATTTTCTGATTGAATAAGATCCACGTAGTTGGTAAATTATTAAAGTTGGGGGGAAAAATGTGTTTTGTGTGAGTCATGAATGAGCCGACAAGGTGCACCGGTTACAGGAAGCTTTGGAATGAGATGGGAAATAAAGATGTGCTACAAGGTGAAAAATATCCCAGTGAGAACATTAGAAAATGATGGAGGTAAAAATGCTGATGCAGATTATAGAAACATGTAAGATGGTGCAAAATATTATAGAGAAATCGGGTTAATGTGGGTTGGAGTGGGATTAACATGGTGTAAAAGGCCACAGATCAGACTCCAACCGGAGATAGTTGCAGTGAAACACTAAAACAATTTGACAAAAGAGGGCAGTGTTCTTCTTTATTTCATCTTTACTACAAAAAGGACTGGGGTCAGTCATCCATGCTGAAATTTAAAGATCTGTTTCCCTCTCTGAACATTTAATAAGTTTGTGGAAATATGTCTTTATAAACATCCAGAATGAAGATGTGTTTGATTTTCCTGCCAAAACTTTGTGATTAGCTTTAATTTAAGTTAGATCTTTATATGAAGCTGCATTAGATGAATATTTGTTTGCAGGACTGATTTAAAAATCCATCTGTGACTCAGTCTCAAATGTGGAGGGTGTTCAGTCTCTCTGAGCTGCATATCAGCAGAAATCTGGACAGCCTTCCAAACTGCTGTTTTACTAAATCAGCAGACATTAACACGAGTCATTTCAGAAGCAGTAGGTCTGACAATCAATAGAGTTCAGGGTAATGATGCAGGGGACTTTTACTGCATAGGAGCATGAATAGACCTGAGCACCCAGTGGGACAGAATTGTTCAAAACAGTTCCTTATCATTATTAAGATATGGCCTCACACACACTGCAGGAAAACGATCCACTCCACTGCTCACTTAAAATGATTCAGCCTTAACTTAAAGAAATGTCATCAAAGGGGAACTGAAACTCTGATTTTCATTTCCTCAGATTTGTCTCTCCAGATGTGCAGTTCTATTAAGTTTTCACCTTGAAGAAGTGAGTTTATTTTTAAGGATCTATGCAAAAGAAATAAAGCACAAAATTCAAATGATGCATTTGTAGGTGTTAAACACAGATCACACCTCAGCAAAGTTTTTATCAGTTTTTATTCTGGTTTACAAACATTATCATGATGATGTTCATCTGAAAAAGCAATGATTTCACCCATCAAGCTGGAAACTTGACCATTGTAAAAATTAGTTGTTGAACTTAAAATTAAAATGACATGATCGGTTTTTATATGGATTTAATAAAATTACAAACCTTCATTTCTCAGGTTCCAAACAAAGAAAATAAGTTGCACTTTTAAAGCAGCAGAAGCACGGCAAAATGTACAAAAGAAAAAGCAAACACTGAAGTTTTTACGGGTCTAAATCAGTTGGAATAACTTTAGTTTGTTGGTTTGAAATAATCTTGTAAAAGTTGAATTTGCTGTCAGCACATGAGGTTATGGAGGATGTGATCTATTTCTAATCTGTCAGACAAGATGCTTGATGGCTTCAAGCTCACTTCATGCAAAATACCTGAAAAACTGAAATGTGTTGTTGCGTATCAGCAGGATCTCTGTGGGTGTGTTTGGTTGCTAAACTAATAACATAACCACTAGTGTCTCTGCTAAGTTAAAGCAGCTGCTGGTATAATTATTTTTAAAGACAGGTAAGTCTAGTAACTTTAAAGCAAATAGATAAACTGTTCAATAAAAAACATTCATTTTTATAATCAATCAACAAGGATGTTAAATATGTTAGGTATTTCTGATTAAGCTTTGATAAGATACAAAAATCAGATGCCTCAAAATGATAAATATTAAATGTATGAACAAGAAAAACTAAAAGTATAAATGACAGTATTGAGGATTATAAAAACAGAAAAGTAAAATACACACACTAACCATACTAAAGGAATTTATTCCAACTACTAAAGATAAACAGATGTTATTTCATATTATTTATTTTCCATGAGGATCATAGATGTTATAAATCCAAACAGTATTAATGATGATTTTGTGTCCAGCATTGTGTTCATTGTG
>JBAMHV010000021.1:15101216-15124286 GCA_037177535.1 Pseudomugil gertrudae | reverse complement strand
ATATATTAAATGATGAGCTGTGAGATTACACACTGGGTTAGCCATGGCTACGCTGGGAGGTCTAGCTGGAAACAGATCAATAATATCTTGACATGATGCAAACCTTAAATTATGATCACAAGTCTCATAACGAAAAATCTAAATGGACACTTTTAAAAATTATCTGAAGATTTCTTTCAAATTATACGTTTATGCCTGTTTGACGGTTGTTAAGCTGTTGAATGTAGCAACTGAGCCCAGCTAGCAAGCTGCAGATTAAACAAACTGTTCCCTATTTAAGCAGGAATGCAAACCATTAAAAGTGACCCCCCCACCCCACTAATAAGTGCCTTTTAAAAATGATGAAGAAATGTAAAAACTGGACCTTGTCTGTGAAAGCTCATCACAGTTACATGACAAAGCTGTTCAGCAACATTCTGTTATAATATGAAATTCACCCTTTTCTTTCTTTCTTCCCTTTTAATCGAATGCACCAGGTCATGGGGTTAGCAGTGGGCCTGGGTGGGCTCTACTTGCTGATGCAGTACAGACAGCACAGCTTGTTTTTCTCTCAGACATACATCACACTGCCAGGTATCCTTGCACTCTGCAGCGCCGGTGCCTTGCTCTTCGTCAGCCACTTTGGCTTGTGCATTAGTTCTACAAATTCTCGCTGTCTGCAAGGAATGGTGAGGTCAATGCTGCATATTTTCATATCCATATCAGAATAAACGTTTGACTGTAGCGTTTTTTCTCCAGTTTGTTTATCTGCTAGTTGTGGTTTTTTGTTTGGAAAGCACGACCTCAGCGTTGGCTTATTACCACTCCACTAAGGTAGGAAATGCAAGATACACAAAGATTCATCTCCATTTGATAATTAAGCTGTAATGATAACTGATTTTGCTCTCTTTGTTTTTGTTTGTTGACATTTAGTTGAATTCAGACCTAGCGCCCCTAAGCGAGGTCTTTCAGAAATACACTGGCAGCAGTCAGGACCTCAACTCGAGGGCTGTTGATGCTACACAAGAGAAGGTGTGTGTCTTAATAAGCATTCAAACTGGAGTATATATGAATACACAATTCATGTTTGCTTTTGACATGCATAATGTGTAAACAGTAATCAACTCAGCTAATTTCCATTGTCAAACCTAAAATGTGTTAGTCTTCTATTTAAGGTAATTTAGCATAAGTAGCCTTTAAGGCACCTGTAATCTCAAATAATTTGATTAAATGCAAAAAAAAGTCCAATAAAAGTTCAACTTGGTCAGATCTGTAGAGTTTTTTCACAAGCTGATTGAGTATTTTATTATCTGTATTAGTTCCAGTGTTGTGGTGTCAGTAACTACACAGACTGGAGGGAAATATCCTGGCTTAATCAAACAAAAGGGATCTTGGTTCCTCACACCTGCTGCAACACTTCTTTCCCTTCTTGCAATGCCACCATGGATGAGCCACGGCAGCTTTACCCACAGGTAAATGTCTGCATCCAGCCTAACCTAAAATAACCAGATATCATATATAACATTAATTTGTTTACTTAATTAAACAATTAGCTGTTGTTTTACCAAAAGAACATGCTGTTTTTTCCCTGTATGGTAGGATAAGGTGTTAAAATAAGATATACTATTGTAGTTATGTAGATGTAAACAGTCTGTATGTGTTCAAACATCATTTCTAACACTGTACATGAAACATGTAACAGTAACCATAACAACGTGAGATAAATAGGAAAGTAAAGTTTAACAAGGGGAAGAAATAAATAATGACGATAAACAAAATGTGCAGGAACCTGTGATCTTCTGCCATTAAACCAGCTTCACACTGGGATCATCTGTGCTTTGTTGAATGTTCACAACTTTTCTGCCGCAGAGCAGTCATGTCTAATCCTCGGCTGCACTTCAGCATCTTTCTAGTAATGGGTAAACAATAATAATTGTATGTAATTCATGGCTGATTTGACCCAAAAAGGGAGGATGTGAAGGTTATCCTCTAACTTCATAAAAGAAAAAAAGCATTCTTCATCATTGCATGTTATTATTCTAACAGGTTAGCTGTTTTTAATAGTCTGACAACTTTTCAATACACTGAAAACACAATGAAAGATGCATGTTGATGCGTTCATTTCATCTAGACAATCTAGATTATTGTAGCTCCATATTCAGCTGCTTATATAAGAAATCCCTTGATTGTCTTCAGGTTGTCAAGAACGCTCCTTGCAAGGCTGATTACAAAATCCCATAAATTCACTTCCATCACTACCATACTGTTTCAGTTGCACTGGCTTCCCATCTGCTATAGAGTGCAATTTAAAATCCTAGTTTTGACATATCAAACCCTCCATAAACAAGCACCGGTTTACATCAGGGACCTTCTTCACCCCCTACGTTCCCAGATGATCACTAAGATCAAGATTTAGCCAACCCGGCTAAAAACCAAAGATGACAGATCCTTTGCAACAGTGGGTATCTCTGGGACTCTCTTCCTCTCAGCCTGAAAACTGCAGACTTAGTGGTTTGTTTTAAAAAGCAGCTGAAAACGCATCTTTTTAAACTGGCTTTTATTTAGTTTAATTTGTTCCTATATTTTATGTCTTTTTGTTTTGTCTGTAAATGCTTTTACCATACATTTAGCTGAGAACTATTTTTCTGATCCAAAACTCTAGAAAGCATAAGGCTGCAGGCTGGCTCAAGCTACAGTTATCTCAGACAGCCTGTGTTGATCCAATCAGGAGTCATAACCTGCATGCATGCAATGGCATGTACATGCCACATTTCCTGTATGAAGCTGGCCATACTGCTTTTTGTGGTTGAGTTAACTCTCATGTGGAATGTGGCATGCGGAAACTGAATATAATTTTATAGACACATATATTGAATATAAGATTAGTCGGCTGACTAATGTTTTTGTCTGTCAGTAACTATTTAGTGATCTACTATGAGCTCAAGCAGGCGTTTCCTAATGTGGCTCTTATACACTTTTATGGCGTTGTTAGATTTTAAAACACCTTAATTGCTATAATTTTCTTTTTGGTTGTCTTTCTTTCAGGGCTGCCAAATGAAGCTGGAGACGGCGTTTCGTTTCACTCTGAGTTTTATCATCTGGGGCCTTCTGGTGGTTTTTCTGATTGAGGTGGGATACATCACATAACAGCTAAACCTGTTTACATTTGAGTTAAAGTTCACCTTAATGTTGTTTCAATTTATTTTATTGCACTTTGTAAAACATTTATATATTATCAATATATATGACACACATTATAAATTATGCCTTTATTTTACATGATTTTTATATCTATATTTGCTATCATTTTAGTATTGTTTGGTCTCACTCTTTATGAGACATATAGAGAGTGATGTATCAGATATGTATCACTTTGGACCAAAACTGAACATATTTAAGCAGGTGGAGGAAAATGGTACTATTTACAGATAATATAGCACTATACGGTATGTCATACTGCACTATGCAAAAGAAAGACCACCATTTTTAATAAATAAAAGGTTTAATGCAGTTTGAACAATGTGATAGGCATAACTGGGGATACTGTTTATTATTACTATTTTATGTTTTGGTATTTATGTCTGTTTATAGAAAGTAAGCATAAAGTGGCAGCATAAAAGCTACCGGTCTCAGGCAGCCATGAGCTGCTGTACATCTATTCCTTCTGCAGACTTTCACCCATTTAGTCATCTTTAAGTGTATCATGCATAAAGTGTTTAGCTGTTTAAAGGGAAGAAGTAAAACCTCATGTGTAAGTTTAGCTGTTTTATCACTGAACAGTTCACTATATTCTTGTTTTTCTACACATTTTATCATTCAGGTTATTTTGCTCCTGATAATGGCACATCTGATGAAGAGCCAGCAGTTTGATGACCAACAGCCACTTTTAGCAGGGGTTCGGGCCCGGATGTTTTGAGTCTAACCCCAATAACCAAAACCATTATAAGTGACTGTTTATAGATCCTGATAAACATAACTGCTCGCGCTGTTTCTCATCCTCTGGCACGCACAATCACTCTCACAACCAGAGCAACACTTGTGTGTGATTGATGGAGGCAATGGAATAGAGGTTCTGCAGGGTTCCTGCAGGGTTCCTGCAGGGCCATGTAAGTAAGTAAAATTTAAAATAAACTAAAATAAAACAAAGCAAGGTGTGATGAGACAGGGAGTACAGATAGAAGAAGACAGCAAAAGCAAATAAAAGAGTGGATGGAGGACAGGAGAGAGTGTGATGTGTGAAATATCCATTGCTCTCATTCTAAGATACACCCTCTTGTAAATAACAAACAGACTGAATGGATTTTCAGTGTCCTCAAAGGCAGAAGACGCCTGTGTTGTGGGCTTTTGCACACTGGGTCAAATCTAAAGACGACGACAGATGGGAGAGCACTGCACTTTTAGAAATACTATTACACTTTACAACATTTCATATTGTAACCTGTGGTGTAGTTGCCTCTCGCCTGCTTGTTGCTGGGAAAGGCTCCAGCTTCCACACAACCCTGAACTGGATGAAGCAGTAAGGAAAATTAATGAATGGATGAACTTTCACCGTTTTAGTAAAGGTTGACTCACCTACAAAAGGTTAAACATTAAATGGCTGCATGCATTTTTAATATAACTGCAGAATATTTAATGTGTTTTAAAGATCATGAATGTGCTGTGACTACTGCTGATATGTGGCAAAAAAGTTAAGGTATTTATCAGATTTGGGAAAATGTCTTTATGTTGGTTAAGGTTAATTCATGTTAGATATAACATGTATATTCATGTTAAGCTAATCAGGATTGTTTTGCGGTCTTTGAAATTGTATATTGTTTATTTTTTTGTCCCTTCTCTTTTTTTTATAATTACACATTGTTGTATTTTAATTAGGAATAAAAAATATTAGTTTGTAGAGTCATCTGTATCATTAGCTACATTTTTGTAACTTGCAATCCTGTCTGGTTTTATACTGTATGCCATGTTGTAGCTCACATAATAAGTAAAGTCAACATGAAAACATAAACACCTCTACCAGTTCTGAAAATTAGACAAATACAACCCCAGGGTATAACAACACACACGTCAACTTGCTGTTATATATTAAAATAAAAAGCAGAAAGCTAAATGTATCATTTAGAAAATTAAAAGAAACTAATAATTTGTTTATCTTTACAACTCACCAGATTGCTGCAGTTTGAATAAATGTTTTTCTGTCATATTCATCATTGTAGAAAAATGTTGTCCTACTCCTCTTTATATGAATTCAGTTCACTACTATGACCTGGTGAAATCATAACAGAATAGGAGACACACTAAAACACAGGAAGAATTTTTCATTAACCTAAATCAGACATTAGTATTTTAAATTAAATGCATCCATCGTGGGGTGTAAAGGTCATGACATTTCAGTTGCATTTGGTAAAATGAAGATAAATGTTTATAATTTACAAATACACACTCAAACTAACATCAGGAACCAACATCGAAGATACTGAATTAAGGACTGAAATAAGTATCATATAGTAAACAATCTGATTTAGAGCAAGGTTTCTGCCATATAGTGATGCAAAATGTCTCAGAAACGGTATGCATTAAATATCAGGCCATAAGGGGTTAAATCTAAACTATCACATAATATGTATGCAGTATTAAATATATAAGTGCAAAAACACCACCAAAGGCAATGTGTTTGAACAGTGTATGTGCCCTGCTCAGCAGCAAGTTCAAAAGAATGTGGACATATTTATTTATATCTGGACGGAGGCTTTTAAATTGTTATATGTACATGCTGTTTTCTCTGTTTTTTTTTTACCCTTATATATGTTTTACTTATATTTATATGAACAGATTCTGGAGATGCATCTATAGTTTTGTTATAGGCCTGTGCATTGGTAATAAAGACTAAATTTAATTCTAACCAAACAGCAGACCCACAGCATTTATTTGCAGTGGGCTTTTGTAAATGCACAACTCTTTTAATGTCCTATCACTGTATTCAAACCAGGTTGGGGTATAGATATTGAAAGGACAATTGTAAGATCTGATTGTTTTTTTTTTAAACGTTCTGGATTTGCAGATGTCTTTTAGATGACACAATTTCAACCAAGCGTTAGTTGTCAGACAAATGTCCCCGCAAACCTCCTGGTCCTGCTGTACAGAAAAGCCGACAGCCCAAATCTGCATTTGATTAACCGTCGTTTATAAATGTAGACGACGGCAATGGAAGCATGCGTGTTGCGCGTGTCTAGTCCCTGGTGGGCGTGATCGGATCCATGACGTAACACTCGTCCTTCCTCGGTTTATTTTCTACGTAAGGCCGACTTGGAGGGAAGTCAGAGCTGTGAAGAAGGAAAAGAAATAGAGGAGGGCATAACCGCACCTACCCACAAAAGCTGGTAAGAGTTGTATGTGTGAAGGTTTTTCTAAGGATCTCAGGCATTTTCTAAACGATTTCTTGTTTTGAACGTATGTCAATTGTAAGCGACTGCCACACCGATACCTGGGCCCACGGAGCCGTTAGCTATTGGTGGCTAATGTTAGCTTCCGTGGCCTGTAAACAGGCCGTTGAGGTTTCGTCGCGGGGACAGACGAGCATTAACAAGACGCTCTCAAAAATAGAGAGTCGGTGCTCTATGCTATCTAACCAAAAAGCTATTGCGGCGTAATCCAGTTTCTAGACATTTAACTAGCTTTGTATTGTCGCAAAGTCGCATATCACATTTTAAAAACAGTTTTTATCTTACGTAGTTGGAAAATATATTTGTCCAAATTAGGATTGAAGTGTGAGCGTGCAGCCCGCTAGCATGCTATTGCTAGCGGTTCATAATAACGGTGCTCAGGCCTCAGCACGTTTCTCATGTGTAGTGAGGACATGCAACTGGCTAGCAATGAAAGCAGCACAACTAAATTGGGGTTCGAGTACAGTGATGCCTCGAGATACGAGTGCGTTGACATACATTTTTTAAAATACAAGCTGTGATTCGATATTTTTTTTTTTGCCTTGAGATATTTACACGTTTCTTTAGATACCAGCATCTGAGCAGACTCCGCCCGCTTCACCTTCCCGCGTCTCGTGTCGCACTCAGTGTTTGTGTAGCTTCCTGTGTAAAAGCTGTGCTCGTGTTTTGTAGTTTTATTTTGCGTACAGTACAACTTTATCACCTTTTAAAATGGATCTTATGGATCCTAAGAAAGTGAGCGTGAAGGGAAATGACGTGAAGAAAAAGATGATGTCAATTGTAATAAAACGGGAAATTATAGGAAAACATGAGCAGGCATGTGAATGAAAGACTTGGCGATGCATTAGGAGCGGAATACATTTACGATCTGTATTATTCTTAAGCAGGACTAGTCTATTATGGGTATAATGCCTGCCGAGGGCATTACAGTCATGTCAAAGCTCCGGAGCGCCATACACGAAAAGATGGAGAAATTGCTGATGGTGTGGCTGATGGAGAAGCAGGTTGCAGGAGATACTGTGACGGAGGTTATCATCTGCGAGAAAGCACGAACAGATGCAGATTTGGTGCAGCAGAACCCAGGCACATCCGTGGATGAGGCACCAGTCAGGGCTGGTTTGAGAATTTTAGACAAAGAACAGGCATTCAGTCCATCATCAGGCATGGTGAGGCAGAAAGTTTGGATGTGAAAGCAGCTGAGGACTACTTTTTCCAAATTGATTGAATCCATAGGATGCATCCCCCAGCAAGTCTTTAATTGTAAGAAGATCGGGCTTTTCTGGAAGAAAATGCTGAGTAGGACTTGCGTTGGAGCAGAGGAGATGAGAATGCCAG
This sequence comes from Pseudomugil gertrudae, assembly GCA_037177535.1. NCBI lineage: Eukaryota > Metazoa > Chordata > Actinopteri > Atheriniformes > Pseudomugilidae > Pseudomugil > Pseudomugil gertrudae. The sequence continues at coordinate 15,116,532 of JBAMHV010000021.1, read as the reverse complement.
GCCACAAACCCATGAAGGATACAATGACTCTCGCGCTTATGCGAGTGGCGACTGCAAGATCCCTCTACTGCTTGTATACCATTCAGAGAACCCCGGGGCTTTTAAATTGCATAAAGTTTTAAAAGAAAAACTACAGGTTATTTGGCGGGCCAACCCAAAGGCATGGGTCACTAGGCAGTTCTACGTGGAATGGGTAAACCTGGTTTTTGGTCCTGCCATTAAGAGGTATCTCCTGGAAAATAACCTGCCCCTACAAGCCATTCTCATCCTCGATAATGCTCCTGCTCATACCCAAACCTGGTATGCACCAAACCTAGACAACGACATTCTTGATGTATTCCAAGTTTGTGAATATACTCTACCTACCACCCAACACCACCTCTGTCCTGCAGCCCATGGGCCAACAGGTAATATTGAATTTCAAGAAGCTCTACACCAATCACCTGCTACGCCTCTGTTTGAGGTTACGGAGAGCACAAACCTCACCCTTCAACAGTTCTGGAAGAACCATTTCAACATCACAATATGTGTAAAAATTATTGATATAGCGTGACATTGTGTTACCAAGAGAACCTTGACTTTAGCTTGGAGGAAGCTACGAAAACAACAAACCCGAAGTAGAGAAGGAAATTGTCTCATGAAAAGTCCTAGACCTGGAGATGGAAGAGAGAGATCTACTAGAACTAGTCAAGGAACACTTCGAGGAACTGACGACAGAGGAGCTACATACGTAACCGTATATGGAGGGTTTGAAGGAAATTAGAAATTAGGTCTGAGTAGGTGAATGGGGTTGTTTCTACAAGCGAAATAAAGGAAATGTTAAAAATCTGGGGGATGCTTTCCCAATTTATCGAAAAGAAACGCCCAGAAAAAGGTAAAGTACGAGACAAGATATCTAACTCCTGCCTGTTTAGTCCTCCCTCAACCTCTGTGGGCATCTTCAGTTAGCTAAAGTTATCTGGTGTCCAAGGTAAATAAAAAAAGTATACTTCATAGTAAAATAAATTTAATTTATTAACATTATCTTTTATTAGTGTGTGTTTTATAAAATATTGATCAAATATATGTAAAAAGGTGTGTACATATGTGTGGAAATTTGCGAGCTGGAACGGATTATTGGGATTTTAAGTAATTTAAAAGGGGAAAATTGCTTTGAGATATAAGCAAATTGGGATGTAAGTAGGGTCACGAAATGAAATAAACTCTTATTCGGAGGTTTCACTGTAGTGAAAAACATGTTGAATCTGTCACTTTAAACAGCACTGTTATTATTTAGCATTATTTTATGTGTAAGATTTTTCACGTTAACATTCACGTGTAAACTTCATTGCCTCAATAGCTCCACTCAGATCTCCCTTTTATACGAAACAAATACAGGGTTAGATTTACGAAGTTTATTAATGCACAGTTAGACATGAGCCATCATAACCTGCTTGGACTCATGTTGTATTTGACAGCATTATTTTTTTGTGTTTACACATTTGCTCATCATGCTCTGATTGTAATTTTATGTTTTACTTAGTATTACTTTACGCAAACCTATTTTGTGGACACCCAAAAGGTTTTGTAATAAATCCTTCAGAATGGATTCTTTATTGGGAAGTGTGTCTCATCAATGTTTACCATGGATACATATATACACGACTGTATTGTTTGATTGGACCTTAAAAGTATCTCCACGTACACTGAACTAAACATGAATGCATCCTGTATTTTTGTCACAATTCAAAATATTGGTCTGGGGTTTTTGTGCATATGGACACTAGAAACCAAATCCCTTCTTGAAGTTGAAGTGGCTGCATTGACGACAGGAATCTTGATTGTTTTAGATGTTACAGAATATTTTTAATTGATCGATACAGATTATTTTAAAGATTGAAGGCTGCACAAGAATAGTATGATAGAAATGTAAGCATGAATGCTGTGCAGTCCTGTAAAGGTTCATGATTTGACCACATAATTTTTATTAAAAACATGATCTAGTTGAACGTGTAAAAGGTATATTTATCTGTTGTAATGAACACACAAACACAAAAGACAATTAGTTTACTGCAGTTGTTTAAACTGAAACTTTGTGACTATACCATTTCTCATGCAATTTGCACATTTGTTGCAGGATTCAGTGTTTCATTGACAAACACAGTTTACCTAAGCTTATATAAGGTTTAGGGTGACATTGTATTGTATAATTTAGATTAATTTATTAATCCACCTGAGCCCTACAAATTATAGCAAATTAGCCATGCTATACTTAATTATACAAAGTACCTAACATAGGATATGTACCCACGTGATGTTCTCCTGTTTGTAGTCCTGGTTTTTCTGCTCTAAATTCATATGATAATTTGAAGACAGATGTATTATGTCCCATTTCATCAGACTACTAAATTGACTTGTATAGTTGTTCACTTCGTCTGATTTTGTCATATCTCCACTCAGCCTCAGGAGCAGTGAAGTGTCTTCATGGCAGTTCGTCGAGGACACAATAAGTACTTGAAAGTGAGTATTTAATCCTAGCTTTACTTGTAAACAGTACAGTAGTATGTCACCTATCAAATGGAATACGAAACGTTTAATGTCGGGATAATAAATACTGACAGTGATCACAGCAGTTTGTTGAAAAATGTGGCTGCAGATAAAATGTCCTTCATACTGAAAAGTCTTCTTAGTTCATTGAAACAAATTATTTGTCCTGAGATTGTGAGATGCCATTAAGATAATTGCAATACACAGTTCCCAGCTTTTTTTTCTGTTTTTTCTTTCCTTTTTTTTCTTTTTTCCTTACTGGTTTGATACAGAACCCTCTTTCATTCAGTTTCACACTCCTGAATATACGATTGTAATCCTTTTAAATCCTGATTATACAAGCTGACTATACCATCCCCAAAATAGTCTTTTTGCATTTGAACAAAATTGACTTTGTTTCTCAAGTCTGTGTTGTCGTCATAGATTTACTCTATGCTCTCATGTGCACTGATGCAAGATTGAAACATTTATTTTTTTCGTATTTGTACTCTATTATCTGTGTCCAGACTCTTTGCTGTGCCTTCAAACATAAGCCCTCTGTGACATGCTTTCCAGTTTGTTACATGTTTATGTGCAAGAGCAAGCAGTTAGAATAGTTATTAATATAACTATAATCAATTTTGAATTAAAAATGTTAAAATGAATTATTTTTTTTACACTTCCGGCTCTGTACTATGTGTATTTACCTTCGTGTTTTTGGTTCACCTGGCTGACCTGCAGGAGGTGTTTGAGATGTCTAACGGTTACGAAGATCACATGGGAGTGGATGAGGGGAAGGATGCCAAAACCAACCTGATAGTGAACTACCTGCCTCAAAGCATGACGCAGGATGAGCTGCGAAGCCTCTTCAGCAGCATTGGAGAGGTGGAGTCCGCCAAGCTGATTCGAGACAAAGTTGCAGGTATGCTGAACCGAGTAGTTGTTAAACCTCAGCTAGACCAAGTAAATGGTTAATGTTTGATGGATGTAGATGCTGACACACGGAGACAAGAAAAATGCCTTGTGCAATGGCTCTAAAAGAGCTTTCCTCATTAACCATTAGAGTTGGGTTAAATGAGACCATGTAGTGATCATTCAGATGGCTTTTAAAAATGTATACTACATTTCTTTGACATTAGTCTTTAGCTATTAACACTAACTAGTTGTCTCTCTTAAAATCTACGTTCTTGCTCAGATGTGATTATTTGTACCTTTTTGTGGAGACTTTCAAACATCAGCTTAAAGAGTGGATTACATTATTATGGCCATATTCACTTCTAGTGTGCGGTCTATGGCTCAAAAACACAAGACTGATCGAAAGGGAAAGATTCTCCATTTAGGCTTTAGGAAACTCTTAAAAATAAGTTTTTTATGGTGTATGTGCTCGTTCGACCTGTTACTTATTGACAGGTTATTGGTTTATGGCCGTTTTCTTTGTCTTCTGACATCAATAATTCTGTTGAGTAATTTTTTTTACTTGTCTTTAATATATCCCTGCTTGGTAGTGATGTACTGCTCGTATTTCACTTCCTTAAAATTGTTTGCTTAACTAAAAAGTAGCTCAATTCTCTCAAACTGTAGACAGTTTTGTTTGCTCAATCGACCATGTAATGTTACGATTTGTTTTTAATCTTTGTTCGCAGATATTTTTTTTATTATTTTAACTATACAACGTTTTTTTTGTTTTATTTTATTGTTTTCCTTTTTTTTTCTCTAGGCCACAGTTTAGGGTACGGATTTGTTAACTATCTTAACCCTAGTGATGCAGAAAGAGCTATCAGTACTCTGAATGGACTAAGGCTACAGTCCAAAACTATCAAGGTAACGTGCAATAAGGTGTTCTACAATTCTCAAAGCAAAGATGTCATGTCATATTACTTTCCTGTGGCTCCTGTGCTGTCTGCTAACTAGCTAGTACATGTCAGCCTCACAAAGAACAAAGACAATGCTTTTACTGCTCAATTGCTGCCCTGAAATGTCTTAAGTTATTATATTTGAAAAACTAAGTGTATTAACTTTTTAAAAGCGCCTTTCTTATTCATTTTTATTGTTTTGTTGCATTCAAATTTGGTCCAAGTCCAAATGTGAGCAAACGGGGAAAACGAACGTATAGCAGTAACTTTGTCAGATATTTAGTTCCCTCTACAATAAAATTTTAATTTGTTAAACACCAGAGATGTTTGTCCATGTAGCAACTCCAAATAATATACTTTTTTTTTTACCACTCTTGGTTCTTTCTATTTATTTATTTTTTTATGTTCATTATAAGAATTTTAACAAACCAATTATTTCTCCCCGTTGCCAGGTTTCATTTGCACGGCCCAGCTCGGATACAATAAAGGATGCCAACCTGTACATCAGCGGCCTGCCCAAATCCATGATGCAGAAGGATGTCGAAGACATGTTTTCACGTTTTGGACGGATCATTAATTCTCGGGTACTTGTTGATCAGTCCACAGGTACGACAGGTGAATGGCTTCCTTGCTTTTTAAAATTTCTTTTCAGTAGCCGGCGTTGTCTTTGGCACAACACGGAAAAATGAATTGGCCTCCAGGGCGTAGCTGCTTTCGTCCTGAAATGCAGTTATTGCTACACGCGTCAGAATAGGAAGTCAACATCTCTTTTCTCGTACCCAGGTTCTTCCCGCGGGGTGGCTTTCATCCGATTTGACAAGAGGGCAGAGGCCGAGGAGGCTGTCAAAAGCCTGAATGGTCAAACACCACCAGGTGCCTCTGAGCCCATCACAGTGAAATTTGCTGCCAACCCAAACCAGGTGAAGAGCACTCAGATCATCTCTCAGCTCTACCATAACCAGTCTAGACGCTTTGGAGGGCCCCTACACCACCAGGCACAGCGGTTTAGGTGAGACAAGTTGTGTAAACACAAGTTATAACTATTTTTATCTGTTCAGAAACGCTTGTCCTCACACATGTTTTAATGCTCATCCATAAGTGCTTCATCTATTAGTTTTTTTTATGGAACCAAATAGAAATGTTTAATTTGGTCAATTTTTTAAATGTTTATAATTGGGTTTCTACACTGCCTGGCCAAAAAAAAGTTTCCACCTGGATTCAACTAAGCAACTGGGTAGAGGCCTCCTATTGGATCATTACTGCATGGGCAATTATCTTTTACCCTTTAACCTCAACTCAAGAAGTAATAAGTTGCTTCTCATATCCTAAATAACCATGTCAAGACACATCCTGTGGTTGGGGAAAATCTGTTACGTTTGTTTTGAGATGGGTCTAATAATCATTGACATGCATAAATGTGCATGGGCTTATTTTGACCAGGCTGTGTTGGCTATCATTAGTTGACCATGAAATAAGAGTAATTAATGCATTAATCAGCGACAAAATTTTGGTGTTACTCACAGTAAATCTACTTAATTCGATTAATTTCAGGTTTTCTCCCATGGGTGTTGATCACATGGGTAGCATGGGAGGCGTAAGTGTGCCTGGGAGCTCCACCTCTGGCTGGTGCATCTTTATCTACAATCTTGGCCAGGATGCAGATGAGAGCATCCTGTGGCAGATGTTTGGGCCCTTTGGCGCTGTTACCAATGTCAAGGTGATTCGAGACTTCAACACCAACAAGTGCAAGGGTTTCGGCTTCGTTACCATGACAAACTACGAAGAGGCAGCCATGGCCATCGCCAGTCTGAATGGGTACCGGCTTGGAGATAAGATACTGCAAGTGTCCTTTAAGACCAGCAAGGGCCACAAGTAGATAAACTTGGACAATCAGGTGTGGAAGAAAAGACCCGTGTCAGGTTTTTTTCCACAGAAAACTGAACTGAGTTTGCAAAGTCTGGCAAGTCAGTTTTGGTTTTTACTGTATTCAGAGTTAAAATAGAAGTTCAGTCTTCTGCACCTTTGTACCCATCTAAGGAGTATGTAGTTCTTTTGTTTTTGTTTTTTTTTACCCCTCCCCATGATGATACCTTTGCTTCAGGCTTGAACAAACTTACTTTTAATTCTTTTGGGCATGGGTGATGTTATACCTGACATAACATATTTAAAAATGATCTATAAAGCTAAAATACTTTTTGTATGTGTTGCATGCCTAACTCTTAGGAAAACATAAAGATGACAGCGATTCACAGCTCTGCACTGACAATACAAAGAACTGAAGGGGGAAAATTCTGACAAATTGTCCTTTAAGTGTGAACTTTTCAGTGGATAATGTAGTGCAAAGATGTGAAAACCAGTTTAGTCCCACCCCCCCACACACCCACCCACCAGTGCGAGTGGTCATTTCACTTCTGAGAAACAGTGTTCTGTCCTATGTCAACTCACTTGTAGAAATAGATGCCTTAATTTATCACCCAGTGGACACAGATATTCCTATACTACCTGGGATTTTAAAATATTAGAGAAAAGCATTTGAAATCTGTGTGTGGTATTACTGATCATCAGTCTATTTGACTTTTAATCTAGAAGTTTAGCTCACTTTCTGACCAAACATTTTGAAACAAGTCTTGGAGGGAAATGTCTTTGTTTTGATGTCCCAATGTGAAACATGTCTTTTTATAACCAGTTGTATTTGCAAAAGTTTTGTCAGAAGTTTGAAATGGAAAGAGAAAAGAATAAACTTAGATGGACCAAAGTCAGGGAGAGATTTGCTTTTATAAACCAGGGAGTTTTTCTGATCAGATTGATAGAAGTTTTCACCATCTGCATTTCTTTTCAGAGGTACTGATGCTACAACTGATGCTTTGAAAGCAACATTACTGGGTTTTCATTTTATTTTTATTTGTTCATTTCTTTTTCTTTGTAAATTTGTTTCAGTATAAATTTCAAACTTGTTGAATTGAGTGTTTATCAGGTTTGGAGAGGAAGTAATGGCCTTTGACGCTGTTTTCAGTTTAGGTTTTGCCTAATTTTTTTGTTTTGGTTGTTCCATTTGAAAATAATCCATTAAATTTTATTTCTTTTTGCTGAAAGTTTTGTTTGGTTTTTCTTTTCTTTTTTCCTTTTTTTTTTATTTGAGTATTTTTGATTTAAAGTTTTGTTTTATTATTTTCTAGAATAAAAAATCTCCAGTGCAGGGAAGAGATCCTAGGTGCGAAACCAGGTCGCCACATAAAGCTTAGTCGGACTCGAATAATTTCAAAGCTTATCAATAAGAATAAATGGACCAAGGCAGTTTTAAATGATAGGATAAGATTATTTAAATTCCATGGAGACATTGAAGGACGGCCAAATAAGTTTTCTGCTGCTGACAGACTTGACATGTATGTAGAACAGTAAGCTGTCTTCACTTGCGTATCTTTATAAATCTGCTTTTAATACCTTTTTTTATGTTGGAGAGGATGATGTGTGTTCAGCACATTATCCATTTCTGAGTGAAGTTAGCTTTTGTAGAGCTAAATCTATTATATATAAGCAACATTTCAGATTTTAGTGACTGTCCAAACCCCCTGCTCTAAGAGACTACTTTTAGCAGCTGACTGAACATTGCTCAGCACTATTTAAAAAAAATGGTCAAAAAAAAGCCTTACACACACTTTTTTTTTCCCCAAGTTGGGATTATTGGAGGTACGACGACTCATTCGACATCAGCACGTAAACAAGCAGCTTATTAATCTTGAGGTAAATTAATTTTTCACCTGATTTGTGACCCATTTGAACATTGTGACCTGTTTTATAGGAGTGATTTGATTTCCACCTTTAGATTTTGGTCTTAAAAGTGCATTTGGACTTTGAATATACATGTTGTGTGTCACAGTCCTTAACTTTGTGCAATATTTCACAACTTGTAGAACACAAGTAACACATTTGTCATCGTTTTGGTCTGTCTTTTTTTTGTCCTTTTTACAGGTTTTCTACTGACGTGTTACTGCTTGGTTTATTTAGCAGTTCTGTTCAAAGTGTATGAAAGATTCACATTTGTTTAGGAGGCAGCCTAAGTAAACTGCAGTCTGCCTTAATTTATATATGGAAATAGTGTAATTTACCGGATGTGGCATTTATTTATTTGACAGTGTATACCGTCTTACTTGATACATATTGAAGTGTTCAACTGATTTTTTTTTTCCTAATTTGGTTTTGAACACATTTAACACTAAGTTTAACTCCATTAAATGTCTTCTAACTGAATTCTTTCAATAAAACATGGTGAACTTTTAATGTTGGAAAAAGGTTTGAAGAACCTTACTGTGGATTTATTTGAATAATTAGCAGATTGTGTTTTTGCTGTGGTTTGTAGGTTATATAACTCACTTTGCATGAAATAATGCAGTTTTATTTTACTCATTACCTTCTCCACTCCTAACTCTGTTAGGTTTTTGTATTATGATCTGACATCAACAGGAGACATCATGATTAATTGCAGGGCTTCAGTTTTGGAAATTCCACATTATGCAGAAACAACAAAATATTTTCTTTTTTAAAGAATAAATTAAGGTGAAAATCAGCTTTAATAATAATTCAAGAGCGATGCAGAAGATCCTGTAAAAGAGGACATCTATCATGATCATATACCTTTGGTCATTTCTTGTTTCTTTTGGTTTGATACAGATTAAAATTTTCTGTGTACAGCTAAGTTTTAGGCTTGTGTAAATCACACCTGATTGGGATAAAATTGTACTTCGTAACTAATCAGATTCCTTTATAATTGCCTCATGCATTTATTTCCTGAACTAGCTAGCTAGCCAGTGTGATGTGCCGTAAAGCAAAATGCAGCTTTGGAATACATAATTGAGTGATTTGGTTTGACTCCTAAGATGCTCCAGGTCAAAGATGACTGAGAATGTGCATAATGAATGTCTGTGAGCCATCAGGACAAGTCCAAAGTGCAGAGTTACTTTAAGCAGCACCATATATTCTGTTATTCATGTTAAGAGTATAACATCAGAAGCTTCCATTAAATGATTGAGGACAAAGAAAATTCCAAGGTCTATTTTTGACCCGTAAATAATGATGCTTTTCCATTTTTCCATTTTAATCAGTTTTTAATAGTTATAGTATTTTTTATAATTTCTTGCAGAGACATAAAAGCTCCTCTAATGTACTTATTTGTCCCCAATGTAAATTTATCACTCGGCTAATGTGATCTACAGGTTTAAGACCCTGGGTTGTTCACACAGATCATGATAACAGCAGCTTTCTTTTGTAAAATTTATTAAAAAACAAACACAGATTTCAAAGCACAAGTATAAAAACAGGAATTCCTCATTCTGTGTCAAGAGGATATGACAAGTCGTCTTCTTAGTTTTCAATAAAGATTAAATGTATAAATAGGTAAAGCATATCCTGTTGACTTTCATGTCTACATTTCTCAGCATCACTGTCAAAACTGAGGTTGTTTTAAGGCAATTTAAAACCTTGAGGTCAAACCTGCAATCAGACCACATCCGGACAGGCCTACTGTGAACGTCTAGCTGTCTCCACAGGCTTATCGACTCATTTCTTCAAATACATGTCATTACATCATGTCAAAGAATAAACATTTTAATATTCAGGTTACCCATGAAGCGCATTTCCTCACATCTACCCCTCCAATCCGAACTGAAAGGAGACAGTATATCAAGTAAAGTAGGTTTCTGTTTTCTGCATGGCACAAGCAAAACACATTTAAGCCACTCAGCCCCTCATTATGCTCAATGTTTGAGCACATTTTCTTATAAAATCCAAAAACCCAATCTTAGAGCCTCGAGCTGTGCCTCTAGTCTCAGGAGATAAATCTTTGTTGTGTACCCCTTTCTGTCCATCCAGCAGAGTGTCTCAGACTTGACAGAGGTTGTAGCAGGGCACAGGCCTCTCCAGCACATTGTCACCATCCACCTCGAACACATAATCACAGCGGTGTGCGATCAGAGGAGCGTCGGACAGTGCCACACTCTGGTTACCACAGGAGATCACAGTGTCTCTCTGTGGAGGTCAAAGCAAAGAACACTTTCTTTACAAATATGTATTTAGGAGGAAAGATTAGATTATGTTAAACTTGCATATAAACATCTTGATATTAGGTCAGTGGAAAATTCTTGCTTACCCGTCCTGTATTGCTGCACGCAGCAATGGGGGTGAGAACAGTAGTAGCAGCAGCAGCGCGGGCAGCTGCAGCTCTGTCAAAGTCTTTCTTACACATATGAGCCATAATGCCAGCGGCTAAGGCATCTCCAAGAACATTGATCATTGTGCGGAACCGATCACTGAGGATGAGAAAGAGAACAGTATTCGCTCAGTATCGCAACAACCCTCTTAGTTTCCCATTATCAGTATCATCTTTAAGTGAAACTCACAGAACCCAGTCGATGGCCACAATCAGGGAGATGTCAGCAGGTGGTAACCCCACAGAGGTCAGAACAATCACCATGGTAACCAAACCTGCCTGAGGAATCCCAGCAGCTCCGATGCTGGCTGCTGTTGCAGTTATACTGATGAGATAATGAAGATGAAAGTTAATCTTTGACAAGTCCTCGATACAAGGAAGTTGTGGTTGGCTCAGTGTTTGTTCTCACCTAACAGTGACTAGTTGGCCAAAATCCAAGTCATATTCGTTGACCTGGGCAATAAAGATCGCCGCCACTGCCTCATACAAGGCTGTCCCATCCATGTTAATGGTAGCTCCCACAGGCAGTACAAAGCGAGCTATCTGCCGGTCCACCCCACAATTCTCCAGGAGACACTTCATGGTGATTGGCAGTGTGGCTGAGCTGCAGAGAAAAATATATGGATTAGAGATGTCTTTACCAGTCTGAGACAAGCAAGATGAATAGAAAAAATAGGTTTCCACTTACCTAGAAGAAGTGGCCAGTGCAATGACGAGAGCCTGCAGAAGCCCTCTGATAAAGACAAAGGGGTTTTTGCGGGTAAGTACGAAGTAGAAGAGAGGCAGCAGGATGAGGCCGTGCACAAAGAGGCCACCCAGGACAGTGAGAAAGTACATGCCAAGCTTCTCTCCCAGGTGCGCTGGGTCATGCATGTCAAGGATCTTCCCTGCAACCAGGAACACGATGCCAAAAGGAAAATACCTGCAAAGAGAAGAGAGGATGTAAGATCTTTGTTTTTATTTTATTGTCATCCAGCATTTTTGATCACATTTTGTAGACACTTTTGAGAGTACCGTGAAAAGATGTCTAACATTGAGCGTTTATGGAGTCATGCATTCAGCAGATAACTCATATTAATGTGACATATACATGCCATGTAACGTGTGAATTACGTGTGAAAACGTGTGAACTAGAAGTATATGGACACCTACTCATACATAATTAAACTTATTTACACAGAAGTCACTGCTGGCTTTAGGATGATTGCAGGTTTAAGACATTTCCACACCGACTTAAGGTTTTTGTTTTGGCTTTCGTACATTCTACACAAATGTGCAAGAAAAGATTACATAATGCATTTTGTGCTGAATAGTCTAATCTTGTCTGACACTTCTAAGATTAACTGATTAAGACAAAAACTAAACAGAACCCAATCATCAAGCTTTGCCGACTGACATCACTAATGCTATTCTGCCTGAATGGGATCAAGTCCCTGTTGCCAGGCGCCAGAGGAGTACTTGCTGTTATTGAAGGTTAATGCTCCTGGCTTTGGAATTATATGTTCACAACCAGACATGGGTGTAATGTGCAGGTGGACAAAGGGTTCTCCTATGTGGTCACATGGTCTCCAGCTGCATTAGATGAGTTTTGGCAGTAATCTTGCTTGTAAAGGTTTGTCCTTGCCCCATGAATGAACTTGATTAAGCAGCTCCTACAAGGACACTTCTGACATCACCATGGGGGACTCTTGAGTTGCGTAGTGAGATTTATTTTTAGGTACAATCCGCTCTTGCAATGTTAACGGTGAATCTTTTATTGGATGTGTATGTGTGAGATAATAGTTTAGTAGATGTGTGTATAGGGTGCAAACGTACCACATGGCAGCATTGATTATCTTCATCACACACTCGTTGATGCACTGGCACACGTTGACCAGTGGTAATCCACGCTCTCCCATCTTCCCCAGCAGCAGACCTTAAAACAGAGAAAAAAGGATGTTTGTAGTAAACTGATGTGATTCTACAATCTCCACCCATTAAAAAGGGTTTACCTGTAAGAAATGAGTTAACAGCTGATAAATAAAACTACAAACCCACTAATAACCTGTTTTAATAGATAACAATATTTATTTGTAATCCAGTTTTTAGCTCCTTTTTGCCTATCCTGCATAATAAAGCAGTAATAATGACAGCTTGCAAAGCCGTGATAGTGTTTTAGAAAATCACATTCATTTTTTTAGTAGATTGTCTTACCCATGGTGGCTGAGAAGATGACAATTCCCAGTACATTCATACCCTTGCTTGTACTGGGGACAATTTTATACTTGATGTCGGGTGCAGGAGTAATCTCCAGGAAAACTGGGTGTCCCAGTTTTGGATTATGATAGTCAGGCATGACATACACATAGTTGGCTTGAGATGCTTTCTCATTAGTAGCCTGCACGATGGGTACCAAATCTGTCCGATACTGGAATAAAACAAACCACAGAGATCTGTTCATACATAGATACTTATAACTGAACTGTTTAACTTTGCTGGCATTTTCCCAGTTTGTCCACTCACCTGTTGAAAAGTAGCCTCAATTAGATTTGATGGGATCATGTTCCTAAAGATGAAAACAGAACACACACATTTATTACAGAGAGAGGCAGACAGATAACATAATATCAATGGCACTTTTAATATACTCTAAAAGGAAAGTAGTGACACTTTCACTCAACGGGGGAGAGCAGGAAGGTTAACTCTGTTTGACTTTGTCAGGAGGTGGAAGAACACAGCATCTTATGCTGAGATTGTATTTATTTTTACTGCAGACGTCAGTACAGCACAGGCTGTGACATAGTTAAACATGTAACAGGACTGAACAGTGTACCTAACACATCTCTCTAGTGTAATTAGGTTTAAGTAGGTGGTATTAGTTGACTTTTGACTTGAATGGCCCTGGGGTAAGCCTGAGCAGAGCTGAGTTCAGTCTTACAAAGTGAAGAGCAGTGCAAGGATCTTCAAGGAAAGCGAAGGATTAGCAGAACACAAATAATTGTCTTCCTATTCTTATCCAAGCTGCTGCGTGGGAGTGACGCTGCAACATTCTTTCTAACATTTTGTCCTTCACCTTCTTAAAACCAAGCTGAATGGCTGCATTGTCAGCAGATTACATAAAACATAAAGTCAGATTTTGATTTCACTTGATCTTTTCTTGCCTTATAATACATTCATATGTCCTAGTATCTAACATTGTTGTGATAATTTTAATTGGTGTAGCTGATTGTCATTATTGTCTCAAAGGAATGCCCATTTATTGTGCAATTTCATGATTTCTGAATTCCAGTTATTAAGTAATGCTAAATCTATGGGTCAATGTATCCCAGAGATTTTGTGATCAATTAGCCTCTTGCCCCTGAGAAGCATTGGGGGGTTGAAAGGGTCTGAACTACGCTTATTTAGTAGGTATGCTCAGGTGTCAAAGGGAAATTACATGGGAAATCCTCACCCAGGAAAACAACACTAATATGATAGAGTGACCGGTAGACAGGCCTAGAATATCTGCAGTTCAACAGAGGGGCTTTTCCACGGCTCTAAGAGGAATGTGACTGGAAAATCCTTTTTCCATTGTCCAGAAATAGAAATAGAAACAATCCCAAGTATATCATTAAGTGTCATCTCTAATTGGAATTCACACTCTGAGCCTGAGGAAGTGAAGAAGAAATCAGCTTATCTGCAGAGCTTGATTGGTTTCATTTGATAAAATGATCAATGTTTTATTTTTGTGAAATACTACATAGAGGAGAATATGAACAGATGGACTCCCACTAAGGTCAACATGATAAGTTTGCTTTTGTTTGTATACTCGTGAACTTTTTTTTTTTTTACAGAAATTAGGTGAATTGTAACATTATTATTATCTTTTAAAGTAAGAGTGACTCCACCACCCTTTCATCACGTAAGGAAAGCTGATTATGAATCATGAATCAGCATCGCTGCCTGAAAACACTTCAGTTGGGGGACATCTTAAATGAAGACAGCGTTCTGTCTGTGCCTATGCTCACCTGATGAGGTCCAGCAGAGCATCAGCAGAGGTCATAACGGGCCCAGTACTTCCATGGTGTCCTTCTTTCTCTGATCCTGTCCCCGGGTGAATGATGAGTACCAGCACAATGCCCACAATGACAGCTATGAAGGTCGTCCACAGATAGTAGGTGATAGTTAGGACCCCCAGCCGGCCACTTGCCTTTGTATCCATGGAGGCCAGACCAGACATGAGACTGTATGGTAAATATAAGAGATGTGAGATCACCAAATAACAGAAAGACTGTATTATTTGGAGAGGATTTGAAATGGGGTCTTTATGAATGCAGATTATTGAGAAATATTGTGATAAGGTTCCATATTAAGATAAATGATGCATTTGCACATATTTTACAGTGTTTGCCAGGATGCCTCAGAGCTTGATCCAACAAACTAAAGCAGTTTTTTACCTGGAAGTGATAAGAGGCAGAATCAACATCTTCAGCATCCTCATCAGCAGTTCTCCAGGGAATGAGAAGTAGATCTTGGCCTGTGAGAGAGAAATTACTCTGTTGCATGTTTGGAGTTTTGGTACTGAATTTATTACAGTTACTGCCTCCCATGAGCTCATCACACAGAAGAAACCCTTCATAAAATCTCTGGTTTATCTGATTAGACCCTGCACCCATCCATCCATCCATTATCTACCGCTTTTCCCTTAACGGGGTCGCGGGGGGGCTGGAGCCAATCCCAGCTGACATTGGGTGAGAGGTGGGGTACACCCTGGACAGGTTGCCAGTCCATCACAGGG
>JBAMHV010000021.1:15067650-15095518 GCA_037177535.1 Pseudomugil gertrudae | reverse complement strand
TTAAAGTCAGGTGGTCCGTGAGTTTTTGTTGTAAAGGTTAAATGGTCCTTGGACTGAAAAAGATTGAGAAACACTGCAGTAGATAAATCAGCAACATAAATGCATGATGCACTTTGCACTTCCTTTTAACTTCTCTCCTCCTTTTCACCGTGTGAAAGTATTGGCATCATTAACGTACTTTTTTTGCAGGTCTTCCTGGAGACTATTTGCAGTGCTTGTTGATCCTGCCCTCTCCCCCTCAACTAGTCAAAGGCAGATGGCTGCCCTGCATGAGCTGAGTTCTGCCGGAGGTTTGTTTTAACCATGAAAATGGAGTTTCTCTTTCCACTGTCACCTCATCATGTTGGTTACCCTTTGCTAGGCTGTTTATTATGAACTGGCTCCAGCTGATGTGTCTGTAAACTGCCCTGAGATGACATTGTGACGTGACGCTATACAAAAAAAGCTGAAACTGAATACGAACATTGCTCATCAGTTGTATAATTACTTCTACGGCTACGCTGTTGTCTTTTTTCTTGTGTATTTATTTGTGCCATGAAGAACAAATCATTTTAGTAGTCTTGTGTAAAAAAAAAACAATCTAAATTGTTGACAGATGTACTGTTGCCCAACCCTACAGTCGAATCAGGTGAATTTATCAGCACAAGAACTAAGATAAGATCATTATTTTCCATCACGTTCTTACGGTATTGTTCTTGAGAATGATGACATCTTTATACAGGAAAATGCAGCTTTGTTTTAACTTGTTAAAAATGTTCCAGCTGAGACTGGTTTGTCCACTATCAAAAAGCTGGCATTGCTTTAAACCAGGTCTACTCATTTCAGCCCCGTGCATTGTACAGTTTGTCTCATGTAACTTAAATTAAATAGATCGAACAGCCTATGAATTTCTGCACAATGACTCATTAATTTAAGTTAGGTGTGTTAGAACAGAGACATATTGAAAATCTGCAGAACTGGGATCTTCATGGGATGGAATTGAGTAATCTTGCTCTAGATTGTGAAATGTCAGTTTCTATTGTATTTAGCACACCCTCACAGTCACATTGATGCTCAGTTGTCTTACTTCTCCACCAAAGTGACTCCTTTCATCCGAGAGAAGGAAAAAAACAGTGACATCTATATGTATAAACATTTCCAACAGTTACACTTTACAGTAATGATTACCAAACCTGCTTAGTTAATCAGTAACTAATGAATAATAAATTAGAGCATCAACTTTTATTTGCATCATGCAGTGTGAAGTTGTAGCAGGTTTAAGTTTTCTGGTCTGCTGCTTCTCACAGTTTTGTGACTTTAGCAGCTAAAGTGTTAAAAATAAAATGACTGAAAAATGAATCAGTAATTGATGCTAATTGGTAACTAAAAACAATTAACTCCTCTTTAAACACTTTCAAATGATGAATAATGAATAGTTCTATAATTATCAGTGTTCATCTGTCAGTTGGATCATTTATCAGTAATAATTAAGTATGCCACAATAAGCACCAACACCTAATTATATGGCAAATGAGTATGAGTTACGAATGAATGCATCAAAGTGTTCTGCATCATTCATATATGAATATTTGCAATTCAATGGTGCTTATACTCCAGCTTTGATGTTAACTGATTACTCCAAATTGTCCATAGGGTGAGAGAATGGTTGTTTGTCTCTCTGTGTTTGCTATATCCAGGGTGCCCCCTGCCTCTCTGCTGTTACTTGCTGGGATAACCTCCAGCCCTCCACAACCCTAAATGGAATTAAGCATCAGAAAGTGAATGAATTTTGTTGCTTCTTTCCTGATTATACTCAGTGCCAAATTATCAACAACTATTTCATTCTTTCATATGATGTCTGTATTGTGCCTCATTTATAAGCAGAGCATATCTTCACTATTCACCCACGCATTAACATCACTTCACTGTTCTCTCCTGTGTGAGCTGCACACGGGAGCACACATGCTCACAGTTTACTTGATACAGTTTCAGAAATGTGTCACAATTCAGCCATTCAAAGGCTCGAGCAAAATCATCCCAAACTGCTGCTGCATTAAGAGAACACTGTGCAAAGCTGCATTTCAGTCAAGAGGAGTACATGGATAAAGTAGTTTGACTGTGATGTGGTTTTAATTATTTGCTTTTTCTAATGTATTTTTTCTAACTTTGGACAGCACTTTGAGTTGCAAATGTTTTGTATGAAAAGTGCTTTAAAATAAAATTCTGATGGAAGACATTGCTTTTAAAGAATATCCTATTATAAATGTGCATGTGCACATATTTCTATGAGTGACCAATATGTAACGTGTATCATATGTGAACTGAATGGTTAAGATGGGATTTTTGTTCCTTATGTTCTGATGTAAAACACCATGTGTTGCCATTTCTTTGCTGAAAAAAAGTTTTATGAATAAAGTTTGATTGGTTGTCACCAGACTCCACCCATAATTTGTGTTTAGATTACAAGCAGATCTAGTGGCCTAAAGGTTATGATGTCCAGAAGAAGCAGGACTACACAGATATTTGAGTAGAGCTCTTAGCCTTTCCCTTCTATTCTTGGTGTTTATCACTGTGATCATTTGGGTTGATGTCATCTGGTTCTAGCACTTTACTGGTAAAACGGCTGCTGTGAATCTGTGTAGATCTTTCTGATAATAACAGCTAAATTTTTTCCACAGTTTTCTTTCACTGGCAGGATGACATGCATGATATTAAAGCATATTAATTCCAAGTTATTCACCAATGTGTTTTACAGGGAACTGTGTGGCTTTCTGAATGCATAGGAAATATTTATCCCTAAAGGGAGATGATTAGGACACAATCTGCCATATATTTCCATTTATTTTGAAATAACTAAATGCTTTATACATTACCAAAAGTTGTTTCATTTTTTGTTGTTGTTTTATATTTCGTTTGTTTGTTTTTTGTTTTGTTTGTGTTTGACAAAATAGTATTACTGTAACGTCATTATTGTATTTTCATTAAATGCACAACAGACCAAAAACAAACATCTTAGTGTAAATTGAATACAAAAAATCCAAACAATGCATGAATTAGAGATCTTAATTATATAGAATAATTTTTATAAAATCTTGTTTAGATTTCTTGGCTTTGTGTTTTCATTAATCATTCGGCTAAATCATCAGTACGTCGTCAGTTGTCAGTCAGATATGCTTGGTTTTTACATTTAGTGGGGTTAAATAACTGTAAATGAAGGGAAACCATGGTCTACCATTGTTATTTTGTGTCTCCTGCTGCAGAAAAAAGTTTAATTTCACCTTCCGCTGGTTTAGGGCACGAGACCGTGGACGTTACTGAGAGGAGCTCTGTGATTGGTCAAAGGGCGACTTTCAAACTCCTCCTTCGTTGTCACCACAAGTTGGTGGAGTAGCAGGCAGTGTCACACAACGGAGGCTTTTCTGGGAAATAATCCAGTTAAGGTTTGTTTAATAGTCTTATTTTCGCTTTTATTTCAGCGGTTATCGATAAAAGAAACATTTGTTGTATTTCTTGTGTTGTTTATGTTGTTTTCAGGCTTTCAAGGCTCGAAAATGAGTCACCTGAAAGAGCGCTTCGTGACTCTGCTCCATGAAAAGAATTTTGTGACAGATCAGTTAGCAACGTTGGAACAAAAAACTGGAGTCAACAGAGAGTTTATCGCTTTGGGTATGTAAACAGCTCGTTAAAAGAAAGAAAATAATAGCTTTCAGAAAAGTTTTTTTTAACAAACCGGTGATGTGTATGAGTTAAAGCCGCACTTATCAGACAAAGCTGCTGTTTAACTGACTCATTCTGTAACAGACACACGTTATTGTGTTAAAAGTTTTGCATGACTTTTTTAAAAGTTTGATTTGCTGACTCAATTTATTGCCCTTCTTCGACTGGAGTGCCAAAGTTCAGCCATCTCAGACCTTTATGCTACATTACAAGATTAGAGTTGGTATATAATCCTCAACGCGGCTATTTAAGATTATTACTGTTAAATGAACTGCTTCTAATGTTCCGGATCCACCAGCAGCTGGTGACAGGGGTATTTTTATCCGTCCTGAAATATCCATCGCATGGTAGAGATGAAATAAGATCCTACGATAACTGATCATTCAACAAGAAGCTACTCCACCCATTAGCTTTAGTGTTTTGACACAGCACAATCGAGTCAATTTGCTCAGTATAAGTCAATAGAGACCTCAGGCACGTTTTTGTCTGCAATGCCATTCAGATACAGGAAGCATGTTAGGCAGGGTGACCTACATTCAAAGTCATCTTTATTCAAATTTAACATGATCACATGGGTGTTTACAGCAGAGCACTGGTAGGCAATCAGATAAGCACATTTCCGATCATTAAAAATGTGAAAGGTACAGTGTTTTGTCTTTCTATATAACTACACTGTCTCAGACATAGATCACCACCATATTTAAAATGATTATAAATGAGAAATGTATCTATTTGGGGAACGTGGATGAATATTATTAGTAGTTAGAATTTATTTGCGCACCCCGTTTGTCTTGCATAGTCTCTATAATTTGATATTTGTCCACTGAATACCTCACATGCACACACTTGCTTATTCTTGACAGCTCAGTGTTCACACACTGTTGTGTTAATTTACTGTGTGAAGTTGGAACCTCTTTGTGTGTGTGTTTTCCTAATCCTTTTCTGTAAATAAGATTCATTGTGAAGCAAGGCAAAGGAAATGCTGAGGATTTTGCTGCAGGGTGCAGAGTTGTGGGCTGTGGGGTTGTAATTGACAAAGAGTTGCAGAAAATTATTAAATGTAAAAATGCAACAATTTAACCTGAGTTGTTTCTGTATTGCTCAGACATTGTATGATGGGATAAATTATTACGCAAATTCCTGATTATTGTTCATCTTACTTGCATTTATTATTGTTATTGAAAGCAATGAGTAGGCTACCCAGCGTTTTTTTCCACCAAACACTATTGCTTCTTCTCATCCGACATTTGTTTGATGCATTTGGTCATATCAATCCACTCATTGGCATCAGGATTGATAGAGGTAGGAAACTGTTTGTGATAAATAAAACACATGGTCAGAAATTGGCATTGAAGTGGTTTTGTTTGCTGGTGTAGATCTTCATACCGTTTATTTGTTTGTTTCACAACCACCACTAAACTGGCTTGCAATATAACTCGTCTCTAACCTGTATTTAGCATCATATTGTGTACTGTCCTGACTCGAGAAGGTCTTGCTAGTGTCTTGTGGACTTGTAACTGTGCCTGTAGCCTTTCATCTGATACTATACCCACATTTTGGCCTTGATAATGAGTTGCATTTAACAGATGCTTTCCTGCTGGCTTGTTTTAATGTTAACTTGTACTTTGCCTTTATCTGGGTTGGTCAGAAGAGCAAGTTTCAAGGCTGAACAAGTGTTGAGTTAGTGCTGACTCTTGTAACAGGTGGAAGTGTGAAGACAAATGTGCTGATTGAAGCAGACATGCCTCTTCAAGCTGACAGTGGTTTTTCATGTCATGCTTTTAAAGATGACTACAACCTCTGGCTCACTCTATTCAGAGCGCTGTTTTTTGTTGTAATTTGATGTTCCAGGGAACTTGAGCTCCAGCTTAACCACCCACGAGTCTGTAATAATTACATTTGAGTCAGACATTACATGATTGCACAACTCTGTAATAGTTATTCTTTTTTTTCTTTTAGCTTTTCCACATAAAATGTATTAATTGATGTTGATGCATTTTGTCATGTCGATGCGGGTTTGAGACTTTTACAGCAGCTTGGGAGTTTTTCATGATAACAACGGGACAGAAGAGTCTGTAGTTGTTTCTTCAAATTAGAAAAATATCCTGCTCTTAGTTGCTTTCTTTAAGAAGTTAGCACATGTTTTTAGTCCCTCGTGTAAGGTGCTGATCTGCAGACTGGGGTGTTGTTTATTCTCAGCACAGTGTTCAAGAAGTAGGATCCTCAATTCAACCAGCTCTTCCAGTTTTTTTATTAGTAAGAGAATTGTATGGTTACCTGTGTATCAGCTGCAATGAACAAATTAGATGTAAAGCGCAGCTAATGGCAAGGCAAGGCAAGTTTATTTGTATAGCACCTTTCATGTACAAGACAACTCAAAGTGCTTTACATTGAAACAGTAAAAGCATAAAAACAGCAGAAATCACAATAAAATCATAAATTAAATAAGTCATTAAAAGCAGATTAGATAAAAATACCGTGCTACAACAGTATCAAAAGCTTTTAGTGCTTGAAATGCTGACATCCATCATGATATATACTGCTTTTTGAGGTATTTGAATTTTATGCGGCAGTAAAGTCTTTCATATATTTGTGGTATTATCTACATGCACAGTTGCTGGAAGATTAGACCAGTTTGCGCTGATGCAGTTTCCACAAAGAAATGCTTTGATAACTGGCAGAGGAAGTGCTGTTAAGCGTTGTGAAAAAATAAAAATCTTGGATTGGCTACATCCTTTTTGAAATGTAATGATAAAGAAACTGTTTTGCAGAAGCTTGTCAGTGATGGGGAAAGACTGTTTAGTGAAACGAGCTGACCAACAACTCACCATATTGGTGTTAAAATCTTTCAGAGGTTACAGGAAACACACACCTACAGCAGCAAGCTGTTCATAAAACAGTACAAATGGAGGGTTTCTAAAAGGTCACCTTTTTATAAAACCTATTGATTCATTATAATTGTGAGATGTGTGTGCTTTATGAGATAAATTTGTTCCTCTTTATAATTAAAAATGTATTGAGATATTTGGGTCAGGCAGAAATGTTGAAATCTGGATATACCAGTATGTCTTCCATCAGAGCTGTAAAAGAGGACTTTTTTTAGGAGGTTCCCCAGTTTGCCCAGTTACTGAGCTACCCTAACATCCTATGATTAAACGCATAAAGGTGGTTAACATTAATGTTTGTGCAGTAACTGGATATTTCTCTTCTCACATCCCACCCTCACTGCTGCCTCTTATCTTTCTTCTTCTACAGGTATCCTGGGCTTCATTGGGGTGTACCTCTTGTTTGGATATGGAGCCTCACTACTCTGCAATCTGATCGGCTTCATCTATCCAGCATATTTCTCGTACGTGTCAGGCTTATTTCAGTGTCGGGGCAAAGAGCTCCGTTTTTTTCTCAGTGGATCATTTTGATGCAAATTGCAGTTGTCCAGTAATCACCTACTTGCATCTGATGAATGAAAAAGCACATTTTTATCTAATCTTTTGTGTGAGTCGGGGTGTCCAGACTTAATCATTATACATCTTATCAATAAACTAATATATTATCAGATAACTAGGCCATTTAGATTCCCAGTTATTGGACTTGGTTGAATAATAATGAACTTTTTGATAAACACTTGCTTCCATGTAGCCATAGAGAAAATAGGTAAACCGCTGCAATTCAGTTGAAAACATGGAAATAAATTATTTCTCTGGTAGAAGATTTTTTTTATTATTATGAAAACTCGCCTATTAGAATCAGAACTTTCCAGATAATTTATTTGTTCAGATTACAATGAAACTGGTGCACTGAGATTATAAAATGCTTAGCATTAACATAGTATTAAGTGTATTAGAATATATTGTATTTATACCTGTTTGTTCCTATAAATGTTTTACATAAAACATTGACAGCATTACAGATGGTGCAAATAAAGCATTAACAGGTCATTAAAGGCAGCAAAAATGACAATAAAATAATAAATCAATATGATTCAAAGCGTTACCGTGCAAATTTCATGCATAGGTGCTTGTGAAAAAACATGTTTAACTTGGATTTAAAATGGTCTTATTTGGTAAAAGTTTAATCTCTGCTGGCAGTTTTTTCCTCTGGTTGCATAACAGTTAAAATACTGCTTCTCTGTTTATTTATGATAGAAATTTAACATAAAAACATCTCGTTTCCTATTCTGAGCCACATCCTCATTACAATATGAAGTCAGGTTGAGTTAATCAGCTTTAGATTGCATTTGCCAAGAACAACAGTGACGTTTGTGATCATTATTCATGAATCATTTTACAGTGACTAATATCTCCACTGTTTACTTATGCTTATACTATCTGTAAAGGACTTTCAGATCACATTGTCCATATAATTCAGGCTAACAAATGATTTGACAGTATTCCTTACCTTACTTTAAAAACTCTCTTTGCCTTCATAGTGGCACATCGTACATCTGTCACAGACATTTTTCTCTGTAGTGCAATCAGAAACATTTATATGCAGCACTGATATCAGGATTAGTTTGAACTGTATGACCCGATTGGTCCCATGACTGAAACCCGCTCTTGTGTCCATTCAGCATCAAGGCCATTGAGAGCAACAATAAGGAGGATGACACGCAGTGGTTGACCTACTGGGTGGTTTATGGGCTCTTCGGCATTGTTGAGAGTTTCTCTGACGTCTTCCTCTTCTGGTTTCCCTTTTACTATGCTAGCAAGGTAGGCTGGTCATTCCTTAATTTATTTCTGGTTTCTATTTGATGCTATGTTTACTTACACTTCTGTTTTTTCACTGTTTGGATCTTCTATGATGCTGACAAGTTGTTTTTACTGTCACTGGCGGGGTTTATTCATACAGTACAACGCCTATGCTTCCCAACACTGCCCTCTTGTGGACATATGCAAATATATATTTTTAAAAGGATTCATTTGTAAATGAGTAAAATTGTGTAAAATAAGATAAAAACAACAATCTATCATTACTAAGATTTATTCCAGTTCAGTGGGTTTTTCTTTTTTTTGCCTGTTTTTACGAATAATCTGAAGCACTTTTGTTTTATTTATAAGCTGCATAAAATAAAGAACCAGTCATTTCAGACAGGAAGCTGCACAACATTTAATCTAAGATGTGCCCTCTGCTGTCTCCTCAGTGCCTCTTTCTGATTTGGTGCATGGCTCCTGTATCGTGGAATGGTTCTGACATTTTGTACGCGCGTGTGATCCGGCCATTTTTCCTGAAACATCAGTCTACCATGGACAATGTGGTCAGTGATCTGACAGCCAAGGCTAGGAACTTAACTGAATCTGTCACAAAGGAGGGTGAGTTACCAGCCACTTACATTCAAGTATATCTCATTTTTTCTGCTGTGTGTTGTTTCATTAAGATGGTTTCTCTTTGTTCCTCCAGCTGTTAACCATGCTCTCAACCATGAGAAGGACCAGTGAGGAGTATGGAGAGACTTGGTGTGTCCGACTGAATGTGTGTTGTTTCACTATTTGTTTGCCTTCCCCTTTCATGATGGATGATGTTCACTGACTTCTAAGTCATGGGTTGAACCAAAGCGTGTGCCTCCAGAAAATAAATAAGATTGTGAATCGGCATCAGTTTACTGCTATTGGTACTGCGAAGATGATCAATGAAACTGTGACCTATTTATTCTATTATATTTCTTTATTATATTGTGGCAAAACAAGGAGAGAAAATGTGTTTATACCTAAAAAAAAATCTGTTTACGTGCTAATTTTGAATGCATCAGTAATATATCTATGTTTAATTGAGCCATTTGGGAAAGAAAACAGACTGATTGCTCAACAGTCATGTGCTTTTTTTAAGGTAATACACTATTATATCTGGGTCATCTCGGGAGAGTCTGGACCTTTCATGGTTAAACGATTCCCATAGATATCTTCATTTACTATCAGAACTGGGGCTTTTTTCATGTCTGCAGTTTTTGTGTTCTTACCATTCTCCTTCCTACATGTGCCTGACAGAAATCCCAAGTCTGGAAAGGTTTTTGGTCTTCAACAGTAGCTTGATGCTGTTGCTCTTTTGTCTTAATTTATGATTTCACAGTGATTACAGAATAAACTGGAACCCTGAGAAACTGGTGAACCGTCTGTTTGTGTCTTGCTTTAAAATTTCACACTTTTTCTTGTTTTTTTAAAACTAAACTTTACAGTGATGTAACAAGGTTTTTTTCTGCTCCAGATTACAGAATTTATGCACCAGTAAATTCTGTAATAGTGTTTTTTTTATGGCAGTGGTGACTGGAGCAAACTAGAAGTTGTATCCAGATTCGTTCTTATTACATTTCTTTAATATAAGGATGTTTCTTTAATGTAAAGTACTTATAAAAATGTTTCATTTATAATAACCGATCCTTTTTAATTGAGTTTTTCTGATTTAGTTGTGAACAGTTTATTATTTTAGAGTTGGAGTGCAGAGAAAATGCCAACGCTGGTCTTTCCACTGCTCTATATACACTTGATCTTTTGATCTGTCAACCTGAAGTGCATTCAGCATCATTCAGTCAGCCAAACCACCCACGCATTAATTTGTGTTTGGCTCTGTGTTCATGCTTGAGCAGCTTTGAATGGGAGGCCCTTTGTGTTTCTGTGCTGGGTGTAATGCATGTGAAATGGTGGATGATGCTGGCACACTGGTTGCACTGCACCAGAGGGAAAGGAGGGCACCCATCTGGAAATGGCTCCTCTGAAGATTTGTCTGCTGTGCATTTGTTGTGTACATTATGCCATCAGTTACTGACAGCCAAGGGTTTATTGATTTATTTGAAATGGGACCCTGCCGCGCAGTGTGATTCAAGGCCTTATATCGAGTATTGGCTCAGTGGCTTAGGATGGGGGAAGAATTGCTGACGAAGGTACAAAACGAGGGCACAAACGTCATTTTTCAGTTACCCATTTCTTTTTACAAGCTCTTGGAAAATTTGCCCACATGATAACTCTAATGACTGTAGTCACAAAGACATGTCCTCTTAAATAAACCTTTATCTACTAATTCAGTTTTCTGCATGCTGTAAATTACAAGCTGAGAAATTCATCACATTTTCTCTACAACCAAAATTCTTGAAAACCACAAAGTTGGCATGTTTGGTTTTAGCGAAGCATGAATTTAGTCAAAAGAATTACAACCTCTCTTGTGATGTACATTTATTTAAATACTAACTAGCTAATGATTTAAACAGTTATTGAAAACGTTCATAATAAGTTAAAATGTTTTTCACATGTTTCTCATTCACACTAAATCCCATCCCTTTTTACATCTTGCTTGGAGGACTTTATTGCCCAAATTGCACTTACCTAATTTCCTCTATACTTCTTTAGCCTTCATTGCAACTCTACAGAAATATTCTATTTACAAAAAAATCAGTTTCTAAAATAATAGATAGATAGATAGATAGATACATACATACATACATACAGTAGATAGATAGATAGATAGATAGATAGATAGATAGATAGATAGATAGATAGATAGATAGATAGCGTTTCTACCTGCTTGTTTTGTTTACAGCAGGCCCTTTGTTCACCAGCAGAGGGAGACAAACGCAAGACGGATGCGAGTTGGTGACTCATACCAGACTGTCACGAACAGAAAACAGAGCTCACAATAAGGCCTAAACTGAACTGACCATCAGTATTTATTAGCACTAAGACGAGGTGCATTCTCATCTGCCACACTATTCTAAAGATCGTGATGCCAACACACAAATCTTGGACTTATGGTTCCTCTGAAGGCATTCTGATGAGCTGATATATCTAATGTTTTTCTTTACCTGTCATTAAGACATTAATGTTCTCCCCTCTCTGTGTTAATTTGCCATTAAAACATCAAAGTTGCTCCATTCATCCCATAAACTGTATAAAAAAGATTCATCCAGGATTTTTGTCGCTGTCCGAGGTGCTGGAACACAATCATGTCGCTGTCCGTGGTGCTGAACCGGATCGAGTTGATTTATTCTTGATTTATATCATGAAAACAAAGTTCAACAGATTTTAATGTCTACCTAACCAGTTTTATTTGTTTAAAAACAAGAAGCAAATGTTTGCAGCACGTGTGTTTTGTGTGAATTCTGCCTCTGCAGTTTAATCATTTCTGTTGGAAAAGTCCAGGTTAGTGTGCATCCGCATTAACTAAAAGCAACGTGAAATCTCAGATGTAATCTTTCGCGATGTTTTTTCTCATACGCTTCCAAACTTGCTGCAGTTTTAATTTAATTTTAATTAAAAAATGTTAATACTGCAGCAGCAAGTAAAGGAAAGTGACAGGACCATGTTATGGTGATGCTGACATGGATGAGACTGAAACATTGGCAAAAATATGTTGTCTGTTGCTTAGAGCTCACCTTCATGTTGCTTTTTCTGCTTTAAAATGGTTTATAATTAAATGCGCTTTAGGTCAACCATTCTTTTATCTCGAGATATTTTACTTCCTTATAAATTATCCCCATATTCCGTGTTATATAATATTACCATCAGTGGGCAATCATGTTGGTTTATGTATAAATGATCAAATTCCCACATCTGCATCCATAATCCCAAATAGATTTATGTGCTGGAGTCCATTACCAGGAAGTGTAAAGTGAAGGAGTGTGGAGAGAGAATGGAGAAGGCATAGCACCTCCCACGTCCTATCTGTGAGGAGGAGAGAGAGAGAGGCAGGGAGACGTAGACTGTGCGTGTGTGTGTGTGCGTGTGTCTGCTTTGGTGGTGTCGGAAATCGGACGACATGAGCTCTACATGGACCTCGTAAAATGTTTTAAGACGCTTTCGGCGTTTGTCTTTCCTCCTTTTGCACCCAGGACGAGCCTGAAGCGGAGCTACACTTCCTGAGCAGGTACAGAGATGCTGCTTGGCCCCCACAAGTCTTCCACAGAGATTAGATGCTGCTTTTCAGTGGCGTATCCGCGCTCTTTTCTGCCCGTTGTGCGCACGAGATTCCCGCTATCCACGGCTCCGACGCGGGATGCTTCCTCTATCAGTGCCGTTTCTGTTGTTTTACATTAATCCACACCGGCTCATGGTTTATCACGACTCATTAATCTCGACCGTGCGAGTAAATTGTAGCCTATACTGTTGTATATATGCGCGCTCAGCCATATTGGCAGTCAGCAGGAGAGGGGGGGAGAGGGTAGAAATGAGAAGGTATGTGGATTATCATATTGCTTTGAGGAGTAAAGGGAAGTGGAGGAAAAAAAAAAGGGGGGGGGGTGTCGCTGCGACTGCAGGATGATGCACCGCTGTGAGATGGCGATCCTCTGGTATTTATGAATGAACCAAGTAGAGTGGGGTGGTCTGTAATGGCGTTGTGGACCGACGACAAACCCTCCTCCGCCACCCCTTCCTGACTCGAGGAGGAGAAGCACGTCAACATTAGTCTATACACTAGTAATGACGCCGGCGTGACGCATAAAGCCTGATTTCTGAGGCAAATGCCACAGTTAATCCTCCATCTGGATCGTTGCTGCTCGGTATCAACCTACTCCACGGTTGATGTGCTGTTTGTTTTTGGTGCTATGACTGGAGAAAAGGCCATCATGACACGCAAAAAAACAAAAAACAAGCATTAGGAATCATTTAGGTCCTCTGTGCGCGTGTGCATGTGTGCATATGTGACTCAACTTCCTGTAAGCACTGCTCCCAGTTGTATGAGCGCGTGTGTGTGTGCGAGGAGGAGAGGGAGGGTTATGACATTAAACCCTCTGAGTAAAGCTTTAAAGAGTGTGGTTTAGAGTAAAGCAGAGATAAAACGCTACGTGTGTGTGTGTGTGTGTGTGTGGAGGAGAGGGGGAGTGGGGGGATGTCCTGCCTCTGTCTGTCTTAGATGGTCACAACACAGTTGCATAAGAACACTTGTCTCTAGTGAGGCGGGATGAAGAAATGACTCAATACACTGTAGCAAACAGGAGCAGAGTGAGGCAATGATGCTGGCAACGCTTGTGGTGATGCAGCAGATGGGTATGAGCACTGATGACAATGAATTTCATAAGGGATCAATTGCAGATCATGGACCACCAAAAACACCCTATCTACGTCTGACATGAGGTGTCAACTATGGTGAGATAAGGAGGAATGTGTGAATCCTTCCAGTGGCATTTTATTAAATAATGAGAGAGAGAGAGATCAAATGAATATTGACTACTACTTTATATAAATAAGCACATATTTTTTATATGTAGTCCAGAACAGTTCCCTCCACAGATATGTCTTTTGACTCATATTTATTTGGGTAATCTTACATTTCTTTGTATTAAAAAAAAACTCAGCCTTTTTTTAGCTCCCCGTCCAGTACCGTATGTAATGTGGTATTTTAATAAACCACCGTCACAGCATTCTGTGTAGTCACTATAATCCAGTTTAAATGAAACCAGAACAACCTTGTTGTATTTTTGGTCATTTTTCCACATGAAAGGGTTTTGTCTTAAATAGGTTATAACATTGTTGAGTGCATTATATACTGTATAATCTCTGCTTTAATAGTGCAGATCAATGCTACAGTGTACTATACTACTCTGCAGGCCATTCAAATGTTCATGTAATCTTCATTTTTCATGATTTTCGGTTGAATTGGCCAGAATAGCTGCTTTGTATTATCATGTACACCATGAAGATTGATTTGTTTTGTTTGACATTTTGCACAGATACCATCTATCCATCTGAGATAAATGCCATCCATCTTTACATTTCTTTGTTTTTTTTTATAATAGATTAAGAAAATTTCTTATAATTGAGGCCAATTTTGTAGTAGTTAAAAAAAAATTGCCAACAATGTCATCATCTGTCACTGCAAGCGAGCTTCCTAAATGAACTCCTCTATGTAATCTGCATTAACATAAAACAAGCATTGCTGCTCTGTCAACAGTGCTGCAAACTAAATACCTTTACTGTTACTATCAAACAGGTGGCTGAGTGTCTCCAGACTGGCTGACCAACAGATTAGCTGGGTCATATTGAAAGAGCAGGAGCAATGCTAGATCCCGAGGTCACACTAATACTCAGTACTAATACTCACTCGAAGACAAACTCCTGCCGCAAAGCGCCAACACGGATCAGTTTACAGTGTTTAAATACATCTTAGGGATAAATCTACTTACAGGAGGAAGATATTTATTCCTGCATGAATTCATATTAATGGTGCACTTTTTTTCATGAAGATACATGCTCACCGAGCGTTATTACACAGCTGGCTGTAACAAAAGTCTTACAGATATATGTAGCTGTGCAGCTCAGGTGTGCAAGGTGTACCAACGAACTGTGGAGTGCACCTTACACAAAGATTGTTGGGAACTCAAGTCCTGGGAATTGGGTCAATGCAGAGCAGGCCACAAGTACAGAGGAGGTTAAGCTCAATGATTAGCTTCTAAGCCAAAACCATGGTGCTTCAATCTTTTGGACAATGTAGCACATTGAGACGAACAGAGGGGATATCTAGCCTGTAAATCACAGCTCATCTGATGTAAACTTTGTTTTTAAAACATGCAGTTCAATAGAGTGTAATTAGAAGTTTATTTAATTTGTCATACTGTTTAAAAGAAAGGAATATTTTTTATGCCTGCTTTGATTAAATAATTATCTTTAGCAGGGACTATGCTGAAATGTGTGCATAACCTAACAAAGTATTAATCATAGCTGCAATGGTTTGATATATTTAGAAATATGTTAAGAGTTAAACAAACATTGCTGACCATTAAAAAGCTTCTTGAAAGATGGAAACAGGAGGAAACAGCTTGCCTGGTTCTGGATTAGGGTACCACAATATACCACTTTATGCAAACCTTCTGAAAACAGCCATTTGTGCTTGTGGAGGGGTCAGACACAGACATATATTTTGGCCTAGTTAAGCCATGTCCTACACTCTGGCTGTAAAATATGTTACTGCTGAAACAAAGCCACACCAGCTTATCACAAAGTATCGGTCTTTGAACAAACCCCTGACAAGCAGAAACAGTCAAAATGTCAAACTAATTCTTTAACTCCAAAATGTCATTGTTATCTAACTAAAAATGATGCTACTTTGTAACCAACCCATTAAGGGAGAGTTTAGATTAACCAGGAATCATGTGGCCATTTTAGAGCGCAGTCATAAAAAGATAATGAGATAAAACTGTGCACTTCATATTCTGAGAAAAGGATTAATTCCTATAATGGAGCATGATTATATTTTTAGTACTATGAAAGATACATTCCTCTTTTTTTGTACCAGCCCGAATGAAATAATAATTATAATAATAAAAGTACTGCTGTTCAGGAAATATGGAGAAACATGTTCCCAATCATGACACACTCAAATTTAGGCCAACCAAGATTTTTAGAAAGGCACATTTTGGGGACGGACTGCGTTATAGCAGGTGTGAGTGCAGTGAAGCAGCGGTGAGACTGAATCAAAATTTATGAACTGAAACTTCAAAGTCTGCTCAAACCTAATGAAAATGCCAGAGTCTTAAAATTGCCTTGCTAAAAATGCTGATTAATTCCTGTGTTAGAACACACACACACACACGTACACTGTTGGAAAGGCATGAGCTGATCTGTGTGCAAAGAACAAGGAATCTTCTGCTCGACTGCACCGAGACAGGCTCATAATTTTACACCTAAGATGGTTTGACAGCTGAAGAAACTTTGTGCAGGTTTCCAACATTGTGACATGTGTGTCCCTCTTCGCGCACACAGCCAAAAGAAGACCGAATATTTCAGAAAAACCTCAAGCCATTAATCTGTTGATCCTGTAATACACTCATTGTCAAATAGCTGTGTGTCCACAGCATTCCAGTATGAGCAGCCTTATTAAAACCCTTTCTCTACAAGATACCTTGGGACCGCTTTGTGGGTGTCTATTTAATCACGCTCTTGATCTGTTGAATGGTATTGTGTTTGATGTTGGTTAATGTGCTTCCTTTATGCCACTGCATAAGTGGATCTCTTAAGGGAAATTATGTGCATATTTTTGCTAAAGGTGACATGTCTGCGCGCTCTGTAAAATAAACGAGTTGCGTCTATTTTCTGACAGAAGCAAAAATGAGGCCTGTTTGGTCTGTGCCAATCTTATCTGCTAATGGAGCCTGGCTGCACTGCCACAGATGCATTTATAGTGTACCATTAATTCATTAAAGAGCTGCAGTCCTCTCATTTCAAATGAAAGAAGAGAAGAGAAAGGGAGGAAACGAGGAGCGACAGCTTGCGTCGAGGAGGAGTGTCATTAATCTCAGAGGCCTGGTGTCAAGGACAAATGATGAGGGAATAGAAGTACAGTATATGTGTCACTGTGAGGTTGCACCTGTGAGTGCAGTTATAGTTGCTGACAGACGGAGGGAGAAGGCTAATTTTAGCTCAGGTGAAAAAAGAAGGGGGAGGAGCAGAAGCTGAAAACAACGTCCAGAAAGGGGAGGAAGAGACCAAAAAAGACAGGTTAACAGACTATCAGGACCCAGAGAGATGAGCTCCATTGATTCAAACCACAGTGGCTTTAGTTTATTGATCAAAGAGCATGGAGACGTGGGGAGTGAGAGCACAGGAGATAGAGGGGGAACAGCCAGAGGGAGCAGGTCAAAGACAAGCTGAATATTTGATGTAACATGGATATAGAAAAAGATTATGTGATGGCACATGAGCATCAACAGCAGGTGTGAAGCTCAATTTTTTCCACCATAAAATTTTGCACTTAAAATCCACGTTTGACATTAATTTTCTCACTTCTTTTCAACACTTCTTTTAATAACACTTCACTCATTTAGTTGACAGATGCTTGACAACAGTTACACTGCTTAAAACAAAAAGAGACAAATGCGACGTTTTGTTCATTTTAACAACAAGGTGGAATTATGGCTGAAACCGTCAGATGCTGAAGTAAACAGGAAGCATCAGCGGACATGTTCATCACCGCTTCACCACAATGAGGACTAAATAAAACACTGAGCCATTAACAGTGAGATTTGTTTATGAGCAATTATTCCAAATCTAATTTATACAAACCCAAATTTTAAGCCTATTGTTCATTGTTTCTGTTGTCTGATGGCTCATGAGATGCTCCACTGTTACCCCTTTAAAACAGGCACCAGTTCTGCTTTAGATCTAATCTGATTGTGGAACAGCACCTACACGTGTAGTATGTGAAGAAACCAAGGACTGCTTATATCTGGGGCCCAGCATCGTGTTACAGTGGACAAACTGATGTTAAAAAATAAATCACAGTCACTATGGATGTGAAATTCAAGCTGGGCTGTAATAAAATAGGTTTCAATGTTTTGGGAGGGGGGTTTTATGTAACTGTGAAACTGTACTTTCATAAAGCTGTTATAAATAACTCTCATTAAAGCAGAAAGAGAATTAAACAAAGCAATAAAATATTCCACATCAAAGACAAAATCCACATACTCACACACAAAGATATGGAGACTGGCAGCCACAAATAACATAACATAAGAAATTACATATAAATCCTCTTTAGAAACTTTAATGTCTGAAGTATTCCCATCAAATGTTAAAATCATGTTAGTGCATCGTTTGAGTTTGTCTTTGTCTGCGTGTGTGTTCCTGCCTGACAAAAAACAGGCCGAATCACAAGCTCAGCCCCAGTTCTTCAGCGTGACTGAAGACCTCATTAAAGCCAACAGTTTGAGGCAATGCAGATGACCATTGTTTCTGGCTATTTTGACTATTTATGCAGTTTTGCCTCTTTGTAGTGGGGCTTCTCATTAACTGCACAGCTTTTCTGTTCATGCAGCTTTAAAACTGGATTTGATTTATTTGATTATATTTCAGATTAAATTTTCTGCAGAGAAATAGACACAGGGAGCCCCTCATAAAATGAAACTGGGTTTTTTATTCTGTATGGTCATTAAATAAACTGAACCATAAAGTGAGAACCAGAGAGGCTTCAGTCTCCTCGACTGATATTAAATAAAATCCTGTGACACATTGGCAGATGCCCCAGTATCAATAAAACAGTTGGTTTGTGCAGTAGACATATGACAGAAATCCAATAATTTCATATAGTAGTGGTAATTTGCTGTTTCATTGCAGCTTAAAGCATAATCACATCTAAAAGAGTATCTTAATGTAACTGAAATAAGTGTAGAGCCAAGGTGAATAAATAATGTAACAGAAACAATGCCCAGATTCAGGCAGTACAAGATAGCATCAGGTTTACTGGGAAGATGCTAAGATGCATATGCATGAGATGAAGCAGGTCATATCTGCTTTGTAGTTCACTATGCTGCATTGCTGCACCTCATTACGGTTACATCTGCAGCATTGTGTTATCACATAGATGATTTCACTGTGGATTTGAAGGTTTAATGGTCCATTATTTAAACTGCACAGGCCTGATAAAGGCTTTGTGTCAAGTAATTTTCCTTTAAAGGGTTTTTCATTTTATAAAACAACAAATTTGAATTAACTTATCCCTTAAACTTTTCTAATTTATATTTTGGCAACACCAGAAAGTGTTGCAGCTACGGATCACTGCCTATTCATAAAAGCAGATTCACAATGAAGATACTCAATTTTCTGGGCTCCAAAATCAAAATAAAAAACAATGTGATGATTGAAATGATATGAAACTGTCATAAATGGGATGTTGCATCACTTCACAGCATAAAAAATGTAAGAATATTTCTTACAATATGTTATCACAGATTATTCATCATGCGGCATTTTCAAAGCCTATGTGTTGATGTTTGGAGTTTGGATGTATTACATCATGTTGTATAAAAGACGTATTGTGTTGCTGTGGCATCTCTCTATGCAGCTCAGGAGATTATGGTCCTGCATACAGGGACCTGTGTGAATCTGGACCAGGGTTTGCTGCAGTGAATGATGAAATGCAGAGATGTTTAGAGTCGACACTGAAAACTATAACTCTGTAAAGCATATCGATTAGGGAAATGCCTGAGTCAGATGAAACACTTGGAAGTTCACCAAATTCATTGTCTTAATTTGTATTCTGGCTCATATTCAGAGCACATGGATGCTTAAAACATTTGGAAGCTCTGTAGCCTGAGGGCAAGTCCAGCCAGGGCCTTCGGGTTGTGCTGCCCACACAGTTTTAAGAAATGCTCCTTTTTGGCTTAAATGATCTTATCTTACATTCTCTCACCTAATTCTTCTACACTTCTCATCTTCGTTATTATAGGTGTAACACAGTCTTAAGCCTGAGAAGGCAGAATGCCGGAGCAAAGCAACGACTACCGTGTGGTGGTGTTTGGGGCAGGCGGAGTCGGGAAGAGCTCCCTGGTTCTACGTTTCGTGAAGGGTACTTTCAGGGACACCTACATCCCCACAGTGGAGGATACCTACCGCCAGGTGATCAGCTGTGACAAGAGCGTATGCACCCTCCAGATCACAGACACGACAGGCAGCCACCAGTTCCCGGCCATGCAACGTCTCTCCATCTCCAAGGGCCACGCCTTCATCCTGGTCTACTCCATCACCAGCAAACAGTCCCTGGAGGAGCTCAAACCCATTTATCAACAGGTGTGGGGTGTTCAAACATTGGCATGGCTGAGTTGATTAAAATGTGTAAAACATTAGCAGATAATGAAATAAACTATGTGTGGAGATACAGAAACATATCAATGGGCATGACTTTCAAAAGTAATTAAATATGTTCAGGTTAAACTTTATTATTTTAAACCAACCTAACATCAGCACATGTGCTTATAAGTGTTGTGAGTCATAGTGAGCACAGAAAAACAGTGTACCACCACAGCATCAAAAACACATCCTTGTAACAAAACCTTATTTCTTTATAATTTACCATTAACACATTATTTATATATATTAAACCAAATCAGGTTGTTTTTATCAGCATCAAGTAATTTGAACAAATTAATGCAAAACAGCTTCAAGCTACTTTTTCCACCTTCTGTCTTAATCTGGCGGATTAGGGTTAGGACTTTTATTCATCCCTCTACAAACTTAAACTCTTGTTTTTATGTGCGGACACATTGATTTGTTTATGAAGGATTGTGTGAAGTACTTTCAGTGGTCCATGTCTTACCTGCTGTAGACTCTGAATCTAGGGAGTTAAAAAGTAAAGGGTAGAAGAGCTCGTTTTTACATCTAAAACACCTAAAACAGTTTTATATGTTTGAATGAATGCTATAAATTGCAAGTTTTATATCAGGTCACATATGTGTGGGGTAGTTATTCACTTTGCTACGAGTTTTCCTGCCAAAGAGCACAAGTGCTCCACATCATCACCTGCAAAGTAGCTGCCTTACTTATCCCGTCAGTGATCAGCTCAGTTCAACAAGAGTTATGGCAGACTTGTTTAAAAAGCTTTAAAAAGAATTTGTAATTTCCAAGCTTTTAATTTTATTTGTAAAATATCATCACTGGTCTTTTGAGGTTTGGCCTGACTGCATTTTGACCAGTAAATAATTATACGTACATAATATTGGTATCTACATGAAAATAATATACTTTAAAAAGAAATATTTTAAAAGAAAATCAGTTTTAAAAAGTTTGATTTAAAGTGTCATGTCTACAAATGTGATATTTTGTCATGTTTTGCTGTTTGACTTTATTTCTGCATCCTATAATTGAATTAAAGACACTAAATAATCATTATTTTTTAAATAAATTGCAAAAAGTCAACTTTAAATATCAACTCCTCTGTTTGTTTTCTTTTCTTCTGCAGGTCTTGGCTATAAAAGGCAATGTGGAAGCTATCCCAATCATGCTTGTGGGAAACAAGAGTGATGAGACCCAGCGAGAGGTGGAGACCAAGGACGGGGAGGCCCAGGCCAACCAGTGGAAGTGCGCTTTCATGGAGACGTCAGCCAAGACTAACCACAATGTCACCGAGCTCTTCCAGGAGCTCCTTAACTTGGACAAGAAGAGGAACATGAGCCTCAACATCGACGGCAAGCGCTCTGGGAAGCAGTCCCGTGCAGAGAGACTGAAGGGAAAATGCAGCGTGATGTAAATCCAGAAGAGGAAGAGCGGGGAGGGAAGAAGAGGTGGAGGAAATACAGATACAGAGAGGTAAAGAAGGAAGACAAGACAGAGGAGAGAAGGTATCACTCAGAGTAAAAATGTTTGGGAATCTCATCATCCACATCGTCCTCTGTTTGGGTGGTGCATTCACAAACACTGCGTACATAGGTTGGAGCATACATCCATATGTGTTTGGCTGAAAGGCGCAGCAGATGAGCGAGATTGAGGTGAGAGTGGCAGAATATCCAGAAAATGAAGGTGGAAACAGAGTGTGGATGTGTGCATCGTCCATGTGCTAACAAACCCTGTGCTTTGGCAACAGTACAGGACACAGAGATCGAAGGTCTCTGATCTGCTCAAATCATTTAGCATCTTCTTACACTGCTAGCCTGCCCTTCCTCCCTGCTCTGCTCACATACTCCCCTTCAACATTCCAAAAACCTCATCTTCTCCTCATCCTCGGCATAGCTGCCATTATAACTATAGACAAACGTAATGTAGATGTAACAAACTTAGTTAAGCTCTCTCATCTGGTAAAAGCATCGTTTTCAAAGACTAATGAGTACGTCGTGCTCATAAATACAGAATTCCAACATCTGAGACTGCAAGCATGAACGTCACTCAGCAAAACATACATGCCAGCCACGTTCCAACCACAACAGAGGACTCTGATGTATATAAACATGGGGTCTTTTAACAAATCCCACTTAGCCAACATGCTGTACCCCAACTAGTATATGAGTAACATGAGTAGAGAGACTCAAGTCAGAATGATCAAAGCTTAAAATTATGACTAGAGGACAAACTCACCCATCCTCTCAACCTTGTCATTACTCTTAAGAAAAAGATCCTTCTTTACTTTTTATCACACCGTCATGATGTGAAAAACTCGTCTGCAGACCCTCTACGAGTCCTCATCCAGTGTGAGGGCATCAACTGGCAGGGTATGCACAATGATACGACGCAACAATCCTTTTAAGACTTTCATCAAGTGTAAAATAACTCTGAACATAGGAAGCTGGACTCTCGTCAAAACGGAAATGCAAGCCTGCCTTGTCCACGAGGATGTTACACTTGGATAATCATTGCCAAGCTGGTAAGACGAAATGGAACTGGGAAGATTTTTTTTTTTGGTTCTGAGGTCAAGAATGTCAGCTTGCTTTGGCACTTTTCATCTGAAGGTTTCTCTTTATGCCTTTTTTTTATTTGTTTGTTTTAAAATGCTATTTAACTTCATGTACAGTATCAAAACAGAAATCCTTCAACAAAAAGCACACAGAAGACAGAGAAAATAAGGGGTTGCCGAAAGTAAACTTGCTCCATGCAGCTTGTTCAATGGTTTGCTATTTCTGTTTCCTCTTTGGTTGGTTTGGTTGCATTGCCTCTTGTGCGCTCATCCAGGCATCAGTGAGCAGAAGAGTGCACACACATGCATACACGCAAAGCATGCACGCAGATGCATCCATGCAGGTGTCAGAAAAGCGAAAACACATATATTGAGCTCTACGTGAAGACAAACAGGGCTCACTCAGCCCAAATGCCCTCACATTGCACTTTATACCATAATCACACACTCACATACATGATTTATTGTGTTTTTGCCAACATTATTAATAAGATATATGAATGCCACTGTATAGCTCTGCTGTATCTCCAAAGTGCATGATCTTATTTTCATGCAGGAGCTCTGAATATGACACACAGGACAGCCAAAAGCACAATAATTTTTTACTAACATATCTGTCTACGCATTTTTTGTTAGTCCTTTATATGTACTTGGTCTTTTTTGTGCATTTTCCATCTTTCACATCTATCCAGCAGTCTTAAGCATGGAGGAACACTTGCTTCATGATCATCGGTGTCTGTTTAGTAAAGATGTTTTCTTGGTCCAGTACATGGCACAATGAGGTTGTGGTTCTGCTGAACAACAGGGTATTGTCATGTGACCGGTTGGCTGTGTTTGTGAAATTTGACGTAATCCCGGCGGGAATGTCCGAACGCCGAAGAGGTTCAGATTATTTGTCCACTTTGCTTAATTTCTCAGGCGGTTTAAACAACAATTTGTGTGGAGGATAATCTGCTTCTGTACTGTTAAATCCAAAGACACAGATGATAGCCCCTTTTTAACTGTCTGTCCATCTCTCGGGAAAAAAAAGAGAAAAGCACAGCAACTGTTGTCGTCTGTCTCCCTCTCTGTCTTTATGTGTGCAGCAGGATCAACAACTGGGTTCTTAAAGGTGACATTTTACTTGAAGACCTGCTTCTAAATCAGTGGCACCTCATTTATAAGCACCTTGTCAAATGACCCTCCTGCATCATTCATGTCCACAAGCCCCCATCAAACTATTCCCGATGCGTAGTCATTGTAAATAAGCATAAGGTAATTCAGCAAAATGTCTCTGAGAGCTTCAAGTAAGATGTTACCCATGTAAAGAAATACTGTAACCACTGTCTTTCTGGGAAGACACCCTATGTAACCAGGACATGTTGTTACAGTTGAAAGTCCAGTGTTGCTACGTACTGTAAAATACAGCTTAATAATGATGCTCATGATATCTTGTACTTGAGACATCCATGCACCAGATCTATTAATTAGATAATATTAGCAAAATGTGAATATGTAACTAAAGCTTTCACTTCATGGCTGTTATTTTTATGTTTCGGAATGAATCCGTTGTTATTGCTGTGTTGTACTTTGCACTGATGTGAGGTCCTGTTAAACTTCAAAATTTACATTGTAAACGTACCCTTTACCTGTTAGATGCCAGGGATACACTCTCAAACTCCTTTATGCTCTTTATTTTATGTGAAAAAGATATGATTTGAGCCTTACTTTCCAGTTTCTTTTCTTTTTTTTTCTTTATCTGTCACGATGCCAGATGGGGTACAACCTATACGTGATGTGGCGATGTGAAGCATCAAGTCTGATTTTGTAATGATTATCAGGCCCAGTTGCCGTCTGATCTGATGCACGACCAGCGCTGGGACACAAATTGCATAAATATCAGCTTGACATGTCTGGTTGCTTCACACAAATCCCAGATTGTGTGCGCATGTTTGCGTAATCTGTTGTTCTGCTGACGTTAACAGGAGACTGTCATTGTCCATGTCCCTTCATGGAATATGATACAACAAAGAGGAAAAACAATGAGGCAGCATGAGAGCAGTACGGACTACAGGCTGGTGCGAGGGAGGGAACTGGGCTATTATTAGATGTAGTGTGAAATAATCAACTTCACCTGCACTAAATGCGGCCTCTAGGAGTCAGTTGAGTCTGTGTTTGAGAGAAGATGACGTGTATAGGGTGGGTCTGAGCATCCGTTGAGTTTGTGAACTGTGTGTGTTAAATTCTTGCAAGAATCAGGACAGACACCTCTGCCCCTGTGCTTCCATGGCCTGTCTCATCTCATTTATCGACAAAGCATATATTGTGTGTGTTTGACTATGGGAAGCATTCATGTGTGTGAGTGTGTGCATTCAGCCACCTTTTTGCACTTTTTCTAGCCTGCATTAGGTGTGCGTATATGTGCATGCTGTTGTTGTGTTGTTGCTGCTGTGTCTATCAGAAATCCAAAGCTGTCTTATGGAGAATGCCTACATGTTCTGCATGAATCATTCGTGCAACACATGCTATTCATACACACATATAAACACAGCATGTATAGTCCAGGTCAGATTTAATGACACTTTTAAATAATAAATAAAATGGCTTCTAAGGACCGTACTTCTGAAGAAGAGGCTAAATGTTTCAATAATGCTTTCAAAGACAAGCAGCCACTTTGAGAGTGTAGTGTATCTGCTTATTTATAGGCAACATTTTGAAGTGCATAACATAAAAGAAGTCCTATCTAAAGCAGCTCATTGGTTGTGACTTGTTTTGAGCCTCTGGTGCTGATGCAACTAAAGATTTTCAAATGAGTGCATTAATTTTTAAAAGGTTTTACCCAGTGTCATCAAACTACGTTTCAGGCTAAGGCTGTGGGCATCACAATGACCCAAAGCACACATCCAAGAGCACAAAAAAGGCTTGGCAAAAAAGAAATGACCCATTTGGAAGTGGCAAGCAGTGAGTCCAGACTTAAATTCCTTTGAAAACTTCTAGAGAAAGCTGTAGTCCGCCTTTGCAAAAAAAAAAACAGCTCTTACATTTTCTAAAGTGCTTGGATGCATCGCAGTAGAGAGGTGTTAGATACCTTCAACAGATGGAACAAACAATTGCACAGGATTCTTAGTTCCAGTCCTCGAGGCCCTCTCTCCTTTGGGTTTTAGATGTTTCCCTCCTGCATCCAACTGGCTCATTAACAGGCTTGTGCAGAACCCGAGAACAAAGTGTTGTTGAGATCTGCTTCGTTTTAATCAGATGTGTTGAAGCAGGGACACAACTAAAACCAGCAAGGCAGTGGCCCTCAATGACTGGAGCTGAAGGTCTGTGCCAAAACAGACATTAATAAAGCCTGCCAGAAAATAGTTGTGGCTTAGATTTGTGTATTTGTCATTTAATTACAGTATATAAAAGCGTTTTTCATTCATATTATTGATGTTCTGTCATTAAAGTTATTAAAATATTCTGATGAGACACAATCTTTGTGTTAATTTTGTATTTAAATTCTAAACTCTATGCTTACAGCTCATAATTCTGACCAGATATGAAGGCAAAACAAGCACACTGCATGCCGTCGTTTGCATATCTACGCAGATGTTATATCAACACAGACCTTGTGGTTTGCTTGCCTGTTGTTTTTCTGCTGTTATGCAGTCACTTGTGTCGGCATTAGCATTCAAACCTGCAGCTCAGGCCTTGAAATCTTGAGCTACTTTTAGGTTCATCCCACAGATTTCTGTGTGTTTATTGGTGAACAGACTGAAAATTGGCCCTGCTCACATCTGATTGTAGATAGTTGTAAATATTGTTCAAAGGATTTAATATTTCAGAGATGTGAGTGTGTGCAGCGTGAAGGATTCTGTGTGGGAGAGAAGTCACCTGCATTTTCCTTTTACAGTCA
This sequence comes from Pseudomugil gertrudae, assembly GCA_037177535.1. Taxonomy (NCBI): domain Eukaryota; kingdom Metazoa; phylum Chordata; class Actinopteri; order Atheriniformes; family Pseudomugilidae; genus Pseudomugil; species Pseudomugil gertrudae. The sequence goes on along the minus strand of JBAMHV010000021.1, from coordinate 15,068,874 downwards.
AAGCAGCCGATCAGAAGATGGTAAAATGTGTTTTTTCTTTGTTGCTTTTATTATTTTTGTCTTTGTTTTGCTTTCTTGGAACTTTTGTTGGGATTTTCCAAAGTACGATGTGTTTCTCTACGAGAGAAATACTTCACTTTAAAGAAGAGGACATCTATGGAGACCTAAAATGTTCAATAATAGATGATAAAACAATATGTTATAAAAATTGGTGGCTACATAGTAACTAAATTTGTGCTCTCACCATCCAATTCTGAAATGATTAGATGACTGTAACGTTTCGTTCTGCTTCTTCACACTAGCAGATTTTACTGTTTGCGAAATCTATAAAAATGCTTCGTTTCACTGCAGAAATATTTTCCTTCAATAAAAAGCATTTAAATATACTGAATTGAGTTTGAAGAAGTATTCTTTTTAACATATTACATTTACATGACGGTTTATGTAATCTTGGCATGCTCTGTATGATTCTTTCATAATCTGAAATTAACTGTACGCCAGTAACAGTTTGGGCCTCCACAGACATTCTCATTGTCAGCATGCAGATTTTCATGAAGGACCAGGGGAAGATTAGTGTCAGGGAACATTTTGCTCATGTTGCTGCTAAACAATATGAAGAGTAATTAACTGTAAAACATAACAAAAGATGTGGGCTAAGTTCTACCAGAGAGGGGCGGGTTCTGTCCTGTCCAGTTCACCTTCTTGTCAGAACATCTGAAGAAAATCAGTACACGAGGACAAAAATAGAAAAATACTCCCACTGACCTTGCTATCTTCTCTGGCTCACCCCTCACCATGATCTTGTCTGATCGCCTCAGATCCTCACAGGCTTGTTGTTGCAGACAGGAGGTGTGAAGTGGCGGCCTATAGACATTGTGGGTTGTGTAGTTTGGTACTATCCTGTCGCTCTCGCTTCTCATCCCTGCATGGTCCCTAATGGTGTTCCAGCCAGCATGAGAACAAGGGCACAAACTGTGAATTCTCTTTGTATTTTTTTTTACATGAGTTTCTTCAGCAGCATTCAAAACTATGATTTTGCAGATGTTTATTTCTTTTTAGCATTTATTGGTTTTGTAAACAACTTTGTTGTTTTTAATCTTATTTTGTTGGGATTTTTCATTTAAATAAATATAATGTACAGATATTTATTCTAGCAATAGTCTTCCTATTAAAATATACTGTGCTGATGCATCCTCTGAATAATTAAAACTAGCATTTGATATA
>JBAMHV010000021.1:15050381-15067327 GCA_037177535.1 Pseudomugil gertrudae | reverse complement strand
CAGTGAATACTAATCAAATCTGCAAATGATTTTCTTAATAAAAATGTGAACTGATTAATGTCTGATGTCTTTTTCTTCAATTTTCAATCTTCTTTCAACAATTCTTATTCTTATTCTTATTACTAATTATTAAATATTGTTTATAATATTGTATGCATCTGTTCATGCAAACTAATAATTATAGTAAGGACAACATTTGTCTCTGGAGAACATGACCTAAATTTCTAATATTTGTGGATTTTGGCCAAGAAATATAAATTACAGTCCGAAATATTGTTGTAAAATGTGTAAACCTTGCTAATGTGACTTTTTTGGTGGGTTCCTATTTTTATTTAACTTTTATAGGTCTTGAATTCTAGTTAAGAAAACAAACTACAAAGCTTATTTACAATTACAATTTATTTATGCAGAACTCCTTTTACCAATACATTTATATAAGACTGGGGAATTGATGTGGATATGCTCAAATATTGCATCACATTTTTTAAGTCACATGAAATAAAAAGATTATATTTATCTGGTTTCTGTTAAACTGTAGCATGACAAAACTGCGGAGTGAAGACACGACACGCTGATGTAGCTTCTGTCTTTCACGCCTTCTTTCATTCTCACTCCTCTCTTAACCCTCTGACATCTGCTTGGGGATGCTGTGCTCAGCACCGTTGCTATGGAGACTGTATGACGTTGACGCCGGATGTGGCATCGGCGTGGTGTGACTATGGCAGAGACAGAGATGAGTTACGACAGGCGGAGGTCTCCCAGCTTACCGCTGGGGTGTAGCCTACAACCGATGAGGGAGGACAAGGCGAACATTCTCGTTCCTCCGGCCAAAAGTGGCAACCCCTCAGCTGGACTTTAATTAGACGATCATCATGCTGCAGTGTAGACGCACGTGCTTGATGAATGATAAGCCTGCAAGCGCACATGGCCAAATAAACTGGGATGGGTTGGTGTGGGCCCACTTCTGTCCGCCGGAGAGTATTGTTTGACTGGTGACTCATGGGCTTCCACCGCTTATTTCTTAGAAAATGAAGCACTCTGCTCCAATTCCCAGCAAGCCCACTTCATCCCACATAGGAGGGGGTGCAAATGGAAGAAAATAGGGTGATTTTAACAGCAAAGGAAGAAAACAAATGAAGAAGGGTGCAGAGAGTGCGAAAAGGAAACTACGATATGAAAAGAAAGGGAAATGCAAAGGCATAATTTCATACATCAGTGGAGACGAAGGCAATGCGGTGTGAGTTATAAATAGCTCTCTTGTGGTTATGATAAGAAGCAAATGCTTCTGGCCACATAGGCTGCATCAAATGTGTGCAGTATACCTAGTGGTAAAGCACCATGCAGGCTTTATTGTTTATAATATTATTTTTTAACAACACATGCTTCCTTTTGGTATGTTTACAATCCATTTAGTCAATAATCATGCAACAGATGCAGCGATTATAGGTATGTGAGGAGGAGTGGGCTTAGGAACCGAGGTTGCTGGGAATAAAAGAAAAGGCCCACACTTCCGCTGGGATTTAGAAATCACCACTAAGTCAGGAGCGCCATCGAGTGGCAAACTGTTAAAATGGATTTAAGATGAAGTGTTTTTACTGTACCAAGTCCAGATGTGCATGTAGTGATCGTGGTTTTAGGCAGTTGTGTCAGAAGGCCATGGACTGCTGGTTTATTCTAGATAAAAGGGAAATAAATGTGAGTTCTTTCCTAAAGAAGAGGCAGAAACAAATCACAGTATAGTTTTGCATGTTGCTGTCAAACAAAATGCCCCTCAGCAGGGAAAACACTACAAAAATGCAGCTTTTTGCATCATTTGCACTGTGAAAATTCAGGAAAATTTATTTTATAAGCTAAACTAAAGATTAGATGTTAGATCTGTTATTGGTAAGGGAACACAAATCACTAAAAAATACATTTAAACTCACACTTAATTTAAGCAAAGAAAGAAAGTGGTTTCTATATGTTCACTTGAGGATTCAGTTATAATTTACAGGAGCCTTTAAGGAGCCAGGGGTCCTCATCAAATTACCTGTCTGTTTCTATGAGAGGGTTAGTGGGAACATACTAAATCAAATCCTCTTGTTGTTGGGATTATAGTTGTTGCTGATCTGCGTGTGTGTTTAATTATGTTTTAGGAACACCTGGGTTAAAGCTGCTTATAGGGGAGAGAGAGAAGGGGAGGAGGGAGGAGGGTAGAGGAGTGGACAGACACTGTAATCGGAGGGGGAGGCGTTTGGCTCGGGTGAAGACGGGGAGCGAGCGAGCGGAGAGGGTGAGAAACCAGCGGATCTGGCCCTTTAAATTACCAATACAGCGCATTCGGAGGTGAGTTTGGAAATATTTGGCTGTTTTTTTTTCTCCACAAGTATAATCATTGTTTGGTCTTTGTGCGCCTCCGCGACCCGGGATTCGCGTCCCCGGGAGCGGCTGCAGAGGAGAGTGCTTTCAGCAGTGTCACGAATCCGGATTTCCCCAGTCCTTTACCGGCAGAGAGGGTGGGGAGGACCGGGGACAGGGTCAGTAGAAGATTTCTTACGGCTCGGGTTGGACTCTGAGCACTTTCTGGATCTTACATGCTGAAGTAGGCCGTGTGCCCAACAATCTGCATATTAGCGGAAAATAACGGCACCGTTTTTGTGCCCGTTTGTCGCTAGATGGCTTTATATTGGCTGCTGGAGCTTGCCTCCCTCTAAACATGTCACCTCCCTGCTCCCACGGCTTGCCACCAGGGCCTCTTTGCAGACGCGGAGCGGTCTTCATGGGAAAATCTCTTTAAGCTTTGAGACGGTGCACAAGGTCTGCCTGTGCACTGCGCGCTTGTGCGTATGTGTGTGTATGTTGGTTTGTGTGTGTGTATGGTGCGTGGATAGCCATGGGAGAGAGGACATGCTGTTCTATCCATCAAAATGCCCGCATTGTGTTTTCACACGGCAGAGCAGCAAGCTGGGCCTGTAGCAGAGGACATGGCTGTAGGCCCGATCAGAGGAGCTGCTGGGATCAATAAGAATCGATGCATTTGTGCGCGTCTTGAGAGCCCGCACGCACTGGTCGGCCTTGGACTGCCCAGTTCTGGTGATGTTTTTCGGTGTAGACCCAGGCGAATTGCTAGTTTGCTGGTGTTTGTTCTGTTTCTGTGCATCGCACATCTGGGGAGGAGAGATATTATTGATAAGACTTTAGAGGCGAGATGAAATTAATGTCCGTGTTACCCCCCTCCCCCCTGTTTTTCCCTTGTAATGGTGCCAAAGCATAAAGTTTGACAAATCAACAGGCTGAAGAAACAGTTGCACCCGCTTTATGAGCCTTTTAAAGCGCTAAACAAGTTGTTTTTAAGCTTTGAAATGTCTTATATGCGTCTCTGTTGCTACAGGGAATATTCCTGTTTGTATCCAAGGTATAAGAAGCTTGTAAACAATGAAGTGGTGTCACCTTATTACAAGGTGCACACAGTGCATCGTGTGCACTGATTCATTATATCTCATAGTAGAGTATGTTTTGATGGAACAGGTGTGCGTGCGTGCGCGCGTGTGTTTACACTTTTCTTATTATACAACCACATATGGAATATTTAGAGCTAAAACTGTGGTCTTTGCGATGTTAAATGTGTTTTTTAAGGATTTAAATATGTGTTTTCTTAAGATAATTGTTTAGGGAAAGGTTGGATTTAGTGCGTTTTAGGTCAAAATCTAAGATTTGGAATTTGGATACCAGAGAATAAGAAGTTTAATCAAATTCCAAGTATAGCAGGGAGGTAACCTAATGCTGTTTGTGCTAAGGTACCTTCTTATGTGAAATTTGGAAACAGATTAGAAACCAGGTGCCATGTCCAACATATCACGCAGTTTTCAGGGAAGTCAGCCAAAGTCATTTATTCTTCTTTTCTTTGTTTTGCCCTCGTGCTACTCCACGCAAAGGCTGTGAAACACTGCATGGATGTTTTTGTGTAACATCACTGACAGACTAACAAGCAAAATCTGTGGCCCTCATCTTTACAATGTCAAAAACAAGTTTGCGTATAAGAGAAATAGAAAGAGGGAAAAATCTTTCTCATTCACACACACAGACAGACACAAGTCCTAATTACAGACATGAATCTCTGACCTACTCCACAGTAGGAGTAATTAAAGCAGGGCGCTTCTCATGAGAAAGCAGGTGACAGAAAGAGAAGCATAGAGAGGTGCAGTGGTAACTCAAATTATCTTCAATTTCAGGTGTGTTTTGATGTGTAACCTACTGACGTAAAGATAATTTGGATCCACCTGTCTAAATAAAAAAAAGCTTAGAATTAGCTTTAAAGATACAAATCACCTTAATTAATGGATCATTAAAGTACGCTTAGAGAGGAAAATCACGTTCTGATGGTATGTACTATGAAAAATGGAAGGGTTGATGGCTGCTTTCTAACTCTGTACCTATGCATACTGGTAGGTTACAGAGCATGTACAAAAGCAATACGAGGAATGCAGCCCTCATTAACACAAGTCAGTGTTCGTGATATTGTATTGATGGTACAATTTAATGTAGTGATAACACATTTTGGATATTATTGTATAGTTCTATGTATTAATAAGATAACAGTCTTCTTATAGCAGTGTTTTTTAATCTCACCCTCTTTTTCTTTCACACAGAGACAAGCCAATGTAAGCTCAGCTGCCGCCCAGCACTGTCACTTTGACCTGGCAACCGTTTTCCTGCTGTCCCTGCATCCCTCAGATTGTCCCTTGCATCCTGTCACATTAGTGTTCAGAGAGAACCCTGTCTGCACACCGCCAGTCAGGTAACAACACCCTGTTTGCAGTGGTCAACTGGAGTTTGTCATCATACATGCACCTTTCAAATTATCGACTTTCAAAAACTAATCAAAACAAATTATTATGAATCACATCATGTTATCCAAACATGCATCTCCAATACATCGATTACTAAAGTATCTGAATATTCTTAGTTACTCTCTGGACCGTAAACTGTTTATTATTAGTGTATTTTTGTGGCAACTGCAGAATGAACACCTCATGAACTGCATTTTGAGCATGCATGCTTGCTTGTTATTTGTGTTGTACCATCATGTAGTCACCTCACAGTGGTGCTGTGAACCCACAACAAGGATTCCCTGCAGAAAACAATTAACTGACAACAGGAAATTAAAGGTTGGGTATAAAAAAAACTCCAGGGAGGATGAGTTTTTCAGAAATAAATATTGGAAGAAGTAACATCTTTATAAGGGATGTGGAAGGAAATTATTGAGAAAGAAAACATGAACAGCATTTGTTAGTGTAAAATATAAAGGAAGATATTTTATTCTGTTGTCTAATACATATTAAAACCATGGTGCTGGAGGTAAGAGAGAGTCCACCCGGAGCTGTGTATGAAAAGGGGAGACCTAAATGCATCCTCACAGGCAGGAGTCGGACCAGTGTGACAAAATGGGTTTAATTTAAAAAGACTTCATGACAAAAGACATCTAAAACACAAGGAAACTACAAAAGATGGACAAGGAATGGTGATGATCAAGGAACAAACATAAAGAGGGAGTTCTGTACTTAACAAGGAGCAGATGCAGGAATCAGCTGCAGAAGACCAGGAGTAAAACCGGAACAGGAAACATGACAGTAACCTGGACACAAGCTGAGAAAATAACAGCAAAAACTGTAATCCATCATGAGACACACTAGAAACACAACTAAGCCCCCACAGATCCTCACATTCAGCTTGTTTTAAAAGCCAACATCTCTGACACTATAAGAGCGTATCAGTGCTCATCGCGTGATTCCCACAGATGAAGATGTTATAACAAACCACACTGTACATGCTACTGATCCTGTTGTAATGTGTACTTTACACTTAAATGTGTTTATAAACCACCACATTAGACAGGACAGGGAACCCATGTTTGACAGAGGTATTGGTATTTTAACGATTCCATTGTACTTAATGTGATTAAATCAAGTTTAATTGAATAAAGTATTTTTTTCTAATCCAGGGTTAAATGAAACTTTTGTGAAGAGCTTAAAGATGATCTTAGTTTAAATTGGAGCTACACAGATTAGTTGAACTCAAATAAATCAATTAAAATGAGAACCTGCATGTCTTTATTTCAGCAGAATGATTAGAGATTAGCTTAGAAGTCCATTTTAAATGCTTTCTATTTGTCTTTCCATCAGTTCTTCCCCGTGTTGGTATATTCTGATGGATCAGTATGTCTACCACTAATAACATTGCCCAGGCCAGGAAACTGGTGGAACAGTTGAGGATTGAGGCAGGAATTGAACGTATTAAGGTAAGAAATAAATGTTAAAAAATCATATTTTTCTGTTCTTTTTATATATTTGTGAACTGACTCATTCATCCCTGTTTCTGTCAGGTATCTAAAGCAGCAGCCGACCTGATGAGTTACTGTGAGCAGCACGCTCGTAGCGACCCTCTGCTGGTTGGGGTGCCCACCTCTGAAAACCCTTTCAAGGACAAGAAGCCTTGCATCATCCTATAGCTTCTCCACTTCCCCCTGCTGTCTCACACCCACACAAACACACACTCTCACATATCCATGCACATATAGCTGCAGGCTCACGCATAAACATTTGCATTTGCCATCAAAAACAGTCCCCAGACATCCCCAGTTACACAACTTTAAGCAGTCATGTTTGATCTTTGGGGCTCCATGCACATAAAGAAACACACACACTCCTGAAACATCCACCCTGGAACAGTGCCATAGCCCAGATCCACAGCTAGGGGGCAGGTGTCTCAAGTTCACAGTGGCTGAGATCAGTTAATCGCAGATATGATCCAAGGTGCTTTGGTAATATTCACAAATGCTGGTGCAGCTTAACTTGAAAAGGGATTGGGACTGATAATCAGTAGGAAATCTGTTTATTTTCCTGTGTTCATCATGAAACAAGGCATTGGGTAAAGGATGGGTGGCTGTGGCTTAGGTAGGGAGTGGAAGGATGCATATGGTCACCAAACATGAGTGATTGGCTGAGGCCAAATGTGCCAAACACGACCTGATGTTGCATTAAAAGCTCAATAAATGCTTCATTTTGTGGGGTTTTGAAAAAGAATATTCTGAGAGCTTTGTTCTCTTCAGAGCAAGTGGCTTAAGCCTTTGCCTTTCTCAGACCAGAGCATGTTCCCACATCCAAACCTGTATCAACAGACCTTCTCTGCCTGTGGCCTCACTGTGGCTGTCTGCAGCCTCTGGCCAAGCCTCCAGCTGTGCCAACCTGTACAAAAAGTTATTTCTAGTTGCCGATCTGCTGTCACTGATTCCACTGCAGTTCATGATGGCTGCCGTGGGTTCAAACCGATGTCGTAGCTGACCTCAGATCTGCACCTATGAGAGGAACACAGTGAACGGCTCTACACAGAACTCAAGCTATTAACCCTGAGCGTTTACTGCATTTTTCTTAAGAAATACTTGTTTGTGAATTCAATGTATGTTTGGCTATTTTGTTCAAGCATTACTTAACAGAGAAGATGATGCTATTTTTTGTTTTTTCATTATTTTTCCTTTGTCATAGGTGTTACCCCTTGACTGTTCAGGCTTCTTCTCCTGCTTGTGTTTGTGATATAACAACAGATCTGGTTGTCAGACAGAAGTGACACCTAACTAGATGTTAAAGAATGGTCTCTGCTGTACATCCCACCTCCCTGTGCTTTATCCTGAGAGACAGCGAAGTCAGACTGATCACATTGGTGATTCAGTCCACCAAGCTGGAGATGATCCAAACATAGTTTCCCATTCTCTCTGTTCATATTTGATTCTTTTTAATTGTCAGCTTCTGTAAATGGAACACAACTAAAGAAAAAAGGTTGGATTAATTGGACAAAGCAAAGATAGAAATTTAATGAAGGATTTTTTTGTCCATGTTTTGAATGCAGAGTCTTTCTGGCTCCAGCAGCCTTTAAAGGTTCCAGTCTCTGGTGTGAGGTCAGCCAGTACGAGCTGTCAGCCCTCCGTCTGTGTCCTTCAATCCTCCACAATGATCCTCTTCTTTGACAAACCAAACTTGATTGTAAAAACTGAAAATGAAGAGGAAAACATGGCATTAAGAGAAACAAACTAAGTGTATAAACTTTCTTTCAGACGTGTGCAGAAGTGAAAAGTTGAAGAGTAGCTGTTTTGGGTTTATTTTTCTGAGTTTTCTTTATTCTATGGAGTCCATGGAACATGATCAGTTGAGTATTATTACCCTGTACAGTGTTTGTAAGATACAAAATCTGAACACAGAACTCCCTCTCTGTGGATGTTGGGACTTTTTAGTACTACTTATTCTGTTCTGTCGGTCAAAATCATGTCTGTCTTCTCATTCATGTTGTCATTTTTTCTTTTGGGGGTTGGTTTTCAGGTGGTTGGTTTTATATATATCCATCCATTATCCATTATCTCTACAGCTTATTCCAGTGAAGGGTCGCAGGTAGAGAGAGAGCTCTTTTATGCTAAGGATTGTGTCTTCTTCGAGAGGTAATCAGCATCGAACCTCATTCCAGTTGCAAAAACCAACCTCCTGATCCGTCCTCTAAATCCAACTTTTCTTTTATCCTTTTTTGTCTTGAGCAATGGGCAACTAATATAACACACACATTACATTAAAATCTCTCTTGCAGGTGCTTTTCGAGCTGGAGGGATGATAGTAAACGCTAATGGTGAATAAAATAGCAATGCCTAACGAGGCTTGATTTTGAAAGAAAATGGCTGATTAAAAGGAGCTTTGTGCAATCAAATTTACACTTCAGCACCCGTCTGAAGCTTTGTCCAAAGTAGCATACGGTAATAGAGCAGGGTCCAGTTGTTTGTGAATCACATGGGTTTGCTGGTAGATAAACCTGCTGCTTTTCTGTTCTGATGTTGATGAGATCTAGCTGCTAGACGGAGAGATCTTTGGAGGCTATGAGAGATTCTTTTTGTCCACAATATGTGATTATCTATTAATAGATGTTACACAAATAAGTGTTAAAAGCAGACAGAGGGGAAAGAGCCAAGCTATATATGTCTTATTGTCAGTCTTCATGCTAAGCTATCGCAGTGACAGATGAAACAAATAAGCTGTATTCCTTTAAAATATACAACTTAGCAATTAGCTTTGATTGACTAATTAGCCTTTTTCCCACCACTGCTCCTGGTGCAATCCCTTGCTTCATCTGCCATTTACTTAGTTAAAAACAGAGAAAACAGGATGTTTTCATAAGCGCCCAAAAGCAGGAGCTGGAAAAGGTCACAGAGAGCTAATATATGAGTGTGTGTGCATGCACGTATGTGTAGATGCAGCAGGGGAAGAAATGAAAACTGAAGTGGATGGATGTGTGTGTTTGCTAGAGAGACATGCTGAAGAACGCACAGTGCTGCAGTGTCGTGTAGTAAAGCATTTATTTTGTCGGTCACAGACCTTTGAATGCACTTTGTAGGAAATAACAAAAAAAAAGGCTTATGGTGCGAGTTGAAATGATTCTTTAGAAATGCAGGAAGCTAATTTTAATGACCAGTTACAACCTTGAAAATATTCACAAAGCGGATACGTTTCCATTTTTAATGGATGTCATCCAGACTATTTTTTTAAACCGGAGATTTATTTGCTTTAACAGGTTATTTTTACCAGACTCTCAAGTCGAGTAGAGCGAAAGGAATCGTTTGAGACCCAGAGAAATGTGCATTTTTGCTTCCTAGCAAGAGTAAGATGAGACATTCATACAAATGTATACTGTAGCCTGTCTGTCCACTTTGGAGCGAAATGCAGCCGTTAATCTTATATTAAGTTTAAAGACTGAACACAGGAAAACAAATCTAGCTCACGATTTAGCTGAATTGGTCTTGTTGTTTTTTTCCAGTTCCATGAAACAGCAAACATTAAAGGAGCTTGTAGATGTTATAGTTGCAGGGTGAGCTGTTTTCTCTTTGTTTGTGACCTTAATGCCAGTTGGAACGAGGGAGCTGCTCTCACTGGCTTTGGATTTAGTGACAAAAAAATATGAATGACATTGAAGTCATTTACATACTAGTTTGTACAAGGATGTCAGTGTTCTAATCCAAATATTAAACTAATGTGTTAAATTTCTTCGTGGCTTAAACAGTGATTATATCTGATTTAGGTTCATATAAACGCTGATCCTATTCTAAATGCAACTAGTTGAGGTATTATGACAATATGAATAAAGAAATGTTTTTCCCAACCAGAATATGTATCAAGTTAGAGGAAACATGTCTTTAAGGAGAAGGAAATACAATTCCTTACAGCTGAACTGTTTAACTAAACATTAAGCAAGCATGCACATCATATCAGTACACTCACACACAAACTAGTGTCCTAATAGATGTCCGATGTGCTTATATATTTTTTTCTTATCTTTGTTTTCATTTACTCAATCATTCCATCCCTGCTTTGGGCTACAATCAAAGACAACCGGCCTGATCTGCTGCTTTGGCCGACTGTGTGTCTGATTGATTGGTTGTTAGTTTGCCTTATAGTGGCGTATATTGTGTTATAATGCTGGTCTTGGAGTTATCAGATCAACAGAATGAACTGTCTTAAGTATGAAACACGTGGCTCAAGACGGAAACTGGTGTTGTGACCCCAGTTGAGCCTGATGAAATTAATTTCTACTGGTGAGGAGAGTTGAAGCTCCCCACCAGTAGACTTTCATATCAAACACCACTCATTTGGCTCTGAGCCCTTTGTGAGACTCATCTTTTGTGTTCTGATCTCCCGTGTATGCATACAGTTTATGTATCTTTTTGCCTTGATCGATTATGAAGAAAATTTATCTATTTTTTGTAACTGTTCTCTGATGTGCCATAACTCATGTTTTCTTGCACACTGTTAATATTTTGTGGATATTGCTGTTAAAAAAGATGATATTGAGAAGTAGATAACATTAATAAAAAGATAATATGATAACAAACCAGCTTGTTGTGTGTTCAGACGTTACAACAGCGTGTTTCGTGGACATCAGTCAAACAGTGTTATGAAACTTTGCAGAAAGACATTATCTCGGTGTGGTGGCTGAGTTGCCATGACTGTGTCAGGTTTTATTGTTTCTTTTTAGAACATTTGCTTTTTCTTGCACAAGCCATAAAAACATACAGAGCACATGCAAGCACAGATAGGTACAGGGTGTGCAGAACAAGGAAACTTGATGCAGCAAGCTGGAGAAACAAAGACACCAGCTCGGTAGAGACTCCCAGTTGGGTCATTTGACAGGAATCTCATTGTTCTAATGCCCGTCTTTCAGGCGTCCTCTTAACACTTTGAAGCTCTACCCCTAAAGTCACGAGCCTCCTCTAACTTTCAAACCAAACTCTCCCTGACCCTTCAGTGTCACAGGCAATCAGATTTAGGGTGGATTAGCTACAACCAATTGGAAAGCAGTCTCATTCCTGGAACGCCTCCGAGTAGCAGATAGTAAACAATGGGTGGTCCATGTGTAATGTTCCACTCTCAGCTGTTCTGCAGTCAGAGCTGTGGACAGACATGTGAGAGCAATACGGAGACACTGGGATTAAGTAGAGATAAAGGGGAATGGGTGGGGTTACCTATGCACAATTCTATCTTACAACATGCATTTGCAGAGTAAGCAAAGTATGCTGAAAGAGACCCTCAAATGGAACTTGTGGAAAAATGATAAAAGCTTTGAGAGTCAGCTGGCATCTTTCCTGTTGTTTCTTAAAGCTTCCTGCAGGTCTGCATCAGCTTGTTCTGCTTGTTCTTACCAGTACAAGAAGTTTCTGTCTCCACCCTGGTTTCACTTATGTTTTTTACAATAGAGAAGGCTGGCAATGACAAAGACCTTCCCTAAACTGCCTACGTCTTTCACTGCTTCAATCAAAATGTGAATGGTGTTCACGTAGTTACGCTGGTTCCATGATGCACATGTGGCTTTTGTTTTGACATCGGAGCAGACACCTTCTTCATGAATGTAATAATTTATTTAGACAACAGAGTACAGGACATGAACACATGGCTACAAAACAATAAATTAACAATGTAGAATTCATTTAAGGCAAGTCTATAAATCAAAGTTGCTGAGTGTGGTTACTTTTTCATTACAGTTCTGGTTTCAGTCCTGCAGCACAGTCCATTTTGTATCATCCTGAGACATTACATCCTGAACCTTGTTTTTGTCCAGTCCTGCAATGCAATTTCTGTTTCCATGGTGACTACTCCTCTGCAGGTTCACGTTTAATTCCAAGAATGTACACGCTGCACACCTTGTTTGTCTGTTTTTGTTTCTTTTCTTAAAAAGGTACAACTATTGTGTATGCATACCGTGTATTCACACACACACCTCTTCTCTTTAGAGACACTCCCAAGTCACACGTACAGGAATGTTGGGTATAGAGTAGTTTCACCCTGTTCCTTTCCAGGCTGTAGGTACACAGACATTTTATATATTAGCTGGGGTGTGGACTACTTACTATCAAAAGCTCATGCCTCTCCTAAGGACTGATGTAATAGGACACAAGGTATTGCAATTATTCACACAAAAGATTGTTTTCCTGACACTGGTCTGAATGTCAAGCTCCCTTTCTGTGTTTTTTTTCTTTTTGGTTTACATAACACTGATTTTAGAAAACAGCCTGCAGTCCAAAGCTTTTTTCAGTCAATGAAAGGAAGTGTTTTGCTCCTGTTTCTCATCGGTTTGGATGTCCGACCGAACAGAGTCCACTCCAGGCTCCCGTTGCTTGAACATCAAGATCCTTCATTTAATCCGTGTGTGGATCCAGAAAGCTCCATGGCTTCAAAGTAGACCAATCTTTCAGCGTTTTTGCAGAATCAGTTCAGGCACCCATTGATTAAGACGTCGACTTTCCTGACAGTACATCCCCACTTCCTGTAGCCTGCAGTGGTCCGCCTGGGGGTTCTGCACAGAGTGGGGGGAAAAAGAACTTCATGTTCAGTATGCATTTTAACTTTCACTAGTCAGAGTAAAATCAAAAGGAAATAAAAATAAAGTTGAACATTTCAGAGATGCACATTTTAGTTGTAATGATGACAAAACACTCTTTGCAGTCTGTCACTAAAATGATGTAATGATCAGTAAACACACCGTAACCAGCATGCAGTGGAGATCTCCACACTCTTCCTGGTTACTGTTGGGATCTAAAGCTCCCAGAAGCTGACGAAGCCGCTGCACCCCTGAAACTCGCAGGATGGTGATGCCGCTGTCACAGCAAAAGGACTGCAGCAGTGTGAAATGGATCTGCAGCGCCACGTCGTCCTCATCATCAGCTGCCAGGACACACAGGACTGCGCTATCCGGATCGCTGAAAATGAAACAGAAAGATTAAGAAAGGAAGAAAAAAGATAACTTTCACTCACTTGTTTACAGCAAGTACAATGGGTAATGCTATTTCTTTAAACTGGGAAGAAGCTCGTGCACTTGTATGTTATAAACACGACATTGCATATTTTAATGCAGCTCGATTTTAACTCACACATTGAGAAGTTTGGCTGATTCGTAGATGCCAACAGTCAGGCAGTCCTGTTTCTGAGCTGTTACCAGTAACTCCTCCAGTGCCACACTTGCAGACTGCATCCTGATGGTTGAGAGGGAACAGTTAGCCTCTTGTACTCCAAAAGTAGACACAACTCAAACTCATAAATCGGTGCCATAACTTTGTTAAATTACTAAATGTTACTTTGAAGAGTCACATGATAATTAGAATCAGTCTTCAGTACTCTGATGCATGTGGTCGTTACTATAAATAATCAGTTGCATTGCGAGTATAGTACACAATGTACACATCATGCAAAGCAAACATCTGTGCAACATGGATGTTGCCTGATCATTCCAAAGTATTCAATATAGCAACATTTACTTATGGTGGCAATAATGTGCAACAATTCTGTACTTTCCATCCGGGAAAATCTTTAATCCAAGCTTAGAAAAGCTGCTAATTACATCACCCTGAGCAGTTCCAGGTAACACAGGGTCAAAGGACGGAATTCCTGCCCTGCACATGACCGTTTGCAGCAAATATCACACAGAGCTCACACACTCCTGCAGGAAATCTCACCTGTTCTCCGTGGAGCCATAGCTTTCCTCAGGAATCATGTTTGCAATTTGGAGATTAATCCCAGCGGCTTCAGTTAAATGGTTTATATATTCCCTAAAGTGTGCGCACTCTCCTCTGTCCTGCTCGTTTGTTGACGTGGTTGCGAAACACTTTTTTTTTATACCGGGACTGAGAGGAAGGCGGAACCGAAACTACCCTGCTTCTACCATTGGCTCAACAGAGCCAACCTCTCATGTTGTCATGAGGACTTGTGGGTTTGTTTTGGTTGTTAAAGCGAGTGATGGCATGGCAAAATATGAAAGTAAATTTGCTGCGTCATTCTGACATGAGATCGATGCAAAATTGCGTTTTAAAACACAAGATTACAGATAAATTCATTCATAAATTCACGATTATAGTGAATCGTTGGATAAAAACATAGAGCTACAGCATAAACTCTTATTTTTTAAAAGCACATTTCCAGAATACCAGGTGATTAAGGGAGATGAACCTACATACCCTTAACTATTGTGAAACTGAATCACAAGAGCCAGCAGTCATGTGTACAAGCATTTCTGCAAGCAATGTTTTTTTTTTATTAAAATGGGAATGATAATAATAATAACTCTGGTACATTTGCTCACATGGGACACATTTTAAGTTAATAAAGATAAAAATATGAAATAGAAAAAAATATTTGTGCAGGTGTGACTATAAGGGTCACAATCCTGCACAAAGAAACCATAAATGTAACAGCTAAACTTTTACTGTTCAGTGCTGTGTTACTCATTTATTCTTTGTTTTGTTTTGTTTGTTTGTTTACAGGTAACCAGACTTTGCCCTCACATACCAAAAACCTAGCAAAGAACCAGTTTTGAGGACATAAAGTCCATTGCACAACCCGAGGTTCATTATGTTCTGAACAACCTGAGTGAGAAATTATTATGGGATCTGTAGAGTTCCACCTTGCTCATAAGAAATGGGGTTCTCATAAAAGCTGTCTGCATAGCTGCATTTGCTGCACAGCTGTAAACAGCATGTTTGTATCTTGGTCCAAGTCCAGCTCTTGTAGTTTTTTACTGGCATTATGTGGAGCAGAGAGATCCCCAGGGAACACACTGAACTGGCAGGACTGAAAGATAGTGAGACAGATTTGCATGGAATTATAAAATAACCTGAGGACATTAGGTTTACTAACAAAATTATTGAGAGCGATAGCCTAGTTGTTACAGAGGTGACGTATATGCAGTGTGCACCTCTTTACACACTGGAAACTTTTCATACTAGATAAACAGATAAACCCAATCAAGATAAAGTGTTTTTAAATTATTATTGTATGGCAAACAGGTATAAAGTTATTATCTTTTGCTGGATATTAACACTGTGATACACATTCGTGAAGTCTTCTGCTACCAGCGGACAGGTTTCATCCACTTTAGTCATTAACAGAATATGTGGGATTCATATCAGGGACCAAAACAAACATAAAGACAAGAATTCAAGATGGGAGTTCTGGCACTAAATAGACTCACCACAAAATAACCTATCCTTCAGCTAAGAGGGCAAAATCACAAAGCTGTACTGTAAATGTAAAAAAGATGAAATTAACATTTTTAACCCATTTGTTTGGCCTTTTTTCTGATGGCAGCAAACTTGACCAGTCATTTCTGGCTGAGAAGAGACACCCTGGAGGTGTCCACCACATAAACCACACAATGGACCATCTCATTGAAGGTTACATTATTCCTAGAACCAGGAGTATCTTCCTAGAGAGGTGCACGTGTACTAAACAAAAGATTTGGTTTGAATCCAGCTGACGTTTTGTCTTTTTCACCATCTCTTAGATAAAGTCATGCAGGATGAGGTTTCTGCAGAAGAGACCTGATAGCGATCCATGATGTGGCCTTTAAAAATGTTGATTAAGTCCTCAATTGTCAAACCAGTATCAGTGTTTTCCTCTAATCCCATTGTGTCACAGAAGACCAGAGGAACAGGTTTACCACCTTTCCCTTTCTTGATGGTGAAGGTATGAAACTGCAGAGGACATGGAAAAAAATGAACTGAACAAGATGTGAGTAGCATAGGCTGCAACAGTTTCATTCATGTCAGCATCTGAATGCCCAATCACTCAGCTTCTTTTATTGCCAATCATACAATTGCACCTTATACCTGAGTGGTCACACTCGTCTCTGATGTGCCAGCGATGGCCTGAGACGTCATGTTGCCCTGAAAATGCTGAGTTGATAGAATTAAAGAAGCTGGACATCAACCAACAACATGCACTGTTTTCATTTCAGGCTGGTAGGTTTGGATAGCTTTCATCAGTTGCTTCTTTATCATAAAAAAGTACACAGATCAGAGAACAGGTCTCATATTTAATCTATTTAGCACTCTTTTGCACCATAACTCCGCCGTGATGTCTCAGTGTATATGTGATACTAACACATGCATGAATAATACTGGCAGTAGGGGGTAACTAGTTTTATTTGCATTTCCAAACCGCGCTGTAAATTATTTTAATAACTCCAAACACAAAGACCCTTTAAAATGTAAAGTACTATAACTGGGTGTGCAAAGTTTTTAGAGTTGTTTATTTGTTGAAACTCAGTCACCTCCAAACTGCCTCCATGCATCTCTGCAGCTTGAAAGTCAAAACCTTTCCCTGGTTTTGACTCCACTATCGGCTCATCATCATTCAAGAACACCAAAGTCTGGACCAGAGTCTCTATCTGTGAAAGCATATTGTCCACTGATGACTACCACCGTCAGCAGTCAGGAACACCTCCTTATCAATGATATTGACTTCACTCCAGGTGTAGTCCTTGGAGGTGTAAGCCTCAAAGACAAACCCAGCAGCATTGTATGCCACAATGACAGTAAGTTAGTTAGTTAGTTAGTTAGTTAGATAGATAGATAGATAGATAGATAGATAGATAGATAGATAGATAGATAGATA